>JAQSUU010000106.1:21220000-21861061 GCA_038087645.1 Saccharum hybrid cultivar R570 | reverse complement strand
GAAATGTCGCTTATCACTAAAAGCACACAACGTCATTAAATCTTAGAATATTTGCTCCTATGAAAAGTCAAATCAAACCCAAGATCTAAAGTGCTACTGAGGCTCTTAACCATTATTAGGCTATAGGCCCTTTCACGCATAAGTCATCATATGGCTTAAAACAAAATATGGTAGTATTGGTCAAGAAAATTATTTAAGCTAAAGAATTGAGTTATGGACAGCCTACTGGTGTGTCTGAACCTGGTGGTTAGTACTCCTACATCCGAAGGGATTGAGTTATCCTCCGCGTGCTAGTGTTTTTCTTTTGCTACGACTTTAAATAAACTGAACCAGATCCTCTGACGACTTTGAGCAACTATGGGTACGGTATGCGTTCACCAAACTTACACGTTTGAATCTTTGATGACATATACTTCCAGAAAGCGACCCAATAAAAATAAGATATACGCCCTTCAAAACCTTATGCAATGCGTGCGGACGTTTTACAATCCATTTTTTAGTCATTTATTGACTTACATTCCCATCGGGCGACTAGGTTTTTTTTAGCCGTAGTATAGCTGCATTTTTGTGACAGGCGTTCCTGGCAGACCCAACCACTGGCCACTACATTGCTGTTCCTCCCCTTTCCCCTCCCACTGCTGCAGTGCTGCTAACTGCGGCGGCCTCTCTTGGTCATGGCCCTTCTTCGGCTGGTCTTCCTCCTCTGCCTCTTCAACATCGTGTTCGTGTCCTCCGCAGAGCGGAATCTCGTAACCAGCCTCCCGGGTTACGAGGGCGCTCTTCCATTCCGCCTAGAAACAGGGTCCGTACGTCAATCGATCCTTGTCATTACTGAGAGCTGAGCATTTTTTTCGAAAGATGGCAAAAAGCTTTTGCCAGGTTTTATTAGACGGAAAAAAGAGAAAGAAAAAAATTACAAGAGCCCAGACTCTACACCACTGTGTACAGCACTACTATACTAAACCGGTGAACAAACTAACCAAACACAGGCTCCACTACTGCTCACAACTCCACTATACGACTGAACAAAACTGAAAACTGAGAAAAACTAAGAAAAACACAACACTAATGGAAAGCACTAACGACTGCATTTGTGGCCGAAAGATACTGATCGAACTCCTCCTTGCACAGGAAGGCCACCTCCCTTGGCTGCAGACTTTTGTTTTAAAAAGTTCTTCTATTTCGTTCTTTTCAAATGTTCCACCAAAAGTAAAGTATGAGTCCATCAAACTTTCTCCTAAGCGAGTTGACTACCTTCACACGGCACTTACGCCAATAACTGTGCAGAGATCCATTTGTATTGACTATGTCTAACATTAACAAACCAAGCCAGGATTTCAGAGATGTCCAGACTTGCTTGGTGAAATTGCAATCTTTACAAAGGTGGGTGGGGGTTTCAGGTTCATTTCCACAGAGCTTGCAAACTGGATCGTTTGGCCAATGCCTTTTGATCAGGTTGTTGGCCGTCAATATCTTCTTGTGCAACAGCGTCCACGCAAAGAATCTGCATTGCAGTTCCGTTTTGGCTTTCCAGATGGACATCATCTTGAGCTTACTGAAGGTCCCTTCAAACTTAATGCAATATGCGCTCTTTGATGAATACTCACCATCTGCTGTCCAACACCAGACAATGATGTCCTCCCTTTCCCCATCTAACTTTTTTTAGATAAAGGATAAAAGATATCTGGCTTCATCTACACAAGGGTAGAATCAGGCCAATTATTACACGACTCGGTCTCACACCCAACACACGACCACCAACGTTCAAGAGTAAACCGACAGACACTGAGATAACAAAGCAGGAAGTAAAGCCCTGACTATGAGAGACCAATAAACCTAGTCGATAACCATCCATTGGAACTAAAAAAGTGCAAGGCTGAAGACTCCAAATGCCGCCCAGCAAGGATGAGCTGGTCTCGAAGGTCATCACGCCGCTGCAGTCTTGCCCATTGTCGCAACCAATGGGTTTCCCTGAATAGTACCTACAAAAAAGTTTTTGGTCTACAATTATCAAAAACCACTTCATTTCTTGTTATCCAAATCGTCCAGCATAGGACTGAAGCTGCTATTAATATCAATGAATTATGTATGTTACCACCCAACTTAGACCAATTATCAAATAAATCGTCAATACTTAGGGGGGGTGATAATCCAAACATTAAATGTACAAAGCACCACAAGAATTTGGCATAATAGCATTGGAAAAAGAGATGTTGAATGGTTTCTGGGCAGTGACAGAAGCTGCAACTTTTATCACCATTCCAGTTACGTCTTGCCAAGTTGTCCTTGGTTAAGATCACACCTCTTTTAAGTACCACAAGAATACTTTTATCCTTGAAGGGACTTTGATCTGTCATAAATCTTGTGACACTCTAACCCCATTGTTTATTAACGTAGCATACATAGATTTAACAGAAAAGGTACCTGATGCATGTAATTTCCAAACGAAACTGTCCCTTTCCCCCTATAAGTTCATATCATGTAAAGAGGCAACAATTCTATGCCAATCCCTTAGGTTCCTGCCTACTAAATTTCAGCGAAAGGAAATGTCCAGCGGGACTGATGCAAGTACTCTTGCCACAGAATCCTGCTTTCTTCTCACAATATTGAACAACGTTGGAAATTTATCTTTCAGTGATTGGTTTCCCAGCCAGGTGTCCATCCAAAAACGAGATTGAGACCCGTCTTTCACTTTGAATGGACCAAAACTCATGAAAGTATCTCTAACATGCATCAGTCCTTTCCAGAAGTGAGAACCTGTCGGTCTTTTGTTACAACTCCCTATAGTCTTATCTTTTATATATTTATTTCTCAATAATTCTTACCACATGCCCTCCTCATTTAAAAGCTTAAAAAGACACTTACTTAACAAACATTTATTTTGAATATTGAAATTATGTATGCCTAGACCACCTTGAATTTTTGGTTGGCACATAATTTCCCATCTGGCCAGTTTGTATTTTCTCTTGTGTTGGTCGCTTTGCCAGTAGAACCTTGATCTAAAACAATCAATCTTTTCTAATACTCTTTTTGGGAGTTCAAAGAAAGACATCATAAACATCGATAAGCTAGATAGCACCGAGTTTATTAAGACCAAACGACCTCCTACCGAAAGCATTTTTCCTTTCCATCCGCTGAGTTTGTTTTCAATTCTATTTTCTATCGTCAGCCAATCTTTATTATTCAATTTCCTGGTGTGCATAGGTAAACCAAGGTAACGAAAGGGGTGCTTACCCACCCCACACCCAAACAATTGCGAATAGAACACCTCATGATCCTTTGTCTTACCAAAATAAAAGATTTCACTTTTGTGAAAGTTAATCTTGAGTCTTGATAGCTGCTCAAAAGTACTTAGAATTAGTTTCATGTTCACCGTCTTCTCAACATCATGACCCATAAAGATCACTGTGTCAGCCGCATATTGTAAAATAGACAAGCCATCTTGGATAAGATGGGGGATGACCCCTTCTACCTGACCTGCTTCCTTAGCTCTAGCAATTAGTATGGCCAACATGTCCACCACTATATTGAATAGTATTGGTGACATTGGGTCACCTTGCCTTAAACCTTTTTTGGTTTGGAAATAAGATCCGAGTTGATCATTCACCTTAATGTTTACATTCCCACCCTATGTAAACTGCTGCACCCAAGAACACCACTTATGTGAAAAACCTTTCATCCATAAAGTTTGTTGTAGAAAGTTCCATTTTACCTTATCATAGGCCTTTTCAAAATCTATTTTAAATATTATCCCATCTTGTTTTTTCGAATGAAGTTCATGAATTGTCTCATGCAGTATTACTGCTTCTTCCATAATATTTCTTCTTGGGAGAAAGACAGTTTGTGTTGGTCTTATAATCTTTTGGGCAACAGTAGATAGTCTATTGGTTGCAGCTTTGGTAAAGATCTTGAAAGAGACATTCAACAAACATATTGGTCTGTATTGTTGAATGACTTTCACGTCCTTCTTTTTGGGTAATAGGATTATATTTCCAAAGTTGAGACTGTTCAAAGGCAGGGTTCCCTCATGGAATTCCATAAACAAAGCCATCAGATCATCTTTTACTAAGTCCCAAAAGACCTGATAAAACTCTGGTGGAAAACCATTCGGACCTGGTGCCTTATTATGTTCCATCTGGAACACCGCTGCCCTGACCTCAGATTCTGAGAAGACATCTGTGAAGTACTCATTTTCCAGCTGTGACGCTTGTGGAATGTCTTGGACATAGTGCTCGTTTAGATCCATGAAGAGCTCTCCGGAGGACCAAACATGTTTTTATAATATTTGGTAATATGCTGCTTCAACTGAGCATCACCCTCTATTATATTTTCTCCGTCCTCTAACTAGAAAATACGAGTTTTTCGATGTCTACCATTAGCCAATAAATGAAAATACTTAGTATTAGCATCACCTTCCAGTAGATGCTTAACTTTGGCTCTTTGGTACCATTTAAGTTCTTCCTCTCGAAGCAGTTCAGCGAGTCTCTCATTTAAAACGTGTTTTAGATTTAATTCCATTTCATCAAGCAAAGAGTTTTCTGCCTTTTTATCCAGTTCATCAAGTTTGTCTAGCAGTTCCTTTTTTCTTTCTTATAGGCCCCGCTAACATTTTTAGCCTAGCCTCTAAGGTATTGGTGAAGCCTTCTGATCTTGGCTTGCCACCTCTCTATGGAGCTGCCGTCGACGTGTACGCTATGCCATACATCTTGCACCATGTCACAAAATCCCTCCCTGAGCAACCATCCCAATTCAAACTTGAACTGTGGTTGGTAAGCCAAAGAAGAATTGTTTGTATCACATAAAAGTGGAGTGTGGTCAGAAATCCTCTGCTCAGGGCATGAACAGTTGTAAGCGGATATTTGGATTCAAAATTCGTACAGACTAGAATCCTGTCAAGTTTTTCAAAGGTCTGATTCTGTAAGTGATTAGCCCAGGTAAACTTTCTACCTGCCATGTCTAACTCCCTAAGATTCAGCGTGTCAATTACTGCATTAAAAAGAAAAGGCCATCTATCATTATAATTGCCATTATTTTTCTCATCCGGGCTGTGAATAATATTAAAGTCACCACCTATAATAATAGGTAGGGTTTCTTTTGAACATACTCTAACCAATTCGGATAAGAACTGCGATTTAAGATCCATTTGAGCAGGGCCATAAACTGAGATTAAGTTGAATTTGAAATCATCTTCCTTGTGATGAAGTTTGAACCTAATTAAAAAATCTCCTTTTTCTATCTGACCAATGTCAAAAGTTGAGAGGTTTATTCCTAGAATCATGCCACCGGATCGACCCCTAGGAGCCATGCAATGCCATAGAAAATCTCTGCCAGCATAGATATTTTTCAAGGTTGATTGCGGGAAATTGGCTCTCCCAGTCTCCAATAGGGCAATGAAATCTAAGTTCTTTTCTTTTGTCAAGTCAGGAAGAAATCTATTTTTTTTTTGTATCAGCAAACTCAATGCAATTCCAAAAAATCCTTTCATTTGGAATGGTTTTTTGCTTTTTTTCCTTAGAAGACTTAGACCTATGTTTTTTGAAGTGTGATATGGGGGTCTGTAGACACAAAGGGTCACAACCCCCATCACCTAGGTCTTCAGAGATTTCTGCACAAATAAGATTTAAGGCCTCTAGATCCATATTCTCATCTAGCGAACAAACAGTTGAAGTATCATCTATCCCACATTTGGTTTCTACTCCTAAATTGTTGCTCCCAGCCATTCTAAGTGATTCTATCTCTTTTAAAGATTTCAAAGAAAAGAAAACTTCCTGCTCATTGGTTCCAAGTGAAATCCCTAGCGAGCTACTAGAAGCTAGCAAGACAGAGTCATCAAGAACATCAAAAGAAAATAACTGAGTTTCTTTACCTTTGAAAGAAGAAGCATCCAGGTTTGCGTGCTTTTAACTTAGTTGCTTTCTCCAACGAGTCTTGTTTTGAAGTAGACGCGTTCCTCTTACTCGCTCTCACTGGTGACACTGCCCCACCACACAACGCTTTAGTATTATTAAGAAGACCTGAGTCACTGTTAGACTGCATCAAGTTAGCTTTCCATTGAGCGGATCCATCTGGAGTCATCCTAGTCTGAGTGAGCAGTACCACAGGCTTGGTAGCAATCTTCTTTCCGGTTGCACTAAAACCTGTATCTAGCATTTTATCTTGGAGGAGAGAGTCAACTGCATAATCTGCCACATCCTGCTAGATTCCATCGGCTGGAGCAAGCTGGTCCACCACTTCCATGTCTGTATGCTCAGTAGGTGCATCAGCAGCAGGTTGTCTTATGCTGCCCGCTCGGTGCAACTGAGGCACTAGATTGGTTACTAAGTGCTTGGCCAGCTGGAGCATCAGCCATTTTATTACCATCCTGATCCATGTCCTCCGTCTCCTTGTCTTCTGGATCTTTGTCCTCGTCCATGGTAGAGTCCATGTCAATAACTTGGGGCTCACCATCAAGCATGTCCTTTTCAACTCTGAATTGTAGCTCACAAACAAAATCCCCAATGACTACATCCACCAGATCCGGGATGAGGTCAGGATTCAGCACTGCTACTTTCATTCTTGCTCTGCCATACTTTTCTGTAAACTTTGTATCCACAGCACGAGAAACACCTAAAATTGAGCCAATTGCCCAAATGATAGGGAATTCTCATAATTCCTTTGGGAGCCCTCTAAACTGCACCCAAACTTTGTCAATCTCGTACTTAAAAACATCATTTTCGGCCCCTTTTTCGAACCGAATCTTTCCTTTCACTGTTTTTGTGTCCATTGGTCCCCAATTCACCATGTGGTTGAGCACTTCAGAAGATGGGAAATTAGTAGTAAAGGCCTCATTGCCTTTCTCTTCAATCACCCAACTATTCCCAGACAGTAGTTTGTCAAGTTCCACTGCTAACTGGTCAGCAGTAAAAGAACCCTCCAAAACACGTACCACAGCGGATTTGTCATCAGAAACAAATTTTGAATTCTCAACAACAGGTATGAAATAGAAACCCAGGCCTTCTACAGCATACCCACATGGTATAGCAGTAGAGTGCAGATTCTTCAAATTAGGACACACTTTTTTGACATGATCACCAAAGCATAACTCACAGCTAAGAACTGCTGTGCAAACGGACATCGTGTGCCCTTTAGTATGGCAGTGATAGCAATAAGGTTTACCCTTGCCTTTTTTATTTCCTCCTTTTTGGGACGACTCTGGCACATCGCTCAGGACGACTATAGAATTGGAGCTTGGCGGGGCAGTGTCTGTGATGTGCTTTTCGATTGATCCCGTTGTTGCCTTGTTCGAAGTGCTAGAGGTGGCCTGCTGCTTCTGCCCCGTGGCTGGTTCCTGGTGGAGAGTATTCCCATGTGCTCCCGATAGTGGAAGGGGGGACAACACCATGTGCTGCCGATTCAGCACCCCCTGGCCAACCGCTAGGGATTGAGGCTGTCCTCCCACCTGCTGCACAGGCGGGTGTTGAAGATGGTGAGCGCCTCCTTGCACCGGCTGGTAATGTCGCCCGGGGTTAAACCATCCCCCGTGGCCTCGAGCACCACCAAAGCCACCATGCTGATGATCACCGCGACCAACATCGCGATACCCTGAGTTGAAATTACCGAAGCCACCGTGTCCGCCATGTCCCTAGCCTCGGCCGCGTGGATGGAAGTCAAGGCCACGACCGCGTCCCGCATAGCCTAGATCAAAACCTGGGTGGAAACCGAGATTGTAACCTGTCCCTCTTCCTCCTCCGCACCCACCAAACTCTCCTCCGAAACTTGACCCTTGTGCCGCCATGCCCTTGGTCGCGCGGACTACCTCCGCGAACGAAGGTCGTGGTGCGGGCGTAGACGATGGCGGCGGCGTAGGTATGGCTCTAGGAACGAGTTTGGTTCCTGTGCGCTTGAAGAGTGCTAGTAAACCTTTCGTGGGCCGAAAGACCTTACTGGGCCCGAGTAACACCTGTTCAACGGGTCCATGCAGCTCTTGCTCCTCCTCCTTCCCTGACACACCCGACGCAACGCACGCGGAAGAAGCCGGTAGCGACGCACTTGGAAGCGGCTGAACCTGATGAACCTCCTCCTAGAGCAACACATATTCCTATATCTCCACTTCATTGGTAATAGGAGAGATGTGTGAGATCCATTTGTTCCCCTGCAGTGCTTTTTGTACCGTGATCTTCTTCCTTTTAGCTTTTTTGAACAATGTTGGTGCTATGCTTTTCGGGGTTCTGCCTTGTGCCCAAGATGAAGTCCAGAAGCTTACTGTTTTGCCATCTCCAATCGTCACCACTGTCGATGCCGCAAATAGGTCTCTATCCCTGTTATCACACGGTAACTCCAAATCGGTCCACGCTCTTTCCTTGTGACGCCATTGGAACCAGAGCCAGTGGAGATGAAGTGCTCTTGCAAAGCGCTCGAGGTCCAGGATCCCGAGCCCCCCCTCCCCTTAACTTTTGGTAAACAGGATGTTGGCCAGTTGACAAGTGAATGTCCCCCATAAACCTTGTCTGGTGTCTCTCCTCTCCAAAGGAAGCTCCTTCGGATACGGTCGATCCTTCTTATTAGCCACTTAAGCTCCGAGAACACTATCATGTGGTAGATAGGTTGGGCCAAAAGAACTGTTTTAACTAAGGTTTCTCTTCCCGCCATGGTTAGAAATCTCCCCTTCCATCCCGGTATTCTCGCCCCAATTTTATCTAACAATGGTTGCACATCAATCTTCCTCAGCCTCCTCACGTGAAGGGGAAGGCCTAGATATTTCCCTAGGAAATTGCACACTTTACCTAGAAAATTTTGAAGCAATTGCATGACCATATCATTGGCCAACCTGATGGGACAAATTACTATTTTGGATATGTTGATTCTAAGGCCCGGGCATCCTCCAAAAAAGTTGAGAATTCTGTGTAGGTGTTCAATTTCCAGATTGGTCGGAGCGGCAAAAATAGCTGCATCATCCACATAGAGAGGGTAACGAAGGTTGGACGCCTTTGGTAAAACTGGTGACAGAATTCCTTTGTCAGCCGCTACCTTTATGGTGCCCTGTAATGGGTCAATGGCTAGAATGAACAGCATCGGTGATAAGGGATCCCCTTGCCTAAGTCCTCTCTCATGTTTGATCTCCTTTGTAGGTTGTCCGTTGATCAGCACCCTCGATGATGCCATACCAAATAAGGCCGCGATCCAATCCCTCCACTTTGTACTGAAGCCCAAATTCTCGAGCACTTCCAATAGAAAACTCCAACTTATTGAACCAAACGCTTTCGAGATATCCAGTTTGATAAAAAGAGTCGGCTTCTTTTTCTTGTGCAGTAATTGGACTACTCTTTGCACATAGATGAAATTGTCATGGATGCATCTCTTCTTGATGAACGTGTTCTGTGCATTTGAAAGTATATCATTTAAATGTGGCGCTAACCTATTTGCCAGTATCTTCGTAATGATTTTTACTACGTTGTTGATAAGACTTATTGGTCTATAGTCCGATAGTGTGGGGGTATAAACCCCCAGTACCACAAGATGGTACATGGGCCGCATCATCTAAGGTGGCCCGACCTGTAAGATCAAGGCGTACATGGCAAGATTATAGGTTGTACTAGATATTGTAATAGTACCAGATGGAATACTTTACTTGTAACCCTCCTCCTCCAGAGTATATAAGGAGAGGCAGGGGTCCCCTATGGGAGACAACCTATCTCATCCTCAATCAATACAAAATAACAGAGCACAAGATGTAGGGTTTTACGTCATGCTGACGGCCTGAACCTGTATAAATCTTGTGTCTTGTGTCATGTTACCATCCGGTTTGTGCCTTGCGTACCTGTCTACCGATAAATCACTACCTTGGGCATACCCCTTGGTAGACTGCCGACCACGTTTCGTCGACAGTGGCGCGTTAGGTAGGGGGTGTGCGTACAGACTCCCAAGCGAGCCAGATGGAAATTTTTTTGTTAATTTTTTACTAAAAATCGGATGAGTCATTCTACGTTGTTGATTCGATCCGTCTATTTTTTAAATATCTAATACAGATTGATTTTTTTGCATGTACCGACTCATCTCCCTCGTTCGCAATCTACTTCTCTAAACATCGCCCTGGAGCTTGCTGGGATTAATATCGAGAATTAACTCGACAACGACAGACTCGGCGACTTCAGCGGCAGAAGCTTTTTTTTCACATCAACGGCGGTTACTAGATCATCAATCTGCAGCATGGGTCCTGGTCTCATTGCCACTTTGCGGCGATCAACCAGCTCAGCACGTCATCGAGCCACCACGAAGACGGCCGCGATCCCGGTGCTCCCATGTATCTGCACGTTGCAGCAAAGCCATCACCGACAATCACGGGCACAACAAGATTGAGCAAGGTAATTTCCTTAGCTGATCGCCTATGTCTCCTAGATCAGATGACTACTCCGATTAAATAAGCTAAGTCTAATTTTCTTATTTTGATTAAATATCCTATGCCATATACGATATCTATGCCATATATATGCATACATCTACATGCACTTTTATGGTTGTACGCAGCGGCAGTCGTCGTCGCCGCACGTTGGATCGAAGTGCCGAGTCTCCAAGCTCTGATTCGCTATTGACTGGATCAAGCGACTACGCTCGTTCGCCTACAACTCCGTGTACTCGTCCAAGCTCTCGAGCGATCGACTCCGCTGAGCTCCGACGACATTCTGTCCAAGCTTCGACCACGTACGTTCGAGCTGCCAAGCGAGCTCCTCGGACTCCGACCACTTGTCGCATCGATCGCCGCAAAGAACGGCGCTACAACAACCGTGACCACCATCATCACAACAACCGTGACCACCATCATCATGACTGATCGGAAAGCTCGAGAGCCAGGCAATTTCATTCGCCACCGACCAGTTTTCTGTCCAAAGATAAGTACACTTCCAATATTTGTATTTAAGATAATTTCTTCCGACCACTCTAACGTGCTTACCTGAAGATCACTTTCTATTAATATTTTATAAAAGACCAGTTGATAGAGCGTCATCATTTCTCAAGTTCTCGGAGCTAGCCCCGTCTCTGGCTTCTCCCTACGCGTGCACGGGACCCGCTCTCTGCGCTCCGGGTGGTCGGCGGGCGCTCCCTGGTCCGACCTGTGTGCTCTTACGCACGAACTAGCTCCGCACCTCGCACTCGGACCTCAGGCTGGTCAGAGTCATACGGATTCTACAGGATGACATATCTACCAGCTGATATAACTAAAACAGAACACTTATATGTTCCTAACTTAGTTATCCTTCGCACAATATATAAGCTTTAAACGTTTTTTCCACAAAAACACAAACATGCTTATATTGTCACAACAATACATTATTACAAACTTGCCTGATGACGAGGCACAAGTTTACAATAAACTAAACTGTTATATATATAGGAATTTCGGGCTACGCTAGGGGACTTCATCGTTCGCTCCCCGACAAGCGCTCGGGGACTGCCTCCTCGACCACCCGACCAGTGCTTGGGGACTGTCTCCTCGACCACTCGACCAGTGCTCACCCGACCAGTGCTCGAGGACTGCCTCCTCGACCACCCGACTAGTGCTCGGGGACTGCCTCCTCGATCACCAGACCAGCGTTCTTCCACAACCACCCGACCAGTGCTCGGGGACTGCGCCTTCGACCACCCGACCAGCGCTCGGGGATTCATCGACCACGTCTCACGCTGTGCTCGGGGACTGCTTCGACCACTCTCTGACCACAGCTCAAGGCCTACAGCTCGAGACCTGATTTCCTCGGCTACATGTGAAATTTGACTCACATACAGTTGAGAGGTCATTATTTTCTTAGATCTTGCTACAAGGCTTATACTTCGTCTTCTAGCAAGCTCGGGGACTACATCGGTCTGATGCACCTGCCAGTGCATCTCAGTATCGAGTTTTCAAAGACTTTGGGCTCTATTCTTTTAGACCCTAGCACGATGTGCCTACGTCACCTACTACCAGGCTCGAGGACTAAGTGGGCACACTTCACCTTGCGGTGAATATGCTTGTTTTTCGACCCTTTACACCTCTGATGATCAAAAACGCTACGCTTCAAGACACACTTACATTTCTTCACAGAAATCTAAAAGGGCACACTTTCTAGGAAGGAGAAATCTTTTTGTTTTCTCAAGAGAACCATACATTCTTCGGACAACCTACTTCTCCGGCAACAACGCTTGCAACAACTGTTCGGATGCCGTTTTGACTGGTCGAAGACGTCAAGAACTCAAGTCTCACTGTTCGGAGAAGGTTAAGATGGTGTTTGTCGCATCAGAATACATGGTGCTCGGGGACTAGTTGTGGGGGTATAAACCCCTGGTACCACAAGATGGTACATGGGCCACATCGTAAGATTATAGGTTGTACTAGATATTGTAATAGTACCAGATGAAATAATTTACTTGTAACCCTCCTCCAGAGTATATAAGGAGAGGCGGGGGTCCCTCAGGGGAGACAACCTATCTCATCCTCAATTAATACAAAATAACAGAGCATAGGATGTAGGGTTTTACGTCATGCTGACGACCTGAATCTGTATAAATCTTGTGTCTTGTGTCTTATTACCATCCGGTTCGTGTCTTACGCACCTGTCTACCGACAAATCACTACCTTGGGCATATCCCTTGGTATACTGCTGACCATGTTTCGTCGATAGATAGCGAGGCCACATCTTGTTTCCTAGGTAGAAGAACAATATGTGTCGTGTTGATTAAGCTCAGCTTTGATGTTTGATTGTTATAAAAATACATCAGCGCCTGTATCAAATCTTTTTTTGATTATAGACCAACATTTCTTGTACAAGCATCCTATGAAACTGTCGGGGCCCGGAGCCTTTTTAGGTGGCATTTCCTTGATGACGGTTTCAATTTCCTGTGTGGTGAAGGGTGCATCCAAGTCATCCAAATCATGGTGCACATAGCCTAAATCGCGCCAACTAATCGTGTTTGTTCTAACACTTGTCGTTCCCAATAGGCTTGAGAAATGATTAAAGACCAAAGAGGTTTTATTTTCCTGCGAGACTACCGGGCCTAGCTCTCCATTTAGTGTGGCAATGAACGACTTCTTTTTCCTCATATTTGCGTGCAGCTAAAAAAACCTAGTGTTTGTATCTCCTTTCCATATCCAAGTTAACCTTGAATGTTGGCGTGCTCTTGCTGTCTGTACTGCTGCCATCCCTAGAGACTTGCTCTTAAGATATTTTTTGAACTCCTGTTCATCTTGTGAGAACTATCTCGACTCTTGTGCCTTTTCCAGGTTTGCCTAGGTAATTGTTAAAATTGCCCAAGCTATCTTCCATCCTCCCATGGATTTCCTCCTCCAATTCTTTAGGGCTTTGGCCATGCAGAGCATTTTAACATGCAGTCTTAGGATCGCATCTTGCATGTTCACCGGCTTGATCCAAGCTTCTTTAACCGTATCCAAGAAATCGGCTCTATGCACCCAATGGGACTCGAATCTGAAGCCCTTATAAAAGTCAAGATTGACATCCTTGTGTAAGAACAAGGCGCCATGATCCGATCCCAACGAAGCCAAGGCGCGAAGATCAATTCTTGGGAAGATTTCAAGCCAATCGGCTGAAACAAAAAGGTGGTCAATTCTTGTCATAGTTGGGGTTTGTTGATCATTGCACCAAGTATATTTTTCCCCCTGAGTTCAATCTGTGCAAGCTTAAGGTTATCAATAGTTGATCTGAAACGGTTGATCATAGGCAAATTCAGACGCGCGTCGTTTTTGTCTTGGGCACACAGTATAAGGTTGAAGTCACCTAGTAACAGCTAGGCCGGCAGAGTGTGTGCGTGTATGTCCACTAACTCTGGGAGGAAAAGGATTTTATCTTCATCGCTTTGTGGACCATAAACCCCGGTTAGGGTCCAAGTTTTGTTTTTCGCCAGCATGGTTATTGTTGCCGAGACCGTGTTCATGGTGAGGAGAGTCTGGGTAAGGGAGAAGTAACGTTCTGATGCAGCGATGAGGATACCTCCACATACCCCTATCGATGGTAAAAACGCCACATTTGCTGCCAATTCCACACCCACGGTGTCTACTAAAAGCCCTCGAGTCCAAGTACTAATCTTAGTTTCTTGGAGACACACAATTGTAGCGCCTGTCGTGATAATTTGTGTTCTAACAGAAGCTCGCTTTTCCCCATCGTTTAAGCCTCTCATGTTCCAACAGAGCAGGTTACAATCTTTAGCCAACATGATGATTAGATCCAACTACTTGCCCAATTCCATGGGGGCCTGGTTAGGTGACACTCCTAGGTCCCAAGCATACAACAGTCAACATCGGGGTGGGCCGAAGGCAACATAGCCAACAGGTCACCCCCAGTTCACAAGTCTACTTGTTTTGCGCCGAAGGCTCCATGGCCTGCAAGCTAACTACCGAGACCACCGAAGGCTCCAAGGCCAGTGGCATCCAACAAACATAGCAAAAGGCCACTCAAGGTCCAGATAACTAAGCCATACCAGGATCTAACGACTACTAGCTACTGATACATGGGGCACGCGGCCCTAACACTCTTACTAGAAGAGGTTAACATTGAGATTGATCCACTTAGCCCTGGCGCTTAGGCCACCAGATCTAGGGTCCCAGTGATCTCTCTCTGGGTGGCTTCCTTCTTCTGGGCTGTAGCGTCGTGCTCGTCGTGCTCGATGAGGTCCTGGATGGCCTCCATGGTTATTGTCTCCAGCGGCCTTGCGAAGTGCTGTGCATGAAAATCAAATTCATCAGGGGAAGAGTTTTTGCCTGTGCCATTACTAATGGTGCCCCCAAGATCACCCAACTTGCGGACAAGTAAATCCTATGCAATCTCTACCACCCCTTTTTCAGAGTGGGCAATGGCTTTTTTCGCTAGCCTTGTACTTTGTCTTTTGTTTGTGCCTCGTGGTGTACTGACAAGATGGTCAACATTTGTGGGCTGTGGCCTAGGAGTCAATAGTGGTTGTGGGACTAGTTTGGAGATAGAGTCCAGAAAAGCATCAATAGGTGCTACATGTGTGTTCACAGCAGTAGTTGTATGTAACTCCGTGACTCCCTCCCCAATTGATTGCTCATTAACACCTAAACCCCCCTCTGTCGATAACCGTTGATGGTCCTCTGAGGTGTTGTTAACCGACTCTACTCCTGCCAGTTGCCCAAGCTCTAAATCTCGGGTCTGAACCAGGCTCGACCCCTCTAACAAAGTAGTAGTATCAGGTTGATCTAACCGATCTGCAATGTTAAGTTGAACTAAGAAGGCAGGAGTCTCATTTTGTGGTGTTCTAGGTTGATCTAGATTCTGAGCCCCTACAGAATTTAGATATTGCATGGTACTTCTATGCTCACTGACTACTTCATGGGGCGTGGGTATAGGAGTTGAGCTCACCAAAATATTGCTGAGGATCAGTCCCAGCTGCAGCTCCATGTCAATCTCGTCAGTGTTGGTGGTGGTGTTGCTATTGGTGTTGGTGATGTTTTTCTCCAATCCTTCCACGGCGACAGTGTGCTGCACCGTCTCCTCCTCGTAAGCAGCCAGTTGCTCCAACACCTCCATGGCAGCAGCCTGCTACCCAGCGCTGTCTGTAGAGACAGACAAAGTGAGCTGCAGTATTGAGTTTGAGTCACCCACCCTGCATGAAGTGCTAGAGATAATTTTTTTAGGCTCACTTGTGATGGGAGTGCCGATGTTGTCGAGACCCCGTCCCCTTTTCTTCTTCATGAGGTTAGATCTGTCGGACACTGCACAAGGATGGATTAAGTTTATACTGTAAGTGAGCACAGGTTCTTATTCATGAAGCTGAGGAGGCAAGAGAGGGGTACCCTTAATGAGCATGATATTGTCATCCTAAATGGGGGCCTTGGGAGCCTTCAGCTCCGTTGCTATTAGATCAGCAAAGGAAACCCTATTGGTCTTCTTCTCCTTCATGTGCTCCTTGAGCCTCCATACCTGAGTGACCTCCTGGGTTGGCCGGCTCCTGCGTGGTGGGGACTCACCACGTCCACGCCACATGTTGGAGCTGATGCAGTCCTCCGCACCTCCCCTGCAGCGGTTGTTTCGGGCCCAGGCGGAGATGCTGCGGTGACGACGGTTGCCTTGGTCGCGCCTTCCTTCGTAGTCATCATCATCCCGCGCGTGGCCTGAAGTCATGTGCGTAATCACGTTCACTGCCCTGCCTCCCTTGCACGCACTCTCCTTTCGTGTCTGGCACCCCGTAGTCCCCGTCGAAGACCCGGCGTGCCTTACGATTTCCATCGATCCTCCCTAGCTCTAGCAGGAAGGTGAGGTCCTCCACCTCCAGATGGTTGTGCAGCATGTAGACTTGACCACGCTTGAGGTCGACCGAATCGTCGTGGTGGGGGTGGCCCTTGTCTGGTTCAGTGACCGTGAGCACCACCTCCTGAAGGATGTCGCATAGATCATGGCACCATGCCTAGAGGTCGAAGGACCTAGTGCGCTGGCGGCGTCAGGTCGTCTCCTCTAGGTAGTGCACAGTGCAGCTATTGCCCACCACCTTGGCCGCCACATCTTTTGCCTAGCAATGCACCGGGACGCCCACAATGCGAACCTTGATGCGGAACTCCTAGCTGGCTTGCCTGGCGTAGCGGCGCTCACTCCAAGCTACGAACTAGAAGCAGTGGCTGTTAACAGGGAGGATGCCCACATCCACCACGCGCTGTCGGTCCCTTGGGTCGTTGAAGATGACCAGGAACTGCTCGGGGAAGTGCTTGAGCACCTAGACGTCATCGTGGTGGATGCCGAGCTGGTTCGCAGGGCGTCACTGAGGTGATGGGGCTTAGTGTTGTGACTGTTGCCGTTGAGCCAGCATACCACCGCTTGGTTGATGAGCTCATCTCTGCGCCAGCGGATGTCTCCGGTGGCTGTCACCGAGCAATAGGCCCAAACGGGCCTGGCCCATGGATTCCTAGGGTACCGGGCAGCCGCCATGTCCTCCTTGCTGCCTTCCGCGTCGCGGACCACCTCCGCGAAGGAGCGGTGGTTGATCTTAGCTAGCTTGCTCTTGATGTCAAGCTCTTTACTGGAGGTGTCGTGCTCTTGACTGGAGGTGGAGTGACAAAGTGCCTAATGCCTCCCCCTTTTATTCAGCTCCGACCTGCCGTTGAGAGTGCTGAGGGAGCAATCTGTAGCTCTATGCCCAGAGAGGTAGCATTTCCAGCATCTTGGAGGTCGGTGACAGGAGTGAGCATGGTGATTTGGGGGAAAAACAGTTAAAGCACCTGCCTTCCATCTTGTTCTTGAAGAATGCAGCGCCCGTTGGTTTGTCCAGGGAGCGGGTTGAGCTTTGAATGATCTTCACCTCTGAATCCTCTTTCTTTCTGCGTCGCACCTTAGCTGGCTCCCAACGATCCTCCCCAGTGCCCTTTTCCAATTGATGATTCCTCATACGCGTGCTCCTCGTTGCAGCTTCATCAGGAGTAGCACTGCCCGGTGATAGTGACAAGTCAGAGGATGTAGCTTGTGCCTTCGCAGCCTAGCTGCCATGAATACTCTGTTCCTTCTGCACTGCTTTCCCCCTTTTGCTTGCCGGAATTCTGGAACAACGGAGCTAGACCTGAAGTTCCATATCTTCCTGGTGATTCTTGGTTCCCTCTTCTGAAGACTTGCTGGCTTGAGATTTGATGGCCGCCATACATTTCACTATAGCTGAGCGCTTGAGGTTGTTCAAATCCTTTGCCAGATCTGGAAGGATCGCCCATGCCTGTGCCTGAAGCTCCGGATCCATTGCAGTTGGGCTCTTCGGCTGTAGGCCGCACTCCATCACCACCAGCTGAGGTTGTGGTGGCGCAGTCGACCATTGATTGCCATCGACTTCTTCGGGGCCAGTTGGGGGGTGAATGCTCTGGAGCTCCACTGCGGCCTTGGGGCGGTGGCTCTGACATCTTCAGATCGGCATTGACGGCCTCAATGAAGCTTACCGATGATTGGGCCACTCCCCGTGCGGCATCGGCCAGCGACGGCATGCCAGGGAACAAGGGCTCGGTCGTGTTGAAGCATGGTTGTGGCGCGAGCTGCGACCCAAGACTGGGTAGATCTACCGACGGCGGTGCAGGATCTGGTGGATGGAGGTCGCGGAGTGTCGTGGATGGGGTGGATCTAGAGGATTCGGGTGCCGCGACGGGGGAGACAAGGAAGGGCAAGAGCAGGTCAGGGGGTGGCTCAGGGTCCGTCCTCCATCTCTGCGGAAGGGCCCCGAGAGCTGAGCATGCATCCTCCATTTTGCTTCAATTTTATTTATAGCAGATTTGACGTGAGCTTGTGTCATAGCTAGGTACGTGAGCGTGGACGAGGACAATGGGGCCGAGCAGTTCTACTACTACTACATCGAGTCGGAGTCTGATCCCCGCCGTGACCCCGTCCTTCTCTGGCTCACCGGCGGCGACCGCTGCACCGTCTTCAGCGGCCTTGCCTTTGAGATCGGTGAGCAATTTTCTTTCAAAGGACTGAACCTTATTTTCTTCATCCCATTTTTGCTTTCTTGTCGTCCAGCTAACCTTGCATTGGTCGATTGCGTGCACTACAGGGCCAGTGAAGTTCATCCGGGAGCCCTACAATGGAAGCCTGACTCGGCTAGAGTACAATCCCTACTCCTGGACCAAGGCAGCAAACATCCTATTTGTGGATTCGCCGGTTGGCGCCGGATTCTCCTTCTCCTGGGATCCCAAGGGCTATGATGTTGGGGATCGATCTTCCACGATGCAGCTCAAGAAATTTCTCAGTAAGGTATGGACTATGGACAAATAAATTAAATAAGCTGACATGACATAATAAAGATGAAGAAAATGATGTTGAAAATTTTATGGTATAAAATGAGTTTCATGAGGATAAAACTTGTTTACACCGTTTTCAATATATGAGAATCTTAAAAGCTGTGACATGACATCTTTTAGAAAATGTTTATGCTGCTAAAAAAACTGTACGAACCAAATGGCTAAAAAGCAGAAACTTCTTTCTAGAAGCTACTGCTTTTTGCTTTCTATTTTCGTATCATCCACACTACTTTTTGCTTTCTATTTTTTTTCAAATGAGTGGAAATAGAGAGATGTTTTATACATACTTCAAGGGAGATAGAGAGAGGAGTAGGTTTCATATTTTGTTTCAACCAAATAGCTTATATATTTTCTATATTTCATAGTTGTTTCAACTAAATAGCTTACGCATTTTCCACAGCACATACTCACAATAGCTTTTTTCATCGCTCACAACAGTTTTTTTTTGCATCGCTCACAACAGTTTTTTTTTGTAATTCGATTTTTTTTTTGTAGCTCACAGCTAAACCATATAAACCCTTAGTATTTGTGCTAAACTTCTTCATAAATGCAGTGGTTCGAGGAGCACCAAGATCTCCTTAGGAACCCTTTCTATGTTGGAGGGGATTCCTACGCTGGAAAGATCGTCCCATACCTCGTGCAGAAGATTTCAGAAGGTAGGTACGGTTTGTACTCGTCATTGTTGAACTTTTCATCCATAAATAAATTTTCTGAGTATTTGAAACTTGTACCACTAATTGAAGACATTTTTTCACGTTGGAAATAAGCAGTAGATTTATAAATACTACTTCGATGCTACACTACAAATAAGTTATCTTATAACATATAATTTGGAAAACGGATAACATTGTGTGTTCAACACGAGTATGGTCGTATCATACTTCTGAGTAACTACTGTTCTTTTTTTTCAGATATTGAAGGACAAGTCAGGCCTTCTCTTAATCTTAAGGTGACATTCATTACACAATATTTTCTTGGCTATCGAACACCGAAGAGCATAGCTTTCAGAGGGTTTACTAAACAGATAGCATTTCTAGCTAAAATGTTATAAAATAATATTGTCTTAAACAACGGTGCAAGCCACACGTGGGGCAATTTTTCAAACTATGAGATTGTTTAGGACTGTTTCATAAACCCCACCGCAGAGCAGCTTAAAAAACCCTGGAGTTTTTTAGCACCTTTTTAGGTGCTCTTTTAACTCCTCCTTTTTTTTCCTACTGCAGAGTTTGTATAGTTGCATCTGTTTAGCTAAAAACGTGGAGTAGAACTGAAAAAACATATACCGGGATTGATAAATGGCTTGTTTTAATATTTCGTTGTGATGGTGATGTCCTTATCCTGACATACACTAATTATGAATGAATCAGGGCTACCTAGTAGGGAACCCTGTTACTGGTGAGAGCATTGACGATGATTCCAAAGTACCATATGCTCACGGAGTCGGAATCATTTCAGACCAATTGTACGAGGTATTTAACTAATCGCGTTTCTCTGTCATGCATGCCGCATGCGTGCACGTATAACTACTAAAAATTCCATCAAGGTACGTTTATCAGTTAATTTGTTCTCCATGTGCATGCATGTGGTCCATCCAAAGACTATAATGGAGCACTGCCAAGGACAGGATTACAAAAACCCCGGGAATTTAATTTGTGCTCAGTCTTTGATGAGATTCAAGGAAGTAAGTAAAGCCACCGTATTAGACCTTGTTTGGATGCGCATGTATTCATCTCAATCTATATGTGTTGAAGTGGATTGGAGTGGAATTAAACTAAATTCCTTTCAATTCCACTCCAACACATGTGGATTGAGGTGGATATACATGCATCCAAACCAGGCCTTAGGGCACGTTCTATCATGTGCTCCTTAGAATTTTAAACTTCCATGTAAAGCTGACAATTTTATAATAATTTATCCAATATTTGTTTCTTTACCTGATGTAAACTTCTTAATCGCGGGCAGCTAATTGATGAATGTTCGAGACCACATATTTTGTATAAAAATGCATTTACGTTTCTCCTGGAAAAAATGATGAACCTGCAAGGAGGATACTGAACGAAATCGAAGGACTAAAACGCCCACCACCTCGTCCTCCGATGGATTGTCAGGTAAGTCTTTTCGTTCCTTCCCGTAGAGGATCCTGTTTTATGGTGTGGTTTGCATTATAAATTCTTCTAAGTAGAAGTTGACCTTTATGTTAGAATATATATTGAGATATTGGCCTATAGATATGGGGTAGGTTAGGATAATCCCGCTTGTCTTATCCCTAAGGGGGACTGTTGCTCCCCTAAGCAATGTACTACTATTTGTTGATGCTGATTTTGGTCACACACCAGCAAGGACTAACACGCCCGAGGTCACACACGATCTAGATCGCAGCAAGAACTTAGTACATCAGGGAAACCGACTAGCCAGCCGGTGAGGCCGATTTGACGCTCGTTCTTTGCCTGGTAGACTCTTGAACACACCTCCCGGGGTAGAAGTGACTTTGCCTTAGGCACACTGGGCACACCTCCTGAACACATAGCCACACTGGGTCATACGACGCACATCAGTGGGATGGCCAACCTGTCACTAAGTCAAGTTAAGCCTCACGGGATGGTCTGCTGAGTGGCACATAAGCACACCGGGTCATACAATCATCACTTTTTTACTAGGGCAAAGTCGCATGATCCGATGTGTTTATGTGCCACTCGGCAGACCATCTGATGAGGCTTAACTTGACTTAGTGACAGGTTGGCCATCCCACTGATGTGCGTCGTATAGCCCAGAGTGTGCCTATGTGGCACTCGACGAGTCATCCAGTGAAGTCCAACTTGAATTAGTGACAAGTTGGCAAAGTCACTAGAGTGCATCATATGATCCTGTGGAGACTTAGTGACTCCTCAGTGAATCATTTGGCAGGCCTAGGTTGACTCTATGACAAGCTTGGCCAAGTCTTTGTGGTACACCGTATGATCTGGTGTGACTATGACACAACAACGTATGATATGGCAAGGAATATTTTTGGTATATTCGCAGCTAGCCATTGCAGGAATTATCATCACCTTAAGATCTGGCATCGATAGTGGAGGTGTTGGTGGATCATCCAGTGATGTCTATGTCTGTCATCCTTTTCCAACGGCGAGTAGCCTCTTCACACTCTAAATAAGTGCTATCCCTAGCTCATTTTTTAGCTGCTCTTCCACCCCATTGTTGCCATCACTTATAGAGAGGATAGTGAAGCATTTAGAGAACCACCCAAGTCAAGAAGTGAGAATTGAGGGTTAGCCTTGAGTGTATTAGTATTGTTTCTTGGATTTCTTTAAGATGGAGATGACCTTCCTCATGGAGTTCTTGCTGAGGAGGCTCTAATTGGTGTTCATGGTTTGAAACCCGCCATTCTAGCGTGGAGAATGGGTATTCATGAGTGAAACGGAGCTAACCGGGTATTTGTGATTTTTTTTTGCAGAGGGGTATTTGTGACTCTTTAATGCTCCAACGTGGACAGGGATTGTAGCAATAATCCGATACCATAGGAAAAAATCGCTTGTCTCTTTGCCTCTCTTTCTTATATCAAACATTTTTAACATTGACTAAACATCATCTATATAAAGTATATTATATGAAATGAAAGAAAAGTTATATATTGTGAAAGTAATTTTTATTATAAATCTAGTATAGTCGCTTTTGTGTTGTCAACATATGTGAAATGTTAGGTATTATTAATGGCTAAAGTTATAGATATTTAATTTAGGAAAAAATAAGATGGACTTATATTTCCGGTTGGTGAGGCACATAACATATATATAAAAAGTGAAAACACAGTTTACTTTGATCCATATTATATTTGAAAACAATATTGGATTAAATAAATTTTGCTAAATAGTGGTCTTGGTTATCTTCTTGAACTTACAGAGCTACGTAAACTATCTGTCATACTTCTGGGCGAATAGCATAGACACTCGAGATGCACTTGGCATCAAGAAGGTACAGTAATCACCAATAACTCTGTTTCTCAGGTAATGTTAGTTTCGCCTTGCATTTAATCTAGGCTAATTATGTGCTCCGTGTCTACACTGCTCAGGGTACCAAGGACGAGTGGGTGAGGTGCCACGATGGCGACCTACCCTATTCCAAAGACATCAGGAGCAGTATAAAGTACCATCGGAATGTTACATTAAAAGGCTATCGCGCATTGGTTTACAGGTAAGTTTTAATGTTACTATGTACACATAGGTACAGCAGAATTAGGTGGTGATCACACAGTTACCATGATTATAATGACTATTATTTAAAAAAATCATACGGTTATTGTTATTACTACTTCCTCAGTTCCTCCGTTCTCTTCTGCACCATATATAGCCCTGAGAAAAAATGTTTCACAACGTTTATCCATTGAGAATATCAAGTTACAATTATTGCAATAGTCACAAAGAAAAGGTTACTATCACTCTGTTGGAAACACTTTTCAGATATAGTTAAAATCGGTTTGCAGAGCCAGCTAGTTACTCTCTCTAGAAATCATTGGGTCTAGAAAGGCAGGCTGAAACCCTGCCGGCCCTGAGAATCGATTTCTAGGCGATCGACCCATTGGTCTGCCTCTAGAAATGATTGTACAGAATTTGCAGATTAGGCAACAAAAAATAGAAAAAAAAGTTAACCTGAAGAGGAAACAAGCACGTATTTCTAGAGGCTAATCTTCTCTAAAACCATTTTTAGACATGTTACTTGATAAGCCGTCTCTAGAAAAAAAAATAGATGCCTCTAAAAATTCTTTTTGTAGCAGTAGATTGTTGCAGTTTTCCCACTTGTGAGTAATGGAAAAGTTACTGTGCAATGAAAAAACTATAAGCTATTTGGTTAAAACTAAGAAACCTACCCCTTCTCTTTGTCTCCCTTAAAACAGTTGTAAAACGTTTCTCTATTTGCACCCATGTGGAAAAGAAAAAAGCTGAAAACCAAAAATAGGGTTCAAGGTGTTGTGGAGATTTTACTACATGAAAACAGCTGTTTCTGGAAAAGCAATTTCTCAAAGGCCTCCCTCTAAAAAGCACACCAAATGCCAAGATCCGAAGAAGAGAACAATGGATCTGACAGACCAAACTCTCACTGGCCTTTCGCCGATGCCAGATCGAACGTCATCAAGGTAGGAGCAGCCCAAGAGACAATATTCCAAAGTATCATCATCTCGCCGCCGCCGCCTCGTCAATGACACCAGAATCCAAAACCTAGATCAACAAGAATCTACAAACCTAAACAAGAATTATGAAGGAGAAGAGAAACAGATCCTGCTCCTCTGTCCACCAGCGAGATCTCCGGTTAGGAGAGAGGAGGGGGACCAGGCGATGTGTGTATGAATGTGGGCGGCGGCGGCGGTGGCGGCAGTTGGAAAACGCTAGGGCTTTGCCCCGTGTTTTCCTAAATTCGATTTTGATGTGTAGTGGTGAGAGTCCATTGGTTAAAAAAAAAGGCAATCGAAATATTATATAAATGTTACCTATTTATCTTTTTTATGTTTTGCATATTTACTGACATGGTTTAAAAGTTAGGATTTCAATCATGTCAATTTTCCAACATCTAACCTGTCAACTGTTTTTTCAGTGGGGATCATGATATTGTTGTACCATTTCTAGGCACCCAGGCCTGGGTGAGATCGCTCAGCTTCTCCATTGTTGACGACTGGAGGGCCTGGCATGTTGATGGCCAATCTGCAGGGTGAGATTTTGTATCGAATATTAGTTCTTTCTGTCGTTGATTTCTCAAGTAATGATGTCTTTTAATACTCGACCTGTTGTGCTTGTGCGTACATCTGTCTGTGTGCAGATTCGGTATATCCTATTCGAACAACTTGACCTTCACTACTGTAAAGGTAACACTGTTAACTCCAGTATTTAGTTTCTTGTCAACAAGACAACAACTTCACCTCCATTACTACTGTCACTGCTCAAAAACAATCTTAGGAGACAGTCTCTGATTAATATAGATGGACACATCGAGGGACGTCTTCGTAAATGATCAAGAAGCGGCCTCCGAGCAAAAGTCTGCCTCTATCAGGGTTCGTTTGGTTAAACCGTGGCTTTTAGAAAAGTAGCTGTGAGTTGTGGGCCATGGAAAAATTGCTGTGGGATGTAGGCTGTGAGAAATCCGAAAAGCTGTTTGGTTACGCAGCTGTGGCTTTTGAAAAAATTGTTAAGCGGACCCTACATGTCATCCCCACTCAACACACACTCTCTCTCTGGCGAGTGGACCCCGCTCATTAGTGTCTTCCCTCTTCTTCTTCCTGTCTGTGTATGGGGAGCAGGCATGCATCCTAAGGTGGTCGGCTCTGTTAATTATTGATTTACAGAGACGGATTCTCGTCCGTCTTTGTAAATCAAATTCTAGTTAGATCATAATTGTTGTTTGTGTCATCCTGTAACTGCTCAAAACATATATGTAATAAGTATTGATAGCTTGATCGAGATCACAATTGCATAAGCTAATTATTTTAATTCCAGGGTGGAGGACACACTGCACCTGAATACCAGCCCGAGAGATGCCTCGCCATGTTCACAAGGTGGATTTCCAATAAGCCAATTTGACAAATGACTAGACTAGTCAAATGTATATGGTGTGCAGATAAAACAACGTTTGTGCTACCTTCTGAATTTGATGCTCTGAAATTTGTATGGAATTTTTTAAGAAGAAAAGGTATAATTAAGAATTCCAAAACAAACTACTCAGTCATGATATATTAGTCAATGTGTACAAGGTAACATTTACTGGTCTTGTTTATATCTGTATTTCTTCAATATTACATGCATGCTTGGGAGGTAAGGAGGTAGCTTAGGAGGGAGGAGGTAATGTTCCAGTTGTCTGTTTGAACTGCAATAAAGGGAAATTTAGCTGCACCAACCCCCACCTTGTTATATACAGATGTGATACGTACTGTAGGGTGAAGCCTGAACATCTTAAGCTGACTAGACCTCTCCAACCACTGCCAATTCTGGCATGGAAGTGAGAACATATATTCATGGACTTCATAACTAGATTACCAAGAACATCTTTAGGGTATAATTCAATTTGGGTTATTGTAGACCATCTCACTAAACTAGCTCACTTTCTTCCTGTGAAGACCAACTACTTATTTGCCTAATATGTATTGAAAAAGATTGTGTGTTTGCACCGAGTACCCAAGACAATAGTGTCAAATCATGGTCCTCAATTTAAGAGCTTTGCACACAGCAATGGGCACAATTCTCATCTTTAGTACTGCCTATCACCCTCAAGGTTGTTGCCATACTCAAAGTGTCAACCAAATCTTAGAAGATATGCTTAGAGCTTGTGCTATCATGTATAGCGAAAGCTAGGACATATGTTTGCCTTTCGTTGAATTTGCTTATTGCAAAAAGAGTAAATTTCACTGGCGGTTCTCTAACTTGTCCCGAGTTCTCATCTAGGTCCCTGTACTTTTAAATTGCACATTCAGCTCCCTAATCTTGTTCCGAGTTCTCATCCAAGTCCCGGTACTTTTAAATTGCTCGTTTAGCTCCCTAAGCTTGTCTCAAGTTCTCATCTAGGTCCCGAATTATGCATTTAGCTCCCTAAACTTGTCCCAAGTTCTCATCCTAGTCCTAGTACTTCAAAAATACATGTCCAACTTCCTAAAATTATATTATTGTACCATTCTGGTCCATAGCCTCCCCTCCCACACTGTGTCGCTTGGCCATCCTTTCATGCTTGCCTTACCACACGTCCCAGCCAAACCTTCGCCACTATGGCCCTCCTCGATTTTTCTTGACTCACTCCTGCTCTACCTCACCGTGGCATCGGCCCTTGACCGCGACAATCGCATTCAACACCACCACCACACTCCTTCTGCTCCCTCATCGAGTAGGAGCTCATGCTCATTCTCACCACCACTTCACACTTAGTTTCCCACACTCCTAGCCTTCCTCACCTCCCCCGACAACGATAGGGCCATCGCTGTAGTGTAGTTGGGTGAGTGGAGCACACGGCATGGCAGTGCGGCGGGCACAAAATGGCCTAGCGTATCAACATGGGTGTAGCACCGCCCTAAATATGCAACATAGGCAAGTGCGGGGTAGGAGGTCGAGCATGGTACAGTGTTGCATGGCTATGCCGGTAAGGCGGGCAAGCATGTGCAATTTGGCGAAGGTGAGGACGATGGTGCAGGGGTGGGTGGACCATAAGGGTACAACATACAACTTAAGGGACCTGAGTATGCAATTAAAAAGTGTCGGGGCCTGTATGAGAACTGGGATAAGTTTAGGGAGCTAAATGCATACTTTAAAAGTACCGGGACCTGAATGAGAACTTAGGACAAGTTTAGGGAGCTAAATGTGCAATTTTAAAATACCGGCTGGATGAGAACTCAGGACAAGTTCGAGGACCGCCAGTGAAATTTACTCTTGCAAAAATAGATATCAAGTAAGCATGAGTATGTCACCTTATGAAGCACTATATGATGACAAGATTGTTGAAGTCCATTGAATTGGTCGGAAGTAGGAGAGTCCAATTTATTTGGGCCCTAGTGAAGAATTCTGAAGAGAAAGTAGCCCAACTTTGCAAATGGTTAGTAGCAACCAAGATCTCCACAAATTGTATGTCGATAATGGAAGGCAAGATGTTGAGTACCAAGTAGGAAACTAATAAGACTCGGTACCATCTTCCAGTTAGAATTACGTTAATGCTCCAACACGGGTGTCCGTTTCGCGTCGGTCAGTCCGGACGCGGCTAGCTGGGCTGCGGACCGGCCCACGGGTCTGCTCTCCTCATCGGCATACACGGTTTCTCCAAAAAAAATAAAAAAGAAAAGAAAAGAGAGCGACATCTTATCTTCCCCATTCACATCGGCTCCATCGCACCGCCCGCTCTTCGGTTGCGTACGCACGAGCTCTGCTAGCACCTGCGTTCACACGAGCGTCGTCGCCCTCCGCATACGCACGAGCGTCGAGCACCACTGCTAGCCGCGTATGCACGAGCTCCACCGACCACGCTGCGCCGCCCGCTTGTGGTGTGGGAGACCGTTGCCGCCTCCACCGCGGGGTCCAGACGCCTGGTCGCCTGCTCAGCTCACTGTAGCTGGGTGTGGAGCTCGCCCGCGTGCAGCTCACGGCAGGACACGGAGCAACACAGGCCCCCACGTGAAGTAGGCGCAACAGGCATGGGTGTCCGGACGCTAGCCCTGTCCAAACGTCCGAGCGCTAGATGTTCCGTAGAAATTATATGATTTTTCAACTTGCAACAAACATAGTGAGTAAGGGGTGTTTAGTTGGTAGGTGAAAAGTTTTTGGACGTCACATCGGATGTTTTATGGAATATCGGAACGAGTTTTCGGATACTAATAAAAAAACTAATTACATAACTCGCCTGGAAAACCGCGAGACGAATTTATTAAGCCTAATTAAGTCGTCATTAGCACATGTGTGTTACTGTAGCACTTAAGGCTAATCATGGACTAATTAGGCTTAAAAGATTCGTCTCGTGGTTTCCAATCAAACTGTGTAATTAGTTTTTTTTCGTCTACATTTAGTACTTCATGCATGTGTCCAAATATTCGATGTGGTGGGGTGAAAAAATTTTGGATGAAAACTAAACACCCCCTAACCCAAGTTCTTTCCTTCCGAGACCACCCTGAATTACATCCTCTTTTTCCTGCGAAGTGTGAACAAACTAGCAATCTACTACTCTCCTACTGTACAGTTGACCCAAATTACAACACGTTGAGATCTCTCAAGTTGCTTACAAATCTTTCCCCGACGGGCGACCCAGCCCTGACGAATACGGCCGGGTACCCGACCCGGGCCTCCACCTGGGCCTCGAACCCGCCCTGCTCCCCGGCTCCGTACTCGTCGCCGCTCCACACGTGCCTCCACGCCCCGGCGCCGGCCGGGAAGTAGGCGGTCACCGCGGTCCGCCCCTTGTCCATCACCGGCACCACCAGCATCTCCGTCCCGAGAAGGAACTGCTGGTACGTGAGCGCCTGCACGCGCTCGTCCGCCGGGTAGTGCAGGAACAGGTGGCGCGCCACGGGGAGCCCCGTCCGCGCGGCCTCCCCGACGAGCCGCGCGCGGTAGAACTCCCAGGCCTTGTACATCTTGGCGCAGCGCGCGAAGTGTGCCAGCGTCCGGGCGCTGGAGTAGAACTGGCAGTTGGAGCCCGGCCTGTTGCCCTCGTGGGTGCGGAACACCACCGTGAAGGCGTTCACCTCCATCCAGCGCAGCAGGAGCTCCTCGCTGCGGCGGTAGCGCAGGAACGGCGGCAGGTCGACCGTGCAGTAGCCGCCGGCGTCGCTGTGG
Source organism: Saccharum hybrid cultivar R570 (assembly GCA_038087645.1). NCBI lineage: Eukaryota > Viridiplantae > Streptophyta > Magnoliopsida > Poales > Poaceae > Saccharum > Saccharum hybrid cultivar. The sequence goes on along the minus strand of JAQSUU010000106.1, from coordinate 21,832,039 downwards.
TTGAGCGGGAACCCCGAGAGGCCGCCGCTGAGCAGGCCCACAACGCTGCTTTTGATGCCGTCGTTCGCCTGCCAGCTCACCATCTGGTCGCCCTCCCAGAACAGCATCGCCCAGCGGGAGCTCTCCCGGAACCCCGACCGCACGAAGAACACCAGGCCGTCGTCGTCGCCCTCCGCCGCCGTCTCCGCGGCACTGCGGCGGCTGGCTTTCCACTCGTCGGCGAACTCGCGGTTGACGCGCGCCCACAGCTCCGGGTACCGGTTGTGCGCGGCGACGGGGTCCTCGCCGGAGTGCAGCCGCGCGTCCAGGGGCAGGCCCTCGCCGAAGTCGGCCATCCAGCCGCTGACGCCGTGGTCCGCCATCCCCCGCAGGACGACGCTCTTGAACCAGATGTGCGCCTCCGGGTTGGTGAAGTCGAGCATGGCGACGTCGAACGCCGTGTTGGGCATCATGTACGGCTCGCCGGCCTCGTCCCTCACCAGGATGCCCAGCTTCTTGGCTTCCTCGAACAGGTGCCTCTTCGTGTTGGGCTTCTGATCCATCTGAACAAGAACAACCCAACGTTTTCAAACAAAATTCAGAGCACCATGCACACCGGCCACCCTCTCTGGAATGATCGGGGAACGAACGTACCGGCACAAGGCAAGGGTTGCAGTAAGTCATGGTCCCGATGCCGTGGTTGCGAAGGTCAGCTACAAGATCCTTCCATCCACTGTAATGGGCATCATCAAGCTCCCAGTTCCACCAGAGCTGGGATCCGATCGCCGTCTTCCTCTGGCCAACCCAGTCCTGCAGAGACCAGCCAGCCAACGTGCAGCAAGCAGTTCAGAGCCAGTTCAGGGTGCGTCAGTCAGGCACGAAGCATATCATGAACCGTCGGTTCCTCATCAGACCTGCAGCCAGAATGCAGAGACTGGGACATCGTAGTCCTTGAGCTGGTCCCAAACTCTGCGCACGGTGTCTGTGCCACCCTGCATACCGACGACGGCACCGGACGTGATCCACCTGGGAAGAACCGGCGGTCTTCCGGTTGACTCCGTGTAGCTGGTGAGCAGCTCCGTCGGTGAGTCGCCGTCTAGTATCCGTCCCTGGACTGAATTGCCATAAATCTGAAGAAAAATCAAGAGTGGAAGTACTCGATGAGCCTCCTCAACTGCACAATGTTTTCAAACTGGTTGTCTGGAAAGCAATTGATGCTTTGTAGGTTGATTCGTTGTCCTGTTGAAACGGCTGCCTACCTGAATTTGCACCCTGTCAGGTCTCGTCAGGTCAAAGATGGAGTAGTCGTATCCTTCAAGGTACAAAGATCTCATCTTTGAGGTCATGTAGAATGGAGAGGGAGCATATGTCGTGCTCCAGTTTCCTCCTGACCTGCAGAAAACCACCAACAGGACACACTAAGGCCATGTTTAGATGCTTCAAAGTTCCAAAAATTTTACAAGATTCTTCGTCACATCGAATCTTTGGACGCATGCATGAAGCATTAAATATAGGTAAAAAAATAACTAATTACACAGTTTGGTTGTAAATCACGAAACGAATCTTTTGAACCTAATTAGCCCATGATTGGACACTAATTGCCAAATAAAAACGAAAGAGTTACCGTGCTTCCAAAAATTTTACACCATCTAAACACAGCCTAAATCATCTCCAAAGTCAAACAAAAAGTTGGCATCAGTTGAATTGAATCCTACTGTCCCATTGTCTAGATTCATTCCTAAGACAACAGTCTTTTTGAGACAATAGTCTTTTTGGGACGGATGGGATGCATCACAAAAATACTGCAGAGTCCGGAATAATGTCATTCGTTATCTGAAAAAAATACAGAATTACTCGGTAGCAGTCGCCTGATAGTTTGTTTACTCGTCAGTCAACTTTCGGCGTCCGTCCGATCTGAGATGAGTGGCCGTTGTTCTTTTCTTGTATTCTTCTCTATCTGTGGGTGTTGTCCGTTCCTTTCCTCTGGCTGGCTGTCGCTGCTTTCCCCACTTTCCCCAGTTTATCGAGCGCGTACTGCTACGTTCGTGAGAGAGAACGGAGGGGGAGCACCAGAGATCCAAGCGAGGCGAGCAGTGGTGACGTGCGAGTCTGGCCGGCGAGCATGTCTCTGCCTCTCTCATGATGTGGTGGTGCGTGGGCTCGCTTCGTTGCTTACCACCGGTTGTCCGTGCGTGCACCTCGATCTCCCCTAACTCGAGTGTTTCTGGCTCCAGATTGCCGATGTCGTTGCCGAGCGAGACAAGGGTAGAGGGAAGGTGAAGGGCTGGCGACGACCTTGCTGCCGGATACGCTCACTTTCGGTGGCGGGAACCTCGTCTAGGCTCCGGCACGACTACTCCTGTTGACGGCGTCGATCTGTTCCCCATGACTTTTTGAGGTAATACGTGTTGTTTCATACCCCTATTCATTTAGGATCTGCTTTGTGCGAGTATTTTGATTGGTTTTGTGTTCGATTTCTAGTTCATTTGGGATTTTTTTTTGTGGTTGATTTGAGGACTGAGGTGGGGATTCGTGGGAAAAGGAAAGGTCAGAGCGTAGCATGAAAATGTATTCTTTTGGCTGTTTGCACATAACGTTGTCAGATCTCTTGTTTCAATATTCATTGTTAAGTAGGTCTTGGATTTTCGCAGAAGTGGTTGTATTATTTTGACAGTGTTTTAAATTACAGACAGCTGACCTTCAGTATTTCCAGATAAGATTGTACCTTTTGTGTCAGAGTAATTTTCGTCATTTTATAACTCTGGTTAAGGAGCCTGGTGGCTATGTATAGTGGAAGCTTCTTGTGTAACGAACTCATATTTTTGTATAAGTTTCCTAGGTATGATCTACTTTCAGTCAGGAATCATAATTTTCTCTGTTCAGTGTATGATCTACTTTCATACTTTCATTCACGAATCAAAATTTTACTTTGTTCAGTGATTTACAAGCTGTGTTGACTAACAACATGTGGTGATCGCATAAACCAATTTGAGATATTTTATGAAGTTTGTTACATAAGTGTTATAAGACAGTTTCATCATGCTGTAGAGATTGTCAGTTAAGAGATTTTACTAGTGATGGCCAAATCATGTCAGTGCTGAGGTGTGAAAATGCCACTTTTTATAATCCCGCGTATCGTAATCAGTACTGAACTTGACCATCCTCTTGAGGATCTTTTCAGTATCAGACCATGAGGCCTCATCAGTCATCACTGTCCCTGTTTGATCTGCTGTACAGATTACTTGGTCCACATGATTCACATAAGTCTTTTCAAACTTTACGCCCAAACAGGGTCACATATTAAAAATAAGTGGAGCATGTGGGATCTTGTTAATGTAGTGATATATGCTAAGATAATCCATGTGATTCCAGCCATCTGTGTAGTAGGCCTTCTTGGCAAACTTTTAGTAAATAGGCAGTACTGTTGATTCAGTCCCTTGATCAAGTGTAGGCTTAAAACAAAAGATTGATCTCACTTGGTTGTAAGTGTGTGTGTGTGTGTGTGTGATGACCTTGCGTGAGGCTGAAGGGGTTCTGCATAAATTAAATCATATCCACGTGACAACCTGTATGGTGTTTGCAACTAATTGGATTCAGCTTCATGTGCCTTGTCAGACATGCTGCCATCAGGATACACTTTGATCCTCTCTCACTAGCTCGCTTTTGATTGGCGATTTGGCATATTATACTGAATTAACATCGTACTTAAGAGCTACATGGCCCCTTGCATAGCATCTTCCCCTATATGTGTTCTTTTGAATAATAGAGCAGTTAGGTTGTTTGATAAAGAGAGGTACCATTTAGTCGTATTCGCAGAGTGATGGTGCTGGAGGCGATTGAATCTAATTTTATGGCTGTGGATATTTTCTAGAGAATTGATAATTAATTCCCTTTAGCAAGATGAAATGGTAAATCTTGTATTTTGTATGTTTACATTTTCATGAGTTGCAATGTTTTTTTTGTAAAACCTGTCGTCCGCCTATCCATGACCCTGCTCTTTTTTCGATCTGTCCTGGGTTAGCTTCAGTGAGTTGTCTGATTGCTCCATCTTCTATCTCTTTGTACCGCCTTCCTCCTCCATTTCAACTGATAATTGACTCCCGTTCCCTGACATGTGTTCAATTTTTGCTTGATTTCTTGATCGATGTTGGATGACGCCTAGGCAAGAGTCCATCTTTTTTTGCTATAGGTGCACATCTATCCCCTTGCTAGTGACTTCTCCTGCATTCCTGATTTTTTTTTGTTTAACCATTTTTTCCATATTTTCTGCCCCTGTAGAGTTGTAGTCGTTGGAGATTCCCTTCTTATGAACAAGTCATCTATTATTTGTGTTCATCGATTTCTACTCTGTCAAGTTTTTTAACTAGCATCAAGTTACTTTCTTTCTCAAAATATGTTTTGATAAAGTAATGTTTTTAATCTCTTTGATTGTACAGGTTGTTATACGAGGTTCTGTTTCTTTTCTTTAATCATGAAACAGATGCATTGGGCTAGCCACATCAATGTAGATGCTGAACATGAAGGAGTTGCTGAAGATTCAGATAAGGTGTCTGCTAATGACATTGGATGTGAAGATACTGAAATGAATGCATCAAATGTTCGTACAAATGCAGATGCTTTTTTACAACTGGATGATGAAGCTTTGTTTGGAATCATTAAAAAACTTGTACGTATGTTTGTTGCATATTAAGTACACATTACTCCTTTTTATCTCATGATGCTATTACCTTTTCTATCTCATAATTGGTATTTACTTTTTTGTTCGTGACTAATCTAATTATTTATCTGCAACTCTTTCTTATATTCTTTTAGGCCTGCAATGGTTTGAGACAGATATTGTCAGGTTCTGTTGGCCCTTGTGTTGATACCTCAGGTATTCCATTTCATGGCCCTGATGTTGCTACCTGTATAGGGTTTCATGGTGGTGTTGCTGTTAAGACTGCCAAGAAGACTGGAGTTAGTAAGAAGACTGGAGTTAGTGTTTCTTTATTTTCTGATGTTATTGATAAGCTTAGCCCAGAAAAGAAGCTTGTTATTAAGGCATATGGTTTTGAGTCACTACTGAGTTTTGACAAGTGTGCTATACCTCTTCCATTTGCCCATTGGCTGGCTGATCATGTTGAAGTTAGAAATTCTAGCATTGTTTTTAGGAACACTTGTATTCATCTGAATCCCCAGATCGTTCATGATGTTTTAGGCATTCCAATTGGAGGCTCAACAATTACAAATGCAAAGTCTGATAGTGTGAAGCATGGCTTTCTTAGTGTCATGGGTTTAATGCTTTGCCATTTGCAAGTACTTGTGTTGATAATCTCCTTAAGGATGGTATATCTGATGATGATTTTGTCCGCAATTTTTTGATTGTTGCAATGGTAACATTCTTGTGTCCCAATTTAAACAATTATCCCAGTACCAAGTATCTGCAACCTTTGATTGATGTCAAGGATGCCAAGGAGTGGGATTGGTGCAAGTTTGTACATTATTGGCTATTGAATCAGATCAAGAAATATAACATACTCAAGAAGAAAGCAGCACATGCATCTGTTAGTCTTGGAGGATGCCTATATGGCTATATCTTATATGTGTGAGTGTCCATTGATCTGTCTTTTCATCTTTCTTTCCTTTTTTCTGTTGCATTGATCTTTGTCTTTTATTGATTTATATAGGTTGTGTGCCTTGACTTTCTGGATTTTGTACAAGAACTGCTACCATCCATTTTTCCTCGCATTAAAGTATGGAGAGGTGACATGATTAAAGAATACTCTGATTTTGATTGTGTTGAAGGACATTTTTACGGCAAGCATCCTGTAAGTTTGTTTTGTACTAACTTTTCCTTCTTGTTCTTAGATTGTTATGGTGACATGGTCTAAGATTTTTTCTATGGTGTCTAGATCTTACAGTTTAAATGTACCTGCTATGGTAAGAGGAATTCCACAAGAACTCCTTCACCCTCCTGCGATATTGATGGATCCAGCTTCAAGAAGACATTGGTTGAATATGTTTGTGCATCTTTATCTCCCCGGGTTAGTATTATATGCTCATTTCTTTTTGTGTTAGTGGTATATGCCCTTTTTTTCTTGTAGCTCATTGTTCATTGAATCTTTACTTTTTTTACTCGGAATGTTCTAATAATTTGGTCACCAAAATCTGCCTCGCTTGTCATGTATGCGTTTTTTAATTAATATACTAATGTTGTATTTTTTCTATTACTTCATATCTTGTTTTAAGTTGTCTTTTTAATTATCTATTGTAGACTTTGGATGACGTTACTGCATTATACTTGAAGCATGCAACTTCTCCCAATGAATTGGTTCCTGTACATGTTCAAAGTGCTATTGTGGATGTGATAAATTATTTTTGTCACCGTGCTCAGACAGATAAGATTCCTCGTAGCGAGGATGATTCTGATTTTGTTGCTCCTAAAAATGTTAAAGAAAGTGAAGCTACTGCTGCTGTTTTTAAGTCACATACTACTGATAGTGATGGTCATATTGCTGTTGTTGATGGACATGTTCATAACAATTATTCTCAAGGAGTTCATCGATCTGATGGTTATCCACATGATGCTCATAATGATGGTGACACAACTTTGGGCGATGCTTCTGTTTTAAATAATGATGGACATATAATTCATGATGAAATAGCTGCCGGTAATAATGTTGTGCATGTAGCTGATGACAGTGCACCTGGTTATGCTAATGGTTGCCATGCGCATGTTGGCACTACTAAGGTTGTTGTTAGTGAGAATGTAGCAGTTGTTCCTGGGGAGTTATATGGTGGCAACACAATTGAACCGGTTATTGGAAATCAAAAGGACACACCTAGCAGTGACACTTTGTTATTACCGTCTTGTGGGGGTTATTCTAGTTCTACCAAACCTAGCATCGCTGATACAGAGATAATTTCATCATCTCCCACACTATCAGATTCAGTTCAGTTGTCTCTAGGTAATTAGTTAATTAGTACTTCTGTAGTTGTCACATCTTTATCATTTTTTAATCTCACTTGCTTTTGTTCTTTGTCCATTTTAGGTGGTTCACTGTTAAAGAGAAAAAGGGTCTCCAGTCCTATTACCTCATTGAACTCTGAACTTGTTGGTTCTACTGTTGCTAGACGTACTCGGTCACGTCGGTTATCTTCGTCGCCTGTGGTAGATGCTAATGAACCTGCAGTTATGGATAATCCAGAGGTGTTTTCATTTGGCTTCTCTATTTTCCCCCATTTTTTTTGCATATTGGTCGTGTTGACAAATATTCTTCCCCTTTTCTTTTGTTTGTAGGCTATTTTGAGAAAGAGTAGCAAGAAGAGAATAGCTACAGAGATGAGAGAAATAGGCCAAAATCTTAAAACTGCATGAAATGCAATTGATGTTGGAGACAACAGTGTGACTCTAGGTATTGATACTAATCCTAGTTCAATTTTAACAAAAAATGTTCATCCTTGTTTTGTGACAATTGCGCACCTGATTATCATGTTCTTCCAAAAAAACATAGCAAACAAGAGTGCTAGTTTTAGTTATATGGTGCGTGAAGATAGCTCTAGCCATAAGTCCAGAGACCTCGAACCACCATATGTAAGTATCTATAATTTGACTTCTTTTTTCTTTTTTTTAATAAACATTTCTTTTTTGTTTAACTAATTTTATTACCAGGTCGATGTTTGTCATAGAGGACCCAGTTTGGATGTAGGCTCATTACATACTTCTGAATATCCCCAAGTAGGACTTGGTTTGCCCAATTCAACTATATCTGCTGCCGAAAAAGTTAATATGTGGGATTTTAGTGTTCCAACATTTAATCTTTTAGATGAAGATGACGGCTCTACTTATGTGGCTTCGCACAATGAGGTCAGCTTCCTTTGTAGTTTTTTGATTTATTTGTTTATGTTTTTTAGATTTTAAATCGTTCAAACATCTGTGATGCTAACAATAATGCTCAAAACAATGAGAAAGCTCCTGTTTATGATGAGTCACCCCCGTCATGTTCACATGAGGTTCGTGATTGCGCCCTTGATGTTGTCCCTCTGGCTGCACTTGATACTGCTGGTCATTTAGTTGTCATTGTACGTATCCCTCCAATATTATCAGAATATTTTTACGCCAAATTTTGTCATTGATTCAGTGGTAATGGTCTTTTTATTTCTCTTATTCATCTGTATAGTTCGCAGGAATCACCTCCTGATGTTCATGTTACTGGTCATAGATCCTGTGTTAATGAATCTGAAGTTGTCATTACTAGAGAGAGACAATTCATTGTCAGCCAGAAAAGAATGGCGCAAGAGGCTGAAAAGATTTATGATGTTAATGATGATTCTTGTTTTCATAAATGCAAAATGATTGGATTTAATCTTGGCAGCTCATCTAAGGGTAAAACTGACAAATCTCGTCGTCCTAGGCGCATTGTTCAGCCCAACTCTTATTTTAGTGATTTCCAAGTCAATGTCTGTACTGCAAGATTTGTTATTACTGTACCTGAGAGACTGCTTTATGACTGTGTCTTGTTTTATTCTCAATTTCCTAAGCATGCTAGGTAATTAATCAAACATTTTTTAGTACTGTATTTTGTAATCTGTAAATTTCTTAATATGTGCACAACTATAGAGTTATTTCGTTATTTATATATAATTTTTGTTTCTTTTTACTCTTAGTGACCAAGTCATCAATTATGATAATGTCCGGGTCACTTTTGAGGAGTTTGGATCTTCAATGAGGCGTTGTGAAAAAAAATCTGTGCATAATCACACATCGAAGTGTCAGGTTTGAAATTTCTTTAGTCACCTCTACATGTACTTTAACCACTGACTGATATGTCTAAGTTCTTATGTGAAGCAATTTTTTTCTGATATTTTTTGAGTAAAAAAATAGAAGATGTGTGAGCATGGCTAATTAGCGATAGCATGTTGTTTGTTGCTTGCAGGGCTGCAGGTAGCTGTGTTGGATGGTAGCTGGTAATAAAGCACTCATTAAACAGCAAGGTAATAAAACACTCGATAAATAGTTGGAGTTGAAGTAGTGCTATTGCTGTGCCAACTTGTTATGTGATACTGAGATGTAACCAATGTTTCATATTTTCCTTTTATCATTCATGAGTGACCTCCTTACTAAGTTCCTTTTATTTTGTTGTGTTGTTGTAATAGGTTCAAATATGGAGCATGAAATCTGTGGATAAGAATAATGCCAACAATGATTCTAGCCAAGGTTTGCTAGCTACAATGTGTTATCATTTTGGATCAGTAAATTGTGTGAGATGGGCAAGGCACGGCCGCTATCTGGCTTGTGGATCAGGTGATCATGTTATCCTAATTCACGAGCGAAAAGGTGGTTCTAGAACATCTGATTTTGGTAGTGGGTTACCTCTAGATGTAGAGATTTGGAAGGTTGTTATGACTTTGTAGAGGGTATACAGTAGACGTGGTAATTATCTTCCATAATTGCACCCATGCTGTATATGTTGCCTATTGGTTCTTTCATTGCAAGCCAATTAGATGATAAGACTATTACCATCACTATGCCATGGTTATAGGAGTAGGTTGTGATGACTGAATCACTTGTTAAAATGAAGTCATGCATGAATCTTTTACCTGAACCTGTCTTTACTATCTGATACTACATGTGTGCTTTTATGTATACTATCTGATATACATTTTTTAACTGTAGGTTTTGGATGTGGGCTGTGGAATAGGTGGACTGCTGGGAGAAATTGCAAGATTTATGTCTGGTTCTCAAGTTTAAGTTCTTTAATACTGGTGAATTCTGATGTCCTTGACTATAGCCTTCTAACAAACTGACCAATGTATTAGAATTGATTAATCTTTATCCGTTAAAAGTTGGCACTTGGCACTTGTGGTCAATTTTACTTTGGAGGAATGGCACCTTCACTCTTTGTTTATTTAGAGCACTGCCTTCTTTCCTTTCATTATTGATTTATTTTCTGTTAAAGTCCCATGGCTATGTGTCTGTGTGTGATTGGATACTCATTTGTCTCCATTCCATTCATTATTGTTGGGTGTTCATCACATCTGCTTGTTGTGATATACATACTATTCTGCTTCATTAGAAGGCAATCATGTGAGTACTTGCTTAGCTTTTGTCAGATCTTTTCTGATATTCATTGTATATGTCAAATGTGTCTTTTCTTACCTCAAACACGTGATCACACTCTTCTGGTGCTTCCACCATATGCACAAATGAACCAACTGGGCCCTGTTACACATTAAAGAAGTGAGTGCTTGGGTTTTTTTCCCTTTTTAGTTTTTTGATAACTATTTAAATTAGGTATAGTTGTACCTCATACATCTCCATGAAATTCATTTCATTTTTGTGTTCTCCTTGGCAAACAAATGACTCCCAATTCTAAATATCATATTGTGAATTTGACATTGCTTCCTGTTTTTGTCTTGTTTCCTGTTTCATATGTCGATATAGTATCTCCATAAGCATTTCATATGATACAAGAAAACATATTTCAAATTATGTACAACAGTATGTGTTTTTTTGCAATTTCTTACCTCATTACTATCATTTTCCTTCCCATAGCTAGAATAGTGCACTTGAGGATTGGATGCATCAATTGTCTTCATAAATTAAAATTTTACTTCATAAGTAACCGAGAAACCTTCTAATAGGCACAACATCAATTTTGTTGTTGACATGCACTGAAAATTGAAATTCGAATGAACTATAAATCATACCTCAACATAATTTGTGTATGTTGGTCCTTCTTGTGAATTTCTGGTTTGTTCTAACATCAGTGATGTGTATCCTCCAGTTGGAATTATCTGTGTATAGCTTATCATGCCTCCAGTTTTCATTGTTTCTTGATCTTGTTTCGATTTTGTAGTCCCAGTAATATCATCAGTCTCCTGCACTTGAAAAAGGGATTACATCAAAGTTGTTTGTAACTCTGTAGTTGAAGAACATGTGAAAGTGAAGTTGTCATAATTTTGTCATGTTTCGATAAAAATGTTGACTGCCCAAGAGTTTTTTTAAATAAAAATGTAGTCATTAAGTCATTTAAGTAGCACTAGCATGAGGTTGTTTAGCAGAGAGAACCCTTATACTTGTTACCAAACAACCTCATCAATTCTACTAGTATAGCTAGCAAAAGACAGTCACAGGTCTTGTTTTCAATGATATCTAGTTATAGTTTTGGTCTGGCAAACAAAAGAAATATAACCATGTCACTACTAGCTATAGAAATAGTCACAAATTTGAGGGACAAAAAACTATATGCAAGAGGCTAGCAAATATAGCCTTTATTAAAGGAAGATCAAACTACTAGTTCCCCAATACAGACTAAACAACAGAACCTGTAGATATGCCTCACGGCAGCTGAGTAATTTTCTAAAATAAACTTTGCCTGACAGCTGCTGAATTATTTTCTAAATAAGCACATCTACAGGTGACTTCTACAATGCATCAGGCGTCTACATTTCTATATTGCTTTTAGCATGTGTCAGTGTTACAGCAAATGTTCTGTTGTTTGTTTCCCAGCTAGTACATAGCAATTTTTTTCTGCATGTAATGATGAGGATATCTAGTTATTCTTAGGTCGATCAAGGATTTTGATTAGAATGGTGCCACAGTTCATGTCTGTTCCACATAATGGTTGTTAATACTACAATTATTTTGACTTCTACAGATTTGGGGAAACTAGCAGATGTGACAGATTGAAATCTCTACAGATTTGGGAAACTAGTAGATTTGTCAGATTAAAATCTGCTAAACTACTAAATTGTAAGAAGCACCTCCCACATCTTTCACTAACTGCAAATCTTCTAAACTGCTAAAGAATTCAAATCTTTTTTATGCATGCTTTCATGTTATTACAGATTGTTTCTTTAATACTGTAGTTTTCCCATTGCAGATTTAGGGCTGCACAGCAATAGGAGAACCGATATTATCTTTTGGAGATCTGAGGTGCAAAAACAATACATATCAGATTTGGATCCGTGGGTATCATTGTAGAGAGAGAGAGGAAAAGTACACGTAGCAGGCTAGAACCTCACCTCAGTTGAATCTGCACCATTTTTGTCCTTTCTCCATTGCTCTTCCATCCTCCCCCTCTTCTTGCTTCTTTGGATTTCTTCCTCCTCCATCGCTGATGGTTTATGTTGTTCCGATGACGTGAAAAGGATTTGGGATTCCTTTTTTATAGCCTTGTTTGTTTTGGCGGCTACAATTCCTAGATTTCCCGCCTGATTTGTTACCCCTTTAGTTTTTTTTAGTTTTTTTAATTTTTCTGCTTGCTAACATTTAAAGACAACAGCCCAATATAGATTTTTACAAGGCCAAGTGCACAAAAAAAGGCAGCCCATGCCTGTTAAACAAGCTACACCCATGATGCAGCTGCGTCCATGGGCCTGTTTATTTGAAAGTTGAGCTGCGAACGCTTGCCTGTTATGGCCGGGAAAAGTTAACAACAGAACAGAAAAACTCCTGTTCGTTAGATGGTGAAGTGAACGACGGAACAGAAAAATTCCCGGTCGTTAGATGGTGACTGATGGTTAGACAAACCTTCAGTCACCTGCCACAGAGACACACCCAAAAAAATAATAGGACAGGCATTCTACCCTGAATTACACAACCGCCCTAGTGTGTTTTTGTCGAAAAGCGAACATTTCTTTCCTCATGTTTTCCCTTCCCGTAGATAAGTACTGTTATAAAGGTACAGAATACCAAGCACGCACGCACGAGGAACTGGGACAAGCAGACACGACAATCGTTGTCGATGTGATGAGCTTCCACTTCACACTAGTAAAAAACAAAACAACACAAAAATCACAGTTCCTTGCTGAAACTGTTCGTTTCAACACTAGAATTCTTGTTGTTTTCGACCATAAATCCTTTGTACGCTTCAGGTTCATCAAGGGCTGCAATAAAGTGGCAAGATCAAGATAACAGGATAAGCTCAATTGGTCAGACATATCTGCCCACCCATGCTTGCAGCCTGGTCCAAGGATGCAGGTCTTTGACTTGTATACTCATTCTGTCATAAAATAGTAGTCGTCCTCATTTTCTGAGAAGTTTTTTTTTAACTTTGACTAATTATATATAAAAGAATATTAATATTTATAATACATAATTAGTATTAATAGATAGATCGTTGAATATACTTTCTTGGCGGATACCAGTTCGGTCATTTGGATAAGCTCAATTTGTCAGGCATATCTGCCCACCCATGCTTGCAGTTCAATTGGTCAGATATAAATATTGCATGTATTTTCTATAAACTTAGACAAAGTTAAGAAAGTTTAACCTGCATGCATCCCATAACGACTTTCTTCTGAGACGGAGTGAGTAGCTGTCCTTTTTTGCGAAAAAGGGCTGCTAGAAGTTGCGTGGATATTTTTGCACCGCACATGCAGAAGTTCAACTTATGTAGCGGTTAATCCTAAATTTGAATTTTCTTTGTCTCCTTTAAGACTAGTAAGAAGCACAAGGGCTCTAATTGGATTTTTCAAAGTTTGGAGTGGTAAGCTGTAATGGAGATGTGGAAAAAGACTCACCTGTAACTGACGAGGTTGGCGGCAAAAGTGATGGGCTGGTCTCCCCTGCCGATCCCCTGCTCCTGCACCAGCACCGGCACCCGCTTCCCCTTGAACTCCACGCGGCTGAACTGCTCGCCGAACCCGAAGAACCGCTCGTCACGGCTGCTCGCGTACGTCAGGAACACACGGTTGAACTCCTCCGGCCGCCGCTCCTCCGCCCTCTCGGGCGCTGGCAGGAGCGCCGACACCTCCGCGCGGCTCGGGGCCGGGGCCAGCCTCGTCTTCTTGCTCGTGCCTCGCTGGACGCGGGCTGTCAGACGAAGGCGCAGGCTGGGCCGGTGGAGCTGGAGCCTCGGGGTCGCCGTCGCCGGGGGTGACTTGGCAGGGTCACCGTGCGCGCACGTCCATTGGTAGTCGCCGATCTTGACGCTGAACGCGACCTGCGTGTCGCTCTTCTCCTCGAGAACGATCCAGTACCGCGCCGAGAGCACTGGCCTCCCCGCCGCCGCGGCGCTCCTGGCGCGGCGACCTGCTGCGCGCAGGCCGCAGCAGGTGCACGACGGCGACGCGCCCGCCTTCTTGGCGGACACGAGCCCGGTCATTACCAGCACCGGGAACCGCGTCGCGTCGGACGGCTCGAACGCGGCTGCGCGCAGCAGGTCGGGGCCGCCTGGGCCTGCCTCGGCGGCGTCGCAGCGGTAGGAAGCCTTGATCCTGTCGACGTGCTGGCGATCAGGGACGAGGCGGGCGCGGCCGTCGCGGAGCGCGAAGGAGCCGCGGCACTCGTCGGCCTCGGTGGCGGCGGAGGCCGCGGAGAGGAACGCCACGCCGGGGACGGTCTCCCACATCGCGCGGCCCGCCGCCGCGCTGTCGCCGTCGCCGTCGCCTGGTGGAGGAGGAACCCTGGACAGCGAGACCTCGCCGCCGCGGGACGGGTCCCAGCGGAGGCGGAACCGGGTCCCCACGGGGAAGTCGTGCGCGTGGGCGAGCTTGGAGGTCGTCGCGAACGAGAGGCGCGGGGCCGCGTCGCCGTCGCGAATGGCGGCCGTCGGGACGGCGCGCGGGAACGGGTTGTTGAGGCGCGCGCGGTGCTTCTTGGTAGTCTTGGGCGGCGACGCCATGGCGACGCCGGTGATGGCGCGCGCGGGAGAATGGAACGGAGGGCCCGTGCAGTGCTCTGCTCGGTCCAAGCCCATTCATTGGCTGAAATAGATTCTGGAATGACGGCGTGGGGCCAAATGGTGGGAAGAGCGGTGGGTCCGGAGAGCACGCGCTCGTTTTTGACTGACGTAGTGACGGGTGTATTTAGGAGTAGTGTAGCTTGTGTTCGTAATTGCTAGATTTACCAATGAAGAAAGGTTTATGGCCTGTCCAACACGTAGGAATTTGGCGATATACCACCGTTGAAATCGCACCTCCCAACGAAGTACCAGGTAGTTTATATATGAATTAAATGAACACGTGAGCACCGCACGAATGCCGACTAGCGGATCCAGCCGCGAGCACATCGAGCTCCTGGCCGCAGTGGAGGCGCTCGGTGCTGCGCAGCATCCCTGCGCACACCAAAAAGAACAACCAAAAAACACAAAACCTCACACTTCACAGACATCGCACATCAATCAGGAAGCCCCCACAACGAGACCAATGCTTAACGACGAGCGGAAGCGTGAAGCTGCCGCGCGGAATGACGAGGAGGCGGTGCTGTGACTACGGCGTCGAGAGAGGAAGGAGGACCTGGTCCTGCCGCGGCCGCGGTGGCCGCCATGGGATGCAGGTGGCGCACGGCTGAATTTTTGAGTGCCATGGCGGTTCGCCGTTCACGTGAGCTGAGCTGTGTTGCGTGTGTGGTGGTGAGAGTGGAGGAAGATAGCGGGAGCAGAGGAGCCAGGGGAGAGAAGTGATGAATTGTTGGAGGACCCAAGGATAAAATAGTTATATTGTGAGAGATGGTTTCTTGATATACAGTAGAAACTAGTCCTAGTTTCTGCACTGTGAATGCCCTGAACTTGCTTGCTATAAAATATAGTTTATTTGATTAAATGTTTAAAATGCATGTTCAAGATTTATTTGAGCATAGTCACGAAGGTATACAATGATGGTTTGACCTGAATTCAACCAAGAGTACAATTCATTCTTTCAATACATTATGAAGTTAAACTGACGTTTGAAACTCTCATGCTAAAGCATCCTATTTTCTTAGTGCATCACGACATGCTTGCTCCAGAGTCTACACACACATAAATGATCAATTTTCTAGGTACAGTTTGGTGTGCACTGATCAATTTTCTCTTGGAATTCTGAAAACTGGTCAAATCTTTGGTTTTGACATGTGTGTATAAATGAAGCCACCTCCTCCCATGTCCAGTTGGAGTGACGCGTATTTCTTTAGCTTGTTTATTCGAGTTGTCCTCAACGGTTGCTTTATTAGTTTTCTTTCTAAAGCTTGTGGGACCTTATTATGAACGATTGAATGTGCCCGTGATTGTGGGAGCATACGACCAGCAAACGAACAAAGCCATATAAATGAAAGTATGGATAAAAAACTGGCAGGGTTGAGAATATGGACAATCTGAAAATGAATTTATGGCCTTGAAATTCTCCATACGACAGTTGAGAATTTGGATGCTCCCAAAAAATGATTTTTATGGGCAAAGAACAACTTAAATTTAACCCCATTTTAAGTTGGATTAACTGAAAAAATATGTCGTGAGGTGGAAGAACCAGAATCACTGTAAAACCACGTTTTCACCGTTTCAGGTTTGTAGATGGCACATAGCGAATCGCTCGAGGAAAAACATTTTGTTGATGTGCTGTTTGGCTCTGATTCAACTGATTTTTGTAAGAATCGAAAAACGATTCATGGTGCCGAAAGCACCCTAAAACTAAAAATCATGTAGTCCCTTGCCGAAAGCACCGTAAAACTAAAAATCATGTAGTCCCTCTGTTCGGGACTTTGCTGATCCTAGTGTGTCTGTATCGCTCCTTAACCAGCCGCCAATAATACTGGCCGATTTCAGGTTTTAAATGAATGAATGCACCTGGACGTGTTGGAGGCTCTGTTCATGTCTATAGTCTGCTAGAGAGGTAGAGTGAACACACCTGCGTGCTCTAAAGTTACTCCGTACGTATTTGTTTGGCTTCAGACCGGCCATGCCCGTATCTTGCCGTCATTTTTTTTTTCCGAAAACGTGCTATAGCACGTATTTCATTAAGCAGAATAAAGGAGTTTTGTTACACACAGGGTGAACTCACGGTAATCCGAAGATTACCGAAAATCGTACCCCACACCCTTACGCACTCGCACGAGGTTGTAATTACATGAAACTATAACGACAAAGATGCCGGTGCCGATGGGCTAGTTGTCCCCGTCGTCCAACCCGATCATATTGAGCTCCATGGCCACTGGGTCGAACTCCCCACCAAGAAGAAGCTGTAGCGCGTTATGGGTGGAGTCTGAAAGCGGCTCCCGAAAGGCCGCCTTGTATCTGTGCACCGTGTCGGAGCCAACATTGGGGGACAGAGCCTCTAATCCTAGCTTGTTCATGAGAACACGCT
This sequence comes from Saccharum hybrid cultivar R570, assembly GCA_038087645.1. Taxonomy (NCBI): domain Eukaryota; kingdom Viridiplantae; phylum Streptophyta; class Magnoliopsida; order Poales; family Poaceae; genus Saccharum; species Saccharum hybrid cultivar. The sequence continues at coordinate 21,815,017 of JAQSUU010000106.1, read as the reverse complement.
GGGCCTGTTTGGTGACGTCTGCCTCGCGCGGTTGGATGACAATGCGCTCACTGCGCCGCAACAACGTAATGAGAGCCGGTGTTCGAGGTCTGCGCAACCTCGGCGGCCCATGAATGAGGGGTGTCTGCAGAGGAAGACAGAGCCGCTCCTCCAAACTCTCCTCAATTGACAACGCGGCTGTAGCGACAGCCGGCATGGCTGGAGGGGATCTCCCCGCCAACAACATCGCCGAGGATGTTTCACCCGAGCCACATATTTCCGGGCCTGAAACATCGGTCGCCTCGGTGATGACGGCGTGATCCGGTGCTTCAGTCATGGGCGGATAGTCACAAAGCAGCCCTGCCTCAAGGATCATGGGATCCGAGGCCGACTGGGCTTCTGTGGCCTGCTCGCGGCACACGCCCTCATCTGCGCTCCATGACGCGGTGATGGCGGCGGTAGCGGCAGCTTCAATCTTGGTCGGACGGTCGCAGGGCAGCCCCGCCTCAAGGACCATGGGGTCCGAAGCCGGCTGGGCACTTGTGGCCAGTTCAAAGATCGTGCCCCCATCTGGGCTCCAAATGTCGCAGGCTGGGGAGTCCCCAAGCACGGTTCGAGCCACTGCAGTTCCAGACTGCTGCTTGGCTTTGGCTACCCACACCAGTTTGGGCTTGGGCGCAAATTGGGTGACCGTCTTGGTGGGCATCGCGGCGCCCCTGAGGCGCTGTTGGCCGCGCGTCTCCCTTGAATTGCAGTGGATGAACTGCTCAGGGAAGAAGGGGACAACCGAGAAGCTCCCCTCGGCGACGCCGCGGCCATTGCGCATTGCCCAGGCGACATCGTTGACGTTGAGGTCCCGAGTTCCATCGGCGACGAGTGCGATTAGGGAGTAGCATGGGGCTTCCTCGGCCGCCACGAAATCTGCGCTCCGCTGGATGATACAGATCCCCTCCGCCGGCCTGCTGTCGGAATGACCCGGTGGCAGAGGGTCCCGGTCGTGAACGGACGTGTCGGACCCCGGCACTGGTGAGACAGGCTGGGTTGGCCCAGTGGCCTGCGAGCCCTCCGGAGTGCCCGGACTGCCGTGGCGACGGGGAGCCAGGATGATGCGACGCTGAGTGCCGGGCTCCGGTGATGCACCGGTGGCTGAGGCCGGCTGCTTCCTCGGGCAGTCCCGCGCCAGATGCCTCAAGCCGAGGCAGAGCCGGCACCGCCGCGGCGGCGGCAGGTGGCGACCCGGTGGCTGAACGACAGGCAGTTGAGGCAACGCTCGCGTAGTTCGTTAGGGATCCCCTGGCGGCGGTGGCCGGCGCTCCGAGGCGGCCTTGGTGCCTTTGGCGCCACCTTTTGATGGGGCAGCACCTCCCTCCACCCAGCTGCATCCGGCGGGGAGATCCGCCGTCTGCGCCACGTTGGGGCCCTCTCTCCGAGGCGGAGGTGGGCCGAGATGCGAGCGGCAGCGGCCGGCACCCCCAGTCGTAGTTGGACGGGGATACGGCCGGCTTCGCCCACACGTGGCGCAACGCACTCGCCAAGGCGGCGGTGGACGGAAGGTTTCCCCTTAGCACCCAGATCAGTCGCGGCGTGTCTTTGGGGACGTAGATCCGACATGGATTCGCACTCCCTGGTATGCGGGCGCCTCTTCTTCTGTCTCCTTCGGCGCTTGTGGCCCGTTAGGGAGGCCTCGGTGCCCGCCCCATCGGTCTCCACCGGCGGCTCAACTGCATCAGCGCTGCCCATAGGGGCCGAGCGCGAGGAGGAGCCCCGGCGGACAACCTCCGCGAAGGACGGTGGGGGCTGGGGCGTGGAGTCGCTGTCCGAGTCGGACCCATCGGACCAGCGCTTGGCCTTGGACCACCCGGGGGAGCTCCACGGGACGAAGGGTGCCGCGTCCGGCGAGAGGGAGCCGGTGGGGCGGCTGGTTTGGTTGGCCGGCGGCTCCTGAGCGGAGGCCGGCGGGCTGGTTGGGGCGTGGGTGGGGTGGGTGGCCGGCGGCGCCTGGGTGGCGACCGGCGGTGGGTTGGGAGCGAGAGCCATCCCTCACCATGCGTATCTTGCCGTCATCATGGCAGTATTCAGAGAGCAGAGCAATGAATATACCGCCGGTGTGACCTCGCGTAAGGCATCTTCTCGCCGCGACGTTGAAGCTCTCGTTGTTCCATGAAGGCACGGAAGGAGGCCAGAAGTTAATTCTTTTTATTTTTATATGGTGATGAGTAAAACAAGAATAAGGAGTTTTAGGACCCGGGCCCGGCACGGCAAAACATTAATAACGAAAATTAGTTGTTCCCGTATGAGAGAGGAAAGGCCCATATAGCGAAGAGTGGACAACAAACCAGATTCTGGAAGGATGTATGGCTAGAGGAGTGCACCTTGAAGGTTTTTTACCCAAAGCTTTTTAAGATATGTCATGATCAGGACATCTCTGTGCAAGCAGCAGGGGCAGTGGATTGGACGGTGAGCTACAGAAGATGTTTTAGGGGAGCAGAAATGGAAGAATGGAGGGACTTAATGGCAAAACTAGAGGAGGTGAGACTAACTGAAGATAATGACAAAGTTTGCTGGAAATTAGAACAGTCAAGAAAATTCTCCACAAGAAGTATATACTGATATATAACATATGTTGGAGTCACAGATGTGAGGATGATGGAGATTTGGAATACAAATGTGCCTTTGAAAGTGCAGATTTTTCTTTGGATGGCTTGGCATGACAGAATTCAGACAGTACAGCTTAGGAGGAACTGGGATGGAGCTCAGGGCTGTAAATTCTGTGGGAAGGAAGAACCGGTTGATCACTTGTTGTTTCAGTGCCCAATTGCAATTGGCACTTGGTGCTGGGTTAGAGATAGCCTAGGATGGCCTAGTATTCCAACTTCGAGAGTCTCTTTCCAAGATATACTAACAAATAATAGTGGGGGAAAGGGGGATAGGGCCTGTCTGTGGTGGATTTTGGCAGCTGTGGGGTGGGCGCTGTGGAAAACCAGAAATGACTTAGTTTTTTCTAATATTGTGATCAAATCACCTAAACAAAGTGGCTTACAAAGTTCTGGGATTTTTGAAGCAGTGGAGCATTCTGGCAAAGAAGGAAGGAGCCGAGAAGGACGCGTGGGTGGACAAGCTGAAGGAGAGGATAAGCAGTGGAGCATTCTGGTAAAGAAGGAAGGAGCCCAGAAGGACGCGTGGGTGGACAAGCTGAAGGAGGGGATGGCGCGATGGTGATCTGTGTCTAGTGAATGTATTCATGTCTATCTAGTCTTAGTCCAGGTCTTGCAGTCTCTAGTGTTGGACAAGTATCTTTCATCTCTTTTCTTTAGTGCCTGGGGAGCGTGTTTTGTCTGAAGTTTTTCGGTTTCGCCTTTTAATGTTTCATTGTAAAGCTGGTATCCCCAGCACAAACCCTGTTACCTTTTAAGCTTTCAATATAAGCTGGGTGTGAAGCCTTTGATCTAAAAAAAATTAGTTGTTCCAGTGAAATCTTCCCCGCTAAGAAATAATCATTAGTAGGAGCCAGAAAGGTTATTTAGTTAAGTCAATCTTATATCAATTTTCTATACGAGATTATACTTTTTATTGCACTAATATTTATTATGGACCTTGAACTTATTTACTATACTAGATTAGTTGAAGGTTTAGTCAAGTCTAATTAAATCTAATAAAAATAGCTACTTCATTATCATTGGTACAAGTACCACACAATAAATCATATTTCCCATTGCAGTAGTAGTTATTATAGTGATGAGAACTCTAAAAGCCGACCAAAACCGTCAGCGAGAACCCAGGATAGCGAACTGCTCCGACGACCAACCCTTGGATAAAAAGTGACAGTTTTGCTCTAGAGTGGTCAAAGAAACCGAAAAGTAGAGTAACGCGCAACGCTGTCTGCACGATGGGCCACCAGTTGACGAGGGTGTACCAATTCTCCCGAACAAGTTCCGCTAGCTATCGCCGTTGCTTGGCCATAAAACGTGGAAGAAACCAAACCTGTTGCCAGACACGTCCACGCAAGCGCACACTTTCGTAGTCTAGCAATTTGCTCACATATCAACTGGGCTTAAAACCGTCCAAAACATGACGGGTTCACAGAATGAAACATCAGACTAAACCATAGTTCATACAGATACTTACTGCCAGATTAAAAAAGGAGACACGTAATCATAAAGCAAGTATTCGGAGATAAATAAAGGCATATTACACCGTATATGAGGCACGATGGTAGCATCGAACCCACAGCTGGGAATAGACCCGTGAGCACTAACTCCGTCAAGCCAAAAATGGCAGCACCTAACCCATAGCAGGGAACTACACCCATGAGCTCTCAACTCTGTCAAGCCAAAATGGTTACAACACCGCCACAAATGGATCAGAGTTTCCGTTAGGAGTGCCAGGAAACCCGACTCTCATCATCCTGGTTCCAATGTTTCTACCCTACGTTTTCTGCTACTCTAGCACCAAAAAAAAATGTTGGCAAGGTATCAAGTCTGCAACACTTGATTCCTGTTGGAGTGGTAAGAACAGCAGCAGGTTCATCTTCTATATCATACACAGAAAGGTCGGCCTAACTTCAAATGTCAAGTTGATCTATGTTGATCGTGCTAGCAGCTTCCTGGATCAGTTGCTTCCTATATTCAACCTGGAAATATGCAATATGGAGATTTAGTAACGTGAAGAATAAATACATTATCTTGGGAGTGCTTTCAGCCTTTCAGGAATCTTCGGTTGCTTACCCGGGTGCCCATAAGTGACGAGAACACAACATTGGCCTCAGCAGCATCTTCAACCTTAAGCTGCTTCAACAACCGCCTCTCAGGATCCATCGTTGTTTCCCACAATTGTGCAGGCATCATCTCACCCAAACCTGTTGCGACACCAGAGAAGCAAATACAATATAAAGATGAAGGAAACATAAGAGCCACGGAATATGTAAAAACTTGAAACCGACATAACTATATTAATCCAGTCAGGGGGTGAATGGAGAAAAAATAAGCTGGCGGATGGAGGTGGAGGCTATGGTACCAGTTCGAGAGGTTTGTCAAGATGATATAAGAGGCAATTAAAAATGTACATTGATGCAAGAAATATGATTTTCGATGTGCCAGGATATTTTCTTTGAAGTTCATAGTGTTCATGCTCATTAGTTAAACGTACCTTTAAACCTCTGGATATGATACGATGCATTTGCAGGGAAGGTGTTAACTATCTCTTTGAGATCAGCATCATCATAGCAGTAATGTGCTTGTTTTCCACGCTCAACCTAACACCGCAACATAGATAACTCCTAAAATTAAGATTAATTCATCTTCAAGCCTTCTAAACTTGAAGCCACAATCAAACCTTATAAAGAGGAGGTACACTAACGTAGATGCAACCTTCATCAAACAATGCTCTCTGCAAATTGTATGAGCAAGGAAATCAAAACCTTCATTGTTCACAATATGACAATAGTATAAAACATTTGCCAACATCAGTACGGACAGTTGCTAGCTCAAAGCAAAATCTTTTGTGGAAGTTCAAAACAAACATGCTAGTAAAAAAACTGCTAACCAATTCTATATACCTAGTTCAACTTAACTTGTGCAAACCAAAACCCGACCCTAGTACCCCTATAAAAGGAAAAGGGCCAACAGAGCCCCTAAAGTCCTATGGACTTCTATATACTGAGAAAGACTGTAGCCATTCAATGGGCTGAACGGTTGGGTAATTGGGTTTGACCAATGCCATGTCACGTTATCACCTGGAAAAGAAAATTCATGTTTCGGACCAAGGGGCAAGGGCGATCACACATTCAGACTGTTTGGATATATGTGGATTTTTCTGCATTGCCAAAGGACTTTCGGATGAAGAAACAGCCATAGACTTACCTTCGGGTTTCACCTGTTCTCAACACCAATTCTAAGCCATATTGCATTTATCACTCCAAACCCCATTCTAACCCAACTATCAACCATTTTAGTTTCACTTTTCAGGCGAGGATTATCTAAATCAAACCCTATCATTTAGACCTATTCACTCAATCCATCAACAGATCTTGTATAGAAAATAAAAAAACAATGTCAACAGTAGTATAGGCTGCTCAATCTGTAAACACTTATAAATGAAACAGATGAGGGACTTAAGTTTGCATATGCTTCTTGATACATACTTGATATCTGAAGAAGAAAGTAAGGAGGAGAGTCCGGATATGTGCCCCATCAACATCAGCATCAGTAAGTATAACTATCTTATGATACCGGAGAGCGTCCTTCTTAAAATCCTCACCCTAAAATATAATATATTTGATAAGAGCAAAGAAAAAGAAACATAATAAGAGAACAAGAGAGGATGCAACCTTCACTCCTAATCCAAGCGCAAGAATAAGGTTTTGGATCTCTTCATTTTTGTACACAGCTGCTTCATCTTTTCTTTCAATGTTGAGAATTTTACCTCTTAGGGGCAAAATAGCCTGCATTCAGTTGTCCAAAATTAGATTTAAGTGAATGACAGGAACATGTCATACAAGATGCTGACACAACTGATTTAGAGAAAAAAATAGACTGTGGAGTGTGGACTATCTTCTCATATTGTATAGTAATGAACTAATGGCCTATGCACCACAAATAAAGTGCATATGTTCTAACCATTTTGTTGACAATTCCTGTGAGACAACAAATCTACTTCAACACCGGCATGCACCTTGCAACTGCTAGGATTTTGTAGCAAAAGCTAAATTATAGAATCTTTGTGGATCCAGGAAGCACTGATTCTAAAGAAATGAAAGAGCATACAATTACAACCAATTGCTCCATCTATACAAATAGGGCACAGTTTAGCATGCTCAAATTCCATTACAACTACAAGTATATAAATTAAAATGTGGGGGTTTATTCTTATGAAAAACACTGCTTATATTGAAAGAAGCTCTGGAGGTTGACACCACAAGGTAAAATGATATTTGAAATCCGCATTGGTGTATCAGTAGCTAGAAAGCAAGAATGGGTTAAACAAAGCTTCTCCATCAAATTAGGCCAAATCAAACATTATCTAAAAGTTATAATAGTAATCTACAGCTCTAAATATCAACAGGAATCCTGAGATGCTCGTGGTGCTAGTACTGTTGAACGTAGTGGAAAAAAGGTGAACAGGCTTTACCTGAAATCTTCTATCTCGTCCTTGCTTTGCACTACCACCCGCAGAATCACCTTCAACAATAAAGATTTCTGCATTCATGTGTGATCAGCAAATGTCAAAGCCAAGAAGTGTGTGCAAAAAAAAGAAGTGTGCAAGAGGCCTAAGCCTGATTGAAATTTGAACCCAAGGATGTTACACATTGCCAGTATAAATGTAGACTCACCAGATTCTTCAGGATTAGTTGATGCACAATCAGCTAATTTCCCAGGGAGTGAAGAAGATTTCAACACACTCTTTGACCTAACTAGTTCCCTAGCCCGCTTGGCTGCCAACGAAGCCTGCAACAAAAGGAGTTTATCACATACTGCAGCAGAACAAACTAAAAAAAGAACTCCTAGGGAATCCATCTTGCAAGAACAATAAATAGGATATAAAATATTTTTTCATTAAAAAAACGTGTAATTATTACAAGAATCAGGTACCTTGAGAGCATTAAGGGACTTTGATAGGATTGAATCCAGAACATCTGGATGAAGCTCTAAGTACTCTGTTAAGTTTTCTTGAACAGACTGTTCGACTATTCTCCGTACTTCTAGATTTCCCAACCTTGTCTGTGCAAGAAAAGGAAACAAAATTGACCCGATATTAGGAGTAGAGGAAATGGTATGGCATCAATCATCACACAAATTTAAAGGACCATGGCAGGAAAATCAAGCTGATACCTTTGTTTGACCCTCAAACTCTGGACTAGGGACCTTTACTGAAATGACGCATGTCATCCCTTCTCTTACATGCTCCCCACTCAAGGTAATATCCTTATCCTACAAAGAGCAACTGATATAGTTAATTATGTTTTTCATTGGTTGGATAAATAGGATTTAAAGGTGCACTTCAAAGACTTAAGCAGACCGTTCACACATGGCTGATACTGTCCACAGTACCAATTAAGAAACAAACCTCCAATGAAATGGCTTAGAATCATCTGGTTACAGTTGAGTATAAGAAAGACAACAGGGTGCATTCGCAAGGAACAGAAGAAACAGCAGTCTGTACTTTGTCACCTTAATAGTCTTTGACTTCTTTGCAAGGTTATTAATGGTTCTTGTCAATGAAGCCTTCAGGCCATCAATATGAGTACCACCATCAATAGTGTGGATACTGTTTGCATATCCTAGCACTGTATCAGAGTACGAATCAGAGGACCTGTAAATGGTGACAATTTATTGCTTCAGAAGAAAGCAAAAATTATTCCCTCAGAGTCAAATACTAAATTTTGGAATAGAATATAGTAAATTGCAAAACAAGTCCATGAACGTGCCAGATAGCTGCGGTTGGTCAATGAACTGCAGAACCATAGAACTCTATCCACAAACTTGGGACACAAGACACAAAAAAATATAATGGATATCAAGTCTTAAAAAATCCATCAGGATTGACCCAATCCTCAAACTTTTTTAGCAAAAACATTCAGGACACATAAGGTACCACATTTTGATAACTCAAATGTTAAAAAGTTTTTAACCAGACAAGATATCCCAAAAACTGTAGATATGTTCAATCAGACAAACTGTTTCCCCTTGCTAAAAATGAAAAGATGTGATGCGGTGCATAAATGTAACTGTACTACTCTCTCCATCCTATACAAGGTATCGAAGGTTCAAAATTTGTCCTGAGTTATAAGGGATTCCACATTTCTCAACACCATCTATGCATGTGCCTTTTAAACCCCATCCATTAATGAAGCCATACATGCCTTTAATCAGTTATCTTGCCCAAAATGACTCATGTAATTGGTAGCCAAAATCAATGACATACATGCATACCTTTTTAGACTATGGTTACTAGGAAATTAAGCAAGTTTACAACCGAATAACTAATTATTGAAGGGCAAGTTAATCTTTTATCAGACTCTTATTTAGTGATAAAATTGTTTGGGTACCTTGTATTTCGGGACGGAGGGGGTATTTTGCACAAAAAATCAAGGAAAAAATTTTACCATTGAAGGGAGACATCCACTGTTATACCATCCAACTCCTTTCTGAACGCAATTGGCTCATGCAGGGGTTTCTAGGTCAGAAAGCACATCCAAGAAATAGAATTAGGTTGGTTTGTTGCTGGGTAAGTGGGTAACAACAATACAATATAATGCTTTGCTAGTTACAAGCAAATCTAGACTTCAACCTGATGGCTTCTTTCTACAAGTGAAACTTAGAGGCACAGGGAAGCCTCAACAGTACTTATTACTAACATGCAAATTATTGCCCTCACTTTGGTGCAAGTTGATACTAGTCCCTTCAGAAGAACAATAAACAAATACATACGACAAGCAATTATGACAAAAATAAGCAAAGATAACATTTCGTAAGTATTAGGGAAGAGACAGTTCAGTTCAGTACTTCAGTCTATGAGCGTCTGAAGAAATGAGAGCATTCAAACATTGTAATAAATCGGTAAAAGAGAAGTTATTTGGCTCACTAGGTCGCTAAACCCAAGTGCTTAGGCCCTGGTGGTCTTTGGTCAAGTTTTGGTTGTGTTCTTGCTCTAGTCTGTGGCGCGTATGCATGGGATGCTCAAAGCGGGGGTTATTTAACATGGCTCATGAGTCACTGTACTTTCTCTTAATGAAATGACACGCAACTTTCCAGCGTCATTCGAGAAAGAAAATCACAATCTAATTTTGCGATCAACAATATAGCAGATCATGGTTTTTGAGGCATCACCTATGCGTCCAGGCATACCTCCAGAACTACAGGATGCCACAACACCTCAAAAACCATGTTGCAGTCAGCATAAAATTTCCAAGGAAAACAACATTAATGTAAATACAGCATATTCATGTATTGTTCATTTCAATTACTTGTACAAATAGAAAAACAACAAAGCAAATGTAGATCTTAATATTTCTTTTGTGAGTCCACCAGAAAATGCAATTCAAACCTGTAGGGAAAACTTATGTCTAATGGACACTCAGAATAGAAAACCACTTCTACATCACTCAGAATAGGAAACCACTACTACATTTTAAGAATCTTAGCAAAAATGGAACTGGATGAACAAAGAGCTTATGATCTAGAGCAAACCTTGTCAGTATTCAACCATTTAACATATTCAACAAGGCCACCAGCATAACAGTATTCATTATGTTGAACTGTGTGCCCTTCTTCCTTTGTCAAGGTTATTGTTATCTGGAAAAACATAATGGTTTAATTAAACACAGGTGTGTTACTCACATGAAAAATATTACAGTTAAACTGTGCATGTGTATCAAGATGAGATAAAAAACACTTAAGTGCAACAAAAAACTGATGCCAAACCCAATTCTGTCATGAGAAAGTTGAATATAAAGTATTGTGTGCCCAATCATGTAACAAACACGTCTGCACGTGCTCATGGTATGAGTTGGCCTGGGTCAAGGTAAATAAAAAAATAAAAACTCTTACAAGCCTTAGGAATACAAAACAAAGATCAACAATGAATCTACTGAAATCCCTGCAGATCGGGCTAACAGGGCATAAGACAGTGTGCAAGTTATCTAGGAGAAGGATTACATACCTCAGGATTTAGAAAGGCAAGCTCCCGAATGCGACTGGAGATTGTATTGAAGTCAAAATCGATCGTGGTGGTAAATACTACATTTAAAATAATGGTTAATCCCTGGAGCAGCATCACTAGTAGTGCTTTGAAGTTAGACCAGAGAACTTATTTGTAAGAATATAAGCTTACTATCTTTATCAGGCCAAAATCTGATGCTTGTTCCTTGACGAGGATTTGTTTCACCAATCAGTGTGATACTAGTTAGCGTTGTCGTTGGTTTACCCCTTGAATAGCTTTGTCTGTATTCATTCCCATCACGCCAAACAGTAACTTCAAGTGCCTGGGACAGTGACATCATGGTGATCAATTGTATCAAAGGCGTGAAACATGCAGGGATAAAAATCTAAAACATGTTAACAATGCAATTGATGCCTGTTTTTGTATAACTCCAGCAGCACTCCTGGTGGTACAGTATAATGAAAATTTTCTTGCATGGAAGCTAATCGGAAAAAAAATGTGAAGTCGAATTTCAACAAAAATGCTCAGCAGTGACACTACAGTGTAATGTGTTTTACTCCGACAAAAAATCACAGCATGAAGCAGAGGTAGGACCCACAGAAATTTTTGTACAATAGATGCTGGCCTGTATTATAATTGCATAAGCCCCGCATGTTCTTTTTCCAGGTAAGTTAAGACATAACACTAGAACAGGCAAAAACTGTGTTTAGCATATTACTAAATTACTAAATACCACTATGATGGTGTTCTGATAGCAACCATCATAGAGTTCACATGGTATAGCCATAGGCTGAAACATTGATAGACAAAAGCTGTTTGCATAACTACTAACTATACATCTGCCAAATCGTAAAATAGTATGCCATGTTATGCAAAACTATCCAGTAAACAAAAATGTTTTCCCTTTTGGTATCTCCTTCCTCAGCCTGTCACCCTTGAGGAGAAAGGCATGATTCCAGACAAGCCCAGATGTGTGCATAGCTTTTATTAAAATGCCAAATAATGGTCAGTTCCTTTCAAACGGTTGTGCTCTTCAACATTTTACTTCTAGATAACCTGATATTTTCATTCTTTGCTAATCATAAATACAAGTCATATCAGAATCAGAGAAACAAGTCAACATGGCAATTAGTCCTGTTGGCTCTCACCTCAGCCCTATTGCTTCTGATGAAGTTGGACCAGGTATCAACATAGGGACAGAAATCAACGCTCTAAAATAGATGACATTGGCCGGAAAAGAAACAGGCACATATTCTGATAGTTCTCATACTTCAACAATTGAGGTATGTATATCAGTATAGCACACCAGCTGCATTGTTTACATGTTTTTATTTTATGTTAAGTTGTTAACATTCACCTCAGAGGAAAATTGCAAAGGACTTGTAGTCCTTATCATATTTCAGTTATCCAGTAGCTAGCTAAGCCAGATCGCAACAGCCGTAAAATGTTAGGAAAAAAATATTCTAGTCCTCTGTAATGTTACTTCTCGATTATTGTTGTCTAGACTTAGGAGGTAGTAAGGCTCTGCGACATAATTTGTCTAGACTTGGGAGGAGTAAGGCTCTGCAACATAATTCATGGACTATTCACACGGCACACTAAAGAAAATGAAGATACCAGATTGCTATCTTCAAAAAAGATAAACTTGAATCTGCAAACTTAAGAGTAAGTTTAACTAACTTTGCTATCACCCAGCGAATCATCTTTAACTATAGAACTTCTCTTATTTTATTTTCAGAACTAGTAAGAGATCAAAATACAAACCTCTGATAAAGCATTAACAACTGATAAACCAACACCATGAAGCCCTCCAGAGACACTATAACCACTCTTTGAACCTCCAAATTTGCCACCAGCGTGCATTAACTGCATCGTTAAGACAGCAAGTTAATTAACATTAAGATTTCAAGTGTTGGCATCAAGAAAGACATCAGAGTTTAGAAATGACAAAAATGCTTTGAAAACTGAGTTAGCAAAAATACGTAAGGGCAGCAAGTAACCAAACAAGCACCAAATACTTGACAAACAAAAGAACAGGTAAAATCCAAGTTTTGCATTGCTGAAATCCATGCACATCAAAGTTCACTCAATAGCAGAACTTCTGTTTACACGATCATAATCTTAGGCAACAAAGCAATATGTCTGCATTACTCAAGCAAACAATCCAATAGGACATATGAAAAAAAAAACACTAAGCCCAGAACGAAAATAAAATCATCACTTCTTGAAGGAAGCTGCCATTTTATCCTTCTTAAGAAGGCATACATTCAAAAAATTTCCTTCTTTGATCATTGTCCTATCTCCTATGCTAGCTTCAGTTGATTGTTTTGCAAAATAAGCTAAGAAAATAAGAATAAAATCACTGCAATTTGTAGAACGCAAAGTCAGGCTCGCATGGTTTTGTTTCATGGGCATACAACAAATGCAATAGCAAAACAATATTTCACCTGTGTAGCTACAACCAAAAGGCACAAAATGCACACCAATTAAAACATTTTGTGCAAGCACATGAGTTGATCGAGAACATATAACAGAAAAAAGTCCCCTGGATTGAAATATTGTACCAATACCTAAAAATAATAATAATCGGTAGGAATTTGTCAGATGATGTGCTCTCTTGCACAGAAAAGGAAACATAGCTAAGTATGCAAAGAATTTATAGTGGTTGAAAAGTCCAATAAACAACATTTTGAGTCTGTAAGATCTAAAGAGGGTTACAAAAAAAAAAGAGTTTAACTATACCGTTAAGACAGTCTCCACACAAGATTTCTTCGTCTGGGGGTGCATATCCGTAGGAATCTGCAGTACATGAGATTAAAGAACTCAGTAAAATGACAGACTAAATGATAACCGTGTTGGTTGATCAGTGCAAGATGATACATATCAGGTAGTCAAAATTTTTCATTTGAGGAACCAAAATTTTAAAGCTCAAAAATCTGGCAGCCAGTTGTTAACACGCTATTTGAACTAGAGCACAGAAATCCTGCAATCCTTTTATAAAATTCAGACAAACTAAACATTTTCAATTGACAAAATTTTACTATAGGTTCTGTTTGGTCCCAAGAATTGGGATAACTGAACTGTATTGGCTCTCCAATTCAAACAGAGGGCTGAAATGAACTGCTCTCTAATTTTAATTTATGTGTTTGATTGCTAAAAGATTAACACTCTGAAATAGAATCACAACTGGACCTGGTGTACCCTCCTTTCGTCTTTGTCAACTTTTGGTTTGTGGGCTCCATGGCCAAACGGCCTGAATTCCAGGACCCCTCTCCCTCCATGATAAAACTCCAGGATCTCCTCCACAGCAAAGCTCAAGCCAAGGCCATGAGTTCTAGCAGCTTCTAGCCCAGCTCGTTCTCATGCAAAACGTGTCATAGGATTCATCTGACAGCAGTGGCGATGGCCCATGGTGACCATGAAGATCATGTCATGGTGGCCATGGAGGTCGCCCCGGCAATGGCAGCCACGGATTTCGCCATGCAGTTCCAGAGACTAATCATGAACCTTGCCCCTGAACCGTATTCAAGTAGCCAGAGTACGAATGAGGCTGTGGTCTGTGGAAAATGAGCAGAACAGGAACAGGAAATTGTCCTGGGAGAGAGGAGGCAACAGTGGCCATGCCAGGACCTCAGGGCTCATGCAGCTCGTGCCCAGCAGCCATAGAGCTTCATTCCTATGGTGGCAGTCATGGATCCCACCTACACTGCGGCCACGGCCATGAATTTTGGCATGTTCGCAACCAGCTCATCCCCATGGTGGTCTTATAGACCGTTAGGCAGTCAATGGAGGTGCACTCAAACTACACGAAGGAATCGGCAGCAACTAGTGGCCCATGATGGTGCTTGATGGCAATCGATGGTGACAAGAGTCCGGCAATGGTCAGAGGGGGGCACAGGACAAACTCATCATTTCCAGTGAAATCAGGGATCAGGCACAAAATCTGAGGGGCTGAGGTCCAAATCATGGAGGCCCCCTTCTAGTTGTCCTCCAATTCAGCCTTAAATACGTTGTAATTGTAATTCCGATTCCCAGGGCAACCAAACAGAAGAAGAGTTAGACATGCCATAATTCCAATTCACCAACTCCGAGTCCAATTGTGCAAACAAAACGAGGCCTAATAGTTAATATCATACAAAGATGCAGCAGTGCTATTATAAAAATAAATAGTGCACTCAATTAGACATCTGGCAAGGGAATGAGCATCTGACTGCCAAAGAGATTCACACTTTGTACACGTAAAAACTTCAGCTACTATAAGCATAAAACCAAAATAATAGCTAGAACCCTCTGGGACGTGTTGACTAATACCCTGTGGAAATGTGAAGGATGACATCCAACTTCTAGCATGAAAAGGGCCAAATAAACCCCTTCAAGTTATCCTTACTTTTTTCTTGTGACATGGTTAATAGCTTAATTGGCACCTCAAAAAAATCTCATTCTATCACCCTAGGTTGAAACATGTGTCCATTTAAATTTAAATGATGAAAACAAATTGTTCTAAATTTAAATAATCATGAAGCATGGCAAGGAGTATACATGGCAATTCATTGTTATTTCATCTACATATGGTACAAAGACTACTGGAGTTTCTTAAATATATATATTGGGCTAATTAACTCCCCAACAAGCACAATTATCTGCCAGACTACCAATGAACAAAACAGCATGACACATGGAAACCACAACCACATGTGTCCAGAATATTTCAAAAGCATCATGCGTTGAAATAATTCCTTAATAAAAAAACCATGGAATTCAGATTTTTAGAAACTGCATACCCCACGTCCATTGTCTGTTACACTAACAGAATTGTCACCATGAAGAACTACATCAATCTTAGAAGCATGCCCCGCTTGAGCTTCATCCACAGCATTATCCAAGATTTCGTAAACCTATTATAGACAAACCAAAACAATGACCAAACAAGACATAAAGTAGAATGCCTTAAAATAAACGCAGAAACAGAAACATAATATCGCATTTGATATACCAGATGATGCAATCCGCGTGGTCCTGTGCTCCCAATGTACATACCAGGCCTTGTGCGAACTCCATCTAATGCTTCTAGGACCTAAAAATACCAGTTGAGCATAAATAATCGTTAAGTTCTATACTACACTAGCAAATAACTCCAGTGAGTGGCAGCATTGATAAACTAATAACACATTGTTAGCTTATTGACAGTAATGTTGAGTTTCACAATCGAGAAATATTCATGCCAATTCCCATGTGCCTTTCTCTGTAGAATTGTAAAATTACACATGTCCATGAACAATACACGGAAATCCTTTTTTTTCTCCTGCTCGGATGGCAATTATATATACAACCAATGCCTAACTTGTATGTATATCTTCAGGTTCAGATGCTATTGTTAATGAAAGATTTGAGGAATGAACCGAATCCTCATTAATTAGGTTTTTTACCACTTTATTTTCTCACCACTATGTTGTGGTTCTAAGTGTGGAATTGAAAAGAAATTGCAGCAATAATCACCTGGACATTGGCAGCAGTGTACTCGGCGGCCACCCGCTTCTCGTGCATCGCCTCAGACGCCGTCGTTGAGGCCATGAACGCACGCACCGGGACCCCATTGCGCCGCGGGGCCGCCGCCACAACCCTACAGTAGGAGAGGGGGATAGCACCATATCATTAACCGTCCAGCTCCAGCGAGGGAGGTAGTAGGAAGCGGGAGGACGTACCTGGGCCCGAAGAGGAGCCGAGGGACGGCGGCGGTGGAGCGGGGCGAGGGGAGCATGCGGGAGGGGAAGGGTCCGGCGCCAGTGGAGAGGAGGCGGCGGAGGAGCGCGCGGAGGTGGGGGGAGGGAGGAGTCGGCCGGAGGAGTAGCGCCATCCGCGTCGGCGAGCCTACTTGTGGCTGAGAGCAGCCGGGGGGCAGGAGGGGCTGGGGTTTAGACTTTAGAGGGGAGGTGCGGGTAGTGGATGAGGAGCTCGCGACTTCGCGGGGACGAGGACGAGGGTTTAGGGCGCCTCGGATTTACGAGGGGGCTTTGCTTCCGGTGAGGGCATGGGCCAGCTATGGGCTGGTGTTTTTTTTTTTGGTTGCTACCATATCGTGCGTGGGCCTGTTCACAGGCCGCCGGCTGATGCACCCAGAACCATCGGCCCCGGCGCTGCTGCTTTGCTGACGTCGCGGCTCACCGTCTCACCGCTCGCGTTGGGTAGGGCCTAGGGGGAAGCGGGAGTGGAGTAGTGAACCTTATTGGGCCGAATTAGAGGATGGCCCAATGCGCGACTAAGTCATCGACCCTCCAAACTCCATCTCAGCCCCTCCTGCAGAGTAGAAACATGCTGAAAATTAGGATAAAAGAGAGAGAAAATTAGTTTCTTGGCCCTAAAAAAGTTGTATTTTCTTTCTTGGCTCTTTTTTCTTTGAACTTTCCTATTTGGCCCCAAAACGAATTTCGTTTTCTTTCTTGGCCTTTCCGTTAGTTTAGGCTCTAATTTTGTTAACTTGTATGTAAAATTACCTTTTTACTCTTGGTGCCGAAGGCAACAGTGCAGCAGCTGCAGCCTCATGTGTGCACACACACTTATATTTATATATATATATATATATATATATATATATATATATATATATATATATATATATATATATATATATATATATTCCATGCTTGAAAATATATTATACCTTTAAAGGGGGTTTTCACTCCAAATGCCCACCAGAGTCTAGTTGTATTGTACCTATTTCGTTGTCTAGAAGCGCGGCTCGTGGAGAATTTGGAGCTAGGAGTGCTGCAATGATCCCATATAGCAGAGCGTTTTTCTTACAAAGGCTTTTTTTAAAGGATATCTTGATTCAATAGCTAAAATGGAAACAGAATACGGAGTTTCTCAAAATAAGGCCTATCACAAATTCGAGAAGTTGGCATCAGCGCCTCGAGAGACTCGGCGAGCTGCGAGCACCATTTCTACACTAGTCACGGGAAAAGACGACAGGCACCAAGTATAACAATCTAGCTTATGGACCGGAAACGGCCCATTTGTTTTAGTTTGCTTGCCTTTTATAATTACAGCCACGGTCACGGTCAGCAAGGTCAACAAGACCTTTCTCTAGATCAAAAAAAAACTTGGCAGTGGCAGTGGTGGTAGCTGATCCCGAGAAGGACAATGCCAGACGAGACGTGTCAGAGATGGACAAAGAATATACTGTATATATACTACTACGAGCATATACGGTATAATATAATACTTGCTTCAGATCAGAAATGATCATACCATGTCAAGTAGGAGTATATACCACGTCAGTCAAACTGCCAGATCCGAAGCCCGATCGAAGGGAGATTGCGTGGTGCGGTGGTAGACTGGGAGGTGGCCCAGCAGAGAAGAGAAGGACGGTAGCAGATCAGATGGGATCATCGATCATGAGCAACGAGCCGTGTACGTCGTGCCTCCTGCCTCGTACTACGTGCTCCATGTGATGTGCCAGCGCACTGCGCAAGCTGGGACTGGGGCGACAAATTCAAAGTTCAAAGCTATCAAGGCCCAAGCATGGTCCATGTCCATCCATCCACCAAGGGAATCTTTGGGTACACTTCGTTCCCACCGTGCCGTTACAATTATTGGTCCAGGCCATCGCTACAGTAATTGTCGGTGTCTCGGCTCTAGTAATTGCAGATGCTGGGCATGTACCGTGTGTGTAGTCTACGTAATAGCTGCCATCCTTCACACGAGATCCGATCCATCCAATCAGGGACGGGGATTAGTTCGATGTTGCTGTCAGGGTAGCCATATGCACACGCACATACTACTACAGTCGCTTAGCTGTGTTTGATACGATAGGAGGCCCCCAAGAGATAAGCCGTGGTTCCTATCACTTTAATTTGTGACAGGGCAGAAAGAAGACAAGTAGGGCCGGGTTTAGTTCCCCAATTCTCCCTAAATTTTACTATGTAAAAAGAAGATTCTCCGTCACATCAAAATGTCGGCAAATGCATGAAGTACTAAATGTTGATGAAATCAAAAACTAATTGCACAGTTTTGTTGTACTTTGCGAGACGAACATTTTAAGCTTAGTTAGTCAAAATTTGGATAATTTTTACCAAATACAAACGAAATGCTACAGGAATTCTGATACAGTGTTTTTCTCCCCTATTCGGTGAACTAAACTAGGGCTAGGCGTAGTAGATAGATTGTCAGTTTCAAAAAAGTAAATAGATTGTCAATTATTGATATAAAAAAAACAAGTGTGTAGCGATCATTGGCAGCCGGCAAGCGTAGGTCACGTCACGCCCAACGGCCCAATCACCAGCCCCCTTCCTTCCCCACCGGCCACCGCAATGGACGACAGACCACTGCGCCACGTCTCTGCTGCCCCCGCCCTTGCGGCGCCCAAACCACATGAGGAACAGGCCAGATCCGGCGCGCCACGCCGGCGTAGCGTGGCTCCTCCTCTAGGTAAAGAGGTTACTGGTAGCAAGGCTAGTCTTAGAGCATGGCTAATAAGCCAGCTCGCTGCCGGCTAAATGAAACTGCCAGGTCACTTCCAGCCATAAGGAGTAGTCAGCTCATATAATGGATCGGCTAAGAGGCAGATTATAATAATAATTCAAGTATTTAATGGCTACATGTACGGACCCTTAGCTGTATGCACGGCCTCGTGAAAAACGTCAGCTCTGCGCCTGCTGATGGCTGGAAGCAGGCGATTACTTCATCGATTCGTGCGTGCAGCCCGGCGTTTCACTAACCGCCCGCTTCGTTCTCTCTCTTCTATTCTCACTCCTCCACCTCAAGTTCTGTTCACGTGGAATTTCATTTAGCCAGATGACTATACCTTATTATACTTGCTCTTACTGGAGAGTTTAAATGCGCTGTTTTCAAGACTACCAGGTCATATAGAATAAAATGAAATTTAGATAAAATACTCACTCTCAATGCAAAGTTTTATTCTAAAGTTTTATAGATATTTAATTCTAAGACTCATAAAGAGTTGGTAATCGTGCCAAGAGAGTTTCATCTCCATGAAACTCATTTCTTCTTTCTTTCCATTAAAACATTGTCATGTCATCGAAAATGCATATGTGACAGGATATTAAATGCAAATGAAACTCGTATGAAACTCTCACCGAGGCTGCCCTAACAAATTATGATAATGCGCCGCGGCTATCATTGACTTTGCATAATGCTGATATAGTTCAAATTTCGTGGCTGCATGCTTAATTACTACGGAAAAAACGTCTTTCTTCTGGGTAGCAACCACCACTTTTTGTGCTTCAAGTGGCTGCCATTTCTCATCTGTGTTGATGGTATTGTACTATTGTTGGTAGTGTGACGACCACGCCACTTCATAATTTTCATAAATCCATGCCCACTCACCTTCGGAGAAGAAAATAGAAGAGAGACTGCTTGGCAAGGTGTGCCTATTTGCCAGAACCTGACAATTTTGCAGCGCATGTACAGATGTTTTTTGTCAAGCTATCCCCGAATGCAACACATGAGTTTTAAAGTTTTAACGTCTCAGATTACTTTGACGAGTGAAATTCTAATGTTTTCAAGGACCCTAATAATGCCCTGATTTCGGTAACACCATCATGACATAAAAGTTATATAGCAAAAACTGGTTATAAGTAATGTGTAAAGTAGTTGTAACTAAAGTGTACGAAAATGAAATGCGCTGGGTGTGGCTATAAAACACTTAGATTTTGCTTGCATTATTATATATATACTCATCATCACAAAGGCACAAATCTTGATATAAATTTTCTTATTATTTGTACATGTTACAAGGAACGATCAGTGTGCAATTTTATTGGACGAAATTAAAGGACAATAATATATATTTTCTCTCCTACCCTGGGGTTTGTTTTGCATTAGTATCGAGGACGCTCTAACAAGCCGATGTGTATATATTAATAAGTTTGTCCTAAGCAAAACTTTTCTAAGTTTGGTTAAATTTATGGGAAAGGACAATAATATATATTTTCGATATCAAGTGAGCATTGTTAAATTCACTGTAAAATATATTTTCATAGTTTGCTTCTTTGATGCGTGGTAGACGCTAATATTTGTCACTAAAAACTTGATCAAAATTAAAATAGCTTAACTTATACAGTACTCCGTATGTGGTAATAAGCTTATAATCTCTTACGTATACTACGGTAAGATTCCAAGGCTGAAGGCATTATTACGTATACTACGGTAAGATTCCAAGGCTGTACTAGCGCTACCAGCATCTCTCCAAATCCAACTGCATGCAGGCAAGTTGGAATTCAAACCTTGGGTCCAACATTAATCAATGAGAAAAATTCATGGGCGGTCCCTGACCTTGGCAGCTGGTGTCACTTAGATTCCCGAACTTTAAACAGTGTATTTCTGGATCCCTGAACTTGGCTTCAGGTGTCATCTAGGTCCCTGAACTTGACAGCTGGTGTCACTTAGGTCCCCGAACTTTGAACAATGTATTTCTGGGTCCCTGAACTTGGCTTCGGTGTCATCTGTGTCCCTGAACTTGGCTTCAGGTGTCATCTAAGTCCCAATGCTGACGTGGCGCGGTCCTACATGTGGGGTCCACATGTCAGTCGGTTATATTTCTATTTCGGAGGTACTGTAGCTACAATTTCTAAAATATTCCAAAAATTGTATCTTTTTCATATGATCTCGGATGAAGATGATTTTTATATGAAAAATGTAGCTCTCGACGAGATCTACAATTTTATAGTTTTGAGTTTTTTAATTTAAGACCATTAAAATGCTTTAAAAAAATTAAACAAATTTTCAGCAGTATATTAATCACGTACAAGCGCTTGTCGCCTTGGAAAAATCATATCTTTTTTATATGCTGTCAAATGGAGATGATTTCTATATGAAAGTTGTAGCTCTCGATGAGATCTGCGACTTTCTAGTTTTGAGTTTTTTAATTTGAGGTCGCTAAAATGCTCAAAAAATTAAACAAATTTTCAACAGTATATTAATTCCTAAAAATTTGTTTATTTTTTTTTGAGCATTTTAGCGACCTCAAATTAAAAAATTCAAAACTAGAAAGTCGTAGATCTTATCGAGAGCTACAACTTTCATATAGAAATCATCTCCATTTGACAGCATATAAAAAAAGATATGATTTTTCCAAGACGATAAGCGCTTGTACGCGATTAATATATTGCTGAAAATTTTTTAAATTTTTATAAGCATTTTAATGATCTCAAATTAAAAAAACTCAAAACTAGAAAGTTGTAGATCTTGTCGAGAGCTACATTTTTCATATAAAAATAATCTTCATCCGAGATCATATGAAAAAGATACAATTTTTAGAATATTTTAGAAATTGTAGCTACAGTCCCCACGAAATAGAAATATAACCGACTGACATGTGGGCCCCACATGTAGGACCGCGCCACGTCAGCATTGGGACCTAGATGACACCCGAAGCCAAGTTCAGGGACCCAGATGACACCGAAGCCAAGTTCAGGGACCCAGAAATACATTGTTCAAAGTTCGGGGACCTAAGTGACACCAGCTGTCAAGTTTAGGGACCTAGATGACACCTGAAGCCAAGTTCAGGGATCCAGAAATACACTGTTCAAAGTTCGGAGACCTAAGTGACACAAGCTGCGAAGTTCAGGTACCGCCGGTGAATTTTTCTCTTAATCATACCAATGGTGGCGATGGGAATCAATAATGGACCCTTAGCTTGTCTTAACCTGGCTTTTCAAATGGAGACGGGAGAATAAATATAATTACTCCGTAGCAATAACTCATGCATGCATGGCGACGGGGACCGAAGAATCAACAGTATTAATGAGCGGCCTGTCACCCCTTCTAAACTTTATAGTCACTTTTAGTCGCTAAAATATCAAACACCCCACTAAAATTTAGTGGTTTTTAAGGAATAGCTAAAAATAACTAAAATATATATGGGATAACTGTTTTAGCAGATAAAACCAAACAAATGTCACTAAACTTTAACGACCACTGAACTTTAGTGAACCAAACATGCCCTGGCGACTTGTGAGCCGGAAACAGCAAAAAGATTCTAAACTTGGCTCCCGTGAAGTGCGTGGCCCGTTAAACAAACGTGGCAGCTGCCGCACCTTTTTTTTTTCCGACGACAGCTGCCGCACCCTTGGAGTCTTTGGAGAAAAACGACGTCCGACCGTCCGTGTCGCGGTCCGTCCTCCTTACAAGTATACTCGTAATACTATACCTAGAGACTGGACCATCGATCGGTGTCGTCGTCTCTCCGTTTTTTTTACTGCAAATATATGTACGATCCAGATGTGCACACATGACACATATACTCGTAATACTATACTCCTACTGTGCGTGTCAGCTCAGTTCGATGGAATCGACCCAATCAGTGCTGGAGTCAGCAGGAAGCCTTGCTGCACTCAGCTTGCACATGATGGTTTTGCTGTGTTTGATATGATATGAGAAGATAGCGATCGAGGAGCTAGAGATCGATACGTCGATATATTTATTATATTTATGAACATGATCATATCAGAGGCTCAGATCTAAGGAAAAAGGACATGGATATGTAAATAAGAGGCACCCGCACTGCATGCACGCCAGCCAACCACACAACTGTTGATTGCCTTTATAGTTCATCCCCAGCGTTCAAATTAAAGTTTACACATCCACCTATTGACCTAGCTAGCTAGCCAAGAGCCCGAGCGCGAGGAAGGAGGGCTAGAATAGGCAGTGGTGGTGGCGATTACGTACTGATTAGAGGATCTGGCGGGGAAGAAGCTCAATCGGTCGGGGCACGATACGGGCGGGGAGACCAAATTAAAATGATGCTAAGGATGCAAGAAAGGGATCCAGAGGTAACCATGATTTTGAGATCAATCGGAACTACAGATTTTTGTCGAGACTATGTCTAGTGTGGAGGCGTAGCGTTCTGTTCAGAGTTTTTTTAGCATCTCGTTCCGTTCAGAATTGAAAACGATGCTTAGTTTTTTTACCACGCTGACATGTAGGGTCCAATGTGCATGATATGCATGTTCAATTAGACCAACGATGCTGCATGCGATGTGCATATGTACCTGTACTACATCAAGTGCGTTTTAGGGTATGTTTGTGTGCCGGCCAGGCATCTCAATCTAGCTCTAGGCGTCCAGTTCTTAGTTCTTGGTCCGTGATTAATGCCCGTGGCCCCGTACCATGCGTGGCCTATAACATGATGTTCTCACGCATCGGTTTACTGGTTTGTTCTAAGTCAAATATTAGTATATTGACCATTCATTTTAAAATAAAAAATCCTTATAATTTTACAACATATGAATTATATACTATAAAAATATTTTCAATAATGAATCTAAATCTTATATCATGAAGCTACATGTTTTTTAAAGTCGATGATCAAAGATACAAATGTTTAACTTAGGACAAACTTAATATAACATATAAATAAAAATACAGGGAGTACTGCCTGTCCAACAACTGCCGCATTCAGTATAGGTTTCAGCGTACGTCTTTGGTGTCCCAGATGGACTCATTCGACAACTAGCCCGGTGCTTCTTTGCGAAATGAGTTGATCCTGCAAAATGACTTAGAGTCTGTTCACCCGGCTTATAATCCGTCTTTTTCAGCTTATTTTTTCAGCCAGAACAGTATTTTTCTCTCACAACAAATCAGCCAACAGTGTTTTTCAGCCAGCTTATCAGCCCAGCCGAACGGGACCTTAGTCGTCCAATGACCGATGGGTAGTCTCCTGATGCCCAAACGCTGCAATCAGGTTCGGATGCTAGATCAGATAATTCTGTATCTGTCCCTCCAACAAACCAAACATCTCATCCTAACCAGCATGTCCCTCAGTGCCTTCCAACCGTGAGCCCCCACGTGTCTCGTAGGACCCGCACTCAGTTAGAACCAGTCGTTGCCACACCTTGCT
Organism: Saccharum hybrid cultivar R570; assembly: GCA_038087645.1. Classification (NCBI taxonomy): domain Eukaryota; kingdom Viridiplantae; phylum Streptophyta; class Magnoliopsida; order Poales; family Poaceae; genus Saccharum; species Saccharum hybrid cultivar. The sequence continues at coordinate 21,790,527 of JAQSUU010000106.1, read as the reverse complement.
ATGGTAAGATCTTTATTGCAACTGCTAGTCACAACCGCACTTAGTCAAAATCAGTGTGGATTGAACCAATTGCAACTACGTACACTCAGTTAGAACCAGTCCTGATTGAATCAGTGGCAACCACACTCATTGCGATCGCGGTTCTGATTCAACTAGTCGCAACACACTCCATTAAAACCCATTAGACTTGAACTAGTCACACAGATACACAGTCGAAACCATGTCGTGACCGATTAGTAGGGAGGAAATGCTACTTGGCTGGTTCAGTGGGTCGAGTAGGGCTACATATCCGGAAAAAAGAGTAGAGCTATATATTCCCTCCGTTTTTTTTACGTGTCATGTTAGGTTGTCCTAAGTCAAATATTTTTATGTTTGACCATTAATTTTAAAAACTCTATGTAATTTCACAACATGTGAACTATATATTATGAAAGTATTCTCACAGTGAATCAAAAACATAAATCTTATATTGTTAACGTATACCATTTTAAAAAAATTATTAGTCAAAGATAAAAAATGATTTAGGATAGAGTTAATATTATATATTGTGTAAAAAGATACCGAAAGAGGATACATATACGTAAATATCTATCACCTGGTAGTCAACAACTAATAGCTATACCTCGAATTTATCAGGCTGGCTTATCAACCATAGAACAATGTTTTTTCTCACAAAAAAAACAGCTTCAGCTGGCTTATCAGCCGCAGAAACCATCTGCCGAACCACACCTTAGTCATGATATGCATGTCCAGTAGAAGTAGAGCAATAATAATGATGATGCATGTGACGTGCCTATCAGCATGTATGTTGCGGACGCGCGCGTAGCGCAGTGGTGAACGCCAGTGGTGAACGCCTCCCGTCGTGGAGCGCACCCGCCCGGGTTCGATTCCCGGATGTTGCACCGGGGTTTTTCCCCTGAAACAAGAACAGTCTCCGCTTGGACCAGTTCCAAGCGTATGCCTCTCACGTGTGAAGCCACAATGGGATCGTGACGTGCCCGTCGCTTGCGAAATCAGTGGATTTTGGTGATCTCAAGAAGGATATACGCTTCTCACGTGTGAAGCCACAATGGGATCGTGACGTGCCCGTCGCTTGCGAAATCAGTGGATTTTGGTGATCTCAAGAAGAACACAGTCTTCAGATCTAAGTGTAGTTGTAGGTCTATTTATACACGGGTGGTGTAAGTAGTGTGCGGACGGGCGTGTGTGCGAACAGATGCTAAGCTGTATCCCGAAGAGGCGTCCAAAAAAAGCATGTATGTTAGTGTACCACTCCATCAGGTGGCGTTTTAAATGCCCGTGCCTTGCGTGGCCTTTGCCTGTTGTAGTAGAAATTAAAATCGTACTACACACCATAAAAAATCGTACTACACACCATCAATCAGGCAGCTTTTCTTATTTGTGATTTGTGAGTCTGTGACATTGTGTACAGCTACCGTGTCGCGATCCGTCGTACAAATCATTTTGTCCAGGCCGGGGCCGGCCATCTTTGTCTCGTCTTGTTGTGAAAATGGTGTTCCATGGCATATGATAGTGCTCCATGTTATTCTTTGGTTGCTTTCCGTTCATATCCTGTAACTAATTTGCATATGATTTTAAAACTCCATCTCAATGCATTTTTTCTTTAGTTCCATGCATTCTAATTCTTGCAACAATATCTGTACTAGAAAAATATCTACACCAATCGTCTAGAGTTTATTTAAACTCCCTCTAGCAATGCGCAGGGAATCATCTAGTATATAGGCGTGTGCCCTGATGGCTAGCAGTGGCGGACACACGATTTCTCACATGGGTATTAAAAATTTTAAACTTCTATTCAATGAAAACAAAATATCACAATAGAAACTACATAAATATTTCACATTAAAGTCATAACTCAACACTACACAATAACTATCAAGCATACTATTAATCAAGTGTTTCCTTCATCGGTTGGAAGCACAATGGCGAAAGAGTAGGATACATCCTTCTGCATGGCACCTCTCCATTTGTTATTTTTACATGGAAAACTACGTATTTTCCATTGAGAAAGAAGAAACACTATCTTCTTCCCATTTTTCACTGACATGCACCCTAGCTTGGTGCTCAGACCTCCAACGTGTACATGACATAGGAAATGACCTAAATACCCCTATATCTTTTCTTTCACATATCTGTCCTCTCTGTTGCCTCCATAGTTTTTCACACCTCACACGTCAATCCCTATGCCCACCCGGTGCATCGCCACCTATAACATTGCATTCATCGCCACCTACACCATCATCGTGTGTTGCTAGGAATGGGCATTGTCGATGGAGGCATATGTGCTAGCGAGACCATAGCAGTGCTAGGGTGAAAGTCCTATGTTTGGTGTTGGTAATTAGTGACAATGCCTAAGTACTAATCCTATGCCTAAGTTGTATGTAGCATATGAGGATTAGTACATTCCAAGGTTGGTGGCAAGATGGACATGGTGATCATGATGGCCACACTTGGATTTGGACGCAACCCTACGTGATCAAGGCAAAGGTATATGCTTAAGGGTTGTGTTTTAGTAATCAAGACACCTAGTGAGTGTGGTTACATTATAGGATAGATAGTCGTACTATAAAGAGGGGAATGACGCGGCTATTGAACTCCTAAGTGCCTCTAGATGTGCATTTCATGATCATATGCATTTGGATAGAACTAATATCGCCTCGAAAAATGATTGTGAAAATGCTAACACACTCACACATGACGAGATCACTTGGTGATGTTAGCACGTTTGCGACGGCGATGGAGTTTGAGCGGTAGAGAGGGTTTGGGATCCTCTCTCCCTCCCGCCGAGCTTGTGAGGCGGGATTCAGGCGTTTTCGAGAAGTTGAAACGACTATTTTCCACTACGCCGGAAGTCCGGAAAAGAAACGGAGGCGAACGGAGGTCACAGAGGTGACCGGACGCTGAACCGGACGCGGTCCTTGCATGACCGGACGCGTCCGGTCAGTGTTCAGTGTCTGCGCGTTTTGCAGTTCGATGATCGGACGCGAGGCGCGTCCGATCACTGATGATCGGACGCGTCCGGTCGTTCAGGGAGCTTACTAGACTGTAACCGGACGTTGGCACTGTCGCGTCCGGTGATTTTCTTCAGCGCGTCCGGTCACTATTTCGTTGAGCGCTGCTCAGGCGACCAGCGCGTCCGGTCCTTCACGGGACCAGCGCGTCCGGTCGTTCCCGGCGCGTCCGGTCAGTTGGACCAGCGCGTCCGGTCGTTGCTTCGCAGTTAGCCGTTGGGCGACCAGCGCGTCCGGTTGTTTGGACCAGCGCGTCTGGTCTGTACTTCACGAGTTAGCCGTTGGGCGACCGGCGCGTCCGGTCAGCCCGATTTCGGCTGTTTAAGTTTCTAACAGCTATATTCGAAGGGGTACGTCTATAAATACTCGTTGGCCGGCTCAAGGCTCTCTCTCTCGAACATTTGACATACTTGTGAGCACTTTGAGCTAAGCAACTCCCCTCCCACTCATCTCTCTTGCTTCTTTGCATATTCAAAGTGAGATTGAGTGATCCAAGTGCATTTGCATTGTGAGATTGCATCTAGTTGGCACTTAGTGGTTGATTTGCTGCGGAATTCTTGTTTCTCTTGGTGGTTGCCGCCACCTAGACGGCTTGGAGCAGCTTGGAGGCGTTGGCAAGAGTTGGTGATTGTTCTTGGCCACCTCCGGTGATTGTGAGAGGTTTGTGCCTACCTCGGCGAAGCGCCAAAGGCAACATTAGTATATTGCTCGTGTCATTGCAACCTTTTGCCATTTGGTAGGTTCTTGTGGCGCCTTTTGAGAGGCTCGGTGTGTGACCGATTAGCCACCGAACCACGTGGTGAAGAGGGACACAACGGGGACTAGCGTGCCGGCAAGCACGTGAACCTCGGGATAAATCTTCGTGTCATCACTTTCATATTGTGATTGATTGATCCCGGTGTTTGGTTATCTTGGTATTCATCTCTTGATTATATTGATTGGTTGGCTCAATTCTTCGCCCCTCGGTGATACCCTCCTAACTCTCTCATGTATTAATTTCTTAGTTATCTTTGCTAGCGAGTTAGCTTTGCTAGAGTAGCTTCTTTGTGTAGCTTGCTAGTTGTAGTTTCCTTCTCGGTTTGACTTGTGCGGTTGAGTGCAATTACTAGAATTGTGAATTGGTTAGTGAAAGCCCAAGTTTGGTTTTGGTAATCAATGACACCAAGTTGCTAATGCCATGTGTTAAGTGTTTTGAGTTAGGCATAAGCAACACATGTGATGAAGGTGTATGTGGCAAGGAGTGGTGGCCACAAGATCACAAAGAGATGGTGCATGGACATGAAATGATGATCATGGTGGAGATGCACATAAAATGAAGGACATGATGATCAAGTGAAAGAGAAGGATCTAAGAGCGCAAGGCAAAGGTATAACCATAGGGTTTTCCTTTTGCCGGTCTAAGATGAGTAGAGAAGTGATTGACCGGGTTTAGGATACATAACCGACTATCAAGAGGGGCAATCACGGTTAGCTCGGAAATCAAGTGCCACTAGATCAATGTCTTGAGCATATGCATTAGGATCTAGTAAAGAGCTAACATAACGCCTTGGAAAATGATTGTGAAATGCTAACACACATGCACATGATGGTGTACACTTGGTGGTGTTAGCACATTTGCGAAGGCGGTGGAGTTCAAGCGGTAGAGAGGGGTTTGGGTTCCTCTCTCCCTCCCACCGAGCTTGCAAGGCAGGATTCGACGCTTTTTGGAGAAGTGAAATGCCTATTTTCTAGTGCGCCGGAAGTCAGAAAAGAAATGGAGGCGAACTGAGGTCACAGAGGTGACCGGACGCTGGACCGGATGCGGTCTCTGTATGACCGGACGCGTCCGGTTAGCGTTCAGCGTCTGCGCGTGTTTCAGTTTGATGATCGGACGCGTCCGGTCACCCTGACCGGAGCGTCCGGTCAGCGTGTTTTTCGCTGCGTCGTCTGTAACGGCTAGCTGCATACCCCTTCGTTATAAATAGAGGTTGGCCGGGGTTTGAGGGTAACTCTTGCACATTTTGAGATATAGAGACATACTTTGAGCTAGAGAACAACCCCTCCACTCATCTCTTTGATTAATTGCATATCTTGAGTGAGATTGAGTGAGATTCAAGTGCATTGCTTGAGAGTTGCATTCTAGAGGCACTTGATCTTCGAGTTGCTGTGGATTTCTTGTTACTCTTCCGTGTTTCCCGACACGGTAGACGGCTTGGAGCAGCAGAGGTGATTGAGCTCACAATTGGAGATTGTTGGAGCCTTCACCAAGTGTTGTAAGGGGTTCTTGATCCTTCCCCGCGGGAGTTCGTGAATTGAATACTCTAGTGGAGCTCGTGGCTTGGAGGATCCCCATCTTGTGTGCGGTTGTGCAGCGCCCGCCGAGGGCTCGACTCTTGATAGTCGATTAGCTCGCGAACCGACAAGTGGGTGTATCGCCACAACGAGGAGTAGCTTGCCGGGAAGCAAGTGAACCTCGGGATAAATTCTTGTGTCATTCTCTTCCCGAGGATTTCTCTTGTGTGATTGATTGATTGGTACATCTCATCTCTACACGGCGGTATAATCAATCAAAGCTCTTCTCTCGTATTACTTCTTGTTTCTAGCTTGTAGTTGTTGTTGTGTTTAGTGAATAGCTTTGTTATAAACTTGTGTAGGTGGCATGCTTAATTAGTTAGAGCTAGTGCATTTGCTTCGCCACCTTTCGTACTAACGTGTGTGAAGGGTCGAGATGGCGGACTAGAGGGGGGTGAATAGTCCTTTCTAAAATTAATCGCGTCGGCAAACCGAAACAAATGCGGAATTAAAACTATCGGTCTAGCCAAGACTATACCCCTCTATCTAAGTTCACAAGCACCTCACAAAGATTCTAATTATGTAACTAAGGTGCTTTCCTTAGCAGGAGCTCTCCCAAACAATTCTAGAGCAAGGTCACACAAACCTATGCACTAGTACTTTAGCAAAGCCGGGGAGCTCCTACACAAATCTAGTAAGCAAAAGCACGAAGCCACCTATGCTCACTAGCAATGCTCAATAGCAAGGCAACTAATGCCAAACTAGAGAGCGCAAATTACTTAGCTACACAAACTAAGCAATATGACTAACAAGGTTACACAAACCAAATTAGCCACGCAACGGGAGCTACTTCTATGCTACACAAGCAAGAAGGTAACTAGCTAACTACACAAGCAAACTAGTTACAAGAGCAACTACACAAGCACAAGTATATGAAAGTAAATACAAGCTTGTGAATCGAAAGCAAACCACCGAGAAGATGTACACAATGTTGACACGGCGGTTTTTCACCGAGGTTCACTTGGTTGCCACCAAGCTAGTCCCCGTTGTGGCGATACACCCACTTGATGGATCACGAGCTAATTGACTATCAAGAGTCAAACCCTCAGCGGGTGCCGCACATCCACTCTCAAGATGGGGATCCTCCAAGCCACGAGCTTTACTAGAGTTGCTCTTCGCGATCCCCGCGGGGTGAGCACAATCCCCCTCACAAATCCTCCTCTGGAGCCACGCACAATCTCCACGCGTGCTTCAACGGAGTCGCAAGCCACCAAGCCGTCTAGGAGGTGGCAACCTCCAAGAGTAACAAGCACCACCGGCTTGCAACACGATCACCTAGTGCCACTCGATGCAATCCTCTCGATGCAACGCACTAGAATCGCTCTCTCACTCGATCCGATGAACACTATCAAGCATGAGTGAGTTAGAGGGCTTCCAAGCACTACCACATAAGCCACCAAGGCCAAAGTGTGCTCAGCTACCGGCCATGGCCGGCCAAGGCATCTATTTATAACCCCACGGTCAAATAGAGCCGTTACCCCTTCACTGGGCAGATTTCGGGATGACCGGACGCGCCAGTCATAACTGACCAGACGCGCTCAACCGCGTCCGGTCGCCCTGCGACATCCACGTGTCCCTCAAATTACAAATGCGACCGTTAGATCACACGAGTGGCACTAGATGACCGATATGCAAACAAGTTTGCCCCTCTTGATAGTACGGCCATCTATCCTAAACCCGGTCATAAACTTCTCTACACACCTATGACCGGTGAAATAGAAATGCCCTAGGTTATACCTTTGCCTTGCGCATTCCACTCCATCTCCTCCGACGTTGATGCAACACATGCACCAACCATATAACAAATGATATGATCCACTTCATATCATCATGTGACCTTGGTCCATCGATCTTGACCTCACTTGCTCTTCACCGTTGCGTCGGTCCATCGGCGCCAAGTCATGCTCAAGCTTCACCGTCACGCGGTCCATCGCTCCAAAGCCTCCGACTTGCCCTTCACACTTGCAACCGGTCCATCAAGCCAAGCCTCATCTTGATCTTCGCCACCTTGGTCACATGACTCCATGTCATGTCTCATATGCAATGAGCTCCTTCATGACATAATCATCTGTGGACTAATTCCCTGTGTATCTCACATAAACACAATTAGTCCACCTAAGGTTGTCACTCAATTACCAAAACCAAACAAGGACCTCTCAATCTCCCCCTTTTTGGTAATTGATGACAACTCTACAAAGATATGGAAATTAAGTTCTTTTGGACTTTATGCCACTTATCCAACATTTAAGCTCTAAGTTAGGATTTGGATAAGCACCATAAAATCCGACTTGGTAGTGATAACTCTCCCTACATATGTGCTCAAATGGTTTGGTTTCAAGCTTGCACATATGCATTAATATGAAATTTGTAGGAGGGTTAGCACTACTAAGTGATGCTAAGGTGTATAGAATAAACCTTTGTAGTTCGATACCATTTGATAGCTCGATATCATTTGAAAATCACAAGTTTGCCATCATCCTTAGCATCATGAGTAGCTAGACATCAAAAATACTAGAAACCCCGTGAGATCAACATTATAAGCAAGGTTCTAGTTTTTCATGATAAACACAAGTCTAGCTATCATCCTATGCATGCTAGTTATCATATCATCATTCAAGTTCTATAACTAGCATACACCACACAAGCATGCATGTTAAAAAAACTTATGCAATGCTAGCAAGCACATGAATTTGCACAAGTCAAATGCAACCAATCAATGTTCATGAGCTTGCTCCCCCTACTTGTGTGCTTCTCTTGCCCAAGAATTTTGATCCTTCTCTTTTCTTCATTGTTGCTCCCTCTTTGTCCATTTCCATGTCCAAACCCCATCTTCTCATGATGTCCCCAAACCCCTCTCTTGGTGCATTGACATATCTTTGTTCCAACTTCTACCCCTTTGTCATCAATTTCCATAAAGGGTGTATTTCTCATTGATACAAAGGCTTGCATTGGGGTAGATGGTTGAGACTTGAATATTGCGTTGTTGATGGACATCACTGCACATGTTGGAATGACATTACTTGTATGTTGCTCTTAAGATACCACTTAGGATCTTTGACCTTGATACCATTAGGTGGGGCTCCTCCCCCTATGTCATAGCATGGGTCATTCACTTGATAATCTTGAGCTCTTGTGTGTGAGGGAACTTTCTTCATTTGATGATCACTTAAAGTTGAGGATCACTTGTGAAACCACGGTCTTGTATAAATGATATCATGTGTAGAAATATCACGAATAAATGTGTGATACCAATTTGAAGAATCCTCTATCATGGAACCACTTGTAGGATTTGTCAATATGATCTTTTCTTGAACATTTGCTATCTTTATGAGCACCACTTATAGGATATTACTTGTAGATCATAATCTAGACACCACTTGTAATTGAAGAAATATTTTGAGTCTAGATACCATTTAAAACACCCTAGATATCCATTTGCATTGTTGTCTTGTGCTTGTACCCATATCATTGTCATGAGCTTCTAGTATGACTTGAACTAAGTTGATTTGCCTAAGATTCTAAGTCCGGTTTGATCCAATGACAAGCTTCTTCACTTCTCATACTAAGGGTTATCTTGCCAATGTTGTACTTGTCACTTGTTAGCAATCCAAACTAGATCAAGTACTTGGGTTCACTAGCTCATGAACAAATTCATACACATACCACTAGATCATTTAAACAATTCAAGCAATAGTGGTAGGCTATGAATTTAAATATTTCATTTGTTATGCATGATCCTAGTAAGCATGTACTATATGCACTAATCGCATACTAGTAAGGGATGAAATGATCATGCACATTACAATGATACCTTTGTTATATTGGAGTAGAGGATAGTCACATAGATTCCAATTCATTACTCCAATAGCAATGTGAAGTCCAATTTATAAGCTTGGTGAAGACCAATCATTATAGAGAAATCCATTCTTCACCCATATGAAATGAGAACCACTAATAATCAAGTGCATTATCTCTTGTTGTGGTTGGCTTGATTTTTCTCTTTGATCAATGCTTGCGTGAGAGAAGTACTTATGATACCAATTTTATAACCATGACTAGCTCTCTTTTGGGTGTTGCTTGCTTTTCTTGATCAACCCTATTGATTGCTTCAATTAAGCATCTCAAATATCCCTTGAATTCATCACTTCCATGTTAGCCTTCCAAGCCGGTGCTCGGTTTACCCACCTATGGGCGGCATGCCCCCTTAGCAGGGAGAAGTGACCTCTCTCCAAAGAACCATCCTTGACACTTACTTGAATTGCCTTTGATTGATTGATCTATGGACTTAACTTTATGAGTAACCTTGAATTATTCTTTAAGTCCTTTTCTTTCTACCAAATGATCTCCAATTATTACTAGAACTTGAACCTCATCTTCATCTTGAGTTTGATCTTCATTTTCAAATTTGAGTACCAAATTTGTACACTAAGTACATTCCACAATCAATGCCCTTGTACTCATTTCTTGTCATGCTTCTAGATCAATTCAAAACCAAACTTAGGTGCCTCAGACACTTATAAATATGTTTCCAACTTGAGGACCTTTCACTTAAAGTGACTCTAGATCAATCCAATAATTGTCACTTTTCTGGCAGATTCTGTACCCTTCAAAGAATAATTCATATCTCCTAATTTACGAATCCAAATTCCATGAAATTTGGTGGAGATGTGTATTAGTAAGTCATCTAGCAGCTGTAAAAATTTGAGATTCATTTGACATATAGATTGCTACCAGATTTCAAATCTTTCACCACTGCTACATGCTGAAAACTGCTGCACTATAGCTGACAAGATGTACTCCAAAGCCGAAGCATCTCTTATCCAATTCTCATGAAATTTGTACAGCATCTTATAACATAAGTCTAGAGCATGCATACCAAAATTCATGCCAATCCAAGTAGATTTGATCATCCAAACTCAGACTTGATCACTGCTAGCTCAGATTTTCAACTTTGGACAGATTTCAATACATTGAGCAATACTTCATCAAATATGAATCAACCTTGAAACTAACTTGTTTGAATACTTTCACAAGACATATATCCATCCAATCCACTTACTAAATGTCATCTCATGAATTTATCCAACACAAATCAATTCAAACTTGATTACTTAAACATTTAATCCATTCAAACATCTCATAGCAAGCAACATTGCATATATATATCCAATTCAATCAACTCATATGCACCCAAGTGAAATGATCAACAAGAGATATACCTTGGTTAGCTCATGATCATCCAATAGCAAGCTTTCAACTTGAATATTTGCAAGCCATCAAATATATCCAATAAATCACCACAATCTTGAATGTTGCACTTGTATGTTGTAGTATTTGGACTTCACTTATTTTGACTTGGCATTGGGATTGGATATGCATTGAGCTTCATAACTTGACTCAATATATGATGAACAAAATGAAACCAATTGAATCAAGCCTCCAATGCCGATGGTACCTACAAACAATCATCCACTCTTTGATGGTACCCAAACAAGTTTGGGTCCTCTCAAGTTAGGTGCAACATACTTAGGCAAAGCCTTAGTATGGGTAGCGGGATGTTTTGCAATTCCAACCAAAGAGGTACCATTGCCATCCTTTCTAAGCATGTTAGTATCATTAATTGAACTAGGCTTAGAATTATTACCTAGGGGACATGAATGAGCCATGTGTCCCCTTTCCCGGCATGAATAGCATCTTCTCTTTGATTGAGCCTTTTCTTCATTGCTCATGTGATGCTTTTCATTGCCTTGCCTCTCATAAGTTACTTGAGCCTTCTTCTCAAGCTTGGTAGGACACCCCGAGGCAAAGTGTCCCATATCTTCACACTTGAAGCACTTGATGTGAGCCAAATCTCTCTTCTTATCTTCAATCTTGCTCATCATCTTGGCATCTTGGATTTGCATTGGATGCCTTCCTCTTCCACCCCTTCTTGTTTTCTTCTTCATGATCATCAAGTCACCAACATCTTCATCATTGATCTTGACTTGAGCTTGGGGTATCTTCTTTTCATCTTGTGGCCTCATCTTTGGCTTCTTGGTTGGGCAAGACTTGGCAAGGTGACCCATCTCATGGCATTTAAAGCACACGAAATGAGATAGCTTCTTTTGTTCTTGCTTCTTCATTTTCTTGCCCTTGTTCTTGTTGAAGCCAATGCCACTCTTGTCACCATAGCTTCTTTGAGTCTTTATCATGTGCTCAAAGGTGACTTTTGAGTTGTAGCACCTCTCTAACTTGTTGCTCAATTTCTTTACTTCACTTTTGAGCTCATTGTTCTCCTTCAAAGTGTTAGTCTCACAAGACGTAGAAGTAGAACAAGCATATATATGTGAAGAACATGGCATATCTAATAAGTCATCACAAGAGGTGGATACATGCTTTCTCCCTACATCACATGGGTTAGTCACATTTTGCAATTGATCATTTGATCCATGTGATGAGCTCTCATTATTTTTAATTTTCTTTAAAAACATCTTAATGAGAGAAGCATGTTTTTCTAACAATTCCTCATGAGATGCAAGTACTTTCTCTTGAGTCAACATTAGCTTCTCATGTGAAGATTTAAGATCATCAAGTAAGCTCTTATGTTCTTCATATGAGTTCTTTAGAAAAGAGTTTTCATTTTCTAATTTCATTGTTTTAGCTTTCTCATTTTCTAAAGACGTGTTCATGCTAGCAAGTCTACTAACAAGCTCATCATATGAATCAACATGATCAATCACATTATCATTTGATACCTTTGTGTCACCTAGTGACATGAAGCAATATGATGTAGTGGATGGGCTTGTAGTAGCATCATCAAGGCCCGAGCATGAACCAATGTTGTCACCATCAAGTGTGCTTGGGGTAGAAACATCACTTGCAACACTTGATGCATCATCACCATTCTTGTCAAGTGAACTTGTGGTAGATCGATCATCATCATCACTTGACCATGAGGTGGAGCAATCCTCCATAACCATCGTGTTGTGGTCATGCTCAACATCATCATGTGCAACCTCCTTGGGCTTGACATCATCGTCATCATCGGTGATAGCTCCATACTTTTCATTAAGATAGGCCCATATCTCATGAAAGGATTTGAGGTCCATGATCTTACCAAAGATGCTATCATCCAAAGATCTATACATGATGTTAGTAGCTTGGATGTCAAGATCTAGGCATTTCTCTTGTGCTTGAGTTAGATTATCTTCATCCAACACATGAGAAAAGCCTACATCTACCATCCACCACATTTGAGGGTAAATAAACTTAAAATTGCATATCATCCAATTTTTCCACCGTGCAAAGTGTGTGCCATCAAACATGTGAGGACAATCAACATCTAGTCCATATTCCGCCATCCTCTCGGGTCGGTGAAGACCACAAATGAGAGACCGGGCTCTGATACCAATTGAAGGGTCGAGATGGCGGACTAGAGGGGGGGTGAATAGTCCTTTCTAAAATTAATCGCGTCGGCAAACCGAAACAAATGCGGAATTAAAACTATCGGTCTAGCCAAGACTATACCCCTCTATCTAAGTTCACAAGCACCTCACAAAGATTCTAATTATGTAACTAAGGTGCTTTCCTTAGCAGGAGCTCTCCTAAACAATTCTAGAGCAAGGTCACACAAACCTATGCACTAGTACTTTAGCAAAGCCGGGGAGCTCCTACACAAATCTAGTAAGCAAAAGCACGAAGCCACCTATGCTCACTAGCAATGCTCAATAGCAAGGCAACTAATGCCAAACTAGAGAGCGCAAATTACTTAGCTACACAAACTAAGTAATATGACTAACAAGGTTACACAAACCAAATTAGCCACGCAACGGGAGCTACTTCTATGCTACACAAGCAAGAAGGTAACTAGCTAACTACACAAGCAAACTAGTTACAAAGAGCAACTACACAAGCACAAGTATATGAAAGTAAATACAAGCTTGTGAATCGAAAGCAAACCACCGAGAAGATGTACACAATGTTGACACAGCGGTTTTTCACCGAGGTTCACTTGGTTGCCACCAAGCTAGTCCCCGTTGTGGCGATACACCCACTTGATGGATCACGAGCTAATTGACTATCAAGAGTCAAACCCTCAGCGGGTGCCGCACATCCACTCTCAAGATGGGGATCCTCCAAGCCACGAGCTTTACTAGAGTTGCTCTTCGCGATCCCCGCGGGGTGAGCACAATCCCCCTCACAAATCCTCCTCTGGAGCCACGCACAATCTCCACGCGTGCTTCAACGGAGTCGCAAGCCACCAAGCCGTCTAGGAGGTGGCAACCTCCAAGAGTAACAAGCACCACCAGCTTGCAACACGATCACCTAGTGCCACTCGATGCAATCCTCTCGATGCAACGCACTAGAATCGCTCTCTCACTCGATCCGATGAACACTATCAAGCATGAGTGAGTTAGAGGGCTTCCAAGCACTACCACATAAGCCACCAAGGCCAAAGTGTGCTCAGCTACCGGCCATGGCCGGCCAAGGCATCTATTTATAACCCCACGGTCAAATAGAGCCGTTACCCCTTCACTGGGCAGATTTCGGGATGACCGGATGCGCCGGTCATAACTGACCGGACGCGCTCAACCGCGTCCGATCGCCCTGCGACGTCCACGTGTCCCTCAAATTACAAATGCGACCGTTAGATCACACGAGTGGCACTAGATGACCGATATGCAAACAAGTTTGCCCCTCTTGATAGTACGGCCATCTATCCTAAACCTGGTCATAAACTTCTCTACACACCTATAACCGGTGAAATGGAAATGCCATAGGTTATACCTTTGCCTTGCGCATTCCACTCCATCTCCTCCGACGTTGATGCAACACATGCACCAACCATATCACAAATGATATGATCCACTTCATATCATCATGTGACCTTGGTCCATCGATCTTGACCTCACTTGCTCTTCACCGTTGCGTCGGTCCATCGGCGCCAAGTCATGCTCAAGCTTCACCGTCACGCGGTCCATCGCTCCAAAGCCTCCGACTTGCCCTTCACACTTGCAACCGGTCCATCAAGCCAAGCCTCATCTTGATCTTCGCCACCTTGGTCACATGACTCCATGTCATGTCTCATATGCAATGAGCTCCTTCATGACACAATCATCTGTGGACTAATTCCCTGTGTATCTCACATAAACACAATTAGTCCACCTAAGGTTGTCACTCAATTACTAAAACCAAACAAGGACCTCTCAGTGTGGTTAAGTAATTCTTGTAGAAATTTTTAATTAGGCTATTCACCCCCCCCTCTAGCCTTTTTGGACCTTACAAGTGGTATCGGAGCCGAGGCACCGTTTATTTGAGGCTTAACAACCTACGGTGAAAAAGAAATGGCTCAATTAAGCTTGCACATCAACAACACCAAGAAGGCACCTCACTTTGATGGCACAAATTATGCATATTGGAAGGTTAAGATGACCGCATAACTAAAGTCAATCAATAGAGAAGTGTGGAAGGTCACCGAAACAAAATTTGAGGTTGCTAATCCGGAAGCACCTACACCGGTAGAGGAGAAGAAGCTCCAATGCAATGATATTGCCATTAGTGCTCTTCATGAGGCACTAGATGACAAGACATTTGAGCAAGTAAAGAACATAGAGATTGCTCATGATGCTTGGGCCAAGCTAGAAGAAACATTTGAGGGCACCGAAGGTACAAAGACCGCTAAAGCATATATCTTGCAAGAAAAATTTTCAAGCTTCAAGATGCAAGATGATGAGAGTGTACCGGAGATGTTTCATAGGTTGCAAGTCATTGTCAATGAGCTCAAGGCACTTGGTGAGGAGGTCAAGGACAATCAATTCTCTATGAAGTTCTTGAGAAGTCTACCCAAGAGATTTGATACATTGATCACCGTGCTAGTGAGGACTACATTGAAGGATTCAACTCCTCAACAAATATTTCAAGAAGTGATGACCGATGATTCATATAGAGAAGATGATGAGAAGGATGAGTTGGTCAAGAAGAAGAAGAAGGAAAATGAGAAGAAAGATGATGAAAAGAAGAAGAGTGTGGCATTCAAAGCCACCACATCCAAGAGCAAATCCAAGATTAAATCATCAAGTGATGAAGACTCAAGCTCTTGTGATAGTGATGATATTGATGAGAAGATGGCTCTCTTTGTCAAGCAATTTGGCAAATTCATGAAGAAGAAAGGCTATCGTGCAAGGAGGAAGAACTCATCCAAGAAGAGTGAGCATACCATGAGATGGTTTAGATGCCATATCAAGGACCATCTCATTGCAAAGTGTCCTTATGATAGTGATGATGAAGATGCTATCAAGAAAGAGAAGAAGAAGCAAGAAAAGAAAAAAAGCTCTTATAAGAAGAAGAATGATTCTCATGTTGCTATATGGGATAGTGATGATTCCTCAAGTGATAATTAGGATGACTACAAGAGCAAGAAGAAGGGACATGCTAGCATTGCCATCCAAGAGAAGGTCTCCCTCTTTGACACTCCATCGTGCTTCATGGCTAAGGCCGCTAAGGTATCATCCGACGATGAGAGTGATCATAATAATGCTAGTGATAGTGATAGTGATGAAGAAGAATTCACTAAAGATGAACTAATCACTATGCTAGAAGATTGCACTCAACATTTTAAAGAATCTAGAAAGGAGTGCAAGGGCTTGCTTAAGGAAAACAAAAACCTTATGCAAGAACTTGATGAGCTTAGGGCATCTTATGAGAGTCTAAAGGTAGACCATAAAAAGCTTCAAAAGTCTCACACTAAGCTTGAAGAAGCTCATTCCTCTCTAGTTGAAAAATGTGAAAACATGCCAACTAATGTTGAGAAAGCTAAAACTTGTAACATAGGCATATCATGTGATATAATTGATGAAACTTTTCATAAGCCTATTATTGTTGCTCTCACTAATCCTTCATGTAGCTCATCTACATCATCCTCATCTAGTAGTGATGGTTTCACTTGTGACTCCACACTTATAGTTGAGAATGAACATCTCAAGAAGGAGGTAAAAGAGCTCAATCACACCTTAGCTAAGGCTTATGGTAGTGAGGACCGCTTGCTTATGTGCTTGGGTAGCCAAAGAGCGTCTCTCTACAAAGAGGGATTGGGCTATAACCCCAAGAAAGGCAAGGCCGCTTTTGCTCCTCATAAGACTCGTTTTGTGAAGAACAATGGTAGCTATTGCAAAAGTTGCAAGCAAGTTGGTCACATAGAGCAACAATGCATGAACAAGAAATCAAATGCTAATGTATCCTCAATTAAGTTTAATTCTTTCTATATGCTTACCAAGGGTACAAATGGTGTTCATGCTAAGTTCATTGGTGCACCATGGATGGGCTCAAAGAAGAAAGCCATTTGGGTACCAAAGAGCTTAGTCTCTAACCTTGGAGGACCCAAACAAGTTTGGGTACCTAAAAAGAATTGATCTTGTCTTGTAGGTCAATTATAAAGCCGGAGGAAGGCATTGGGTGCTTGATAGTGGGTGCACTCAACATATGACCGGAGACTCTTGTATGTTCAATTTAATTGATACAAGTCAAAATGGTGGTTTTGATGCTATCACTTTTGGCAACAACAAGAAAGGCAAGGTCAAGGGGCTTGGTAAAATTGCTATCTCAAATGACATGAGCATATCTAATGTGTTGCTAGTTGAGAGCTTAGATTTCAATCTTTTATCGGTGGCACAACTTTGTGATCTTGGCTTTAAGTGTATATTTGGTAGTGATGATGTTGAAGTCATAAGTGTTGATGGATCAAACTTGATATTCAAAGGATTTAGACATGGTAGCTTATACTTGGTTGACTTCAATGATAGTGAGACACAATTGACATCATGCTTGCTTAGTAAATCTAGTATGGGTTGGTTATGGCATAGAAGGATTGGTCATGTTGGAATGAAACAATTGAACAAACTTTTGAGGCATGACTTAGTTAGAGGATTGAAGGATGTCACCTTTGAGAAGGATAAACTATGTAGTGCTTGTCAAGCCGGCAAACAAGTTGGAAATTCACATCCTAGTAAAAGTGAAATGAGCACATCAAAAGCATTTGAGCTATTGCACATGGACTTGTTTGGGCCAACAACATACACTAGCATTGGTGGCAACAAGTATGGTTTTGTGATTGTGGATGACTACACTAGATACACTTGGGTGTTCTTTCTCTATGATAAGAGTGATGTTTATGATCTATTCAAGTCTTTTGTCAAGAGGGTGCAAAATGAGTTTGAGACTACCATTAAGAAGATTAGAAGTGACAATGGTAGTGAGTTCAAGAACACAAGAATTGAAGATTTGTGTGATGATTTTGGTATTGGACATCAATTCTCACCAACATACACTCCTCAATCAAATGGTGTAGTTGAAAGAAAAAATAGAACCTTGATTGATATGGCTAGATCAATGCTTAGTGAATACAATGTTAGTCATTCATTTTGGAGTGAAGCTATCAACACGGCTTGCTATTGTAGTAACCGTCTCTATTGCCATAGGAAGCTTGGAAAGACACCATATGAACTATTGAATGGAAGAAAGCCCAACATTGCATACTTTAGAGTGTTTGGTTGCAAATGCTATATTCTCAAGAAAGGCACTAGGTTGAGCAAGTTTGAAAAGAAATGTGATGAAGGGTTCTTACTTGGTTATTCTACCACAAGCAAATCATATAGAGTTTGGAATCTCACAAATGGCACCTTGGAAGAAGTTCATGATGTTGAGTTTGATGAAACCCAAGGGTCTCAAAATGAAGCTCAAAACCTTGATGATGTGAGAGGATTTCAATTGTCAAATGCAATGAAGAACATGGACATTGGTGATATAAGGCCGATGCAAGTTGATGATGATGATATTCATGTGATCAACCAAAGTGTGCAAATTGATACAAATCAAGCAAGCTCTAGTGGTTCTCATGATGAAGCTCAAGTTCAAGGTCAAACAAGTGGAAGCAATCAACTCCCAATACTCCAACCTACTAGCATTGCAAGAGATCATCCGTTGGACCAAATCATTGGTGGAATTTAAAGTGGTGTTCAAACTAGATCAAGATTAGCATCCTTTTGTGAGCATTACTCATTCGTCTCATTAGAAGAACCAAAGAAGATAGAAGATGCATTGAAGGATTCCGATTGGGTGAATGCCATGCATGAAGAACTAAACAACTTTGCTAGAAATCAAGTTTGGAAACTTGTTGAGAGGCCAAAGAACTACAATGTGATTGGTACTGAGTGGGTCTTTAGAAACAAGCAAGATCAAGATAGCATGGTTGTAAGGAACAAAGCAAGATTAGTAGCACAAGGATACACTCAAGTTGAGGGTCTTGACTTTGGAGAGACATATGCACCGGTTGCAAGATTAGAGGCAATTAGAATCTTATTAGCATATGTTTGTGCACACAACATCAAGCTCTATCAAATGGATGTCAAGAGTGCATTTCTAAATGGCTACATCAATGAAGAAGTTTATGTTGAGCAACCTCCCGGTTTTGAAGATGACAAGAAGCCCAACCATGTTTACAAGCTAAAGAAGGCATTGTATGGTTTGAAGCAAGCACCTAGAGCATGGTATGAGAGGTTAAGGGACTTTCTCCTCTCTAAAGGGTTCAAGATGGAAAAGGTTGACACCACGCTCTTCACCAAGAAGCTTGGAAATGACTTGTTTGTGTTGCAAATTTATGTGGATGACATTATCTTTGGATCAACTAACCAAGATTTTTGTGAAGAGTTTGGAAATATGATGGCTAATGAGTTTGAGATGTCTATGATTGGAGAGCTTAGTTACTTCCTTAGACTTCAAATCAAGCAAATGAAGAATGACACTTTTGTAAGTCAAGGCAAGTACATCAAGGACATGATCAAGAAGTTTGGATTACAAGATGCTAAGCCAATGAGTACACCAATGGGCACAAATGATCAATTGGGTATTGATAATAGTGGAAACATGGTAGATCAAAAGCAATACCGGTCTATGATTGAAAGTTTGCTCTATGTCACCGCTTCTAGGCCGGATGTGATGTTTAGTGTGTGCAAGTGTACAAGATATCAAGCTTCACCTAGAGAAAGTCACTTGAAAGCCACCAAGAGAATATTGAGATATCTCAAGGGCACTCTTGATGTTGGATTATGGTATCCCAAGGGGTCTAACTTTGAGTTGATTGGATATTCGGACTCCGACTATGGTGGATGCAAGATTGATAGAATGAGCACAAGTGGCACTTGTCAATTGCTTGGAAGGTCTCTTGTTTCATGGTCATCAAAGAAACAAAATAGTGTTGCACTATCTACCGCCGAGGCCAAATACATTAGTGCCGGTAGTTGTTGTGCACAATTGCTTTGGATGAAAGCCACCTTGAATGACTTTGGAATAAACTTCAAGAATGTGCCATTGTTGTGTGACAATGAAAGTGCTATCAAGATGACTCAAAATCCGGTACAACATTCAAGAACCAAGCACATTGATATAAGGCATCATTTCATAAGAGACCATCAACAAAAGGGTGATATTAGCATTGAGAGCATTGGCACCGAAAATCAATTAGCCGATATATTCACAAAGCCACTTGATGAGAAAAGGTTTTACAAGTTAAAGAATGAATTGAACATACTTGACCTCTCCAACTTGAAATGAGTGTACCCCCACATTCTTATATGACATGCCTCTCCTCCAACATAGCAAGGTAAAGTTGTTTGGCATATCATGCATACTTTGCTAAGGACATGGTTAGAACATATAGACATATTTGCATGACAAATAGGCTCATTCATGAAAATCAAATGATTTTGATGTATATATGGTACCACTATTGCTTCTATGTTTGATTGATCTAGTGGTAGCATATGACATGTTTATGGGCTTGCAAACCTAGTGTTAAATCTAGAAAATGAGCTCATGATGTGTAACTCAACATGCTCAAGATAACTCTTATACTTTATGAGGTGTGAAGAAGCTTGTGCTTGGATCAAACCGAATTACATATTCTAGGCAAGTAATCTAGATTGAACCATAATTTGGACTCCCTCATAATTGATTGACTTATCTCTCACTAAAATTGGCACCTTTTTGGTGATTGTTGACAAAGGGGGAGAGAAAAGTCACAAAGATATTGCAAAGAGCAAGAAAGATATAAAAAGGGAGAGAGAAAGCACAAAGATAGAAAAGTCACAAAGAGGGAGAACGATATAGTAAGGGGGAGCAAGCTCATGGATTATTTGTTGCATTTGTATGTGCATTAACATGATGAAATGTTGCATTGCAAAGTTTAATTTCGATATTCATGATTGAATGGTGTATGCTAGATATAGAACTTTAATGATGTTTTGTTAAGAGTAGCTTTACATGTGGTATCTAGACACCTTTGCTTTTAATGTTGATCTCACGAAGTACTTTAGTGTTTGTGATCTTTACAAGTGATGTATTACAAGTGGTGTCTAGCTACTTCGATGCTAAGGATGGTATATAAAGGCAACTCCGATTGGTATCACGCTTCAAAGGTCCATTCTATATACCTTAGCATCAATTTGATAGTAGTAACTCTCCTAAAATTCAAATCCATACATATGTGCACAATTGAACCAAACTCATGGAAGCACATATGTAGGGGGAGCTAATACTATCGAAATTGAAAATTGATTTCATTTCATATCTTTGTGATGGTTGTCATCAATTACCAAAAAGGGGGAGATTGAAAGCCCAAGTTTGGTTTTGGTAATCAATGACACCAAGTTGCTAATGCCATGTGTTAAGTGTTTTGAGTTAGGCATAAGCAACACATGTGATGAAGGTGTATGTGGCAAGGAGTGGTGGCCACAAGATCACAAAGAGATGGTGCATGGACATGAAATGATGATCATGGTGGAGATGCACATAAAATGAAGGACATGATGATCAAGTGAAAGAGAAGGATCTAAGAGCGCAAGGCAAAGGTATAACCATAGGGTTTTCCTTTTGCCGGTCTAAGATGAGTAGAGAAGTGATTGACCGGGTTTAGGATACATAGCCGACTATCAAGAGGGGCAATCACGGTTAGCTCAGAAATCAAGTGCCACTAGATCAATGTCTTGAGCATATGCATTAGGATCTAGTAAAGAGCTAACATAACGCCTTGGAAAATGATTATGAAATGCTAACACACATGCACATGGTGGTGTACACTTGGTGGTGTTAGCACATTTGCGAAGGCGGTGGAGTTCAAGCGGTAGAGAGGGGTTTGGGTTCCTCTCTCCCTCCCGCCGAGCTTGCGAGGAGGGATTCGGCGCTTTTTGGAGAAGTGAAATGCCTATTTTCTTTTGCGCCGGAAGTCGGAAAAGAAACGGAGGCGAACGGAGGTCACTGTGGTGACCGGACGCTGCACCGGACGCGGTCACGGTATGACCGGACGCGTCCGGTCAGTGTTCAGCGTCTGCGCGGTTTTTAGTTCGATGATCGGACGCGCAGCGTGTCCGGTCACTGACGACCGGACGCGTCCGGTCATCCAGGGAGCTTACTGGACTCTAACCGGACGCTGGCACTGTGGCGTCCGGTCAGTTCAACAACGCGTCCGGTCAGTTCTCTTGAGCGAATCAGAGCGCGCGACCGGCGCGTCCGGTCCCTCACGTAGCCGGAGCGTCCGGTCCGGCGTCCAGAGGGGCAGAGCGAAGCGGAGTGACGATCAGACGCGCGGTGCGTCCGGTCACGTGCGATCGGACGCGTCCGGTCTCAACGGGAGCATACTGGAACACGACCGGACGCGGGCACTGTCGCGTCCGGTCAATCGGTTCAGCGCGTCCGATCACGACAACGGCTAGTTCTGACTCGCACTGTTTCTTGCTGTCGTGTAGTGACCGGACGCGTCCGGTCACCCTGACCGGAGTGTCCGGTCAGCGTGTTTTTCGCTGCGTCGTCTGTAACGGCTAGCTGCGTACCCCTTCGTTATAAATAGAGGTTGGCCAGGGTTTGAGGGTAACTCTTGCACATTTTGAGATATAGAGACATACTTTGAGCTAGAGAACAACCCCTCCACTCATCTCTTTGATTAGTTGCATATCTTGAGTGAGATTCAAGTGCATTGCTTGAGAGTTGCATTCTAGAGGCACTTGATCTTCGAGTTGCTGCGGATTTCTTGTTACTCTTCCGTGTTTCCCGACATGGTAGACGGCTTGGAGCAGCGGAGGTGATTGAGCTCGCAATTGGAGATTGTTGGAGCCTTCACCAAGTGTTGTAAGGGGTTCTTGATCCTTCCCCGCGGGAGTTCATGAATTGGATACTCTAGTGGAGCTCGTGGCTTGGAGGATCCCCATCTTGTGTGCGGTTGTGCGGCGCCCGCCGAGGGCTCGACTCTTGATAGTCGATTAGCTCGCGAACCGACAAGTGGGTGTATCGCCACAACGGGGAGTAGCTTGCCGGGAAGCAAGTGAACCTCGGGATAAATTCTTGTGTCATTCTCTTCCCGAGGATTTCTCTTGTGTGATTGATTGATTGGTACATCTCATCTCTACACGGCGGTATAATCAATCAAAGCTCTTCTCTCGTATTACTTCTTGTTTCTAGCTTGTAGTTGTTGTTGTGTTTAGTGAATAGCTTTGTTATAAACTTGTGTAGGTGGCTTGCTTAATTAGTTAGAGCTAGTGCATTTGCTTCGCCACCTTTCGTACTAACGTGTGGTTAAGTAATTCCTGTAGAAATTTTTAATTAGGCTATTCACCCCCCCCCCTCTAGCCTTTTTGGACCTTACAGTTAGGTGGCTTGCAAACACCCCGTAGGCTAAGCAAAACTCGCATCTCGCTATTTTGTTTTATTGATAAACTTGTTTAGCTTATCTTTGTAGAAAATTTTAATAGGCTATTCACCCCCCCTCTAGCCATCAAGACCTTTCAAGTGGTATCGGAGCCGTGGTCACCGTTTGTAAGGCTTAACAACCTCGGTGTAAGATGGCTCAAGTTATGTTCAATCATGTTAATGGCAAGCCTCCATTCTTTGATGGCGTCTCTTCCTTTGATCATTGGAAAAGGAAGATGAAGCAATATCTAGGCAATATACATGAGAAGGTTTGGGATGTGACCAAAGAAGGATACGTCATTCTTGATGAGGAAAACCTCACTCCAAATGACCGCATCAACAAACAATGCAATACGGCGGCACTTGACACAATCTATCGTGCCATTGATGATAAAGTATTTGAGCAAATCAAAGATCTTGAAAAGGCAAATGAGCTTTGGATAAGGCTTGAAGAAACATATGAAGGTACTTCAACGGTAAAAAGTGCCAAACTATATATGCTCAAGGACAAGTTCTCCACATTCAAGATGAAGGATGATGAATCCATCCCGGAGATGTTCTATAGGCTCCAAGTCATTGTCAATGATCTAAAGGGGCTTGGGGAGAAGGTTGAGGACAAGGACTTCTCACACAAGTTCTTGATGTGCTTACCCAAGAAGTTTGCCACCTTGAGAAGAATGATCTTTAGAGAGGGATTGGACAAGGTCAAACCAACCAATGTGCTTGGAGATATAATGACCGATGCCCAATACAATGATGATGAAGATGAGGTAGAAGAGAAGAAGAGACCAAGGTCAAGCAAGAGAAGCCCATTGCATTCAAGGCTTCATCCTCTAAGGGCAAGAGCAAGGTAGAAAGTGATGATGATGATCCATTCGATGATGAGACCATGGCCCTCCTTGTGCACAAGATGGGAAGGTTCATGAAGAAGAAAGGATATGGGGCAAGGAAGAGGAGAGACACTATAAAGGCAAAGACCCTTTGCTACAATTGCAATAGCCCCGATCACATAGTGGTGGATTGCCCCTATGAAGATAAGAGATTTCATAATGGGGACTTGAAGCTCAAGAATAACAAGAAGGATAAGAAAGAGAATGAGAAGAAAGCAAAGAAGAGCTTCACTTTCAACAAGAAGAAGAAGGGTGGTGGTTATGTAGTCACTTGGGATAGTGACAACTCCGATAGTGATGATGATGAAAGCTCTAGTGATGATGAGAGGATCACTCGGCGAGCCATTGCAAACATCGCCCTCTCCAACAAGCCATCCATCTTCGACACTACATCAACATGCCTTATGGCCAAGCCTACCAAGGTAAAACATGATGATAGTGATGATGATTCTTGTGCTAGTGATGATTGTAGGAGTGATGATGAGGAGGATGAGGACTACTCCAAGGATGATCTATTAGGCATAATAGATCAAATGAGCAAGGGCTACAAGAGGACAACCAAGAAATACAAAATCTTGAAGCAAGAGCTCATTGCCAAGAGCAATGAAAATGATGCCTTGATGGAGGAGCTTGTTGCTCTCAAAAAGAGTAAGGAGTGCAAAGGAATTGAACAAGAGCTCAAAGCTCTTAGGAAATCCTTTGATGAGCTAGAGGCTTCTCGTGAGTGTCTAAAGGAAGACCACGAGGATCTTGAAATTGCTCACACTAGGCTTAAGGAAGCCTACTCCACTCTACTTGAGCTCATCAAGGAAAATGACCTTAAGTTGGAGAAGTTCATGAAGGAAGCTAAGGAGGAGCAAGCGATTGCCACTTGTGATATTGGACTAACATGTGATATTATTGATGATTCTTTATTTGTTAGTCCTACTAATGCTTCATGTAGCTCATCATCATCCACCACAACCAACTCTATCTCTACTACTAGTGATTCATCACTTGTGGTTGAGACTCTCAAGAGAGAGGTGGATGATCTCACCCGCGCATTAGGCAACGCCTATGGTGGGGATGCCCGCTTACTAAAATGCTTGGGTAGCCAAAGGTTCTCTCTTAACAAAGAGGGATTGAGCTATACTCCCAAGAAGGGCAAGGCGGCCTTTGCTACTCCAAAGTCTCGCTTTGTGAAGGGCAATGGTCGTTATTGCAATAGATGCAAGCAAGTTGGGCATCTAGAGATTAATTGTAATAAAATGAACAAGAACAAGAAAAATGCTAATGTACCTTATATTCCTTTTGATTCTTGTTATGTGCTTACCAAGGGTGATAAAGGTGTGCATGCTAGGTTTGTTGGTACACCAATTATGGGCCCAAAGAAGAAGGTCATTTGGGTACCAAAGAGCTTAGTGACTAACCTCCAAGGACCCAAGCAAGTATGGGTACCTAAAAGACATTAAATTGTTTTGTAGGTAAATTACAAGGCCGGAGGAAGGCATTGGGTGCTTGATAGTGGGTGCTCTCAACATATGACCGGTGATTCAAGAATGTTCAACTCTCTCAAATCAAATGATAGTGGCATTGATAGTATCACATTTGGTGACAATAGCAAGGGTGATGTAAAGGCTCTTGGAAGGATTGCAATCTCTAATGATCATAGCATTTCCAATGTGCTCTTAGTTGAAAAGTTGAACTTCAATCTTCTCTCGGTTGCTCAATTGTGTGATCTCGGTTTCAAGTGCATATTTGGTGTTGATGATGTGGAGATAGTTAGTGTTGATGGCTCTAACTTGATCTTCAAAGGCTTTAGATATGAGAATCTATACTTGGTTGATTTCAATGCTAGTGACACTCAACTTTCAACATGCTTGCTCACCAAATCAAGTATGGGTTGGTTGTGGCATAGAAGACTAGGTCATGTTGGCATGAAGCAATTGAACAAGTTAGTGAAGCATGACTTAGTTAGAGGCTTGAAGGATGTCACATTTGAGAAGGATATGCTATGCAGTGCATGTCAAGCCAGAAAGCAAGTAGGCAACACTCATCCATTGAAGAGCATTATGAGTACTTCCAAGGCATTTGAGTTGTTGCACATGGATCTATTTGGGCCAACTACATACACAAGCATTGGTGGCAACAAGTATGGTTTTGTGATTGTGGATGATTTCACTAGATACACATGGGTATTCTTTCTTGTGTCCAATAATGGCAACAAGTATGGTTTTGTGATTGTGGATGCTTGATTTCAAGAAGTTCATCAAGAGAGTGCAAAATGAGTTTGAGACCACAATCAAGAAAGTAAGAAGTGACAATGGAAGTGAGTTTAGAAACACAAGAGTTGATGAGCTATGTGAGGAGCTTGGAATCAAGCATCAATTCTCGGCCAAGTATACACCTCAATCAAATGGCCTAGTTGAAAGGAAGAATAGAACCTTAATTGATATGGCAAGATCAATGTTGAATGAGTATAATGTGAGTCATTCATTTTGGGCCGAAGCAATCAACACGGCTTGCTTTTATAGCAACCGTCTCTATTGCCACAAGTTCCTTGAGAAGACACCATATGAGATCTTAAATGGAAGAAAGCCCAACATTGCATACTTTCGGGTATTTGGTTGTAAATGCTATATCTTGAAGAAAGGCACTAGATTGAGCAAGTTTGAGAAGAAATGTGATGAAGGCTTCCTACTTGGTTACTCAACTACTAGCAAAGCTTATAGAGTTTGGAATTTGGCTAATGGTCAACTTGAAGAAGTGTATGATGTTGAGTTTGATGAAACAAATGGTTCTCAAGATGAAGAAGATAACTTGGATGATGTGAGAGGAACTCAATTGAGTAATGCTATGAAAGAGATGGATATTGGCGATATTAGACCAAAACAAGTAATTCATGTGGATGATGACAAAGATCAAGTGCTCCAAGGTCCAATTACACAAGCTAGTGGTTCTCTAATGCAAAATCAAGCTAGTACATCATCTCAAGTGCAACAAAATCAACAAATGGCTAGTTCATCATCTCTAATTCATGATCAACATCAACATCCAAGCAATCAAGTCCAAGTGCTTCAACCAACTAACATTGCAAGAGACCATCCATTGGATTCCATCATTGGTGACATACAAAGAGGAGTTCAAACTAGATTAAGATTGACATCATTTTGTGCTCACTCTTCTTTTGTGTCAATAGAAGAACCCAAGGACATTGATAAAGCATTGAGAGATCTGGATTGGGTAAATGCAATGCATGAAGAGCTCAACAACTTCAAGAGAAATGAAGTATGAGAACTAGTTGAAAGGCCTAAGGATCACAATGTCATTGGAACAAGATGGGTCTTTCGCAACAAGCAAGATCAAGATGGAATAGTAGTAAGGAACAAAGCAAGACTAGTGGCTCAAGGTTACACACAAATAGAGGGTCTTGACTTTAGTGAAACTTATGCCCCGGTTGCAAGATTGGAAGCAATTAGGATCTTACTTGCCTATGCTTGTGCTCACAATATCAAGCTATATCAAATGGATGTAAAGAGTGCATTTCTCAATGGGTACATTCAAGAGGAGGTGTATGTGAAGCAACCTCCCGGTTTTGAAGATGACAAGAAACCCAATCATGTATACAAGTTAAGGAAGGCTTTGTATGGATTAAAGCAAGCACCTAGAGCATGGTATGAAAGATTGAGGGACTTCTTGCTATCCAAAGGATTTGTCATGGGCAAAGTTGATACAACACTATTCACTAAGAAGATTGAGAAAGACTTGTTTATGTTGCAAATATATGTTGATGATATCATATTCGGTTCAACCAATCAAGATTATTGTGATGAGTTTGGGAAAATGATGGCAAAGGAATTTGAAATGTCAATGATTGGTGAACTTAGTTTCTTTCTTGGACTTCAAATCAAACAAATGAAAGAAGGTACATTTGTGAGCCAAACTAAGTACATCAAAGATATGCTCAAGAAGTTTGGCATGGAAGATGCAAAGAGTATTACAACTCCAATGGGCCCTAGTGGAAGTTTGGATAGTGACAAGAGTGGCAACATGATGGATCAAAAGCTATATAGATCAATGATTGGTAGCCTACTCTATGTGACGGCATCAAGGCCCGATGTGATGTTTAGTGTATGTATGTGTGCAAGATTTCAAGCCTCACCAAGAGAAAGTCATTTGAAGGCAACAAAGAGAATATTGAGGTACTTAAAGCATACACAAGATGTTGGATTGTGGTATCCCAAAGGTGCAAGTTTTGAGCTAGTTGGATATTCGGATTCCGACTATGCCGGTGATAAAGTGGAGAGAAAGAGCACTTCCGGGACATGTCAATTGTTGGGAAGATCACTTGTCTCATGGTCATCCAAGAAGCAAAATAGTATTGCACTATCTACCGCCGAAGCCGAATACATCGCCGCGGGTAGTTGTTGTGCACAAATCTTATGGATGAAGGCAACATTGAAGGATTTTGGAATCAATTTCAAGAATGTACCATTGCTATGTGACAATGAAAGTGTCGTGAAGCTAACTAACAATCCGATTCAACATCAAAGAACAAAGCATATTGATGTTCGTCATCACTTTATTAGAGATCATCAACAAAAGGGTGACATTGCTATTGAGAGTGTTGGCACCGAAGATCAATTAGCCGATCTATTCACCAAGCCACTTGATGAGAAGAGATTTCACAAGCTAAAGAATGAGTTGAACATACTTGATTTCTCCAACATGAGTTGATGCACTCCCATGATATGACATGCCTCTCCTTCGAGCCCCAAGGTACAATTGGTTGACATGTCATACATTCTATACTAAGGACATGTTTAGTGCATCTAGTCATGATTTCTTATGTTCTAGGATCATTCATGAAAATTAAATGAATTTGAAGTTTATATGGTGCCACTATTGTTTCCATGACTTGTATGATCTAGTGGTAGCATATAACTTGTTTAAGTAGCTTGTGATCCTAAGTGTTTAATCTAGAAAACTTGTCTAAATATTTGCTTCAACATGGTGCATGATAACCCTTCTAGTGAGGTGTGAAGAAGCTTGCCCTTGGATCAAACCAAAGTATTTTATTTATGCAAGCAATCTAGGTTGAATCATAAACTTGATCCTCACCCCATATTTCAACATGATAATCTATCTAAAGTTTGCTCCTTGTGGTCAATTGGTGCCAAAGGGGGAGAAAATATTGTTCACAAAGATAGAACTCAAAGGAGAAGAAAATGTTGTGGGGGAGAATTGATAAAAGAAGGGGATCAACTAAAATTTTGAGCATATAAGTAGGGGAAGCAAGCTCTTAAGCATGAATGTTGCATTTACATGTGCACGTCATTTGTATGATGCATAGTTATGCATTCCGTTTTCTCCGATACTTTGCTTGTGTGGTGACTTGCTAGTATAATTTGAATGTTGCATTAAGGTACTAGTATGAATAGGAAGTAGTTAGATTTTTCTTGCTTCATGTTTTTCAAAGTGGTACTAGAGCCTTGCTTATAATGTTGATCTCACGAGGTTTCTAGTTATGTTTGTGCTTTTTCAAGTGGAATCTAACTACACAAGGTGCTAAGATGGTGTTTATCGCTACTCCGATGGTATCACGCTTCAAAGGTCTATAATCTAAAACACTTAGCACCTATTGGTAGACAATGCTCCTAATCTTTCCTATCTAACATGTATGCTTCCAAAATCTAAACATATAGCATATATGTAGGGGGAGCCATTGCTATCAATTTGAATTCATGATCACATGTCCATAATTCCTACACATGGTAATATATTTGGACAATGTGACATGGGTTCAATCAAAATTTTATCATAATATCTTTGTGAAAGGTTTGTCACCAATTACCAACAAGGGGGAGATTGAAAGTCCTATGTTTGGTGTTGGTAATTAGTGACAATGCCTAAGTACTAATCCTATGCCTAAGTTGTATGTAGCATATGAGGATTAGTACATTCCAAGGTTGGTGGCAAGATGGACACGGTGATCATGATGGCCACACTTGGATTTGGACGCAACCCTACGTGATCAAGGCAAAGGTATATGCTTAAGGGTTGTGTTTTAGTAACCAAGACACCTAGTGGGTGTGGTTACATTATAGGATAGATAGCCGTACTATAAAGAGGGGAATGACGCGGCTATTGAACTCCTAAGTGCCTCTAGATGTGCATTTCATGATCATATGCATTTGGATAGAACTAATATCGCCTCGAAAAATGATTGTGAAAATGCTAACACACTCACACATGATGAGATCACTTGGTGATGTTAGCACGTTTGCGACGGCGATGGAGTTTGAGCGGTAGAGAGGGTTTGGGATCCTCTCTCCCTCCTGCCGAGCTTGTGAGGCGGGATTCAGGCGTTTTCGAGAAGTTGAAACGACTATTTTCCACTACGCCGGAAGTCCGGAAAAGAAACGGAGGCGAACGGAGGTCACAGAGGTGACCGGACACTGAACCGGACGCGGTCCTTGCATGACCGGACGCGTCCGGTCAGTGTTCAGTGTCTGCGTGTTTTGCAGTTCGATGATCGGACGCGAGGCGCGTCCGGTCACTGATGATCGGACGCGTCCGGTCGTTCAGGGAGCTTACTGGACTGTAACCGGACGCTGGCACTGTCGCGTCCGGTCATTTTCTTTAGCGCGTCTGGTCACTATTTCGTTGAGCGCTGCTCAGGCGACCAGCGCGTCCGGTCCTTCACGGGACCAGCGTGTCCGATCGTTCCCGGCACGTCCGGTCAGTTGGACCAGCGTGTCCGGTCGTTGCTTCGCAGTTAGCCGTTGGGCGACCAGCGCGTCCGGTCGTTTGGACCAGCGCGTCCGGTCAGTTGGACCAGCGCGTCCGGTCAGCCCGATTTCGGCTGTTTAAGTTTCTAACGGCTATATTCGAAGGGGTACGTCTATAAATACTCGTTGGCCGGCTCAAGGCTCTCTCTCTCTCTCGAATATTTGACATACTTGTGAGCACTTTGAGCTAAGCAACTCCCCTCCCACTCATCTCTCTTGCTTCTTTGCATATTCGAAGTGAGATTGAGTGATCTAAGTGCATTTGCATTGTGAGATTGCATCTAGTTGGCACTTGGTGGTTGATTTGCTGCGGGATTCTTGTTTCTCTTGGTGATTGCCGCCACCTAGACGGCTTGGAGCAGCTTGGAGGCGTTGGCAAGAGTTGGTGATTGTTCTTGGCCACCTCCGGTGATTGTGAGAGGTTTGTGCCTACCTCGGCGAAGCGCCAAAGGCAACATTAGTATATTGCTCGTGTCATTGCAACCTTTTGCCATTTGGTAGGTTCTTGTGGCGCCTTTTGAGAGGCTCGATGTGTGACCGATTAGCCACCGAACCACGTGGTGAAGAGGGACACAACGGGGACTAGCGTGCCGGCAAGCACGTGAACCTCGGGATAAATCTTCGTGTCATCACTTTCATATTGTGATTGATTGATCCCGGTGTTCAGTTATCTTGGTATTCATCTCTTGATTATATTGATTGGTTGGCTCAATTCTTCGCCCCTCGGTGATACCCTCCTAACTCTCTCATGTATTAATTTCTTAGTTATCTTTGCTAGCGAGTTAGCTTTGCTAGAGTAGCTTCTTTGTGTAGCTTGCTAGTTGTAGTTTCCTTCTCGGTTTGACTTGTGCGGTTGAGTGCAATTACTAGAATTGTGAATTGGTTAGGTGGCTTGCAAACCCCCCGTAGGCTAAGCAAAACTCGCATCTCGCTATTTTGTTTTATTGATAAACTTGTTTAGCTTATCTTTGTAGAAAATTTTAATAGGCTATTCACCCCCCCTCTAGCCATCAAGACCTTTCATAGGGCCACCCACCTGGGTCCTGTTCGGTGTAGCGGCGGCGGCAACTGGGCTTGTGCCCATTGCCCTTTGTAGCCAGCACCGCCGCCCTAACACCAACCGTCACAATTTATCATTCTGCCCACACTGGCATCCCAACCCCTTCCACGCTCATGCCTATCCATGGCTACATGAGGATTGAGTTGAGGAGTAATAGTTGGTGACGATGACTGCCGAAGGACCGGGTCCGATACCAATGGCCGTGGAATTGTGAGCGATAGTGGCGGTGGAGAATGGGGCAGTAGCGATGGGAGAGGAGGCCGGAGGGTTCGAAGAGAAAGGGAAAAACCATGTGTGTGGGGAGGAAAGCAAGACGTAGTCCTGTTGGGTGCATGATAACTTTTTAGGATTTTTAGTTATAAGAGATTGAAGATGTCAGCCAAAGTTGTCTAAATTATGAACACATATAATATTTTGTTATCAGATGCTCTTTATTGGGTATTTTTATATCTACAACATACTATGTATTACTTGGGCAGTTTGAATTGATATTATCATTTGTGTCCTCTTTTGTTGTATCTGTTATATCAGTTAGTGAATGACTACTAAGATTTCTAGCCTTGTACTCCATTTGTCCATAATAAGATGAAACTAGAGTTTTTGTGCAAATCAAATTAACTTAACTTTGATCAAGTTTATCGTAAATAGTATTAACATTTATATCTCCAACTAAGTTTACTAAAAGAAACATATTCCATAATTGATTTAATGGTACTTTTTATCATAAATGTAATATCTTTTATATAACTTTTGGTAAAATTTGAAATTATTTGACTTCTCAGAGAGTGAGAAATATAATCAAGTATTATTTAGCTCCTCTTGTTACCCTATTCTGAATCCGCCATCTAGCTAGGGACGCGCAAGACAGGTTGTCCATCAATGGCATCATTACTTAGAGAGAATCAACGAACGAGAGATATGCATTCAAAGTATAGCATATGGATTGTTACAAATATGGTTGAAACGACCCTTCTTTTTCAGCTTGCCTGCATATTATCGCCTTGTTTGGCGGATCGTTTCTGCGGCTGCTGCTGATGCTGATGTTGATTTGTTGTGAAAGAAAAATACTACTGAATGACTGACTGATTCTGGTTGATAAACTCAAACGAACAGAGTCTATAATTATAATAACAACCACAATCAGCAAGCTGGCAGTGGCCTTGGTTGGCAGTGGTGGTAACTGATCCCGAGAAGGACATTGCTAGATCAAACATGTCAGAGATTGAGAAAGATTATAGTACGAGCATATACTATTATATACTAGTAGTATAGTATTATACTTAATACTCACTCTGTCCGTTAAAGTATACAATTATCACATTTCGAGCAGTCAAACGATTTAGACTTTGGGAGTGTTTAGATCCCTTCAAAATTCCATTTTTTACGCTCTCTCTCCATCATATCAATCTTTAGACGTATGCATGGAGCCCTTATGTAGGTAAAATAAATAACTAATTACACAGTTTGATTGTAAATCATGAGATGAATCTTTTAAACCTAATTAGTCCATTATTGGACACTAATTGCCAAATACAAACGAAAGTGCTACAGTATCAAAATTTCAAATTTTTTCCATCTAAACACCCCCTCTGACTGAAGTCATATAAAAAAATACAAACATTCTTGATATAAAATAAGTGTTATTAGATTAGTTATAGAATAAATTTTTATAATAAATTTATTTAGAGACATAAATACAAATATTATTTATTGTAACCTTAGTCAAACTAGAGCTAATTTGATCGACACAGATCTCATAGTCGCATTCTACGTGGACGGAGGACGGAGGGAGCAGTTACTTTAGATCGGGGTGTGTTCACTTCGCGAAAAGTAGGCAAAAAGTTACTGTAGCATCTTTTGTTGTTATTTGGTAAAATTTGTCTAATCATGGACTAACTAGGCTCAAAAGATTCGTCCCGACATTTACAGACAAACTATGCAATTAGTTATCTTTTTTACCTACATTTAATGTTTCATGCATGCGTCGAAAGATTCGATGTGATAGGTGAAAGAGGAAATATTTTGAGTTGGCATGGGAAATGAACACACCCCGGATGGGATAATATCGTGTCAAGGAGTATATACAATACAACATCGAACACTGCCAGAACTGTAGGGAGATATTGTGGTGGTAGACTGGATCAGAATCAGATGGGATCATCGATCATGCACGTCACTGATCCAGCATTGCTCATGCGGTCAGGTCCCACCACGACCATGCCTATGCAAGCTGGCACGACGGTCGTGTCAGCAACAGCAAGCGCGACCAGCCCCGGCGTGTCGCAGAGCCGTGGCCCGTGGGTACGTACGTGCTCGGCGTGCCTGCGCGGACACGAAACGTGCTCCGGCGGCCCGGCCTCTGCTGCCTCCACAGGCACACATCACCATCAACTGGGTCTGGGTCACTAGGTGGTGGGCTACCTACAGTACAGGAGGCGTGCGTGGACCGTAGAAAATGTGGCTTGCGCAAGCTCAAGCCGGGACAAATTAATTAAAGCCATCACCGTAGAAAACGTGGCTTGCGCATGCATGGTCCATCGACGAAGGAATCTTTTACCGTGCCGCCGTGGGGTCCACCGTTACGTTCGTAAGTTCCTCCCCTAAAAACGTCGGATCGGATGCATGTTGTATGGAGTATTAAATATAAATAAAAAAAGATAACTAATTATATAGATTATGACTAATTAATAAGACGAATTTTTTAAGTCTAATTAGTTTATGATTTGACAATGTGTTGCTACAGTAAACATATTCTAATGACAGATTAATTAGGCTTAATAAATTCATCTTGCGAGTTATTAAGGACTTCTGTAATTTATTTTTTTATTATTATCCCAACACTCCTATATCACCTCTGATGTGACTGACATCCCTAGACATTACTCCTTGGCTCGTTTAGATGCATCTCACAAGTTAGAATTTTTTCACTCTTTTTTTATTATATCAATTTTTGGACCCATGCATGAAGTAGTAAATGTAGGTAAAAAAATAACTAATTACACAGTTTAGTTGGAAATCATAAGATGAATCTTTTGAGCCTAGTTGATCCACGATTGAATAATATTTGTCAAATAAGACGAAAGTGACACTATTCATTAGGTTCAACGATATTTGGAGAAGATGCTGGGCAGGCTTCACACGACACGAGATCCAATCCAATCCAATCCAATCCAATCAGGGGCTTGTTTAGTTTGCCTCAAAGTTCCAAGTTTTTTCACTCTCTCTCCATCACATCAATTTTTAACTGCTTGCATGGAGTATTAAATGTAGGTAAAAAAAATAACTAATTACACAGTTTAGTTGGAAATCACGAGATGAATCTTTTGAGCCTAGTTGGTCCATGATTGGACAATATTTGCCAAATAAGACGAAAGTGGTACTATTCATCGGGTTGAAATTTTCTTCAATCTAAACAAGGGCCAGGACAGGAGTAGGAGTAGTTCGATGTTGCTGTCGGTGTCGTAGCCATATGCACACGACAGAAGATGCTGGGCAGGCTTCACACTAGACAGTTTGCAGCAGACTCTGCCATGCTTCGCTAGCTGTGTTTGATAAGGCCCCAAGGGTAGAGATACGTCGTGGTTCCTATCACGTTTAATTTGTGACAGGTCAGAAAGAAGAAGACAAATACGATTTTATGTCAATTATTGTTCTCTTGATCTTGGGCCATGTTTAGATTACGGCCCAGTTCAGTTCCCAGAAAATTTTGCAAAATTTTTCAGATTTCCCGTCACATCGAATCTTTGGACACATGCATGAAGCATTAAATATAGATAAAAAATAAAATTAATTACACAGTTTAGACGAAATGGACGAGACGAATCTTTTAAGCCTAATTAGACCATGATTGGACAATATTTGCCAAATAACAACGAAACGCGCTACAGTGCCATTTTGCCAAATTTTTCGGAACTAAACAGGCCCTACAAGTTTTTTCACCCTCTCCGTCACATCAAATCTAGGAACACATGTAAGGAACAGTAAATGTAGATAAAAAAATAACTAATTACACAGTTTGATTGTAAATTACGAGACAAATCTTGTGAGCCTAGTTAGTTCATAATTAGACAATAATTGTCAAATACAAATGAAAGTGCTACGGTGTCAAATTTCGCTCTCTCTCTCTCCCATCTAAACACGGCCTTGATATGAAAAAAAAAACAGTTGTATAGCAATCGGCGTCACGTCACGCCACGCTAATCAACCAACCCCTTCGTTCTCCGCCGCGACGGGCGGACCACCGCGCGACGTCTCTGCCGGCGTCCAGACCACATGAGGAACAGATCCGGCCGCCGCCTCGCACTTCGAACTGCCCTCGGCACGTACACCGGCGTAGCGTGGCGTTTCCTCTTGGTCAGGAGCCAAGAGGTTTACTGTATCGTAATAATGATCGATATGATGTGGCTCCATGCTTAATTAATTACTCTGGGAAAACGTTTACCTTGTGGTGTTGCAGTGCACGGTGGCCAGGGTCCTTTGTGTTTTCTGATTTTTCTAGGGGCTTTTGTGCACTTTTGGTGGGACAACTGTCTCCGTATCCTATACAATCGTATCTGTATTTCTCTGAGTCTTTATACGTTTTCCTTGTCTACTAATACAGATACGTTTATAAAAAAACCCTGAAGTTTTTCCTTCCTGTAGCTATCGAACTCTTTTTCATTTGCCTGTCGTCGATATGATGTTTTTTGTTTGTAGTGTAACCGCACAACTTCACAATATGCACGTTCACACCATATTCCATAAAAATTACACCTAAAGCTGGTTATAATAATACGTAAATAAATAAATAAATAAAAAGTGCTGTAATTTTGGTAAAGTAGTTCACTACTACGAAGCAGCTACCTAGGGACGGCTCAAAACCATTTGCAGAGACAGCTAGTCCAGTTGTTCCTATCCAACCGTCTCTATAAATAGACGATTTGTAGGGGTGATTGGTCAGCCGCCCCTACACAACCGTCTCTATAAATGGATGATTTGTATGGGTGGTTGGCTTGCCGATCCTACAAATCGGTTTTGTAGGGCCGCTCTTATAAATCCATTTTTCAAAAATCTAAAATCCGAGCAAAAAAATAGTAAACATTTTTTAAGCCCGGAAGGCCCCACCGGGCATATTTCACACTAAAACACGTGCTTCGCAGCCACTGGGCTTTGAACCCATTCCCTCCTCTAATCACTCCACCAAACATTCGCTTGTGTTTATATTAGATATTCTTTCTACTCATATTAGCTGAACGGAACTTAAAATGAGTGTTTAGGACTCTAAATGAATTCAAATGGAAAAGTGGTTAACTACAAAGTTGTATAACTTTTCGAGATCTACAACTTTCATTTTTGTTGTTCCTCCATCTGAGATTGTTTGAAAAAATTGAATTTCAAATGTTGAAAATTTAGATGTAATTATCCTCAACTAGATGATCTCAAATTTAAAAGTTTTCAACTACAAATTTGCATAACTTTTCGAGATCTGCAACTTTCGCTTTTTCAGTTTCTCTATTCGAGGTCGTTTGAAAATTTCAAATTTTGAATGTGAGAAATTCAAACGTAGTTTTCCTTGACAAAATGGTTTCAAATGAAAAAGTGGTTAACTCCAAAGTTCTGTAACTTTTTGGGATCTACAAATTTTGTTTTGGTTATTTCTTCATCCGAGGTTATTTAAAAAATCAAATTTTAGAACTTAATTTTTACTATTTGACGTCTATTTATAGGAGCGGCTCTATAAATAAGGCCATTTGTAGAGTGGCTGATAATAGCAGTAGCCCTCTCTAGATGGGAACCATTTGTAGGGGGGCAAATTATTTCTGTAGTAAATTGTTGCAACTACAACTAAAGTGTACGGAAATCTCATGTGTTGTGTGGCTTTAAAACACTCAAATTTTACTTACATTATGTGATATATATACTCATCATCGTAAGGCACAAAAAATCATATTATTTGTATATATATGTTACAAGGAACGATTAACGCAAAATTTTGTTGGAGGAACTTGCTAGTTGTCACAGTGGCCAAAACGAACCACAAGCAATTTCTCTCATACCCCTTGTTTGTTTTGCATTAACATCAAGGGCACTTTAACAAGGTCATACGTATTAAATTTATCCTAAGCCAAACTTTTTCTAAGCTTGACTAAATTTATAGAGAGAAGTAATAACATTTTAAGCACCGTTAGATCCGCTTTAAAATATATTTTCATAGT
Organism: Saccharum hybrid cultivar R570; assembly: GCA_038087645.1. Classification (NCBI taxonomy): domain Eukaryota; kingdom Viridiplantae; phylum Streptophyta; class Magnoliopsida; order Poales; family Poaceae; genus Saccharum; species Saccharum hybrid cultivar. The sequence continues at coordinate 21,752,542 of JAQSUU010000106.1, read as the reverse complement.
TTTCTTCTTTTTTGATGTGTAGATGTTCATATTCGTCTCTAAGAATCCAATCAAACTCAAAATAGCATGACGTAGAACAAACTAGAATCACTTATTTATATTATTTCTAGGTGGAGCGAGGAGCGAACATTTACTAATGCAAGATTCCAAGGATGTACTATTCTCTCAAAAAAAAAAAGATTCCAAGGATGTACTAGCGCCACCACTTGCATGTCCAAATCCAACACATGCAGAAAAAATATATATAGGGTGTGTTCACTTCGCGAAAAGTAGCTGAAAAGTTACTGTAGTATCTTTCATTGTTATTTGGCAAAATTTATCTAATCATGGACTAACTATGCTCAAAAGATTTGTCCCGACATTTACAGACAAACTATGTAATTAGTTATCTTTTTTACCTACATTTAATACTTCATGCATGTGTCGAAAGATTCGATGTGATGGGTGGAAGATAAAATATTTTGAGTTGGCATGGGGAAGTGAACAAGGCCATATGGTGTGTTTAGTTCCGCGAAAGGGTGTAAAAAAAGTATCGTAGCACGTTTTACCTTTATTTGGTAAATAGTGTCCAACCGTTGACTAATTAGGTTCAAAACGTTCGTCTCGCAAAACACAACCAAGCATGTATCACAAGTTTGATGTGATGAGGAATCTTTTGTTTGCACAGTACTTTATTTTTGAGGAAGTAAACACAGCCATAGTAGCCCAATTGCAGCAGAGCAGGCGAGTTGGAATCATATCATATCGACCCATCGAAACCAGATTAATGGTGGCGATGGGAATCAATAATGGACCTCTTAGCTTGTCTTAACCCGGGTTTTGAGAATAAATAAGCACCAATAATTCACGCATGCATGGCGACGGGAATCCACGAGCTGAGGATCAATAATAATGCTCATGGCGAGACACGTGAGCAGCCGGGAAACAGAAAAAGATTCTCTGCCAGCTGCGTGCCTGCTGTGCTGCGTCAAGTAGTAGTACCATATCAGCAAATCAAAAAGAAAAAAAAAGAAATGAATTCCTCCCGTGAAGTGCGCGGCCGGTTAAAAAACCGTGGCAGCTGGCTTCTGCCGCACCGTTGGAGAAAACGACGTCCGACCGTCCGTGTCGCGGTCCGTCGTCCTTGCAATGCCTATCCATCGCGAAAAGAAGATTAAAAGTTACTATAGCATCTTTCGTAATTATTTAGTAAAATTTGTTCAATCATAGACTAAGTAGACTTAAAAGATTCGTCCCGACATTTTACACATAAACTATGTAATTAGTTATCTTTTATACCTACATTTAATGCTCCATGCATGTGTCGAAAGATTCGATGTGATAGGTGGAAGAGAAAATATCTTGGGTTGGGATGGGAAGTGAACAAGGCCTATATGTACGACTGGACCATCGACGCTGGCGGATCGGTGTGTCTGCATCTGGGCCGTGCAATTCAGATGTGCGCACATAATATTCCTGTACTACTGTGTCAGATGGATGGAATCGATCCAGGCCTTGTTTAGATGCACTCCAAAAGTTAAAATTTTTTCACTCTCTCTCAATCACATCAATCTTTGGACCCATGCATGAAGTAGTAAATGTAGGTAAAAAAATAACTAATTACACAGTTTAGTTGAAAATCACGAGATGAATCTTTTGAGTCTAGTTGGTCCATGATTGGACAATATTTGCCAAATAAGACGAAAGTGGTACTATTCATCGGTTTGAAATTTTTTCAGCATCTAAACGTGGCCCCAATCAGGGCGCGCTGGAGTCAGCTACTCAGCTGCGAACGTCCTGCGGCCGGCCTGGGCCTCCTCGGCAGCTGTGGAGGGGCCGGCCGGGGTGGCGGTGTGGGTGTGGTGGTCTCTGCAGCTTTGGTGCCTGAGCCGCGGCTTTGACCGATCGTCGTCGCTGCTTCCGTCGTCAGGAGTGGCTGGTTGTTGCAGTAAGAATCTGGGTGAAAACCCTGCTTGTTTGTTCTGGGACGGCGTGTAACGTCTAAATAGGCTAGAGTGGGGGTGAATAGCCTAATTAAAACTTCTACAAGAATTACTTAACCACAAGTTAGTACGAAAGGTGTCAAAGCAAAAGCACTAGCTCTAACTAATTAAGCAAGCCACCTACACAAGTCTAATACAAGGCTATTCACTAAGCACAACAACAACAAGCTAGAAACAAGAAGTAGTACGAGAGAAGAGCTTCGAGTGATTATACCGCCGTGTAGAGATGAGAAGTATCAATCAATCAATAACACAAAAGAAATTCTCGGAAAGAGAATGACACAAGAATTTATCCTGAGGTTCACTTGCTTCCCGGCAAGCTACTCCCTATTGTGGTAATACACCCACTTGTCGGTTCACGAGCTAATCGACTATCAAGAGTCGAGCCCTCGGCGGGCGCCACACAACCGCACATAAGATGGGGATCCTCCAAGCCACGAGCTTCACTAGAGTATCCAATTTGTGAACTCCCGCGGGGAAGGATCAAGAACCCCTTACAACACTTGGTGAGGGCTCCAACAATCTCTAATTGTGAGCTCAATCACCTCCGCTGCTCCAAGCCGTCTACTGTGTCGGGAAACACGGAAGAGTAATAAGAAATCCGCAGCAACTCGATGATCAAGTGCCTCTAGAATGCAACTCTTAAGAAATACACTTGAATCTCACTCAATCTCACTCAAGATGTGCAACTATGCAAAGAGATGAGTGGAGGGGTTGTTCTCTAGCTCAAAGGATGTCTCTAGTTCTCAAAATGTGCAAGAGATCCCCTCAAACCCCGACCAACGTCTATTTATAACGAAGGGGTACGCAACTAGCCATTAGGAACTTAAACAGCCGAAATCACGCTGACCGGACGCGTTGGTCATACTGACCGAACGCGCTGGTCAAACTTACCGGACGCGCCGGTCACGCAACAACTAATTTTTGAAGCACCGACCAGACGCGCTGATCGCGCGGACCGAACGCGCTGGGTGCGACCGGACGCGCTGGTCCCGCAACTGACCGGACGCGCTAGTCAAGCCTGAGTAGCGCACAACGAAACAGTGACCGAACGCGCTGTAGAACTGACCGGACACCACAGTGCCAACGTCCGGTTAGAGTCCAGTAAGCTCCCTGAACGACCGGACGCATCCGGTCGACAGTGACCGGACGCGCTGCGCGTCCGATCATCAAACTGAAACACACGCAGACGCTGAACGCTGACCGGACGCGTCCGGTCATACAGAGACCGCGTCCGGTCCAGCGTCCGGTCACCTCTGTGACCTCCGTTCGCCTCTGTTTCTTTTCTGACTTCTGGCGCACTAGAAAATAGGCATTTCACTTCTCTAAAAAGCGCCGAATCCCGCCTCGCAAGCTCAACGGGAGGGAGAGAGGAACCCAAACCTCTCTCTACTGCTCAAACTCCACCGCCTTCGTAAATATGCTCATACCACCAAGTGTACACCACCATGTGCATGTGTGTTAGCATTTCACAATCATTTCTCAAGGTGTTATGTTAGCTCTTTACTAGATCCTAATGCATATGCTCAAGACAATGATCTAGTGACACTTGATTCTTGAGCTAACTGTGATTGCCCCTCTTGATAGTCGGTTATGTATCCTAAATCCGGTCAATCACTTCTATACTCATCTTAGACCGGCAAAAGGAAAACCCTATGGTTATACCTTTGCCTTGCGCTCTTAGATCCTTCTCTTCCACTTGATCATCATGTCCATCATATTAGGTGCATCTCCACCAGGATCATCATTTTATATCCATGCACCATCTCTTTGTGATCTTGTGGCTACCACTCCTTGCCACATACACCTTCATCACATGTGTTACTTATGCCTAACTCAAAACACTTAACACATGTCATTAGCAACTTGGTGTCATTAATTACCAAAACCAAACTTGGGCTTTCAATCTCCCCCTTTTTGGTAATTGATGACAACCATCACAAAGATATGAAATGAAATCAATTTTCAATTTCGATAGTATTAGCTCCCCCTACATATGTGCTTTCATGAGTTTGGTTCAATTGTGCACATATGTATGGATTTGAATTTTGGGAGAGTTACTACTATCAAATTGATATTAAGGTATATAGAATGGACCTTTGAAGCGTGATACCAATCGGAGTTATCTTTATATACCACCCTTAGCATCGATGTAGCTAGACACCACTTGTAATACATCACTTGTAAAGATCACAAACACTAAAGTACCCCGTGAGATCAACATTATAAGCAAAGGTGTCTAGATACCGCTTGTAAAGCTACTCTCAACAAATCATCATTCAAGTTCTATTTCTAGCAATCACCATATAATCATGAATATGAATTTAAGCTTTGCAATGCAACAATTCATCATGTTAATGCACTTATAAATGCAACAAATAATTTTATGAGCTTGCTCCCCCTACTTGTGTGCTCATTTTGAATTGATCCCTTTCTCCCCCTTTGTAACTTAACCTTTTATCTTTGTGACTTTTCTATCTTTGTGAGTTTTCTCTCCCCCTTATTATATCTTTCTCCCTCTTTTACAATATCTTTGTGACTTTTCTCTCCCTCTTTGTCAACAATCACCAAAAAGGTGCTAATTTTAGTGAGAGATAAGTCAATCAATATGAGGGAGTCCAAATTATGGTTCAATCTAGATCACTTGCCTAGAATATGTAATTTGGTTTGATCCAAGGACAAGCTTTTTCACACCTCATAAAGTATAAGGGTTATCTTGACCATGTTGAATTACACATCATGAGCTCGTTTACTAGATTTAACACTAGGTTTACAAGCCCACAAACATGTCATATGCTACCACTAGATCAATCAAACATACAAGCAATAGTAGTACCATATATACATCAAAATCATTTGATTTTCATGAATGAGCCTATTTGTCATGCAAATATGTTTATATGTTCTAACCATGTCCTTAGCAAAGTATGAATGATATGCCAAACAACTTTACCTTGCTATGTTGGAGGAGATGCATGTCATATAAGAATGTGGGGGTGCACTCATTTCAAGTTGGAGAAGTCAAGTATGTTCAATTCATTCTTTAACTTGTAAAATCTCTTCTCATCAAGTGGCTTTGTGAATATGTCGGCTAGTTGATCTTCGGTGCCAATCTTTTAATGCTAATATCACCCTTTTGTTGATGGTCTCTTATGAAGTGGTGCCTTATGTCAATGTGCTTGGTTCTTGAATGTTGAACCGGATTTTGTGTCATCTTGATAGCACTCTCATTATCATAAAACAAAGGCACATTCTTGAATTTAATTCCAAAGTCATTCAAGGTTGCTTTCATCCAAAGCAATTGTACACAACAACTACCGGCACTAATGTATTCGGCCTCGGTGGTAGATAGTGTAACACTATTTTGTTTCTTTGATGACCATGAAACAAGAGACCTTTCAAGCAATTGACAAGTGCCACTTGTGCTTATTCTATCAATCTTGCAACCACCATAGTCGGAATCCGAATATCCAATCAACTCAAAATTAGACCCCTTTAGAAACCATAATCCAACATCATGAGTGCCCTTAAGATATCTCAATATCCTCTTGGTTGCTTTCAAGTGACTTTTTCTAGGTGAAGCTTGATATATTGCACACTTGCACACACTAAACATCATATCCGGCCTAGAAGTGGTGACATAGAGCAAACTTCCAATCATAGACCGGTATTGCTTTTGATCTACCATGTTGCTACTAGCATCAACACCCAATTGATCATTTGTGCCCATTGGTGTACTCATTGGTTTAGCATCTTGCAATCCAAATTTCTTGATCATGTCCTTGATGTACTTCCTTTGACTTATAAAAGTGCCATTCTTCATTTGCTTGATTTGAAGTCCAAGGGAGTAACTAAGTTCTCCAATCATAGACATCTCAAACTCATTAGCCATCATATTTCCAAACTCTTTATAAAAGTCTTGGTTAGTTGATCCAAAGATAATGTCATCCATATAGATTTACAACACAAACAAGTCATTTTCAAGCTTCTTGGTGAAGAGAGTGGTGTCAATCTTTCCCATCTTGAACTCTTTAGAGAGAAGAAAGTCCCTCAACCTCTCATACCATGCTTTAGGTGCTTGCTTCAAACCATACAATGCCTTCTTTAGCTTGTAAATATGGTTGGGCTTCTTGTCATCTTCAAAACCGGGAGGTTGCTCAACATAAACTTCTTCATTGATGTAGCCATTGAGAAATGCACTCTTGAAATCCATTTGATAGAGCTTAATGTTGTGTGCACAAGCATATGCTAATAAGATTCTAATTGCTTTCAATCTTGCAATCGGTGCATATGTCTCTCCAAAGTCAAGACCCTCAACTTGAGTGTATCCTTGTGCTACTAATCTTGCTTTATTTCTCACAACCATGCCATCTTGATCTTGCTTGTTTCTAAAGACCCACTTAGTACCAATCACATTGTAGTTTTTCGGTCTTTGAATAAGTTCCCAAACTTGATTTCTAGTGAAGTTGTTTAGCTCTTCATGCATGACATTTACCCAATCGGAATCCTTCAAGGCCTCTTCTAATTTCTTAGGTTCTTCAAGTGACATAAATGAGTAATGCTTACAAAAGGATGCTAATCTTGATCTAGTTTGAACACCACTTTGAATTTCACCAATGATTTGATCCAACAGATGATCTCTTACAATGCTAGTAGGTTGGAGTATTAGAAGTTGATTGCTTCCACTTGTTTGACCTTGAACTTGAGCTTCATCATGAGAACCACTAGAGCTTGCTTGATTTGTATCGATTTGCACACTTTGGTTGATCACATGAATATCATCATCATCATCAACTTGCCTTGGTCTAACATCACCAATGTTCATGTTTTTTATTGCATTTGACAATTGATCTCCTCTCACATCATCAAGGTTTTGAGCTTCATTTTGAGACCCTTGGGTTTCATCAAACTCAACATCATGAACTTTTTTCCATGGTGCCATTTGTGAGATTCCAAACTCTATATGCTTTGCTTGTGGTAGAATAACCAAGTAAGAACCCTTCATCATATTTCTTTTCAAACTTGCTCAATCTAGTGCCTTTCTTAAGAATATAGCATTTGCAACCAAACACTCTAAAGTATACAATGTTGGGCTTTCTTCCATTCAATAGCTCATATGGTGTCTTTCCAAGCTTTCCACGGCAATAGAGACGGTTGCTACAATAGCAAGCCATGTTGATGGCTTCACTCCAAAATGAATGACTAACATTGTATTCACTAAGCATTGATCTAGCCATATCAATCAAGGTTCTATTTTTCCTTTCAACTACACCATTTGATTGGGGAGTGTATGTTGGTGAGAATTGATGTCCAATACCAAAATCATCACACAAATCTTCAATTTTTGTGTTCTTGAACTCACTACCATTGTCACTTCTAATCTTCTTGATGGTAGTCTCAAACTCATTTTGCACCCTCTTGACAAAAGACTTGAATAGATCATAAACATCACTCTTGTCATAGAGAAAGAACACCCAAGTATATCTAGTGTAGTCATCAACAATCACAAAACCATACTTGTTGCCACCAATGCTAGTGTATGTTGTTGGCCCAAACAAGTCCATGTGCAATAGCTCAAATGCCTTTGATGTGCTCATTTCACTCTTACTAGGATGTGCATTTCTAACTTGTTTGCTGGCTTGACAAGCACTACATGGTTTATCCTTCTCAAAGGTGACATCCTTCAAGCCTCTAACTAAGTCATGCTTCAAAAGTTTGTTCAATTGTTTCATTCCAACATGACCAAGCCTTCTATGCCACAACCATCCCATACTAGATTTACTAAGCAAGCATGATGTTAATTGTATCTCACTATCATTGAAGTCAACCAAGTATAAGCTACCATGTCTAAATCCTTTGAATATCAAATTTGATCCATCAACACTTATGACTTCAACATCATCACTACCAAATATGCACTTGAAGCCAAGATCACAAAGTTGTGCCACCGATAAAAGATTGAAATCCAAGCTCTCAACTAGCAATACATTAGAAATGCTCATGTCATTTGAGATAGCAATTTTACCAAACCCCTTGACCTTTCCTTTCTTGTTGTTGCCGAAAGTGATAGCATCAAAACCACCATTTTGACTTGAATCAATTGATTTGAACATACAAGAGTCTCCGGTCATATGTTGAGTGCACCCACTATCAAGCACCCAATGCCTTCCTCCGACTTTGTAATTGACCTACAAGACAAGATCAATTCCTTTTAGGTACCCAAACTTGTTTGGGTCCTCCAAGGTTAGTGACCAAGCTCTTAGGTACCCAAATGACTTTCTTCTTTGAGCCCATCCATGGTGTACCGATAAACTTAGCATGAACACCATTTGTACCCTTGGTAAGCATATAGAAAGAATCAAACTTAATTGAGGATACATTTGCATTGGATTTCTTGTTCATGCAATGTTGCTCTATGTGACCAACTTGCTTGTAACTTTTGTAATAGCTACCATTGTTCTTTACAAAACGAGTCTTGTGAGGAGCAAAAGCGACCTTGTCTTTCTTGGGGTTATAGCACAATCCCTCTTTGTAGAGAGAATCTCTTTGGCTACCCAAGCACATAAGCAAGCGGTCCTCACCACCATAAGCCTTAGCTAATGTGTGATTGAGCTCTTTTACCTCTTTCTTGAGATTTTCATTCTCAACTATTAGTATGGAGTCACAAGTGAAACCGCCACTACTAGATGGGGATGATGTAGATGAGCGACATGAAGGGTTAGTGGGAGCAACAATAATAGGCTTATGAAAAGTTTCATCAATTATATCACATGATATACCTATGTTGCAAGTTTTAGCTTTCTCAACATTAGTTGGTATGTTTTCACATTTTGCAACTAGAGAGGAATGAGCTTCTTCAAGCTTAGTGTGAGACTTTTGAAGCTTCTTATGGTCTACCTTTATACTCTCATAAGATGCCCTAAGCTCATCAAGTTCTTGCATAAGGTTTTTCTTTTCCTTAAGCAAGCCCTTACACTCCTTTCTAGATTCTTTAAAATGTTGAGTGCAATCTTCCAGCATAGTGATTAGTTCATCTTTAGTGATTTTTTCTTCATCACTATCACTATCACTATCATTATTATGATCACTCTCATCGTCGGATGATACCTTAACGGCCTTAGTCATGAAGCACGATGGAGTGTCGAAGAGGGAGACCTTCTCTTGGATGGAAATGCTAGTATGTCCCTTCTTCTTACTCTTGTTGTCATCCTCATCATCACTTGAGGAATCATCACTATCCCATGTAGCAACATGAGAATCATTCTTCTTCTTATAAGAGCTCTCATTCTTCTCTTGCTTCTTCTTTTGCTTCTTTCTCTCCTTCTTGATAGTAACTTCATCATCACTATCATAAGGACATTTTGCAATGAGATGGTCCTTACTATGGCATCTAAAGCATCTCATGGTATGCCCACTCTTCTTGGATGAGTTCTTCCTCCTTCTTGCACGATAGCCTTTCTTCTTCATGAATTTGCCAAATTGCTTGACAAAGAGAGCCATCTTCTCATCAATGTCATCACTATCACAAGAGCTTGAGTCTTCATCACTTGATGATTTAATTTTGGATTTGCTCTTGGATGTGGTGGCTTTGAATGCCACACTCTTCTTCTTTTCATCATCTTTCTTCTCATTTTCCTTCTTCTTCTTCTTGACCAACTCATCCTTCTTATCATCTTCTCTATATGAATCATCGGTCATCACTTCTTGAAATATTTGTTGAGGAGTTGAATTCTTCAATGTAGTCCTCACTAGCACGGTGATCAATGTATCAAATCTCTTGGGTAGACTTCTCAAGAACTTCATAGAGAATTGATTGTCCTTGACCTCCTCACCAAGTGCCTTGAGCTCATTGACAATGACTTGCAACCTATGAAACATCTCCGGTACACTCTCATCATCTTGCATCTTGAAGCTTAAAAATTTTTCTTGCAAGATATATGCTTTAGCGGTCTTTGTACCTTCGGTGCCCTCAAATGTTTCTTCTAGCTTGGCCCAAGCATCATGAGCAATCTCTATGTTCTTCACTTGCTCAAATGTCTTGTCATCTAATGCCTCATGAAGAGCACTAATGGCAATGTCATTGCATTGGAGCTTCTTCTCTTCCACCGGTGTAGGTGCTTCCGGATTAGCAACCTTAAATTTTGTTTCGGTGACCTTCCACACTTCTCTATTGATTGACTTTAGGTGTGCGGTCATCTTAACCTTCCAATATGCATAATTTGTACCATCAAAGTGAGGTGCCTTCTTGGTGTTGTTGATGTGCAAGCTTAATTGAGCCATTTCTTTTTCACCGTAGGTTGTTAAGCCTCAAATAAACGGTGCCTTGGCTCCGATACCACTTGTAAGGTCCAAATAGGCTAGAGGGGGGTGAATAGCCTAATTAAAACTTCTACAAGAATTACTTAACCACAAGTTAGTACGAAAGGTGGCGAAGCAAAAACACTAGCTCTAACTAATTAAGCAAGCCACCTACACAAGTCTAATACAAGGTTATTCACTAAGCACAACAACAACTACAAGCTAGAAACAAGAAGTAGTACGAGAGAAGAGCTTCAAGTGATTATACCGCCATGTAGAGATGAGAAGTATCAATCATTCAATAACACAAGAGAAATCCTTGGGAAGAGAATGACACAAGAATTTATCCTGAGGTTCACTAGCTTCCCGGCAAGCTACTCCCCGTTGTGGCGATACACCCACTTGTCGGTTCGCGAGCTAATCGACTATCAAGAGTCGAGCCCTCGACGGGCGCCGCACAACCGCACACAAGATGGGGATCCTCCAAGCCACGAGCTTCACTAGAGTATCCAATTTGCGAACTTCCACGGGGAAGGATCAAGAACCCCTTACAACACTTGGTGAGGGCTCCAACAATCTCCAATTGTGAGCTCAATCACCTCCGCTGCTCCAAGTCGTCTACCGTGTCGGGAAACACGGAAGAGTAACAAGAAATCCGCAGTAACTCGATGATCAAGTGCCTCTAGAATGCAACTCTCAAGCAATGCACTTGAATCTCACTCAATCTCACTCAAGATGTGCAACTATGCAAAGAGATGAGTGGAGGGGTTGTTCTCTAGCTCAAAGGATGTCTCTAGTTCTCAAAATTTGCAAGAGATCCCCTCAAACCCTGACCAATGTCTATTTATAACGAAGGGGTACGCAGCTAGCCGTTAGGAACTTAAACAGCCGAAATCGCGCTGACCGGACGCGCTGGTCATACTGACCGGACGCGCTAGTCAAACTGACCGGACACGCCGGTCATACTGACCGAACGCGCCGGTCGCGCAACGGCTAATTTCCGAAGCACCGACCGGACACGCTGGTCGCGCAGACCAGACGCGCTGGGTGCGACCGGACGCGCTGGTCCCGCAACTAACCGGGCGCGCTGGTCAAGCCTGAGTAGCGCACAACGAAACAGTGACCAGACGTGCTGTAGAACTGACCGGACACCACACTGCCGGCGTCCGGTTAGAGTCCAGTAAGCTCCCTGAACGACCGGACGTGTCCGGTCGACAGTGACTGGATGCGCTACGCGTCCGATCATCAAACTGAAACACGCACAGACGCTGAACGCTAACAGGACGCGTCCGGTCATACAGAGACCGCGTCCGGTCCAGCGTCCGGTCACCTCTGTGACCTCCGTTCGTCTCCATTTCTTTTCCGACTTCCGGCGCACTAGAAAATAGGCATTTCACTTCTCTAAAAAGCGCCGAATCCCGCCTCGTAAGCTCGGTGGGAGGGAGAGAGGAACCCAAACCTCTCTCTACTGCTCAAACTCCACCGCCTTCGCAAATGTGCTCACACCACCAAGTGTACACCACCATGTGCATGTGTGTTAGCATTTCACAATCATTTCTCAAGGCGTTATGTTAGCTCTTTACTAGATCCTAATGCATATGCTCAAGACAATGATCTAGTGGTACTTGATTCCCGAGCTAACTGTGATTGCCCCTCTTGATAGTTGGCTATGTATCATAAACCCGGTCAATCACTTCTCTACTCATCTTAGACCGGCAAAAGAAAAACCCTATGGTTATACCTTTGACTTGCGCTCTTAGATCCTTCTCTTCCACTTGATCATCATGTCCATCATATTAGGTGTATCTCCACCAGGATCATCATTTCATGTTCATGCACCATCTCTTTGTGATCTTGTGGCTATCACTACTTGCCACATACACCTTCATCACATGTGTTGCTTATGCCTAACTCAAAACACTTAACATATGTCATTAGCAACTTGGTGTCATTAATTACCAAAACCAAACTTGGGTTTTCACGGCGGCGGTGGCGCAGTGCGCGTCATCTACCTTCCTGGAGGCGTCGCCGAAGCTTCTTCGTCTACGGCAGGCTGAGGACGAGAGTCCTACTCGGGTGCTTTTCAACATTGGTGGCGTATGTGGATGTCAATCCCCTTCTTGAAGGCATTGTTGAAGCACTGTTGCAGCCCATTGCCCGCTACCCTGGCTGGTGTCCTACTGCCCGCTGCTCCTCCCGCGTGGTCTCTCTGATCGTCGTGCTGCACCTATTTGGGCTTCATGTCTCTCCTCACCTTGGTACGTCTAGCTTGGGGTTGTTGTAGCTATAGTGATGGTCGTTTTCGGCGGATGCTTTGCTGCCAAGGTGTTTCTGGCGGATGCTTTGCCGCCGAGGGGTTTCCGGCGGATGCTTTGCCGCCGAGGTCGCGTTTTCGGCGGATGCTTTGCCGCTGAGGTCGCTGACATTTCCGGCAGATGCTTTGCCGCCGAGGTGTTCCAGCGGATGCTTTGCCGCCGTGGTTGTTGGCATTTCCGGTAGATGCTTTGCTACCGAGGTTGCTGGGGTTGTTTGGACGGATTCTTTGCCGTCTGGAGTTCTAGAGGATGCTTTACCGCTGTTATCGTTACGACTCCTGTCACTGCTGGCTACCTTGGTGTTGAGTTTATTGTATTAGGTTCAGTTTGCTGGGGTTGTTAGGTGGAGGGTCCCACCCCTTATGTTTTTTGCTTTTCGTTTGTGTTGAGGACTTCGTTGATAATCCATGGATTACTTGTGAATTCTTTTGTTTCTTCTATGTATAGGTCTATTGATCATTCTCTTCTGTTTAATAAAAAACGGGCTATATCCCTGGTCTCGAAAAAATATCCCCAACCGACTGTCGAAATCGTCAGCTCTCATCAAAATCTATCCGATGTGGCGGAGAGAGCATAAAAAAAGAACTCGCAGGCGAGGAAGCAAGCGCTAGACTCGCACTGATATCGATGAATGCTGAGTCTCTGCTCCTCACATCCTTCCAGGGCATGCAGATGGAGTTCCATTTTTAATTTTATTTGAGCGCCACCTATGCTGGCGATCGATTTGAGCAAACCGCTGTGGACGCCCTAAGCCCTGCAGTTTGGCCTTGCACAAGATGGTTTTGCTGTGTTCGTTTGATATGATGATAGGAGAGCGAGCTGGAGAGATCGATACGTCGATATATACAGCAAATGATAGATCATATTCAGTCGAAACAATATTTTTTTTCTCACCACAAACTAGCGACCCGTACTTTCAGCCATATCTTTTCAACGAAGCGAACAGACTCATAATGTCCAATGGCGACGGAATCAACACCGAACCTCTCGCGACGGCGACATCACGTAGAAATTGGCCAGCGATCGACGGGGACAGCAGGAGCAGAATTAACGCGCTGCATGCGTACGTGTGTGCACGCGGTTATACTGTACGTACGTACCGTTGCCTCTCCCTGTCCCTGCAGATAAGATGATTAACACGTACGTACGCTTGCCTTCAAAGCTGCTGCAAGTGTCCGGTTTTAATTAAGATAAGCTGCCTGTGCCATCACTAGGTCATGCATCAACGACATCAATCAGCCAGCAGCTTATATATTTATATAGGCTGTGTTTAGTTGTGTAAAAAGGCGTAAAAAAAGTACTGTAGCACGTTTTGGCTTTATTTGGCAAATAGTGTTCAACCGTTGACTAATTAGGTTTAAAACGTTCGTCTCGCAAAGTATAACCAAGCTATACAATTAGTTTTTTATTTCATCTATATTTAGTACTCCATGCATGTATCGTAAGTTTGATGTGACGGGAATCTTTTATTTGCACAGTACTTTTTTTTAGAAGTAAACACAGCCATAATATACTGCCATCGGCGTCTCAGTGTTTGTAGCATGATGTTGATCGATGATGCTCCTGCGCATCTCGCTTACATACGTCAGATCCAATAATTAGGACTAGGGTTAGCTAGGTCATCTCTGATCCCCGTTTTATACCAATGGAGGCACTGATGACGGGTCGTACGTCCTTGCATTGGCGCTTTTTAATTTTGTGCTTGCTGACGATGGGAATGGAGGCATGGAGTTGTGATCTAGTAGCGTCACGCGCTAGTGCGCTATGCTGCAACAGCCAACGGGTCACCAGTGTAGTGTTTCGTGGGAGACGGCGTTTGGGCGGGCATGGACCAGCGCTGACATGCGGCCCACGCCCCGTGCCCTAGCTAAACTCACAGGCACTGCACGCACCAAGGCGCACGGGCCGCCAGCGGCAGCCCCGGCCCTCTCCCCCTCTCCACCTCCCATGCAAGTGTCCCCAGCGGCACCAAGGCACGCCACCGTATGGAGAGCCTAAGCTGTTCGGTTAATGATTTCTGCGGCTGATAAATCAACTGATATTACTTTATGGTAAGAGAAAAATACTATACCATGGTTGATAAGTTGGGCTAATTCAAGTGAACAGGCCGGCCGCAAAATACGTCCGTCCAGCCGCAGCCGCATTCCGTATCGAAAAAAGCGTTCATCCTAACCAGTACGTATGTCCCTCGTGCCTTCCGATTCCAAACGCATGCACGTGCCCCGCGCGACTCAGCCACAGCCACACCCACTCGAAACCAGTCCTGAACTCCTGATCGAACCTGCTGTCACAACTCACAACCACACTCACCGGCCGAAACCTGTAGCAACCATGCATCCACGCTCTCCCGTCAGAAATCAGTCGTAATAATTGAACAGTCGCAACCACACTCGGCCAGAACCAGGTCGCGACTGATTGGCAGGCACTACTTGGCGCAGGCAGGGAGGGAATGCTACTTGGCTGCTGGGGTTCAGTGGGTCGACTACAGGTGTGTGTTGATCTTGCTTAGCACGAGGACCAGGCAGCAGTCAACAACTAACAGTCCACAACTAACGGCTATACCCCGAATTTCTTACCACGCTGACACGTAGGGCCCAACGCTGCATGTGACGTGCCTATGTGTACTACATACTCCACCAGGTGGCATTCTAATTAATACCCGTGCCGTGCGTGGCCTTTAATTAATTTTGCCTGAAAATCGTAGTATACTACCATCATCAATCAGCCGGCTTTTCTTTAGGTCCTGCTTAGTTGCCAGAAATTTTGCAAAAATTTTCAAAATTCCCTATCACATCTTTTAAGCCTAGTTAGACCATGATTGTACACTAATTACCAAATAACAACGAAATTTGCTATAGTGTCATTTTGCAAAATATTTTGCATGTAAACCGGCCCTTAATTGTGATGAGTTCGTTTGTGACACTGACATCGTGTGTGTAGCTGCCGTGTCGCGATCCGTCGTAGCACAAATTATTCGCCCAGGCCGTGGCCGGTCATCTTTGTCTCGTCTTTTTCTGAAAACTGAAAAGGGTGTCGATGTGCATGGTGGCCACACCTTATCAGCAGGGGTGAGCCAGTCATGGTCCTCTCCCCGTCCGGCTGTCGTCCCCGGTTGCCAGCGATGTTGCCTTATCATTATTTATATGCATATTTATAATAATAACCATAGCGACCGGCACGATGTTTTGATATGAGAAATCCAGAACAGACGGCACGGGACACGTACATGTGCTGATATCCACACATAGCATTTTAATTCTTTCAATCAAGAACGGAAATATATAAAATGTGCGCCACTTACTACATATCGGTACCTATCACACTAGTTCCATTTCCATTACCTAGCTTGTATTTTATCAGTAGAGCAGCCTTTTTTCCCCCCCTTGGAAACATTGCACAAGCACATACTCACGCGTAGTGTTATGTTATCCTAGACGCTGGGAAGATGGTCACTACATGGCTAATGATTGCTATTGACCTCATCATCTAGGAGGTCGATCTATGCGCTAGAGTTAAGGCATGTTTCCAAGGGGAAAAAAGTTTCCGAGGCAGGCATGAGTGATTAATATTCGATCGACAGAACTAGCTTTGCTATTTTGTTTCCAGTCAAGATTACATGACCTGTACGGCTGTACATGAGCTTTCAGCTCCGCTGGCCGCTTGCTCCCCTGGGCTAGCACGTACCGGTGGCCGTCACAGCCTCGCCGGAGATATTGCCGGTGAGACATTGAAGCTGATCGAGACACGGACGAGAGAGAAGGGGATAAGGATTGAGAGGTGAGAGGGAGACGGGAGCAGTCGAGTACGTAGGGCTAGTTTGTTAGAGCTCCGGCTCCCGTCAAAACAGATTCAATTATGGCTTCACCCGTGGAACAGATCCTCTTGAGGGGCTGAATCTGTTTTTTTACCATTTGACAAAATAACTTCTCATCCTGTGGAAAAATAATGAAAGGTCTAAAATACCCCTCTTTTGTTTTCTTTTTTTTCCTCTCTCCTTTTATTTCTCTTGATTTATCCTTTCCCTCTCTGCCTTATCACCAGGATCGTTCCCAGCCGACAGGAAGGAGCGTTCCCATCCACTTCATTGCCCCCAGCCTCGCTCGCATCTCTCTCTTCTCTCAGCGAAGCTCGTTTTTTCGCGCCCAGCCATCGTCGGAGATTCGGCGGTCCGGCGACCCCGCGGCCAGCGGCCTCTGCGCGGCGCTCGGCTGCCCCGGCGATCTTGCGCTCGAGCACCCGCAGCCCTGCGCGAGCCCACGTCCGGCGACTGCACCCAGCGCCGGCGGCCACGCGTTCACGCACTCGGAGCTCCGGCGAGCCATGTCCAGACGGCCGCCCCGGCGACTACGCGCCCAGCTGTGCGCCCGCCTGCCCTCCTCGCTTGCGCCTCCTTGACGTCGGGGGCAGACTCCACGCGCTTGGGTCCACTGGTGTCAGATGGGAGCGGTGAGAAGATCCATTTTTCAGCTCCACCCGATGCACTGCGCCTGTGAGAGCGGGAAACGCGGAGCTTCATGGCTGAATCACTTGAAGAAAGACATGTTTGACAGCGGGAGCTGAAAAACGGATCGTGGAGCCGCTTGAGAATCTATACCAAACAGCCCCGTAGAAGACAAAGGGGCTATGAGTAAGGCCGTGTTTAGATTCTTCAAAATTCCAAAAATTTTACAAGATTCTTCGCCACATCAAATCTTTGGACGCATGTATGGAGCATTAAATTTAGGTAAAAAAATAACTAATTGTACAGTTTGTCTGTAAATGTCGAGACGAATCTTTTGAGCCTAATTAGTCCATGATTGGATAAATTTTACCAAATAACAACGAAAAGTGCTACAGGAACTTTACCCCCACTTTACACCCATCTAAACACACCCTAAAGATGAAAACAGACGGGATGAATCCCGTTCCTTCCGCATCCATATACCGTATTTTCCTGTCCATTTTCGTTTTTTGCGTGATAAACGGAAACAGGACTGAAAACGGGACGGAATACACCAGGACCGGGACCGAAAACGATTGAGTGTTTTTCCGTCCGTATTGCCGGTATCCCGTTTTTGACCGGAATATTCCCGTTTTCATCCCGTTTATACGTTCACCGGGACAAGCGCAGAGGACGTTGAGCCGAGCTGTGCCGTGAGCGGGCGGTCAGCCAGACTTGCTTCTGCAGTCTGCGCTGTTCGGCTGCATGCAGAACCTAACGTTATTCGTAACTCATACATGTATATGTTTTTAACCAAACAAAAAAAGAGTCTCGTACATGTATGTATATATGTTACGCAAAAACATGTGTCAAATGTCTCTTTTTTCTATGTGCTATGCGTGAAAGCTGCCTACCATAAAAGGGTTAAGCACAAAAAGATTAAGCATGGATATACACGTGTATTTTAGCAAGTGACGTACACGCAAACGTATCTGAAAAAATGTTACAAAAAAAGTTTAAAAATCATCTTAGCATGATATGTCACTTTATCATAAACATAGGAACAATTTACATCATGCATGCAAGTTAGATCTAATAGGATATGAAAATTAGATCTAATTGGAAGATATTTTACCTATTTTGCTAATATATATATTTCTTCATTGGGAGAATTGGCTGTGGGACACTGCCAAAGCCGAAAATTGGGTGCCACACACCTTCATTCTCGTTATTTGCTGAGGGACACCGTTTTTTCGTTCACTTTGGCCAGTGGACACCGCCGACCGATTCCACCCAGTACCGGAGAGAGAAACTTTGCGAAATGACGACCGGTGCCCCTAACCCATGTCTGGTTGGACCACCTTAAGTCCCAGCCTCTGGTTCCCCCTGCCTTTGTTCATTTCATTCCCCTTCCCTGCCTCTGTTCACAACGAAAGCGCGGCGGCGGCGGCGGCGACGATTTGGCAGGCGGCGGGCGGTCGGGCTAGGGTTCCGGCGCTTTCTCCTCGACTGGCGTGGTGGGCGAAAAGGAGGCCTGAAGATGGCGACCGGTTCTAGCGCTTCCTGCTCGACCGGTTCGCCTGGGCAGGGGCAGCCGCCGAAGGGTGGCCAGCCGCTATGCCCGTTCTGCAAGACGCCCACCGTCATGGAGCGTGTCTCGAGGACTTTGAAGCACCCCGACAAGCCGTTCTACACTTGCAAGAGACGGGACTGGGTGAGTAGTTCGTGTTTTTCAATTTTGTTTGGGTGTCAACGTCCAGATCTTGGGTTCATGTGTTCATATGCTTGTCACAGGGCAACAGCAGGTGCAACTTCTTCATGTGGAAACCTGAAAGCTCTGCCGTTGACATTGGTGCCCAGATTGCAACAATGGTGGCCCAATTGCATGCTTTGGAGGACTCTATCTCGGTGATGAACACTAGTGTTCAAGCTTTGGGCGTAGTTGTTAGAAGCATGGATATGCAGCATAGTGTGGAAAAGTGGATGAAAGTTGCTAGTGTGTGTGGAGTTGTGTGCTTTGTCATGCTGTGCATGTTAATGTACAAACTAGCATGAACTATGCTTTGTAATGCCATTGTAAAATGAATGAAAGGCATTTATGTCAACTTTTAGTACCAAGAGACAAGAAGTTACATGCATTAGCCTTCTAATTTCAGTACTAGTTCATTACATTACAATACCAAGAGCTACAAGTTTCACCAAATACCCAGAATACATTAGCAGTGCAGAACATTTCAGTATCAGTACCAGTTGAAAGTCCTATGTTTGGTGTTGGTAATTAGTGACATTGCCTAAGTACTAATCCCATGCCTAAGTTGTATGTAGCATATGAGGATTAGTACACTCCAAGGTTGGTGATCATGATGGCCACACTTGGATTTGGACGCAACCCTACGTGATCAAGGGAAAGGTATATGCTTAAGGGTTGTGTTTTAGTAACCAAGACACCTAGTGGGTGTGGTTACATTATAGGATAGATAGCCGTACTATAAAGAGGGGAATGACGCGGCTATTGAACTCCTAAGTGCCTCTAGATGTGCATTTCATGATCATATGCATTTGGATAGAACTAATATCGCCTCGAAAAATGATTGTGAAAATGCTAACACACTCACACATGCCGAGATCACTTGGCGATGTTAGCACATTTGCGACGGCGGTGGAGTTTGAGCGGTAGAGAGGGTTTGGGTTCCTCTCTCCCTCCCGCCGAGCTTGCGAGGCGGGATTCAGGCGTTTTCGAGAAGTTGAAACGATTATTTTCCACTACGCCGGAAGTCCGGAAAAGAAACGGAGGCGAACGGAGGTCACAGAGGTGACCGGACGCTGAACCGGACGCGGTCCTTGCCTGACCGGACGCGTCCGGTCAGTGTTCAGTGTCTGCGTGTTTTTCAGTTCGATGATCGGACGCGAGGCGCGTCCGGTCACTGATGATCGGACGCGTCCGGTCGTTCAGGGAGCTTACTGGACTCTAACCGGACGCTGTCTTTGTCGCGTCTGAAAGGTCTTGATGGCTAGAGGGGGGGTGAATAGCCTATTAAAAATTTTCTACAAGGACAAGCTAAACAAGTTTATCAATAAAACAAATAGCGAGATGCGAGTTTTGCTTAGCCTACGGGGTGTTTGCAAGCCACCTAACCAATTCACAAATCTAGTAAATGCACTCAACCGCACAAGTCAAACCGAGAAGGAAACTACAACTAGCAAGCTACACAAAGAAGCTACTCTAGCAAAGCTAACTAGCTAGCAAAGATAACTAAGAAAGTAATGTGGAGTTGAGTTAGGAGGGTATCACCGAGGGGCGAAGTATTGAGCCAACCAATATGATCAACAATGAATACCAAAATAACCGAACACCGGGATCAATCAATCACAATATGAAAGTGATGACACGAAGATTTATCCCGAGGTTCACGTGCTTGCCGGCACGCTAGTCCCCGTTGTGTCCCTCTTCACCACGTGGTTCGGTGGCTAATCGGTCACACACCGAGCCTCTCAAAAGGCGCCACAAGAACCTACCAAATGGCAAAAGGTTGCAATGACACGAGCAATATACTAATGTTGCCTTTGGCGCTTCGCCGAGGTAGGCACAAACCCCTCACAATCACCGGAGGTGGCCAAGAACAAACACCAACTCTTGCCAACGCCTCCAAGCTGCTCCAAGCCGTCTAGGTGGCGGCAACCACCAAGAGAAACAAGAATCCCGCAGCAAATCAACCACCAAGTGCCAACTAGATGCAATCTCACAATGCAAATGCACTTGGATCACTCAATCTCACTTCGAATATGCAAAGAAGCAAGAGAGATGAGTGGGAGGAGAGTTGCTTAGCTCAAAGTGCTCACAAGTATGTCAAATGTTCGAGAGAGAGAGCCTTGAGCCGGCCAACGAGTATTTATAGACGTACCCCTTCGAATATAGCCGTTAGAAACTTGAAACAGCCGAAGTCGCGTTGACCGGACGCGCTGGTCCAACTGACCGGACGCGCCGGTCGCGCAACGGCTAGTTTCGCGAAGCACCGACCGGACGCGCCGGTCGCAACGACCGGACGCGCCGGTCACGACCGGACGCGCCGGTCCCGTAACTGACCGGACGCGCTGGTCAACCCTGAGCCGCGCACAACGAACCAGCGACCGGACGCGCTGAAGAACTGACCGGACGCCACAGTGCCCGCGTCCGGTTGGAGTCCAGTAAGCTCCCTGGACGACCGGACGCGTCCGGTCGCCTATGACCGGACGCGCCTCGCGTCCGATCAAACAACTGAAAAACGCGCAGATACTGGACACTGACCGGACGCGTCCGGTCAAACAGTGACCGCGTCCGGTCCAGCGTCCGGTCACCACTGTGACCCCCGTTTGCCTCCGTTTCTTTTTCCGACTTCCGGCGTAGTGGAAAATAGGCATTTCATTTCCCCAAAATTGCCTGAATCCCGCGCTCGCACGCTCGGCGGGAGGGAGAGATGACCCCAAACCCTCTCTACCGCTTAAACTCCAACGCCATCGCAAATGTGCTAACACCACCAAGTGATCACGTCATGTGTGAGTGTGTTAGCATTTTCACAATCATTTTTCGAGGCGATATTAGTTCTATCCAAATGCATATGATCATGAAATGCACATCTAGAGGCACTTAGGAGTTCAATAGCCGTGTCATTCCCCTCTTTATAGTATGGCTATCTATCCTATAATGTAACCACACCCACTAGGTGTCTTGGTTACTAAAACACAACCCTTAAGCATATACCTTTGCCTTGATCACGTAGGGTTGCGTCCAAATCCAAGTGTGGCCATCATGATCACCATATCCATCTTGCCACCAACCTTGGAGTGTACTAATCCTCATATGCTACATACAACTTAGGCATGGGATTAGTACTTAGGCATTGTCACTAATTACCAACACCAAACATAGGACTTTCAGCGTCCGGTCATTTTCTTCAGCGCGTCCGGTCACTATTTCGTTGAGCGCTGCTCAGGCGACCAGCGCGTCCGGTCCTTCACGGGACCAGCGCGTCCGGTCGTTCCCGGCGCGTCCGGTCAGTTGGACCAGCGCGTCCGGTCGTTGCTTCGCAGTTAGCCGTTGGGCGACCAGCGCGTCCGGTCGTTTGGACCAGCGCGTCCGGTCAGTACTTCACGAGTTAGCCGTTGGGCGATCGGCACGTCCGGTCAGTTGGACCAGCGCGTCCGGTTAGCCCGATTTCGGCTGTTTAAGTTTCTAACGGCTATATTCGAAGGGGTACGTCTATAAATACTCGTTGGCCGGCTCAAGGCTCTCTCTCTTGAACTTTTGACATACTTGTGAGCACTTTGAGCTAAACAACTCCCCTCTCACTCATCTCTCTTGCTTCTTTGCATATTCGAAGTGAGATTGAGTGATCCAAGTGCATTTATATTGTGAGATTGCATCTAGTTGGCACTTGGTGGTTGATTTGCTGCGGGATTCTTGTTTCTCTTGGTGGTTGCCGCCACCTAGACGGCTTGGAGTAGCTTGGAGGCGTTGGCAAGAGTTGGTGATTGTTCTTGGCCACCTCCGGTGATTGTGAGGGGTTTGTGCCTACCTCTGAAGCGCCAAAGGCAACGTTAGTATATTGCTCGTGTCATTGCAACCTTTTGCCATTTGGTAGGTTCTTGTGGTGCCTTTTGAGAGGCTCGGTGTGTGACCGATTAGCCACCGAACCACGTGGTGAAGAGGGACACAACGGGGACTAGCGTGCCGACAAGCACGTGAACCTCGGGATAAATCTTCGTGTCACCACTTTCATATTGTGATTGATTGATCCCGGTGTTCGGTTATCTTGGTATTCATTGTTGATCATATTGGTTGGCTCAATACTTCGCCCCTCGGTGATACCCTCCTAACTCAACTCCACATTACTTTCTTAGTTATCTTTGCTAGCTAGTTAGCTTTGCTAGAGTAGCTTCTTTGTGTAGCTTGCTAGTTGTAGTTTCCTTCTCGGTTTGACTTGTGCGGTTGAGTGCAATTACTAGAATTGTGAATTGGTTAGGTGGCTTGCAAACACCCCGTAGGCTAAGCAAAACTCGCATCTCGCTATTTGTTTATTGATAAACTTGTTTAGCTTGTCTTTGTAGAAAATTTTAATAGGCTATTCACCCCCCCTCTAGCCATCAAGACCTTTCACCAGTGCACGACATTACATAACCAGGTTCACTACATTACATAACCAGACTCAGCAGGCCCAAAAGTACACAAAAGTTAACCAAATGGCAAGGAGCCTTAAAATGCCTACCTTGCAGCGCACTTATGCATCAAACAACTTCCTCTTGCTCCTGGTGCCAGCACAATTATGCTTGAAAGCACAATTATGCTTGAAAGGTATCTTCCTAATCTGCAATTCCCTGTGCCAGCACAATTGTTTGCCATACAATTCTTTTCCTCCAAATTCCCTGTGCCAGCACAATTATGCTTGAAAGGTATCTTCCTAATCTGCAACCATCAATGAAAACAAATCAATGAAGCAATTAAATGAAGCAATATAGAGTAAATGAAGCAATATAGAGTAAATGAAACAATTGACTCAAGTACCTTCCATGTCTTGCCATCTGCACACTGAGATGCATGAATCCTCCACTTACACCTCTTGGCCTTACAATATGCTCTGTACCGCCGTGACTCACTATAAGGAACTGCAAGTTCAACTTCTTTTAGAACAGCATATTGCCTAATACACCTCTTAAAAAGGAAACCATCCTCAAAAGTGACACCAACAGCAATTTTAGGATTTTCTAAGTCAGTCACATGCACCACACCATCACACTCCTCTGCATCATTGACAGTTAGTGGGTCACCATCTTCCTCATCAGTGTCAGGATAATAAGCATAGCCACCTTCAGCTTCATTATCAGCCAGCTCATCCCTGTACTTCTCTTTCTCATCATCTACTCCAACATACTCCACTTCATCATTCTCTCCCCAGTCTTCATCAGAATCAGCCTTAGCCTCATCAGGCTTATCAGACAAATCAGACTCATCACTGTCATCATCCTGAACCTCACCCTCAGCCTCATCTTTTGGAGTATCAACTTCTGGAGTAGCATCTTCTGGATTAGCATCTTCTGGAGTGGCATCAGTATCAGGATTATGAGCATTGTCAGCAGGCATAATCACATCTAATGGCTGTGGAGGATCATCAACAACAGAATCAGGGAACTGTTTCCCCATAGTGTCCCAAGCTCGAGTGTCCACAACCTCCACAGTCACTGGCAGCTTCATCTTGTCCCAGTACATATCAAATGCATGTAGCAAAGAACTATCAGAATTTATACGAGTTGTCTCATTCGTGTTCTTGTCCAAATATGTAACCTGCAGTTCCTGATCCTGACCGTGGACAATCTCCTCATCAAGCAATGCATGAAAACCCATCCAATTGAAAGTATCCTTGTCAACCGCACGCATCCAATTCTCAGTCACGTGATAATCACCGAACCCATCTGGTTTTTGCTCTACATATGCGGGAACCTTAATCGCCAGTCTACAAGCACTAGCCGGATCCATCCTAAATTATCCAAAAAAAAACTCAACGCAACCTTTCTAACACATACATCTAAGAGAAAGCAGTAAGGGGGGCATAGAAATCTCACCTTGGTCGAATCCAATTGAATTGAGGTAGAACCCTAGGCGGAGACCCAGGGCATGGGGCGTCCTTCCTGGGGGACGCCATCTCCTTGTGCGCGGTGGTGCTCCCGAAGCTCAGCCCCACATGACGGACGGCGGGTGTGCTCCAGAAGCTCAGCGGCGGCGGTCAATGGTGCGCGGCGGCGATGGGAGCGGCGAAGTGGAGCGGCGACGAAGGGATTGGGGACGGGGACGGACTGGAGTTGAACCCTAATCTAGACTCGACCGGCTGGGACTTAAGCTGGTCCAACCAGACCCGTTCGCAACAGTCGGTTGGGTCCAACCAGACATGGGTCAGGGGCACCGGTCGTCATTTCGCAAAGTTTCTCTCTCCGGTACTGGGTGGAGCCGGTCGGCGGTGTCCACTGGCCAAAGTGAACGAAAACGCGGTGTCCCTCAGCAAATAACGAGAATGGAGGTGTGTGGCACCCAATTTTCGGCTTTGACAGTGTCCCACAGCCAATTCTCCCTTCTTCATTCTATTACCTCTTAAAAGGTAATATGCGATAAAAATCATCTAGATCGACGGCTGTGAGTACCATAGCTAGCCCTTTGGTTTGTCATACGTGGCATGTAGTTCCGCCTTAAGTTCCCGCATACCGTTCGTTTCCGTCTATTTTTCGATCGTATTTATCCGTTTTCGCATTACTGTTTATCTTGCTACCGTTTCCGCTCCCGGTTGTCCGGCTCCCGCTTCCGTTCCTATAAAAAAATATGAAAATAAAAACAGTAAAGCTATTTTCGGTCCGTTTCTGTCCGTTTTCATCCTAAGGTACGAGAGAGCTGAGTCGACTTCCCGCCTCCGGCCGGTTCCCATCGTTGGAACCCTGACTGAAAAATTGTGAAACGAGAAGAACGGGCGCGTATCACAAAGCTAGCTAGCGCAGCCGGTGGTTGAACGATCAGGAATGGAAACCATGGTACAGTACAGGCGAGCGCGACAGGTCGGTCCAGCGCGGCATGGGCCTTGTTTATTTTCCAAATTTTCCCCCAAATTTTACTATGCAAAAAGAAGATTCCCCATCACATCAAAATGCCGGCAAATGCATGGAGTACTAAATGTAGATGAAATCAAAAACTAATTGCACAGTTTTGTTGTACTTTACGAGACGAACATTTTGAGTCTAATTAATTAATTTTTGGATAATTTTTTGCACTAAAAAACAAAAGTTGCGGCCATGGTACAGGCAGGCAGGGCCAGCAGGCGGGCCAGCCAATGGCCGTTCGCGGAGAGGGACCGCAAGGCTGCGGCTGCGACTGCGACGATAAAAACACATGTGGCTGGCCACGTTCGACGAATCTTTTCGATTGTGTAGCATGGTTGCACGCTACGTACGTGGTCCATCACTTAAATTCTCTAAATTAATTAATTGGTGACATTAGCCTTGTTTAGTTCACCGATTCGGTGATAAAAACACTGTGCCGAATCACTATAGCATTTTTGTTTTTATTTGGTAATAATTGTCCAAACATTGATTAATTAGGATCAAAATGTTCATCTCGCAAAATACAACAAAACTGTGTAATTAATTTTTTATTTCATCTACATTTAGTACTCCATGCATGTGCCGACATTTTAATGTGATAGGGAATCTTATTTTTTATAGTGGAATTTAAGGTGAATTTGGAGAAATAAACAAGACCATTTTTTCCTATGCCATGACGTTGACGCACGCGCATGGGCATGGCCGGCAGGCAAATGCTGCACATCCTACGTACATACCCTACAGGGCTGAAAGGTTTTGGTCTTTAGTTCCTAAAAATTTTCAGATTTCCCGTCACATTAATTTTTAGACACATGCATGAAGCATTAAATGTAGATAAAAAATAAAATTAATTACACAATTTAGCTGTAAATCACGAGACGAATCTTTTAAGCCTAGTTAGTCCATGATTGGACACTAATTACCAAATAACAACGAAAATGCTACAGTCTGCTACAGTGGTTTTTTGTAAAAAATTTTGCAAACTAAACCGGCCCTAGTTCTACTAGCGCCTTGTTTAGATGTACCCTAAAAGTTAAAATTTTTTCACTCTCTTTCCATCACATCAATCTTTGGACCCATGCATGAAGTAGTAAATGTAGGTAAAAAAATAACTAGTTATACAGTTTAGTTAGAAATCACGAGATGAATCTTTTGAGCCTAGTTGGTCCATGATTGGACAATATTTGACAAATAAGACGAAAGTGGTACTATTTATCGGGTTTATTTTTTTTGCAATCTAAACGAGGCCTACGTGGTTTGCTGCATGCTGGCTGTACGAGTGGTTTTATGGGACAAAGGAAAAGAAAAGGAGATTGAGAAACAAGTCACCGCACATCTGAAAAATGCTTAACACGTTTTCTTTTCTTTCTTTTTCATTTTTTTTTTGTAAAAGAAGAGATGCATCACACTTATTAAGTCCGTACTTCGTTGCCTTGTTTCTTCCACTTCCTGTAACTAGCTCCATCAACGCCCGTATAAATTTAGCGCCGTTTTTAAGTTAGAGTTGGAGGTGCTCTGAGAGTATTTAATTAGGTGAGTCATTTTGTTTTATACTTTACAAATATATTCTTCCTAGCTGTAGATTTTTTAATACTATATATTTTTTTATACACCTAGATTAAAAACTAGAATGACTTATAATTCAAAACGGAGGAAGTGATATTTTGTTTTTATATAAATTTTACACCTAATGTGGACCAAGGAGCTAGAGCCATGTCCGCTGACCAAAAATAAAGTAGAGAACGAGTCTAAACAGGGGCAAGAAGATATCTATTAAGCTTGTAATTAAGGTTCCTGACGTGTAGTCGTATAGATGAAGGCAAACATGCATGCTAAAGTTATAAAGACCATCTCAAAATTCAAAAAAAATGAAGAGGTCACTGGAAAAAAATAAAAAAAAAGAATTAAAACATGTGACAAATCAAAACGAATATTTAGGTCTCTAAATGATCTCATACAAAATTATTTCAAATATAAAGTTATTGATCGCATTTAGAGCTACAACTTTGGTATAAACCATGTTAGCAACTAAGGTCACTTGAAAAAATAAATATCAAAATATGAGAAATTAAAAATAATATTTGGGCTTGCCTCAAATAAAAAAAGTTGTATATCACGTTGAGATATACAACTTTGGTATAGGTCATGTCAACATCCTATGTCATTTTGAAAAATTCAAAATTTTGATTTTAAAATCTAATAACTTAAAACACATATTTGAGCCTTTAAAAGATCTCAAATAAAAAAGTTGTCCACTGTAAAGTTGTAGAGTAATGAAAATCTATAATTTATATATAAAAGATTTACTCATCTGACTTAATATAAAAAGGATTTTTAATATGATATAAAAGAAAGAAAGACCACCTGACATGTGGGATCCGCCGTGAGCAAAACCACACAGAAAATCACTTTCAAATGGTTAAGGGATTATTTTATTTGGTTTTGAAAGTTGAGGAGGTAATTTATCCCATAAGTGAGTTTGAGGATGCCCTTTAAATTGAACGACAAGTTTTAGGGGTTAAATTGGACATTACTCAATAGAAATCTACGAAATCTACCGAAGCCCACAGAAACCAACTAGCATTGTATTATCCTATATATTTCGTGTGCATGTAACTCATGCCTATTTGATTGAATGAGTTAGGGTTAGTTACTACTCCAGTTGAGACTAAGGGGACGTTTGGTTGACAGCCAAAGCCTGCCACGGCATGTGTGGCGCCGCCGAAGCCTTCTGCTTTTCTGGCGTGGCTCGCCACACTGCGACGCCGCCGCCGCCGAAGGTTAGGCGATGAGTTTGGGCGCCACAGCTGTGGCGTGCTTTTGTGCTGGAGCACTCCGTGGCAGCCGTAGATTTGACAAGAACCAAACAGCAGCCACGGGACCGGTGGCCGCCACAGACTGCGGCGTGTCCTGCGTCGGCAGCCAACCAAACACCAGCCTTGTCTCCGTGGCAGCCGCAGGCGTGGCGTGGCGCTCATCGGCCGGCAACCAAACATGCTTTAAAAATAGCTAAGGTTAGCCCATCTATTCCTCTTATTTAGACTGATCAGAACTAATCATAAGTAATTTTTAGCTAGCTAACAATTACAGAGTATCTCTTAATACCAACAGGCCCTTAACGTTGTATGATGAACAGTTGGTGGGACTGGGGAACTAGTGACCCAAGGGAGGTCATGTGTCCGTATACCTGGAAGTGGATTTGGATCATCCACGGTACAAACGGACTTAACTCGTTTTTTATTGAAATGAATGGATGCTATTGGACCCGGATATCCATTTCCACAAAACCCAAAAGTGTTCGGATTGGTTTGGACTGAAAAACCTACATATCCAAAATCCACGGACTTCACAGCGCACGACGGCGGCGGCGCTATCTCCCAGCATTCGTGCCTTCTGCTCCGGGTGAGCTTGGTCTGGAACCGCTTCCGGCCGAAGCCGCCGCTGCCCCCACCACTCCCGGGTACGGCGCTGACGCTGAAGTCGTCCAGGCGCGGTGGCGTCTCGAAGCCGGCGCGCGCGAGCCACCGGGGGAGGGGGTGGCGTTGGGCACGGCGTGGTACGACAGCGCGAGGTGTGGCGGCGCCGGCACGGGCACGGGCACCAACGGGAGGAAGGCCTCTAGCGTGGCCTGGTGGTGGTGGTGGAAGTGCTGCGGCGGCGGCGTGGGTAGCGTCCCGGTGCGGCAGGTGGAAGAAGACGGGCGGTGCGCATGAGCCCGGTGCCACCAACATGCTCGCGGCGAGGCGGTGGAAGCTGTGGCGAGATCCGCACGCCGCGCACTTGAGCGAGTCCGCGACGACGCCATGTACTCGTCGCAGCCGTCGAACGCCTGCCCGCCCATGGCCACGGCGTGGTTGCGCATGCAGTCCCGCTGGTGCTCTCGCACTAGGCTCAGATGATCCATCAGGTCCTACGGCAGCGCCTCGTAGAGCACCTGGCAAGTCTGGCGGCGGTGACATTATTCGGATGAATGGATTGGACTGGATTCAATCGGTGTGGATTGGATTGGATTGGACGTTTCAAAAATGCATTTGGTTTGGATTGGATAGGTGTTTTTCTCAAGGTGGATTGCTTTTGGATTGCTTTTAATGGACGTGGATCTTAATCCACTTCCAGGTTTATGTGTCCGCGAGCTCTCTTTTTTTCGTCTGTCCAGGTGCAGCCGGAGCCGGCTGCTCCCGGGCAGCGAGGGACCCGAACGGCGGCCGCCCTGCGGCAGGACCAAGCTGCAGCTCGCCGATCGGCCGGCAGCGCCCAAAACGCACGATAAGCACGCGCGCGCTAACGCCAAATCGCTAACGGGACAACGACGGCGACAGCGAGCCAGCCAGGTTCGCTCGTCGCTGGGAGGGAGCCTCGAGCCTGGTCTCGTGGTTCGGAACGGATCGGTGGAGTCCGGCGGCGCGACGCCGTGAGCGCAGTCAGACGAGAGGACACAGGCATTCCACGGTTGACGGTTCCCCGTGTTTCCACGAAGCGCAGGGTGCAGGCGCAGCCATTGAATGAGAGCCATGAGACGGGCCCCACAGCACTGTCCACGCAGCCGCACGACGCGTACGCCATTTGTTTTCTTTTTGTTTTTTTTTATTTGATGAGCCTACGCCTACCTACGTAGAGGACGGCAGGCAGGCACCATATAACAGGAGGAAGCGCGGCTCCGCACTCCGCGGTCCGGAGTGAACGGACGAGCGAGCAAGCCCCGCAGGCCCGCAGCCACAGCTCCGCTCCCGTCCCCCTGCGTGCGCTGTGCTGCCGCCGCCTCCCATTCCCCGCGCGGCGCTGCCGAGTGCCGTCGTACGTCCCGCCGGCCGGAGTTGGTCTGGGTTGGATCTCTCGGAGTCGGAGCGAGCGAGCGAGATGGGCGGCGGCAACGGTGATGGAACCACCCCGCTGGGGGAGCCGCTGCTGGCGAAGAAGGCGAGGGCGTACCGGCCGAGGTGCCCCGGCTGCCGCGTCGACCGCCTGAACGCGGAGCGGGAAGGGGTCTTCCCTCTCAAGGACCTCTTCCTCATCTGGCTCGTCACCATCACCTGCAGTAAGCTACCCGTCCGCCACTGCTACCCAACCCAACCCGTCGCTTCTCCTTCTCCCCACACCTACTTTATTCGTCGTACGTCCTAGTCGTTTTTAGCTCTTGCAGAGCACTGTAGCATTTCCGGCCATCGTCTTCCCGCGGCTGCAAATGGCACGGCGACTGGCGAGCATTTTTCTGTTGTTGCCTGCAGGCTGCAGCTAATTAATGGTGTGCTGTTCTCTGGGTGGGGTATTGGTTTTGGTTTTGGTTTTGGTTTTGGTTTTGGTTTTGGGTGTGAGTGATATATACCCGGGATATACCTTTCGCTTTGCTACGCGCATCCAGGTTGCTGAACGATATGCATGCTGCTCGATTCAGGATCTTCGTCGCCATGGCTAGCTGGCGATAAGCGGTTAACGACGATTCAGCTCTTTGTTCCTTCCAGATTCAGTCTGGCTAGGCAGCGCAGGCGCTTGCTGTTGCGTGATCCCACCATCGTTTCTAGTCCAGGAACCGGAGCATTCGCAGTGAATCCAATAGATCGGTAGGACCTGGAGTGAATCCAATAGATCGGTGGCCCTGCATCGCTGTCAAGATGCTTAGCGATCAGTGCTAGTAGTACTATTTAATTGAGATTCAGTGCTACTATTTACTCCCTACGTATCGGATTTAGAAGTCGTCGAGGACAGCGACACGATCTCCAAAACCCAACTTTGACCTCTTGTTTTTATAAAAAATATTTATGGAAAAGTGATATATGTATACTTTTATAAAAGTATTTTTCAAGACAAATCTATTCATATAATTTTTACATTTGTAAACTCAACAACTTAAAAGTTATTGATGATTTATATTCCCAATGTTTAACCCAAACCTTGTCCAAAACGACTTCTAAATCCGATACGGAGGGAGTATAGTAATTGAGATTCAGTGCTAGTGCCACCACTAATTTAATCAGCACGCTGACTTATACAAATACTCCAATTGGGTGGGCAGCTTATCATACACCAACCAACAACTTGTTTGGCTTCAATTGGCTGTCTGGTGTTTACGTACTCCTATATCTCGTCAAGTCGCCATACTTTTACTTTCAAAAAGAAAAAAAGTCACCATACTTTTTACTACATATACAAACGCATGCGATGATTGGCTTATCTCTCTTCGACTTTTGGTGTAGATCAGTAGAGTACCGTATCGTATCGTATCGTTACGAGCTCGTGATCCGTTGGTCC
Organism: Saccharum hybrid cultivar R570; assembly: GCA_038087645.1. Lineage (NCBI taxonomy): Eukaryota > Viridiplantae > Streptophyta > Magnoliopsida > Poales > Poaceae > Saccharum > Saccharum hybrid cultivar. Next base: position 21,720,668 of record JAQSUU010000106.1, on the reverse strand, counting down.
TACTCTTCTTTTCTTCCTCGGATATCTATCAGGCAAACCGCAAACAATGTGTTCTTCGTCTTCCCCACCGCGGCTAATGAACACTTACACTATAGACGCTGCTCCCCTGTTACGGCCGGGTCAGCTACTGCCCACTTCCTCCACTAGGCCTGCTGCCTCCCGTGGCCCGGCTTGTTTCAGCTTACAGATTGGGTGCTGACTGTTCAGAGGCCCCTTCAAACAATTTTTTTTAGAAGACTTCACCGGAGGGGGGAGAGCCCCACCTGAATGATTTTCCATAGATTCCGGCAAGCCGGTAAATGGAGGGTGCCAGGCACCTAGAGTTTACATGGTCTTAATCGTACATGGCATTAATTCATGACAAATAAATTACACCAGTGATCAGCAATGGAACGGTCTTGGGAACGAAGGCGGCTGCTCCATAGGCGATATGTTTCCCTGTAGCTGTACAGGAGGCGGCTCAGACAGGGTTGCTGATGGCGAAAGACGACGTCGTGGCGATGGTTCCAAATCTGCCAGCAACAGAGTAGTATCATCATCGGGAAGTGCTTAGCCGGGATATGTGGTGTCCGTGGCATCTCCCATAGGTGAGTTGGCTCCGGAAGGTTGACCCCAGTCCAGCCAATATGATTCCAGAAAGCCGAAGGAACCAGGCAGCGAAAGATGAGGTGATCGGCAGTCTCTGCCGCATTACCACAGAGTTGGCAAATGTCGTCGTCGAGGACATGCTTGAGGTGGAGGTTGTAACGGCACTGTATGCGGTTGTTTACCAATAACCAGCCGAAAAAACGTACCCTGGGGGGCGCTCGGTTTCTCCAAACGAAGCTAGAGAAATTGCACGGGGAGCCCATGGTCTTGGATGCCTGATACACGGCTGAAGCATGGAGAGTTCCCAGCTGGCCGGCAAATTTGGAATATCTGCTGTCCGGAGCTTGTGTTAAAGTGATGTTGCTGATCATTTCATTGAGGGTATGCAGCTCTTCACTTGCTTGGGGTGACAGCCTGGAGACCAACATCGGTTGCAAACCGATGGTGAGGACCTCGGAGGCAGAGGCATCCGGCTTCGTGCAGTGGGAGAAAAGGCAGGGGAAGACAGTAGCGAGAGGCGAACCATCAAACCAAGAGTCATGCCAGAAGGACGTAGTCCGCCCGTCGCCCAGCTGCACCTTGGTGATACACCGGTAAGCTGGTAGCAAGGATCTGAGGGCCGACCAGTGACTGCCATCACCATGGTCGGACATGTTGAGGATGTCTTTGTGCTCTCTGACCCAAGCAGCCCAAGCCGACTGTTCAGGATGGTGAAGACGGTGGAGAAGCTTCAAAAGGAGGCAAGCATTTTGAGTGGCAAGGTCCTTTACCCCGAGGCCTCCTTCCAAGGAAGGCCGCTGAACATCGTCCCACTTGACCAGGCATTTTGCACCGGATGTCTTATCTTTGCCAGACCAAAGGAAAGCTCGCCGTCTGCTATCAATGGCTGAGATGATTCCCGGGGGCAGCGCGAGAGCCTGCATCATATAGGTGGCCAGACCGTCTAGAACTGAGTTGATGAGAACAAGTCTGCTTTGGTGGTTGAGCAGCGCAGCCTGCCACCCAGAGAGCTGCCGGTCGACCTTGGAGATCAAGGGCGCGAAGGCGGCGAGGTTAAGCTTGACATTTGAGAGTGGTAAGCCAAGGTACACCTGAGGAAAGCTTGCTTGCTGGCACTGGAGGAGCCGGACGATCCATTCCAAGCGGTCTTGCGGTACGTGCATAGGCACAAGCGTGCTCTTGGAGTAATTGATCTTGAGACCAGTGGCCATGGCAAAGTTATCCAAAGTAACTTTGAGTCTCCGGATGTGTACTGCAACACTGGGCAGGGGCCATCTACAGCAGGGTGTCTGATGTTGGAATGCTTAATGAGTCGTTGAAGAACATCAGCTACCAACACGAACAAATACGGTGAAAGAGCATCCCCCTGTCTCAAACCTCTCTTGCAGGTAATCCAATTCCCCGGGCAGCCATTGATCAAAACAGCTGAGTGAGATGAAGAGAACAACATTTGCATCCATTGTAGCCATCTATCTGGGAAAGTTCTGGCAGCCAGGATTTTTATAGTACTGTCCCATGAGACAGAGTCAAAAGCTTTTGCAAAGTCTAACTTGAGTACCACTGTCGGGATTTTGTTGCGGTGGCAGTGCTGAACTAGTTCGGTGGCATACACAAAGTTTTTTGAGATGGAACGACCCCTAATAAAACCAGTCTGGTCGATATCAATGAGTTTCTGGATGTGTCTCTGCAGCCTTGTTGTGAGAATTTTGGTAATAATCTTGACTGGGCAGTTTTGTAGAGATACTGGCCGGAAATCTTTTCCCTTCAAACAATTTGCTTCCCTCAAGCTGAAAAATCCACAATTCTAAGCTAAAACAAGGGTGGCCAAAGTCTGGTGCGCCTCCCCAAACCCGAAAACCCAGGATCCATAAATCCGGCAGCGAGGGGCCTTGTAATTACGCCTTTTTTCGCTTGCACTTTGGCTCTTTTCTCTCCTCTATCTATTAATATATTTGCGTGACACAAGTCCTGCCAGCAATTTTCGAAAAAAAAACCCGGCAGCTGATGAAAGCGGTAATTAATCTCGACGTCAACAGCCACCTGACTGGTTCGACGTTTTCCAGCACGCGGAGAGCAGGAAATGTGATTATCGCTTCTCAGTAATTGGTGGTGCTGTCACTGTTGATAATGAATTATTGTACTCTCAAGGACTTTCCCCCCTCTTTTTTTAGTCATTATAAAACTAGTTATGTTGGAACTAAGCACATGCATGCCTCTGAATTACTGTTTTCATACCGTTTGACTTATACAATCTCTCTTGGTTATCAATTAGAAATTCACATAACTCTGCTGTGTTTTTCTATCTGCAGCCCTGCCGATCCAGTCTCTGTTTCCCTTCTTGTATTTTATGGTGAGTAATAAGATTCTCTCTCTTTTTTGGTTTTATCGAAAAATGGGAATTGCTACTGTAGCATCAGTGTTTTCCATTTTCAACATCTCTCTCTCTATATGTGTGTGTAGACTAGTATAGTTAAGATGCTACTATTACAGTCGATCCTGCCGGTATTTGAGTAACTGGATCTCAATACTAAATGGGGCCAGGGACCAGGGTAGAGCAGCTGCTTTCCCTCCAAAGAAATATCCTCAACTGGGGTTCCTCTTTGAGTGAGCCACCTTGTTCCCATTAGACTTCAGACACTCTTTTTTCAGGCTGTAAAATTCCAGAATTGACATGGACCTTAGAGCTGGAGTCCTACGTGGCATGTTTGGGTAGGACTTAAAATGTAACTATCCAGTGACACAATTAAACAGTTTAATAGGACAAATAATTACAAACGAGGGTTAACCTCCTGTGCAAGAGTACCCCCGGCCCAAAAAAAGGTCCTGCTCAGAGAACTCGAACCAATTTGATGTGGGTGTACTGTGTACATAACTACATATACACCTCCCACGGCACGCTTTAGGTGGTAGGACCCACTTACCTTTTCTTGTTGATGTAACTAAGTTCAGGGATGCACGATGTTGTTGTTTGTATGGCTCCAAAAATATAACTAGAGCCATAAAGAAAGGTATGATTAGAGTCCGAATTGGCAAAAAGAAAGCAGAGGATAAGTTGGCTCCTACGGTCTTCTATGCCGTGATGCTATCAACAGTAAAGTCAGCCTTTATGCATTCCTCTTCTGTTTTTTTGCTGGAAACCTTGTTGCACTTGCACTCTTCCATATCGTCTTCAATGCTAGCCCATTTTTGGACTAAGAGTACACATGCTACCGATAGGACAGGATGACAATTTCCTGCCAACGTGACTTGGGACAGTTTATGGGGGAACATGACGATAGCCTTTCCCCCCTTTGGACAGGAAGTTAGATCCTTTAAGTTTTGGAATGAATACCTTTGGATCTATAGCCCTCTTCTAAGTGAATCGCTATCAGGTTTTCATAAACTTATTCTCTTTTCTGTAAGGTTCATAAATATACTATCGTCTGTTAACCCTTGACATTTTGCTTGCAGATAAGGGATCTGAATATTGCTAAACAAACACAAGACATTGGATTTTATGCTGGTTTTGTTGGTGAGTTGTCTGATAAACACCGTTCCACTTCTGTGTCTATCTGCCCAAAAGAATCTGAACATAGCAGTGTATGGATGTTTACTGTGAACTATATATGCATAAGCTTTATCTATCAGTATAAACTTATGGTGCATTTTCTATCAATGAAGGCGCTTCATATATGTGTGGGAGAGCAGTCTCCTCAACAGTATGGGGAATCGTGGCTGATAAGCATGGAAGGAAACCAGTTATCGTACTGACCCTTGTTGCAATGTAAGGATCTTTTTTTTTTTTTGACAAAACACTGTCACCTATTCAATAGTAAACTGTAATATGGGTTTTTATTTTGGTTTTAGTTTTGCTGATGCACCCAAAATTTGGGCTTTTTTCTTCTCTATTTCAGAGTTATCTTCAATACTCTCTTTGGACTAAGCTCAAACTATTGGATGGCGTTAATCACACGATGCCTGCTTGGGGTCATGTGTGGTTATCTCGGGCCAATTAAGGTACCTAAGCATATGGTTACTGGGACCGACCATCATCTCCGCTCACTAACTGCTCAGATAATAATTTCCATAATCTTCTGTTTACATTCCACTAACTTGTTTCTAATTGTACCTACTGTTTTCTGAAACCTTTTCGCAAGAGAACAATACTCCATAAATTCAGTTTATTTCTTACAAATTTGCACTGCCATTTTGTTGTTAGAATGCCTTGAATATTATCCTGAAATTGAAGCTTGGGTGGTTTCACTGCAATAACTTTATGCTATTCCTTTTTGTGTATTCAGGCTTATGCTACAGAAGTGTGCCGAAAAGAATACAATCATCTGGCTTTGGCAGTTGTAAGAAGCTCAATAATATTACTTTTTTTATTCTTCATTCTGAAACCCCAATGTTCATGAGTTGCTACTGCTGATTCACCAGGTTTCTTCTTCACGAGGCATTGGTCTCATTATTGGACCAGCTATTGGTGGTTATCTTGCGCAGGTAATATTCAATCTATAGTGAAAATTAAACTATGTATACCAACTTAATCTGTATAATTTGACCATTCTTTCTTTTTTGTGACCATGGCTTTATAAATAAAAAATCTGAAATTATGTTGCTTTTCAAAGTCTTTCTTGTTTGCCCTTTTCTTTTTCCAATGATCCTTTATAAACTTTGAGTGCTTGATTAGTCTGGTGTACATTAATGATTATTCATCATGATCTGAGAAAGCAAGATGTTCCTCCACTAATACATATTATCTCAAACCACATTGATACATATCGATGCTTCCACAGCCCACAGGCTGATTCTGTTCAATGTTGTATTGTAATGTTTTTGGCAGCCATGCACAAAAAAATTATCTATCTGTTAGATTATTGGATTGACATGCAATTTAGAGAAGAAAAAACACTACAATCCTAGTAAACTTATGTGCTTGTTGATTGCTTTTATAACAGCCTGCAGATAAATATCCAAGCATATTCTCTCAGACATCCATATTTGGGAGGTATGCATCTGCTTGTGCATCTTGTTTTTATGTTCATTGCTTCTATTATATTCTAATTATGTTATAACATGCAATGTTTTAGGTTTCCATATTTTCTTCCCTGCCTGTGTATATCGATCCTTGCAGTTGTTGCTCTAATTGCCTGCATCTGGTTTCCGGTGAGTTTGCCATTCCTATATGCCTACCATGCTCAATTTATATTGGAGAAAAACATCAGTTAGGCCTTTTATTCCTGTTGTGCACCAAGAGTCAAATAAGCAGAGAAATCTATTGTAGATCCACACTAATGTGTAACTGAACCTTAAATCATATAATCTATCGCAAATACTTAGCAAACTCAGGGACTTTCTGTTGTACTGAGTTTTGTGCTTTTGGTAAAGCACACTAGACATCACTATCGTTACTCTGTAATCGTTTCCTCATTCAACGTTCTCAACAAATGTAGCTGCACACTGCGTGGCAAGCGCGGAGAGCACCTCTCAAACAAATGTAGCTGCACGCCTGCATGCTTCCTATATATGACGAAAGTTGCTACCTCTAAGTGGCACCTGTAGGGTACCAGTACGATTTTTTGATGTGCGGGAACATTCATTCTTGCTTTGATTTAAGAGTTGGCAGGATAGATAGATTACAAATAACACCATGTTTACTGAAACATGAATATCAAATTTTACATCTTTCTGTCGTTGTTTAGCACTAAACGTAACTGCAGTGCAACAGTATCGTCAGCAGGTCATCTGTCGTTTAATATACGAACTGAGATCGAAATTGCTTGTGCATTTTTACAGGAAACTTTGCATAAACACAATGAGGATACCGTTGATAATTCAGTTGAAACTGTAGAAGAATCTCTTGCTGATACAGACACTGAAGAAAATGGAGGTGGTGGATGTCTAAAATTATTTACAAACTGGCCGTTGATGTCATCTATTACTTTATATTGTATCTTCTCTCTTCAGGATGTGGCTTATGCAGAGGTAAAAATTGCAACTTGTTTTCTGAGTTGCTTTTCTGTTGTTAGATCTCATGCTTTCTCCTGTAAAAGAGCATCCAGTGCACATGTTATTACTGTATCTGAATCAGGAAAAACTTGCAGACGTTCTCTCTTTGGGCTGTCAGTGACAGATCGTATGGTGGATTAAGCTTTACTACCACAGATGTGGGCAATGTCCTTGCAATGTCAGGTATGTGAAAATAAGCACAAAAACAAAATCCACCGAAATTGGTGTTGAATTAGGCCCACATAGCCCTTTACACCTTACCTTGATCGCTAGCATTTGGTGTGGAAATAGCCTATTATGATCGAGCAAGTGGTCTCAGAGAGAGGTTTTAAGTTTTAACATCTCTGTCTGAGGAGTGAGGGAAACGGGTGCTTCAAAGCCCTGCTATTTTAGGAGCCTAGTTAAAAGTGAGGATGGTCATTACCTATTACCTCAGTACCCTTTGTTTTGGTTTGAGAAAGCTCGGAGTTCCGAATTTACGGGCAATGGCTTACAGATTTTCCATGGGACTTAAAAGTTCTTCATATAGAGGATAATTGCTTTAGGTTGGAGATCCAAAGGACATAACAACTCACAGTAAACTTCTGCACATGACTAATAGTGCACATATGCCTAGTTTGTTGTAATTAGTAATATATGCTATAACGAAGAATTGAGTCTTTCAATAACTATATCTGAAGCATGTGAATGGAAAACTTGGAACTCAGTTATTTGTATTTCAAGCTTTGATGCTCTATTGTATTGCAGAGAAAGCTATATGTACTTATATATATATTTTTTGTCAGGTCTCTTCCTTTTTCTATATCAAATGTTGATTTATCCATTGCTTGCAAAAATGGTGGACCACATTACATTAGTTCGCGCAGTGGCGGTAAGGCAATAGAATACCTGTTCTGTTTAACCATATTCTGACACTTCAATTAACTAAACACTCTGATGTGCAGATATTGACTCTACCACTTCTTGCTAGCTATCCATTCTTTCCTTCATTGAAAGGGTTCATGCTTATGTTGGTAGTAAATTGTGCATCTTTTCTGAAGAATACTTTCTCGGTGAGTGCAAACTTTCTTTCTTAGCGTTTCTGTTTAGAACAAATATGTACATTTCAAACACAACATTGTTTCACTTTTTGATGCCTAAGCAAGTCAGGCTTCCAATACAGAAACATGTTTTTTCAAACAATTTTCTCTTGGTGTGCCCAAGAACTTAACAGAGAAGTTTGGTGCCAATGACTAATGCTTCATGCATGGCACTATTTATGTCAATGATCATTGAACGTGTCATGGACATATTTCAACTTACTGTTGGCATTGTCAGTTCAAAAACTTAGTTATGTTCTTCTAAACTGTTTTCAGGTAACTACCATTACCGTGTTCAACATTTTGATGAATGAAGCTGTGGTAAGTTCTTAGTGATGTGTAATTTGGTTTCTTCTATGAAATTGGTTAGATTTATTTCCTAACATCAGTATGCCATATGACATAAACAGACTCAGGATGTAAGAGCTGCAGCCAATGGTATAGCTGTAACACTAATGTCCATTTCTAAAGCTGTTGCTCCAGCTGTTGCAGGAATTATGTGAGTATTCACCATTCACGTCTCAGTATTTTTCCAAACCATGCATTGCAATAGGTTCGAGAAGGTTAGCGGCTTTATTGTAAAAGAAATGATATCTAAATCTAATTAGCCAGAGCAGCTTTTGGGGCTGCCTAATATTTCATGGCAAAAGGCACCTAGTATCCAACTTGAAATTACTCCCTCCTTTGTTTTACAAATTCAGGGAGCATGAGGTAAAACATCTAGAGCTGATACTTGAAAATGGCTATTCAGATTGTTCATATGTGGTTTGTAGTGAAAATTATTATGTAATATAGTTACTTCACAATCTTTTAATATTATTTCCAAATGGAAAGTTGTAATCGAAGTTGCACATCAGAAGTCCAATCGATGTGCAAAACCCCATGTCTTTTACAAACTGATGATGCTATTCCACTTTCCAAGCCTAGTAATGGTGCATTTCTTATTACTATTTACTGTTGTTTCTTTGCTGAATTATCCCCTTATCGTGGTTATTATTATTTCTTCCTCTGTAGATTTTCATGGGCCCAGAGGCGTCAAACAGCTTCATTTCTTCCAGGTATTATACCAGAAAAATCTGTCTTTACTTTATCCTCTACTGGCTATTATTGCGCGCCTCTGTTAAACATCTGGTCTGAATCTTGCAGGCGACCACTTGGTGTTCTTCATACTGAACATCTTCACGCTCACCGGTCTCATCTTCACCTTCAGACCGTTTTTTGTTCGAGGCAGCGCGAAGCACTGAAACATGAACGAAGCAGACCCATGGTAATAGGTATCCTATCCAGGGGCAATGAAATATGAATTTTCTTCGGCGCCGAGGGAGGTGCCGAGCCTGTACGACCCAGGCAAGAACACAAGCGTATGGTACACAGCAAGGCTGTGTTGTTGTAAGTTTTGTAATTTCTGTTTCTTCTTCTCGGCCTCGCAGCATGCAGTTGCTGTACATGATGGAAGAACATTCTGTTACTGGGCATGTTGCTCAGTTTTCACGCGTGTAAGTAATGTAGAAATCGTAATGGTAGGTATTTCCATACTGTCATTAGTGGAGCATTGATTTTTTTGTAAGGAAGTTATTACAATGCCTTTTCCCGGGCATGAATAAGAAAAGGGAAATATGCTTATATGCATATTATGAATAAGTGAGCAATGGACTTGTACTGTATTCGTGATTTATTTAAATCAGATTAAGAAAAATGGTGTCACTTCAAACCATTTAGTTCGCACAAAAACCTTGCACTATCTTAACACGTTTTCATTTGATCATGTAATTCTGGTTGGTGAAATTCTCTTCAGCCTTGTATCCTATGTAAGGTTTATTTATCGTTGGTGAATCTGTTTTGTTAAATTACTCTTATACTAGCAAATACTATGTCCATACATTGTAACAGAAGAAAGTAAGCTATTGAATATTTATGGAAAACGATAATAGAAATGCTATAAGTTTTATTCTTCTATACAATTTAAAGCCTACAATTTATTTTATGATGATCATGACATCCATAATATAAGTTAATGTTCATACTAATATAACATTGTCCTATTAATGGTTTTTTTTTTCTCACGTGCAAAAACAAAAATATTTACTCATGAATATATCCTAACTTTTTTCATACTATTACTATTCATGCGCTGTTACAGTTAAATATTGAGTTCCATAACTTCCTTCAAGAATGCATAAATATCTGTAATTCAAATATTTGATTCAAGTTGACAAGGAGTTACTTTCTAATATGTCAAGTAACTGTACAATCATCTATTGAGTGCAAGGTCCAGGAATTTCCTTGCAAATACCTCGGGCTCCCGTTGTCAATCCAAAAGCTCCCCGGATCTGAATTCTATGTGATAATTGATAAAATTGCAGATAAGCTTCCTGGATGGAAGACGGCCATGATGCACCCAGCTGGGAGGGTTACCCTTGTCCGTGCGGTGCTCACGGCCATACCCATCTATATGCTCCCCGCTTTGAATTTTCCTAAATGGGCAATTAAAGCAATTGGCAAGATTCGAAGAGCCTTCCTTTGGAAAGGCTGCAGAGAGGTTAATGGAAAGGCCTTGTTGCATGGGGCCGGGTCAAGAGGCCAATTGATTTAGGAGGCCTGGGAATTCTTGATTTGGAAATACTTGGCTGGGCTTTGAGAATGAGATGGTTATGGTTGAAGAAGACAACCGTCCATGGGCTGGTCTTGACATTCAGGTGCATCCTAATTTAGTGGCAATGTTCTCGCTTCGGTTACTTCTATTGTGGGTGATGGACACAGGACACTCTTCTGGTGTGATAAATGGATGCATGGGAAATCCTTTGACAGACCTTGCGCCATCCTTGTGTAGGTATGTGCCAAACAAAATTTCAAACCAAAGAACTGTCCATACAAAATTGATGGATAATTCATAGGTCAGGGATATTAGGGGTGGTCTGACAACAGAAGCTCTATTAAAATACCTGCAATTATGGGAGATCTTATTTGAGGTGGTCCTTACTCCTGGAGTGGAAGACCAGCATCTTTGGACACCATCTCCTTCCGGTGAATTCTCGACTAAGTCAGCATACCGGTGATTTTTTATGGGGTCGGATGATTTTGAACCATGGAAGGATATTTGGAAAACTTAGGCCGCCCCTCCTCGCTGTAGGTATTTCATTTGGTTGGTTGCATCGAATCGTTGTTGGACAGCTGACAGTCTTGCTCGTCGTGGCCTTGATCATCCTGAGCATTGTCCACTATGTGATCGGGAGGATGAAAATGTGCAACATTTGCTCACATCATGTGTTCTCTCAAGACAAGTTTGGTATTCAGTCCTTGGTCGGATTGCAGCAGCACACACAGCCTGGATGCTCTAAGTTTCATTGAGTGGTGGTGCCATGCAATGTAGCAAATTGAAAAGCAACATCGCAAGGGATTCAATTCATTAGTGGTGTTGGTTGGATTTGGAAACACAGGAATGTTTGTGTTTGTTAAGGAACCTCACCTAATATTAATGCTCTCCCAAGGAAGAAATTAGTGATGAGGCAAACTCGTGGTGTATGGTTGGGGCTAAAGGTCTTAGGCATATTAGGCCGTAATGTGGTGTGGGGTTTAGGTTGCTAGTCAAAGTTTCTTTGGCTAATTACTCATGTAAATTCATGTCCTAATGGGCTTGTTTTGAGTCTTCTTAGACTCCATTTCTTCTTATTATTATAATGATATGCAACTCTCTTGTGTGTTAGAGAAAAAAATGATTACGATGGGAGATCTCTATATTTTCCACATGATAGCCCTCATCGGGGATTGCATTGGTGTATGCATATAACCTGGAGGCACATTTATTTAGACTAGACAATATTTTAGTTCATGATTTGATTAGTCAATATTTTAGTTCATGATTTGATTAGTTGAACCATTGGCTAAACAAAAATTTAATTTTTAAATAATGGAACGATCAAATACAAACCAAAAACTCTTAGGCTTATACCGAAATACATCGGAGAGATAAGATAAAAAAAACTAAAAGTGTAGATAAATGAATATAAAGCAAACTAAGCTTCAATTCTATTCGAGAATTTCCATCTAAACTTAGAGAAGATCTTCATGATCGCCGTCTCCAAAAATTTGTAACAATTTTTCATGTTCTTTTTTGTTTCTTCCTCCTTATGCAGCAGCGACCATGTTCGAACCCAATAGTTGTCCTGAAGATAAGTTTTGTTCTTAATCAAAATCACTTCAACAGTTTGATAGCGGGCATCTTTATTTTATAGAGAAGAGTCAAGGGTTCAAAGGTCCACCATAGTGTTGACGTTGGAGATGATCTAAATGACACACCAGCAGGGCTAGACGCCAAAGGAGGTGGTGGTGCCCAAAATCATCTTGGAGCATTTTTAAGTGTCAACACATAGTTGCTTTTATTCTTTGTTTTTAACATTTTTATGAAAAACAAGACATAAAAACCAGAAGAAATAAGAACCAAAACCCACGCTCAACGGGAAGGGACGGACCCGAAACTGGACGCTCGGACGGAACGCACACCTTGTTTTTGTCACCGACGAACTCTTTTTTTTTTCCGCCAGCACCGCATGCCCAACCAAACCGTGGCTTTGTATCCTTCATTCAATCAATCTATGGTTGTCATGATTGATGCATTTCCATACCATCCTTGATTTGTTTTGTTGCCTTATTATATGTGCTTATTAATAGCGAGGCGATCGCGTGGCGGGCAGATCAGGCAATGGAAGGGCCATCCTCTGGCGGCCTGCAACGACACCGGCCGGCGTCCTCCACGGCTGTCTCTGACCGAGATCGCCTGCACGGCCACTGCCTCCACCGGCGTCCTCATCAGTCAATGGAGACGCCTGGAGGCTGAGCGCTAGTCTTCCTACGCGGAGGGCGGCAGCCGGCAGCAATGTGCCCAGCGAACCGCGCCGGACGGCCGCTAATGAGCCAGGCGACGATATGAGTACGCAGAAGGTATGTTTCTATTAATTATTACTAGTATGTTTATGGTTTGTTTAGCACATTAGGTTTCTATACTGTATATTGTTTAGGCTACTGATGATTGTGCATCCTTGCAAATGTCGTCCATTCAATAGACGCCGTATCAATGTCGTTTCTGATTGAGTGATTTGCATACAATTTAAGCAACGCACTGTATGATATATAGTGTTGATGGCACTCATGACTCTCTCTCTCTCTCTCTTTTCGGCTATCGCACTCATGACTCATGCATGCACGTAGATACACCATCATCGCAATCGTTGTGCCTGACGATCATAGTCACAGGAATTCTGGGTTGACGGGACGCGAGTCAACAATTGAAAAAAAATGCGGTATAGGGGTATACCTATGCGGAACCAGAATCAAACATTTGGTACGTGAATTTGAATGTTATGGTTCAATGTCCCTGGTACATAGCTGGGAGTCGTGGGTCGTGACTTTAGTGGTTTTGGGTCGATGACCCCGGTACGAAGTCTGGAGTCGAGGGTCGCGAACCCAGGGGTCCTAGGTCAATGAACCTGGCACGAAGCCTAGAGACGAGGGTCGTGAACCCAGGGTGCCTAAGTCGATGACCCTGAATTGAGGAGTCGGCATAGGTACATGATTTGGAGTAAGTTTGGTCGCTTTGATTTATGTACATTGTACTCTCTCTCCGTTCCAAATTATAAGTCACTTTGACTTTTTTGGTATATCCATTTTGTTATGTATTTAGATATAATAATATGTCTAGATACATAGGAAAATGGATAAATAAAAAAGTCAAAAAGACTTATAATTTGGAACGGAGGGAGTACATAAATACAATATTTATACATTGATAAGCAAGCAAGACGCATGAATATATGTATATATGACCTATGGAATAACTAAATCACCAGCAAACATGTCCAATGCAAACTGAAGTACGTAATTAAAATCACTCATTACATGATCCGATCCAACAAAGCAAAATGAGAAATCTGCAAATAGTTTATGACTCTGGACTCTCTGACTCTGATCTCATGCTCTCAGCACTAACTTTATTATTAAATGGAAGACGACTAACAATCGACGGCAAGCAGCCATGCTCGTTCTCCTAAGCGTTTCTGTAGTCCTGACTCCTGTAGGCCACTACTCCACTCCAGCCGTCATACACTCCTGCAAAAAAATGGTCATCGATTCAGTATTTCAGTATAGTGTTTGTGTGAAAGCATATACTAACATACTACAGAGTACAGATTATAAAGTTCAAAATTTTAATTATAGGACAGTGGCATACCAATCGATTATTCTTCGAAAGAATATGAGCATCGGTACGAATGCTTGATTGTATTGCATTGAGACTCTCGGTACATAGAGTGTCTGCATGCTAGGATGTATGGCTAAGAGCAACCTAGCCTATCTATAGCACTAAGACCAGGTACACTCTAACTGTATCTATAAAGACCCGGTACACTCTAACCACTACCAGAAATGTCTCGGTTTTTGACGAAACGTTGATGAAACGTGTGTCACAAACCATGCGTCTTATTCCATGGTTTATGACGTTTACGTGACATGAACATATATAAACGTCACAAACCATGGAATAAGACGCATGGTTTGTGACGCACGTTTCATCAACGTTTCGTCAAAAACCGAGACATTTCTTGTAGTGAACATCCCCCCGCAGTCTCAGCGGGAGCGCTGCAGATGGTGAGACTGGAGAAGAAGTCAACGAACATCCCCCATAGTCACAACTTGGTGCAGTGCAGACGCTGGGACTGGAGAGAAAACCTGCGAGGACTCATGCAGATGATAGTCCTTTGTGTTGATGTTGCGGTAGCTGAGCTGAAGGGTGCAGTTGCCGTGTTCAAAGAAGTCATGCTGGAGGTAGCCGAGGTCGATGTAGTTGTGGTCGTGTTGTCGTGTCGATGGAGCTATGGGCGCACAAGGGGCGCCAGGATGATGACGGAGACGCGTCGAGCGAGGCAGTCGTCGTGGGAGGAGGCGATGCCAAAGGCGACGCAGTCAAGGCCGTCGTGGACGTAGAAGAAAGGCGACGATGCATCGAGGCAAACGGGGTGGGAACGGGAGAGTCGATGCCGAAGTCAATGCAATCAAGCTACCTGAGCCGAGGCATGGCTGGGTTTGCCAGACCCAGCAACATGCCGGGGATGAACACATGCACCGGTGTTGCCAATACCGGACGTACAAGGTAGAGGGCCCTAACCATGCATTAGTGTCTGAGGGACCAGCAGAGAAGGTCTCGACGACGGTTACGGCACACGGAGCTGCGGGGTAGAAGGCGCAACACGCAGTTGTCAGAGTAGATGAAGTAGGTGGGGACGAGATGGCGTGGTTGTGCTGGATGAAGAAGCAGTGTGGGAGCGGACGCATCGGCGAGTAGGCTCAGCGGCGAAGCGAGGGGGGCGACGAGCAGGGCTCAACGACAGCGTGGGTAGCGGCAGCTTGATGATGAAGACCCGATCAGCGAGACCACGACCTTGTGCAGACAGAAGGCGCAGCAAAAAATTACGCAGCATAGTCATCGATGCACAGGGGACAACGACGTAGATGCAACGGCGTAGTGGACACAGGCGGCGGTGCTACGGCTTGACGAGGCGACACAACAACAAGCCAACAACCTTGTTGCTCGAAGAAGATGCGTGCAGAGCTCGTCGGTGGACGTCACATGAGCCGGGTGGATCGTGCATAATCGATTGTACGGATCGAGTAAGCACGAGGTGCAGCGATGATGGTAGAAGTCGATGGAGGTGTCCCGATCTATGGTGGCGATGACGAACCGACGATGTAGAAGTGCAGGCTGAATGACTGAGAAGCGACACAGGAAGGCGTCCCCTCGGCATCGCAATCCCTAGCCAGGCCGCATAGTTTAAGATGTAGATGCCGGTGAAGTCGATACCGATGCTGGAGTAGTACACACGAGGTCGACAGGCGGTGGACGACGCAAACCCGATCTCTGATCGGAAGACCAGGTACACTATAACTGTATCTATAGCACTAAGACCCGGTACACTCTAACATGCCCCAGCAGTCATAGCGGGAGCGCTGCAGACAGTGAGACTGGAGAAGAAGTCAACGAACATTCTTGTTTTCAGCGATCTTCTTCGATGATGAGCCGGGCTCGTTAACTAGAGGATCATTGACCACATCCTTCTCCAAATCCTTCCAGCGCAATTGCTTGAGCTTCAATCTTGATTCCTCCAAGGAGGCATCATCTGGATCTGCGTCCCATTTGTTGTTAGGGCCGGCTTTGTAGCTCTCTGGACTGAAGACGAATGTTGGAGTGGACATAAACCAATTTATCTGTAGTTTTTGAATTTAGTCTGTTTCTCTTCACATTCCATATGTATGAATATGTACTCCAACTTCTTTCAACCGAGGAGCTACTGATTGGTTGAGATAGAACCTTCAAAGCAACTTCTGCTAAATTTGGAGTCTCCGAGCCATAGTTAGACCACCAATCAATGGGTGTCATTGTAGTTGCATCAGTCTAAACAGCCGGTAATGCATACACTCTTTTCTTGCTATGAAATGCAGTAAATTCTTCTTGCAATATCTTTCATTCAGCATCACCATCTGCTATTTTACCAAAAGCTTCTATCACCCCTCATGACCTCCTTGTCTTGATTTGGAGCTTTTTTGGGAATGCCTCTAGGAGCAGGTGTTTTTAGATACTCAGTATCATAGAACTTTGGGCATAGTGCAAAAGCTAGGCAATGGAGTGGGATGTTCATTTTGCTCCACCGATTAATAATTATCTCATTAACCTTAGGAAAATATTTCTTGTGAGGATAATCTTCATTGGTCATGACATATGTTATCTCTCCTAACATAGGGACATGCAGTTGATACCATATAACTCTTCTCAAGATGAATCCTTTCTGGTGATAGACAACTTGCGGAAAGCAAAAAATATATATGTGCCTTGATGTATGGCTTAGCTTGACCATTTTCTATGTTTCTTTGTCATTTGCATCTAAACCATCTTATATTAATTTGCATGTTTCTTTTTTATAGCCACACATATCAGTGTGGAAATGCTAGATACTGCATGCATCACAAACAAGGATATCATCGGATTTGTCTCTGATGTACCACTTGGCACCCTGCTTCAAGGTTCAACTTTCATGGCTATGTTAATTAGTTGTTGGTTTTGCATCCACTTATGTGACTATGCCAGTTGTTAATACCATCCCCTAATCTTCATCAACTAATCCCCTTGGGTTGCCAAGAGAGAGAAGTCCAACATACAATACACATGACGCATGATGACAAAGGACCTATCTAGACTCATTCCATGTTATTGGTGCCAGGTAACTGGTTGTTTTATTTTCTATGTATTAACGTACTATATTATTATATTCAGGGTACCTATGAATTTTACATCTCTCTATTTTAGGTATAGATGCCCTTGGGCTTTCTTTTCTCTAAACTAGCACTAAAATTACAATAAATCATGGAAGAGCATATGCAATTGCTAAAATATAATGAGGACTGGTTTACAATGGAACATCTAGCCCCTCAAGACAACTAGATATGTCTATGGAATCTGCACCTATGTGCTAGCGGTGGTGATGACTATGAAGCCAGCTATTGTTTAGATTGCATCAAGCAAGATGTGTGTTAAATTCAGGTGCTCTTGCAGAAGAATCCCATTGATGAGCCACATCATCCATTACATCTAGAAGGAAATCCATAAGTGGTTTGAGGAGTTTAAGGAACCTCGCCCAATGATCTAATAGCACTACTCCTAGATCTCTACAAGCTAATTAAAGGAGTGCTTGATAGGGAAATTTTGTCTAGTGTTTTTTAGGAGGCTTTTTTTAGGGTAAGCAAAGGCGTATTCAACCCTTTAAATCTTGGAGAAAGGTCATTTGAAGGTGGAATATGAGTTGCAAGTGCTCAAAGCTACTTGGTGTTGCTAGAGAGAGAACCAACCAAGATTTTGCCTTGAAGGAGCAAATGAGACAAGAGAAGGCCCGGTGACTGCAAGTTCAAACTTGAGATGAAGAAGAAATGCTAGGACAAAGTTTTGTCTCCTGAAGACCCACAACAAGGAAAGAGTTGTTGCAAGCAATGATATCATTCAAGAAATTATGGGTGGATTGCAATGCTGGAAGGGCAATGCAATAGCCACTCGTGTGGAATTCCTTGCCTCACGGCAAGAGCAGTTTGTCATGGAAGGGCCACAAGAAAACATCATCATCTCAGCTTGAGGCTCCACTCTTTGATTCGAAAGGCCAACCAAGCATAGTTTGAGACTTAACACCACAGTTCGACGCTATGGCAAACAAGTCACTCCACGAGTTCTTAGCTCTAACTACAGCTAACATTCGGACTGGACCTACGGCGGAGATTGAGCAGAACTTTGAGCTAAAGCCGACATTGATCAACATGGTGCAAGCTAGTCAGTTTTGTGAGAAGGCACATGAAGATGCTAGTGCTCATCTCCAACACTTCCTAGAGATCCGCAACACTTTCACCATCAAGGATGTCCCTAGAGATTCCATACTACTTCGCCTCTTTCCATTCTCACTCTTGGGGAGAGCGAAGTAGTGGTTCTATGCGAATAAGGAAAAGAATACTACGTGGGCATTCTGTTCCACCAATTTCTTGGCAAAGTTCTTTTCCATGGGAAAGACAAATACTCTTCGTAGGAAGATATCAAGTTTTTAGCAGCAACATGATAAGTCAGTCCTAGAAGCATGGGAGCGCCTTCAAGACTACATCCTAGAATGTCCTCATCATGGAATGGAGAATTGGCTACTTATGCAGACCTTCTATCACGGGCTTACTAATAGCACCCGTGAGACTATGGATGCTACTGCTGGAGGAGCATTCTTATCACTTACAATCAATCAAGCCACAACTCTTGTGGAGAAGATGGCGTCCAACCAAGGTTAGAACGAAGAAAGAACTCAAACCCGTAAGAGAGGTGGAGGTATGCACCAGCTGAAGGAGGTAGACATGCTGTCTGCCAAGATGGACCTGCTTATGAAGAGGCTCGATGAGAGAGCTGGAGAGAAGAAGGAAGTCATGCACATTTATAATTCCCGAATGACTTGTGAAGAGTGTGGAGACACTAGGCATTCAGGAAGCAATTGCCCAGAGCTACAAGAGGATGTGAATTACCTCAACAATAATAACAACAATAGCAATTACTACCATCCTCAATAGAATCAAGGTGGGAATCAGCAGCAGAGGCCTAACTACTCAAGTAACTACTCAGGTAATTATCAAGGTAATAATTCTTTCAATCAACCACCTCTGAGAGAGTTAGTGCTTAATCAAGGAAAGTTAATGGATAGCCTGTCTAAGAAATTAGCATCCAATGATAAAACACTAGAAACAATTAATAATAGAATGGATAATTTTTCCACTGCCATTAAGAATCTGCTTAGTTTTAATAAGATGCTAGAGTCTCAGTTGCAATAGCTTACCAATGTTGTTCCTGCTAACCAAGGTAAAATTCTAGGACAACCGGAAGATCTAGAAACTACAAATCTTGTAGACATATTTAATGCAGGAAGTTATTAGAGTGACCCTATCTCTAAAGGATGGAACGACGAGACTCTACCGATTAAGAAAGGTGATCTAGGAAGACCTGTCATCCCGATCTCCATTGGAAGCGTGAACTTTAACGAAGCTATCTGTGACTTCGGTGCAAGCGTCAACATCATGCCTAAGGTAATCTATGATAAAATGTTTAATTATCCTTTATTATACACAACCATGTGCTTGCAGCTTGCAGACCAGTCACTTTGCTACACCAAGGAAATTCTAGAAGACATATGTGTACGAGTGGGCAGCTCGTATGTTCCTGCAGACTTTGTAGTTATAGAGACAGGTGGTGATGAGAAGTCGCCCATCAAATTGGGACGATCACTCTTGAACACCGCTGGAGCTATCATGTACGCCAACACTGCCAAGATCTGCTTCAACATCAATGGCAAGAGAGAGACCTTCTTTAAGGACAGAGTGTTGCAGTTCCCTGTACACCCCCAACATCCCTATGAGCCAAAGAAGAAGAATAATCGAAGGAATAAGAAGAAGAACAAGAATAGGAAGCCACAATAGATGGAGTCAGTGAGAATGATCACTACAGTCCATAGAGAGCATGATCATCAGCTCAAGTCCCCATATCTGCTCAAGAGAGACAACCCAGGTGTCCCAACCACTGAATGCACAATCAACAGAAGCTCCTTTCAGAAAGCTATCTGTGACACTGGATCAGGCGTCAACATAATGGCCAAGATAACTTATAAATATCTATATGGTACTATGCCTTTAGACCCAACCTATTCTTAGCTACAGATGGCGGACCAATCATTTCGCTTTGTGGATGGAATAGCGAAGAACGTCCCCATACAAATTGATGACCACTTCATCCCGATTGACTTCTTAGTCATCGACATGGGAGAAGATGAGTATGATCCACCGATCATCCTAGGGAGACCATTCCTAAGCACCACCAGGGCCATCATCTACCTTGCAACAGGAGAAGTACATTTTCAATTTCCCTCAGAGAAGGTACGTCGTTATTTCAATAATAATTATATAGTTGATAAAGAACCCAAGAAGAACAGAACCAGAAGAAGGCATCGCAACCGCACCCAGAAGAATTAGATCCACAAGGATAGATCAGCTAACTATCAAGGAGAAGTATCAAGATATAAAGATCAATATCCTGAAGAAAAGATTTATCTTGAGGAGGAGGCTGTACCCCCAACAGAAAGTGAACCAGTCACTGTGGAGAACAAAGAAGAGAAGATAGTGCAACCAACTCTTTCCTCAAAGTCAACCTCACCAACAAAACAGGTATGGAAAGTAAAGGTTAATTCAATGTCAGACTCAGCACAATCAGAAGCACCACTCGATCCATCCGAGGTGCCCTAGAATGATTAGAGCAAACAAGAGGTCCTGTTCGGTGGACCCAAATCACCGAACACCGCGCCAAGAGATAACTCGGTAGTTATCAATATTTCTCTATTTAGTTCTGCATTTAATTTTCCGCATCATATTTACTTTCCTTCATTACATGTTTAGTTACACTTTACTTCTGCATAGAAAAGAAAATAAATGTGTCTCGCATTGCATTATAAAATTGCTAAGCCCCATGCAAATAAATTTATGGCATAAAACCCATAAGTCTACTTGCTATGGTGGCATAAAAATAAAATAAAGAAGCATTCATCATTTTATTCCTTGCATTGTATAAAAATATAAAAACATAAAAATATGGTACAAGAGATCCTGCTAGAAAAATACATGAGTTGAGAGGTTCTAGGCGCTCAAGGCTTAGAAGTTTATCACTAACACTTAATCAAGTTTCACAAGCTTTGTTGTCTATTTGAGCTTCATAGAATTTAAAGGATCAAGGAAAGCAAACAGACAAAAAGGACAATTTGTTCCCTATCGGAGAGTTGTCTCAACAATCATCATCATAAGCACTCCGATGAGGGAAAGTACACCCTCACTGTCTGTCAGTTTCATCAAGCAAGACTATGTCAACATTCAGCTTAGGGGAGAGCATCTCCCATGTATCCAGCTAAGTGTTTTCTTACCTACCTATTTATTTATTTTTGCTTTGATATATGAAATAAAATAAAAAGATGCATAACCTATAGAAACCCAAATAAATGTTTTCTTATACATATATATGTTTTCTGTATAATCTTTAAGTCTAATAAATAAATATAGGAGAGTGTGCTAAGGTTCATCTTGCTAAGTGAACCCCTAGAATAAACTTTTATATAGAAATGATGAATAGTTGCTCTACCGTAATTCCTTTTAAGTACCTAGTTTTCAGCCTTGAACTCTCCCGAGTTTTGGATACAATGGTTTTGATTTAAGATTTTCTCTAAACCTGAACTTATGGGTAGCAAATGCTTGATCTAAGTCTAGATAGTTGACAGATATGATATGGGAATGTTTTGAGCTGCTGTCTATCATGTTCCTAGAGATACTAGAGTTCTGGAGAATTTATCTTTTGAAAATTAACTTGCTACATGATAAGTTCCTGTATGATGAGAGTTTAAATTCCTACCACAGCCATATACATGCTTGTAGATTAGGAAGCCTTACATTCATATTTACTATTTGTGAGCATTGAGTATGGTCAGACTGTGTCGATCCTTAGGAACTGGTCATGCAGTTAAAATCGAGATCCACCTATACACTCTACCTATACATGTTGCTTCTACCCTGGAAGTATGCATCCATATCCATCCATATATATCCACCCATATATTCTGCTTCTACCTTGGAAGTACGAATCCACATATATCCTATCTAGATCCACCTAGAAAATGGTTCTACTCTTACACTGGGAGTGAACTGCAAAAATATTCCTATCATCTATTTTATCCCTTGCTAGCCAATAAAGGTCCAAATATCTAGTTATGCTACCTCTTGTTATTGTATTCCAAAAGAAGCTTGGGTATTCTATAAAAAAAGAGAGAAAAGGAAAAAAAGAGAAAAAAAGAGGACAAATGTCCCACTCAAAATAAAAGAGAGAGATTTAGCAAGCCCAAGTTCTCCTCAAATTCTTCAAGTTTTCTAAGAGAGGTATATGAGAAAATTTCTCAAAGGAGCTAAGTATTCACCATCATCATCCCTTTACCCCTTATAACGACTTCTACTCCATCTACCATTTACCATTTACCACCATCTACCATATAGCCCAAGACACATGCATATCTTGATTTGACTTTATGACTCGTTCCTTTGGATCCATAGTTTTGATTATGCAATATATGTTTCGCTGTCTCCCCACCTATGAGCTCCACATAAGCCTTTTAGAAGTAGGGTGAGAGAGAGAAGGCATAATGTTACTATGCTACCAAAAATACCACATATTTTGAGAGGAGAGAAAAGGCATACACCATAAATGCCTTGGAGAGGATCCAGAAATACCACAAAGGAGAGACTTGGAAGGGTCATACATAGGAATCTCTGAGTTTTATTTTGAAAATCTTGCAAAACTCTAGAATAATAGTTCATCAAAGAGCTTGAAACATGGCGCTTGACTTGACCGTTCTGTCTTTCAACTACTTAAGACCCAAGTGACGGCTACAAGCCCCATGGTGGAAGGTAATATGAGTAAGTTTTTCATCAGAATAGTTCATTCTAATCCGGAGGAGAGTTCTTGTTTAAACGCATGTGTACCTGTAAGGCGTGAAAGTATTGTAGCAACTCCTGATCCATCACTGAGCCTATCTTTGCTCAGGGATGAGCAAAAGGTAAGCTTGGGAGAGTTTGTTGACGGTAGATAAGTATCATTTTTAACCGTCAAGATAGCATGAGAAATGATCTAAATATAAATACTATCTAGATATAGGGGTTACACTGACAGGATTCCATGAGTTTTAGTGAATATCTATTTCTGTAGGGGGTTATCAAGAAAGAATCAAAGGAGGTCCACATGTCAGATTTACATAGAGAGAAACCGACCATACTATAAAAAAGAATACTCTAGAAGACTCGAGAAGATCTTCCCCTGGAGGGGAGGGCCTAGAGACCAGGCAACAGGGGTGGCCACCCCTGGACCTGGGCACCCACCCCACCTAGGTGGCCAATCAGATGCAACCGCGTGGATCATGCCTCCACCATGTTTGAGGATCAATAATAATCGTTCATCAAGGTTGGTTTGATCCAAGGGCTGTGGTGCTTCCTAGAGGGCTATATAAGCAAGGCCCCTAGCCCCAGGAGAAACCCTAGCTAATTCATTCATCTCATTCCATTCAGAGAAGCCCAAGAGATAGATCTCTAGTTTAGCATAGCTACATAGGATTATAACTAGAAGGAGCCAAGCATTGCTTGATTTTCGGATCTGTCAAGAGAATACTTGGTAATTCTCTCCTACTTTTGTATTTGTTCTTATATTATTCATCTAGTTCATTATTTGTATGAATATGACTTTAGTCTATTCTATCATATTGGATATGACTTTGCCCTATTTGATTATATTCTCAATTATATTGTTCTTAGTCTACTTTGATTATATGCTTGGCATAGTTCGATCAGAATTATATTTAAGTATAGGATCGTATAGCGCTTGCTCATTGATATCATGGGTGAGTGGTAAACATTGTGTAGGCGTGGTGCCTATACCGTATTTACCTACGATTGCACCATATATTTCAGATCGTGTGGTAGATCGCGGGAGTGACAGTCATGTTGAGTCCTTTGTAGTCCACCTCCCGAGTATAGGGCAGGCAGAGCACAACTATTACAGGGAAGTGACGGCTATGTTCTATATCTGCCCTAGTAATATCACTATGCGTAGATATAACCTTTTCTTGCCATGATTGCCAAGTGTAATTTCACTAATCATCATATGCTCTGACCATATAGTTAGAATAACTTAGGATTTATCCTTATAGTTCGTCCTAATCCATGCTAGTGCTATATATCTAGAGTAATCTATTGAAATGTTTATCATTATATGTGGCTATGTGCTTACCAGTTATCCTTTATTATTATTCATATATTATTTATCTTGTGACACTTACCCTGTATGAGAAGATAGATAAAGACATGGTTATGCTCTCCATTAGCATATAAAGAGATGCTCATTGCTCATTATCCTTAGCATCCCTTCCTAGTGGTAAAAATATAAATAATGATACCTGGATTACTCCCGGTTAAAATGCTATATCGGTATTATCTGTGCGCTTGCGGATTTTATATTTATTTTAGAGGAGCATTTGCATATTTTAGTACTAGCACCTTTGGTGTCATGCTAGGGATGACAACCTAGCTTAGGTGGCATTAGAGGTGTCAACAACCGGCTTTTTGAAGTCTCGCTTCTGTCGCATGCTTAGGAAGGAAGAGTTTCTTAATAGGTTTTTCTATTCAGAATTTGACTCGGCCATTTTGGAGGGGTAGAAGGCTTGTTGAGAGTGGGCCAGGCGAGACCATGGGGAGCCCTCAATGTACGGCTTAAAGGATCCCAAGGAGGAGCCTATCGATGAAATGACACTCGACATGGAAAACCATTGATATAACTTTTATCTTCGCCCCGCCAGTGGTGGAGCGTAGTTTGATGCGTGGGCAATGTGTATTGATTGTAATTCTTGGCTAACAAGTCACTGTGTAAGATGGTTTGTGCATATAGTATATTTGTCCTGCTTCATGTGTACTTTTGTTAATTGATCATATTCAGGAACTCATACACCGTCCTTTACTTTTTGCTTTGATCGCGCTGCGCCCCCAAGCTCTTGAGGCGAGACAATGAGTGAAGGGATTAATGCTAGAGTGGTTGCTTGGTTGAGCTCTCACCAGATCACTTTAGATGAATAGGCGCCGTCCTCCCAACCTTTTAAGGCAAGGGGATGGACGAAGAGACAAATGCTAGAGTGGCTTCTTTGCTTGCCCCTTGACTTATCACTTAGTTGAATAGAAGCAGTCCTCCCACTTTTTAGGGTGAGGGGATGGACGAAGAGAAAAATGCTCAAGTGGCTTCTTTGCTATCCCCTCGACATATCGCTAAGTCGAATAGATGCTGACCCCCACTTTTTAGGGTGAGGGGATGGACATGGGGACAAACGCTCGAGTGGCTTCTTTGCTAGCCCCTCGACATATCGCTAAGTCGAATAGATGCCGTCCCCCACTTTTTAGGGCTCGGGGATGGACGAAGGAACAAACGCTTGAGTGGCTTCTTTGCTATCCCCTTGGCATATCTCTAAGTCAAATAGATGTTGTCCCACCACTTTTTAGGATGAGGGGATAGACAAAGAGACAAACGCTCGAGCAGCTTCTTTGCTAGCCCCTTGGCATATCACTAAGTTGAATAGATGCCGCCCCCACTTTTTAGGGCGAGGGGATGACTAAAGCTTTTACTGCTTCTACTGTCGACTTTTATTACTTTTGAATTGTTGTTTTGCACCTGTTTTGGCGCTAGGTGTATTGGCAGATATGCATAATTGGTATCTTTTCCATTTGCTTCTTGGTTCACAACATCTCGCTTGTTTGGCTGACTTGTTAGGGCGAATCAGCGCTATTGCAAGTTGAATTAGCTAAATTGATGTGCAGCATTGTGGTGTCACGCTTACCGGCTCAGAGCTACTGCAAGGATGTAGTCTCTTGGAGATGTGGGATTTTGAGTTGTGGTTTCGTCGGATGGGGGAATGTTACATTTTTTTCTTGCAACATCCCTCCATACTTGCTTGTTGCAATGACATGGCCACATCCTGTTGCCTCATCTTTTAGCTCCTTGCACGGTGATGATTAGGTGCATGTGCCTTTTGGATAGTATGTGCCCAGATCTCTACGTGTTTTCTCGCAACATCTATGTTTCGCAACCTATTGCCTTATGCTTATACAGCCTTCTGTCCCATACGTGAGACTTCGCTCTTCTAGCGATAGCCGAGATCCCTGACACTCTCTCAAGCCCACCCATTGTCCCCATGCATGAGAACCCTTCACGCGCTATCGCAGCTGCTCTACGGTGTGGGTGTCTATTCTAATGCTTCTATCATGGACTGTTACTTGAGCTGGTGTCTAGGGAGCCCGAGCATCTTATTTATAGGGTTTTTTAGGGGCTTGGTGTCATTAATTCTAGTTGTTACAGTGGGTGGTGACATTTACCGCTGATGTTAGGTGCCTCTCTTAACTCTGTTTGTCCTTTGTTGTACTCGCATGTAAACGCCTCTTTCCTTCCTCTTGGTTGTGTTTGTCTTTTTGTGCCTGGTTTGGGCGAATGTTTTACTGGTTTTTGGTGTTGCCTGCATTCGCTTGCCCTCTTTTACAGTGTTGTGAATAGGCTTTAGCGCCCTTCGTGGGGCTTGTAACCCTTGTTCCCACTCCATTTCGGTGGTACTACACGCTTTATGGCTCTTAGGCCTTTGGTATTCATCAATGCTCCTTTTTGATGGTGCGAATCATTTCGGTGCCTGTTTGGCTTTTTTGACGCTTGCTCCTACTCCTTTTTGGTAGGGCGAAACGTACTGATGGCCCTTAGGCCTTTTGATGTTTCGCTCACTCCTTTTTGGTGATGCGAAGAGTTGGTGCAGCCCTTAGCCTTGTTTCTTGGTTGCTAATTTTCATTCGTGACATTCCGCATGAGTGCATAACGGCGCAACCTGACTTGGTGCTTACCTTCGTCGATAACCGGAACTTGCCGAGGTCAAGTTTAGTTTTGACATCCGAGTTTTTTAGACCTCGTGTGGGGAAAAGTAAGCTCAAATTGTTTTAATGGGGTACAAAGGATCGCCTCGTTAAAAAACCTCACACCTTCTCGCGAAGGCTTCCTCTGTGAGGAAAAAGAGTGCGAATCCTTTTTTGATGTTTAGAAAAAATGGCAAAAATAAAAATTACAACCCTCTAGGGGAAAAATGCTATGGGTAGAAGGGACACAGGTTGTCTGCGTTCCATGTGTGGCTTGTCTCGACCCCTTCTTCGTTGAGCAGCCTGTAAACTCCTGGCTTGACCATATTTGCCACCACGAACGGGCCGCTTGCCCTGTTTGTCGAGATGATGAATGAGCACCATTTCACCTAGGTTGATTTCTTCTGTAGAACCTTCTTGTCCCTACAGGTCTTTGTTTCTTTGTGATATTTGTCGAGGTTTGAAGCGGCCTGCAACCTGGCATTTTCTGCTGCTTCGAGTTCCACATATCGTCGTATTGGAGTGGTTGCTGTGATTTTAGTTCAGAAAGATCCTAGTCTAAGCTCTTCTGGTGTGATTGCCTCTTCACCGTATAGAAGGTGAAAGAGGGTGAACCCTCTTTTCCGAGTGCGTGAGATGTTATGACCCCATACAGAAGTGATCATCTCTTGCGCCCATTTTCCTTTCAGCGAGTCAAATAGTGCCTTTGAGACTGCATTGAAAATCAAGCCGTTCACCCTTTCAACTGCTCCATTGCTTTCTAGATGGTTAACAGAGGCGAATGCTAGTTTGATTCCTAACTTGCTATAGAAATTTCTAAATTTTGTGCAATCAAATTGCTTCCCATTGTCGACTGTTATATAGGATGGGACTTCAAAACGATAGATGATCCTTTGCCACACAAAGTTGGTTAGGGTGACTGATGTGATCTTCAGTAGTGCCTTGGCTTTGATCCATTTTGTGAAATACTCTAAGGCTACTATGGCAAAATGCAAGTTCCTGGGTGCTATTGGTAATGGCCCTACTATGTCAACCCCCCATCTCTGCAATGGCCATTTGGAAAGATTGACTTAGTCGGGTTAGCTGGAGCTTTCTGCTTCTTAGCGAATATCTGGCAGCCTTCGCAACTGCGGACCAACTCTTTCACGTCTTCCACTGCTGTCGGCCAATAGAACCCTTGTCTCATCGCCCTATGGGTGATTTCGTGTGGTCCCCTATGAGCCTCGCACATTCTGGCGTGCATTTTGTTCAGTAGCTGGATTCCCTGCTCTTTGCTTATACATTTCAACATCGGTGTGACAATTCTGCTTTTGTATAGCTCTCTCGCTATGATGGAGTATTGTTTCATTCTTGAGTTCATTCTATCTATTTCATATTTGCAGTGTGGCTCATAGGTTCGATTGAGATATGCGAAAATGGATGATCTCTAGTCACTACTTGCGATGTCATGAACGCTGCAAGTCCGTTCTTCCTCTTCTCGTATGGCTTTGACTAACAGCTCTTGATAATACACGTCTGCTAGCATCGGTGCTCTTTGCGTGGCTACTTTCGCTAGCTCATCTGCTCTAGCGTTTTTGCTTCTTGGAATGTGGCAAAAAGTGAATCCAGCGAAGTGCTTTTCCATCCTTCTTACTGCTGCCAAGTACTTGATCAACTCGGGCTCTTTTGCGATGAACTCTTTCTCGACATGTCCCACTTTTACCTGAGAGTCTGACTTGACTGTGCATCTTTGAATGCCCAAATCTCTGAGCTTTCGCAAGCCTAGGAGCAATGCCTCGTATTCTGCTATGTTGTTTGTTGTGAGGAATTCTAGCCTAGCCGCGTAGCACAACTTTGGACCTTTCAACGGCATTAATATCGTTGGTATGCCCACGTCGGCCATTCCCCAGGCTCCGTCGCAATGCACAGTCCATGTTGGTTCTTTGAATTGTAATGTGGCATCGAAGGCTGCTGGGGTCCAGTCAACGATGAAGTCAGCGAGTGCTTGCGACTTGATTGCTGATCTGTGCTCGAAATCAACTATAAATTCGTTTAGCTCAGTGGCCCATTTTCCAATTCTTCCAATGCTTTGCTATTGTGAAATAGCACTACCAATGGCTATGCTGAAAGGACTTTGATGCAATGTGCCTGGAAGTAATGCTTCAACTTTCTTGATGCCATGACTATTATGTACGCTATTTTCTCCAGTTCAGAATAATTGAGCTTTGCTCCTGACAAGGCCTCTGATATGAAGTATACTAGGAACTGCTTCATCTTGTTTTCGTGTTCCTTTTCTTCAACCAGGATGGCGCTGACAATTGTTGGTGATGCTGCTAAATATAACAGCATGCTGATGGCGAAGGTTTGGTTAGGTTTTAAGCTTGTCGAAAGCTTGCTGTTGCTCGGTGCCCCAATCGAAATCATCTGAGCTCCGAAGGGTTATGAAGAAAGGTAAGCCCTTTTCAGCTGATGTTGAGATGAACCTATTCAGTGCTGCTAACCTGCCAGTGAGCTTCTACACCTGCTTTCTGCTTATAGGTGGTTTCATGTTGACTATCGCTGCTATCTTCTTGGGGTTTGCCTCGATGCCTCTCGCTGATACTAAACAACCGATCAATTTGCCTTTCTTGATGCCAAATATACATTTGTCCAGGTTTAGCTTGAGGCCGCTCTTTCTCAGATTCTTGAATGTTTCTTAGAGGTCCTTGAATGTGGGTCTCCTTCTTATCGCTCTTAACCACAATATCGTCGATGTATGCTACAAGATTTTTGCCTTTATGCTTGTCGAAGACTTCGTCTATCATTCTAGAAAAGGTGGGCCCTGCATTTCGTAGCCCCTCAGGCATCTATCGGTAACAGTAAGTTCCTCCTGGAGTGATGAAGCTTGTTTTCTCTTCATCATCTGGGTTTAACCAGATTTGATGATACCCCAAGAAGAAATCTAGCAGACTCATCACTTTGCATCCTACCACGATGTTAACTAACTTATCAATTCTTGGGAGTGGATACGGATCTTTCGGGCAACATTTGTTTAGATCGGTGAAATCAATGCACATTCACCACTTCCTATTCTTCTTCTTAACCCTCACCACGTTAGCTAGCCATTCTGGGTATTGTACCGATTTGATGACTCCGACATCAAGTAGCCTTTGTACTTCGACTTTTGCCGCTTCTGCTCTTTCTGTGGATATTTTCCTTAGCTTTTGTTTCCTTGGCTTTGCTCCCTTTGCCACGTTTAAGTTGTGTTGTGCGAGCTCACGACTGACGCCCTATAAGTCATTTGCCGACTAGGCAAACACATCCTGGTTCTCATGAAGGAAGGCTATCAGACTGTCCTTCTCATATTTTGCGAGGTCAAAGCCTACGTGCACGCACTTTTCTGGCGCCAATGCAGACAAAGGTGCTTTTAGAGTGTCTTCGACGGCCTCGGCCCTTAGCTCTATTGCCTTTTCACTGCCTGCTTCTTTGCTACTTCATTTACGAGGCTGTATCCAGGAATTGGTTTGCCCTCTTTTCGCCTAGATGCAGCTTGATCTCCTTGGACCACGATTGTTCCAAAAGGGGATGCCATCTTCATGCATAAGTAGTTTTGCTTTATCACAATTTTGAATTTGCTTAGAACTCCCCTACCGAAGATGGCGATATGCGGATAATCCATGTTGACTATATAAAAAGTTATTTAGTTTGGACCTTTTTCTTCTTCTGCGAAAGAGACCAAGATTGCTTTCTTCCCTAAGGCATCTATCTTCTTTCTACCAAAGCCGAACAATGAATTCCTGACTGGTTCCAGTGTTCGCCTGTCGACGTTCATTTGTTCGAAAGGCTTAATGAAGAGAATGTCAACAAAGCTTCCATTGTCTATGAGGATGTTGTGTACAGTGAACTCAGCTATGTTAGCTGTTGCTATGAAAGCGTCTGTATGTGGGAAATCTCGCACTTAGAAATCACTTTCATCGAAGGAAATTGGTACCATGGACCAAGCTGGCCTGTGGAGCGGTATCCTTGGCGAGACTGTATGCACTCTCCTTTCCTGGTCCCTTCTAGCTCTCTTGCTTTCATGCTCTTGATTTGATCTGCCTGTGATCGCGAATATGTGGCCCTATGATGGGAGGATACTATTTATGGCATGGTGTTCTTAGGCATTTTCTTGCTTTGCGAGATGAGGTTGGCTCGATTACTGTTGCTCCTGCTGAAGTAGCGAGGACACAACGACTGATTGCCCTAGATGCTATCCAAAATGCTGATATACCGAGAATGTCGGCTGCTACTATATATGGATGTTGGTTATATCCATGCGAAATGCTAGGGTTTTGGGGAGCGTAGCTATTCTCGCCATGTAGGGGTTGTCGTAACCCTGGTTATTTACCATTTCGTGGCTGGTGTTGTGGAACACATGGTTGGGTGTTTCGCTACTTTTTGTGGCTTCGTCTTTCTCCTTTAGCTCTCTAGCTATTTTGTTGTATTTGCAGTCTTTTGTGAAATAACCCACATTTTCACCACAGACAGCGCAATAAGGTGTCCTCTAGCTTCTTCCCCTTCCTCTGCCATCACGTCCACCGTGGGGACCTCATCCCCCTCATCCATCGTGTGGAGCTTGATTGAAGCTTCTATACTGTTGGTTTGGCGACAGCCCAGGGAACCCTTGCTCTGCTAGATTATGTTCTGGCTGTTCTTGCAAATTGTTGACTACGCGAAATGGTATCATGTTTTGCTGCCCTAGGGTTAGTGGTGGCCTAGGGGCCCTTCCTGCCTACCTCCACATGTTGCGTGTTGCCTTTTGCTTCTTTAGGTCATCATCTAACCTAGCATATTACCTCATAATCTCAAATAGCTCATTGACAGTTGTGGGGTAATTTCTGGTGAAATGTGTAGCACATTGGCCTATGTTCAACCCTTTGACAATTGTTGCTATCACCATTTCTTCCAGTGCATTTATCACTTGTTGTAACACCCTAAAAATTTGAAAAGAAGAAAAATAGGAAAAATATGATTTTTATATTTATGTTTGTGAAGCATGCAAATTTAGAATAAGAATAATTTTTATAAATTTAAAATCAAATATAAGAGTAGAAACATGCTTGTGCACTCATGCTGTTGCATTTAAATTTTTGAGATGAGTGGTTTGATTTAAATTCAAATTTGATTTGAAAATCATTTGAAAATTTGCTTTGAAAAATTAGAAAAAGAAAAAAAAATCATCTTCATTCGGTTTTTGGCCCAACTCAGCCGTAGCCCGCCGCCTCGGCCTGCTCAGCATGCGGCCCGTTGCTTCCTCCCGCGCCCGCATCCTCCTCCTGGGCCGAGACCAAGTCGCGGCCTGTCGGCCCGTCATCGCGCGCGCGCGTCTGCGTCCCGCATCGGCCGCTGATCCGTCGCCGACATGTGGGTCCCGCTTGTCAGTGTCTCTTTCCACCTTCCTTTCTTCTTCCTCCGGCTCCGCACCGCCTTCTCTCTTTCTTCTCCGATTCGGTGAATCAAATCCACCGCGCATCTTCGTTCTTTCCTTGTTTACCGATGCCTCCGGGCTATAAAACGGAGCCTCGCATTATTTCGCTCCCATCTCATCCTTTCGGAGCAGTCGCAATCGCCTAGCGCCGCCACCGTCGAATCACCGCCTCCACCGTCCGCCACCGCAAGCACGCCGCCATCCTCGTTCACCCCGTGCCCTAGTTCTTGCCTGGGGTGAGTTCGCCTTGCTTCCAGCTACCTCCCGGTGTTTCCCTTTCGTCGAATAGTGGCCGGAGCCGTGTTTTGGCTTTTTCCAGTGATGGCGCCGCCGCGGAAGTTCGCCGACGGCCGGAGTTCGGCCGGAGCGCCGCCCGTTTTCCCCAGATCCAATCTGGACCGTTCGTTTTAGATCTAACGGCTGTAAATAGAAGATACCGGTTCGCTGGTGATTTTGCAAAAGAAACCCTGAAGTTTTTAAGTATGTAACCCGCGGTCCAAAGCGTAATCTGGAAAAATACGTTTTGATTTATTGAAAACGTAATTCGTTTCGGAAAAAGAAAAATACGCTTTCTGATATTTACAGTTTTGCCATTCAGATTGTTTTAGTTGTAGAATCTTCGTTTTAACTCCGATTTGGTCCATTCAAATTTCGTTAGATTCATATTTGCAAGTTCTATGTAATTATACAACTGTACAGTAGGTTTGGATCAATTTATTTTCGAGTTTTTATTAAAGTATTTATTTTTCTATAGGAAATCTTTGGAAATTCATAACTTTGTTGTTCTAGCTCCGATTTTCGTGATCTTCGCGTCTGTGTGATCCTAGCGAGTTGTAGATTCATTTTAAAGACTTTTTATCTTATTTTCTTACTGTTGGTGTATTGTTCTAATTATAGTCTTGTTTGTCTATGCATGATTGCCTCTGGATGTGTGTTGTTGATATTGGTTGATCGAGTTTAGACGGTGAGAAATTCGTTGGAGATCAAGAGCCTTACTACGAGCAAGATCTTCAGGACCAGTTTGAGCAAGGCAAGTATAACATGGGATTATCCTTGTTGTCCTATTCACCTTATGCAAATAATATCATTATGCATTTATTCCTTGTTAAGGATGACTTAGCGATTGATCCTTTACCTTGGTACCTATTATATTGCATTGAGTAGTGTGGCTAGTGCTTAAACATGGACTATGATCATGTAAATTGATTAGAGGAATATGCAACAAACATTAAAAGATGATTTTGATTAATGTTTAAAGGGGATTAGAGCATGGGGGTTACTTTTGATGTTCTAATTGCTCTCCATAAGGACTCATCTATAAGCGACAATCCGGGATTTACAGTACAACTGTGGGGGCTATATGGCTCTGGCTTTAGTCATATAGAAGGACCTTTTCTAGCTTGTTAGTGGTATTTCCTTTATGGCGTAAGAATGGCTTCACGAATCGGGTATAGTGCGGCCTCTGTCCTCATGTGTATAGGCTGCGTGTTATTGTGCCATCAGGAAGGGGGGCTCTACATCTGTTTGCCGAGTGAATCTAATGGCCCTAACTTGTTAGACGAACCTTCGAAAGACTTCATAGTGTTTACCCTGCCTGCTCACCTTGGTAGTGTTTTGGGAGTAATTAACCCGGGCATTTGGGTAACACGACTCACAGTGAAAGTGTACAACCTCTGCAGAGTGTAAAACTGTTATAACAGCCGTGCTCACGGTCACGAGTGGCCTTGGACCCTTATGGAATAGTTGAATAATTGTTTATGATTATGTTTTTGCTATTCGTTAATCATTTCACATGGATCATATGTTTAATGTTTATATTGAGACATTTTGATACTATTGTTATGCTAAAATCATGCTAACTAAAAGCTACATGCTGATAAACCAATGAATATGCCTTTTTGAGCCTCATGAACCCCATGTTACACTTGTTGAGTACGAGATGTTCTTACGCTTGTTTATTTCTCTTACTTGGATAAAAATCCCGGATGGGTAACAGATGGAGGTAATAGTGACTACTACGCCTACTTCCCTGAAGATTACTAATCTTGCTGTCAACCAGTCAATGTACCTGTGACTGGAGCTACCACGAGAGATTTTTATTTATACTTCCGCTACATTTGTGTTAAGACTATGTGTTTAAATATCGTGATGTAATAACATTTGTGATGATACTTTTGTTATAATTTGTGAACTTATGTGTGATTGATCTCTGGGCGCACATAAGGGTATGCATTCCATTTGGTCGATAAATGGGTGTGACACTTGTGCTTTGATTTGAATGAGTCTCTCCAGATAATCACACAAGGGCTCATCATCTCACTGTGTACAGTTTAGCAGGTCCCTTGTGGTTTTCATTCCTAGGTGCTATCCCTAGAATGTGGATAAGAGTTTTTCTTTGACCTGGCTCCCTGAGTGGATGGAGAGGGGCTTCAATGATGTGTACCAATCATGGGAAATATCTTCAAGTGCCATAATTAGAGATTTGGCAAGAGTCTGATCGTCTCCTCCTGCTGAGGTGACGATGGTTTCATAGCCTGCTATGAATTTTCTTAGGATTGTCTTTTCGTTGAAGACTAGGATGTGTGGCTTGTAGCCCATGGGCCATGGGTGCAACTGGAGCTCCTTCGACAAGGAAGAGGTGGTGTCGAAAGCTTCTTCGTCTTCGTCTAGCAGGATAGCATCTAGTACTACCATGTTTCCACCTCCTGGACCGGCGCCCTCGCCAGCTGCTTTCTGTGTAGACATTGGATTTCGCATACTGTCGACGATAGTTAACAACCATATTTAACCATCAATAAAACATGTATAAGGGCATATATGAGAGCACCAACAAAGGTTTAGGATCTAAACTTACAAATTCCACGTGTTTTGGTGAATCTGTGATCTCTGCAGGATTATTCCAGAAAACCATCAAGGGGGACCTATTCGTCAAACGAAATCAAGAAATTATTCCGTGGCATATACATGGGAAGGTTCTAGAGGACACCACGTCGAGGCGGGGCTCGAGAGGCCACCAAGTGGGACCGGCCGATCCCACCCCCGTTCTGACCAACACCTCATGGTGCCTCTCACCCTCATCTTCTAGAACGTTCCTCCACCGCCTCCTAGGGTTGCATTCACACCATTTCTTAAGTCAGTTTGATCCAAGAGCTCATGCTGGACCCTCTGGGCTATATAAGGAGACCCCAGACCCTCTCCCTGAGGCATAAGTCATTTGGAGAAGATAGAAACCCTAATCATCCTTAGAGCTCCTCTAGTTTCTAGGGCATAGCTAGTTAAGCTAGGTCTAGAGGGAGGCAAGCAAATCTTTGCTTGGATTCCCGATAGTGTCAATAGCTTGGTTTGGTATAATTCTTGTACCCCTCTCGCCTTTGTATCTCCGTTATATTTATATGCTTTGGTACAATTCATATTAATCTTATTCATGTTCTTGGTTGCAATGTTCATAGTCTACTTTGGTTATATGCTTAGTACAGTTGGGTTATCATCATATTTATGCTTAAGTTCGTATAGCATTCACCCCAATGTTTATAGGGTGGGTGGTAGAGACCATGTAAGCATGGTGCTTATATGCTATTTACCTACGAATACACTCTATATTCTGGGTCATGTGGTAGATCGCGGATATGACACTCCCATTGAGTCCTTTGTAGTCCACTCCCCAAATATAGGTCATAGAAGTAGGGCCCGATTACGAAGGAAGGGAGAGGTTTTTATACTCAAACTTCCCTAAGTAATGCCCCTTATGTGTAGATACGATGATGATCTTAGCCATGATTCCTAGGTGTAATTACACTAATCAACATATACTTTGACTTGTAATTAAGGATGACTTGGGAATTATTCCTCTAATATTCTAACTTGACCATGCTAATGCCATAGATTAGAGTGCTTTGAGTGATTTATCATTAATCAATACTTATCATATTGTTGACGGTAATTAACTCCTATTAGAAACCGTCAATAAAACATGAAAAATGGTATAAATGTAATCACCACCATAGAATAGGAACTCAACTAACAAAATTCCACGAGTTTTAGTGAATTATGATTTTTTAGGGATTAAACATGAAAAATAGGAATTTTGGAGAAGAGTTGGGCCCAAGGAACCAGATCAAATCGCGTCAAACGGATCGGACCCCAATACTAGAAGACACTAGAATACACCAGAGAACACTAGAGCGAAGCGAAGGCCCAGAGGACAACATGTGGGGCCAGCTGGCCCCACATGCAGGCCACCCAACCTCCTCCCGAGGGCTCTGCTCTTCTCCTTCATGCAGCGCGTTACAACACATCTCTACGTCGCATCTTGATCGTCGTTTCAAGTCGATTTGATCCGAGGGCCGTGGTTCATCCTACCGGACTATATAACCAGACCCTAGACCCCTCAAGGCAGAGTATCCTAAAATCCTAATTCATTATCTTCAGATAGGATCAGAAAGAGATGTCCCTCGAAAGGAAAACCTCTCTAGAGCCAGCTTTCAAGAAGAAGACAAATTCTCCTCTAGTTTAGGTTTAGAATTTAGTCTTGAATTAGAATTAGAAGAGAGAGAGGGAAGAGATTTGGAGGGAGTATCGGCCTGTTGGAGCTGCTTCTACGCCTTGTACTTGCAGATTCAAGTTCTTCAAGGGCTTATGTCTGAGATTTCTTTAGTGATCAACTTCTATTTGTTAGTAAGTCTTAATGTTATTATTATTCTTCTAGTCTGCGACTCTTTTTGAGTACTTTATTCCTGGTAGCTCTAGGGGTAGAGTAGCCATCGTAGTGTAAGCGTGGTCCTTAGACTTGATTGCTCGTATGATGTACCCTATATTCCGGATCAGTTGTAGCTCGCAGGGGTGACTTTTGTAGCCTTGTCGAATCTTCTATAGTATATCTCCTGTTTATAGGCCGAGCAGGATTAGTTACTTAGGAGACTACACTCTGATTGTGCTCTTCTATAGTAATCCCTAGCTGAATCGTAATTAACATAACTTACCGCAATAATAGAACTAGACAACCTTAGTGATCGCCTTTATCTTCTATTTTCTCTATCCTTGTTTGCTACTCAGGGATTAGGTTTAAGACTTCGCCTACTGCTCCTCACGGACCTAGCAGTTCAGAGGTGCAACGCTTCCTTCCCATACGTGTGGGATACCTTTGAGGTGCTGCATCTGAAGCACAAGGATGAACCACACGAGAGGGACACCAAGAGCGGAGGGTGGACGTGACGGACGACCACGCAACTGCACGACACTGCTATGACGTGTTCGACTACATCGAGTCACTTCCGCTGCACCTGCGCGTCTAGTGGTAATCCCGTAACCTATAACTAGCAGTAGATCCTAGTTTATGAGGTCAAAAGCTCTGATTTTGTGGCTAGTGTAGCACCCTCATAACCCTATAGTGGTATTAGAGCCATAGCTGCTTCGTTATAGGTTTGGTTGTATGCATCGTGGTTCGTGATCTTACTGTGTTGGTCTTGTAACGATCTACTCGTACCGGTCAGAATTCCGCCATCCGAGTTAAGTGATACATGTAAACCTAGCCATGGCGAGATGGAGATCAATCAGTTTGATTGAATCGAACCTAGGTCAAGTGCCGAGCGCATATGATGCACGGTGGCGGTAGATTAGATCTACTGCCGAGCATCGGGGTGTAGGAAAAGAGTTGTTCAGTAAAACATCCATAACTTTTGCATACGACCTCGGATTGAGACGCATTTTATATGAAAAATTGATCTACAGAAAATTTTCAAGAGAGATAAAATGCCAAAGGTGGTGTCACTAATTTTAGATTTGTGAAAAACAGCCTAGAAAATGATGTTCTAGATGTTTTAAGTTTAGACGTCGGAATCAGTTAACTCTGTTTTGCAGGATTTCATGACTGGTATAGCCCTTATGTGTATGTGATGCATGTATGTAATTAATTCATGGCTTGCACGTCATGAGGAAGACAATATGGGCTAGAGCCAAGTAGATATTGTCAATTTAATGTAATGGCCTGCGTGCCAATCTGTGATGACCGCGACTATGTAATTATATTTCACTGCCCTGCGTTAGTGATAGATAGTCTTGGTGGATTCATCACTGATGGACGGCGTACATGGATCATGGAGATGGAGATCATCATGATGTACAGATTGATGGAGATGGAGATCCACAAAGTGACAATGGGCTATACCAAGTCATATATGTGATAATGTCGTTCTTACTATTATGTTCTACTTTCACGTGATAATGTTTTTTTCTACATATGCGATAGTGAAGTAGAACGATCCCTCAGCAATGTTTAAGTTATAATGCTTCCCCAAACCTTGCACTGTCACATGTCTTGTACAATTGGTGGTGGGTCTATGAAATTAGGGTGCCACTGATTTTCCTTGACTAGGCAGGCTCGTATCAGATACTTACAGCGAAAGGGTTGGTTACTTGAACAAGGTCATCCTAACGGTTAGGGACCTTGAAGCATTAGTAGTTGGGCAATCAGCATAGGGATGCTACCCAACAACAAGAGTCATATGTGATATGATTAGCAAAGAGTTGCTTACCGATCTACCTTGTCTTCTAGCGGTGATGCTAAAGCTCACTAGTTGACTTGTTAGTTATGGGTCTTGAATCACTAAGTTTCAATTGAGGGATATTGATTTTAGTGGGTGTAGATTCTATTAAGATTTTAATATGATTTACTCTGTCTTGGATACTTTGTCTTAGTATTTTGCATTATTTTTGTTGTAGATAAATGGCGCCTAGCAATCAACCATTTACTTTGCGTTCAATTCTTGAGAAAGATAAGTTGAATGGAACAAACTATGCAGATTGGATCCGCAACTTGAGAATTGTTCTCAGGGTTGAGAAAAAGGAAGAAATTCTAGACAACCCATTACCTGAAGCATCTGCTGACAATGCACCCGCTGCTGAGAAAAACGCTTACAAAAGGGCATGTGATGCTGATCTTGAAGTGAGTTGCCTTATGCTTGCATGTATGGAACCAGATCTGCAGATGTAGTTTGACAACAACCATGCAACGCATGATATGATTGTGGCACTGAATGATATGTTCCAGACTCAAGCTAGGACTGAAAGGTTCAATGTCTCTAAGGCATTTGTTGAAACCAAGCTTGTAGAGGGCGCACCTGTCGGGCCACACATGATCAAAATGGTTGGTCACACTCAGAGGTTGGAGAAGCTAGGCTTCCCAATTGGTCCAGAGTTGGCTACTGATTTCATTCTCGCATCTCTTCCACCCAGCTATGGGAACTTTGTCTCAAACTACCATATGCATGGGGCGGAGAAGGGCTTGAATGAACTGTGTGGCATGCTTAAGACAGCTGAAGCTGATATTAAGAAAGGTGCTGGCACTAGCCATGTGATGGCGGTCCAAAACAAGCCTAACTTTAAGAAGAAGGGCAATGCTTGTAGGAAGCAAAAGGGCAAGGGCAAGGCCAAAGGTGAGACCTCTAAGCCAAACCCACCTGCGCCCAAGGCTAGACCATCTGCTGATGAAGAGTGCTTTCATTGTAAGGGTAAAGGTCACTGGAAGAGGAACTGCAAGCTGTATTTGGAGTCCTTAAAGAAGGATGGTGGTAAAGGTACTATCGTTGCTCATACACTTGTTGTTTATATTACGGACATTTTCCTCGCTAACTCTTATATTAATTCTTGGGTATTTGATACTAGATCGGTTGCTCATATTTGCAATACGATGCAGGGAATGATAAGAAGTAGAAGCGTGGGAAAAGGAGAAGTTGATTTCCGCATGGGCAATAATGCAAGAGTTGCTGCGTTGAACGTCGGGACGATGCAACTCCACCTGCCGTCAGGATTTATTTTGGAATTGAAT
Organism: Saccharum hybrid cultivar R570; assembly: GCA_038087645.1. Classification (NCBI taxonomy): domain Eukaryota; kingdom Viridiplantae; phylum Streptophyta; class Magnoliopsida; order Poales; family Poaceae; genus Saccharum; species Saccharum hybrid cultivar. Next base: position 21,680,707 of record JAQSUU010000106.1, on the reverse strand, counting down.
AATTGTTATTATGTTCCTAGTATAAGTCAAAACATTGTGTCACCTTCATGTTTGATGAAGGATGGTTATTCATTTGCGAGTAAAGACAATGGTTGTGTAATCTCCAAGGATGATATGTTTGTGGCTTTTGCATCCATTGTGAATGTGATATTTATTTTAAATCTTGATGATGCATTTGTCTATAATGTTAATGCTAAAAGGCCTCGGCTTAATGAGTTAAGTCCTACTTATATGTGGCATTGTCGTTTAGGTCATATAAGTGAGAATCGCATGAAGAGGCTCCATTCTGATGGGCTTCTAACTTCGTTTGATTTTGAATCATATGAGACGTGTGAGGCTTGCTTAATGGGAAAGATGACCAAGGCGCCTTTCACAGGTTTTTCTGAGAGGGCGGCAGACTTGTTGGAACTTGTACATACTGATGTTTGTGGACCAATGAGCACGACAGCTAGAGGTGGATTTCAATACTTCATTACCTTCACTGATGATTTTAGTAGATATGGTTATGTCTACTTAATGAAACATAAGTCTGAGACTTTTGAAAAGTTCAAAGAATTTCAGAATGAAGTAGAGAATCAACGTGGCAAGAAAATTAAGGCCTTGCGATCTGATCATGGAGGCGAATATTTGAGCCACGAGTTTAGCAATCATCTAAAGAGTTGCGGAATTGTTCCACAGCTTACGCCACCTGGAATGCCTCAGAGAAACGGCGTGTCTGAGCGACATAATCGGACTTTGTTGGACATGGTTCGGTCTATGATGAGCCAGTCGGACCTTCCTTTATCGTTTTGGGGATACGCTCTAGAAACAGCCGCTTTCACACTGAATAGGGTACCGTCTAAGTCCGTAGTTAAGACACCATATGAGATGTGGACTGGTAACAGTCCCAGTTTGTCTTTTCTAAAAATTTGGGGTTGCGAAGTTTATGTCAAACGACTTATATCAGATAAACTAACACCCAAGTCAGACAAGTGCTTTTTCGTGGGATATCCGAAGGAAACTTTAGGGTATTATTTCTACAACCGATCAGAGGGCAAAGTGTTTGTTGCTTGAAACGGTGATTTCTTAGAGAAAGAGTTTCTCAAAAGAGAGAAAAGTGGACAGAAGGTGTATCTTGAAGAAGTTCAGGATGAGCCAATAGAGAATGATTCCACGAGTGATGCTAATGTAGCAGAACATGTTAATATACCTATGGCAATAGAGACACTGCCACAACCACAAAGGTCAGCTAGAATCCGTGCATTATGTGGTGATTTGTTATTGTTAGACGCTGACGAACCTGCGACATACGCGGAAGCGATGATGGACCCAGATTTCGAGGAATGGCAAAGTGCCATGAGATCCGAGATAGATTCCATGAATGAAAATCAAGTTTGGAACTTGGTTGACCCACCTGATGGGGTTAGACCCATAGAGAGCAAATGGATCTATAAAAAGAAAAAGGATATGGATGGAAACGTTCATGTCTATAAAGCTCGACTTGTCACAAAGGGTTTTTGGCAAGTTCAAGGAATTGACTACGACGAGACTTTCTCGTCGGTAGTGATGCTTAAATCTATCCGGATCACTCTAGCAATAGCTGCTTATTTCGATTATGAGATTTGGCAGATGGATGTTAAAACAACCTTTCTAAATGGAAATTTGGAAGAGGATGTGTATATGATACAACCTAAAGGTTTTGTTGATCCTAATAATGCTGGAAAAATATGCAAGCTTAAGAAATCTATTTATGGGTTAAAGCAAGCATCTCGAAGTTGGAATATTCGTTTTGATGAGGCAGTCAAAGGGTTTGGCTTCCGTCAAAATAATGAAGAACCTTGTGTTTATAAGAAGGAAAGTGGGAGCGATGTAGTATTTCTAATCTTGTATGTGGATGACATACTTTTGATTGGAAATGGCATTCCTATGTTGCAATCTGTAAAGACTTCACTAAATAATACTTTTTCTATGAAGGATTTAGGAGAAGCAACATACATTTTGGGCATAAAAATCTATAGAGATAGATCAAAGAGGCTTATAGGTTTAAGCCAAGATACGTACATTAACAAGGTGTTGAAACGGTTCAACATGGAGCAGTCCAAGAAAGGGTTCTTGCCTATGTCACATGGTATGCACTTCAGCGAGAAACAGTGTCCTTCGACAGTTGAAGAGCGGGAGCACATGAGTAATGTTCCATATGCCTCGACTATTGGTTCTATCATGTATGCCATGATATGTACTCGCCCAGATGTCTCATATGCTCTAAGTGTTGCGAGCAGGTACCAAGTTGATCCAGGTGAGAGTCACTGGACACTTGTCAAAAACATCCTTAAGTACTTAAGAAGGACTAAAGATGTGTTCCTAGTCTATGGAGGTGAGGAGGAGCTCGTTGTAAATGGTTACACCGATGCTAGCTTCCAAACCGACATGGATGATTCACAATCTCAATCAGGTTTTGTGTTCACAATAAATGGTGGTGCTGTAAGTTGGAAAAGTTCCAAGCAGGAGACAGTGACCGATTCTACAGCAGAAGCCGAGTACATTGTAGCCTCTAGAGCTACAAAGGAAGGTGTTTGGATGAGGAGGTTCCTCATTGAGAATGGTGTGTTTCCTGATGCATCTAGCCCATTGAATCTACATTGTGATAATAATGGGGCGATAGCGCAGGCTAAGGAGCCAAGGAATCACCAGAAGAACAAACATGTACTGCAGAAATTTTATCTCATTCGAGAGTTTATTAGATGAGATGAGATCAAGATGTGCAAGATACACACAGATTCAAATGTTGCAGATCCTATGACAAAGGATCTTCCACAGCCTAAGCATGAGACGCACGTGAGAGCTATGGGTATTAGATATCTTTGAGATTAACTCTAGTGCAAGTGGGAGATTGTTGGGAGTATGCCCTAGAGGTTATCATAGAGATGATTGTATTGCCTTATATCCATGACATATTATGAGTCCATTGAATATCCATTAAGGACAACTTGTATCTATTAGCAATTACATGAATTGTTTGTGAAACTCTTTTACTTGTATGGTTATTCTAGAATGGTCCCTAATCAGAGTTCATGTTAGGATGCACATGAACATTAGATCAGCATATTATTAGTTGATGACTATGTTTCACAAGTCATAGACATAGAGATGTCAAACTAATAATATGGGCACATGTGTGACATGTAGGTTGGACTGATCCAACGTGAGATGTTGTTATTGTCTCGATTCACATCATGTATGTTATGTCCTTAGACCTGAGATTGTTGTATGTACTCAAGATGTGAAATGACATACTTAGAGACTATCAAACGCTACTCCGTAACTGGGTAGTTATAAAGGTGATCTTTGGGTTTATCAAGAAACATGTTGTGAGACATAGATAATCAAGATGGAATTTGCCCCTCTCTATGTGAGAGAGATATTAATGGAACACTCTAATGATTGGATCAACAAATGCATGGCCATGCTTAGGTTAAGTGTTAACCTATGAGTTGGATCAAATATCGTGTGTCAAAAGGAAAAACATGTATATGGTTTGTGGTGGTTCATCTTATATGATCTTTGCATACACATAGGAGTTGACACGTCTTGCTAGAGACCGCTATCAACTAATGGCCGAGTAGGGGTACTCGGGCCACGTCTACGTGTGCGTGAACCTATAGGGTCGCACGCTTAAGTGGCTGGAAGCCTAATTCGGGTTGGACCCAAATTTGACTAGGCTTAGGGTTTTCTAATTGGGCCTCCAACTTGGGGCTGATTAGAGGTGCCTATATAAGAGAGGGAGGGGGTGCAGCCAAAGGATATATGCCATAAGGCAACCGCCGTCGCCCCCCTCCCACGCTCACACCTACTGCTCCTCACGGACCTAGCAGTCCGGAGGCACAATGCTTCCTCCCCATACGTGTGGGATAACTTAGAGGTGTTGCATCTGAAGCACAAGGATGAACCACATGAGAGGGATGCCAAGAGCGGAGGGTGGACGTGACGGACGACCACACAACTGCATGACACTGCTACGACGTGTTCGACTACATCGAGTTGCTTCCGCTGCACCTGCACGTCTAGTGGTAATCCCATAACTTGTAACTAGCAGTAGATCCTGGTTTATGAGGTCGAAAGCTCTAATTTTATGGCTAGCGTAGCACCCTCATAACCCTACATAAAGTACATCATTCCATTCCTTTGGGTTAGATATTAAAACTGGGTCATTCCGGTGAAGTGCTACATCGGTAGATTATCAGTGCGCTTGCGGATAACTAGAGTGTGCATTAATTATACCAACACATATACATATTTTATCTTATGACTTACCCCTGTTGTGAGTAGGATCGTGGTTATGGTTTACTTCTCCATTAACAGTATAAGTTATCAATATATATTCTGCTAGACCTTCCCTGTGGTAAAATATAAATAACGATACATGGAATACTCTCGGGTGAAGTGCTACAATGGTATATTATCTGTGCACTTGTGGATTTCTTATTGTTGATATAATCTTTCCTCAGTTACAAGTGTCATGTTAGTAAATACCAACAAGCATTTCTAGCTCCGTTACTGGGGAAGGTAGCTAGGCAATCAAAAGGAATATTGATAAACTTATACTTATTGATGTGATCGAGATAACCTTTAACCCCTGCTCAAGCAGGATTACCCTTGTTTGTCTACTTTTATATCTTATGCATGATAATGAATAACTGGTTTTTGATCTTCTAGCAAGCTTCCACAAGAAAAGAAGGAACACATTGAAGAACTCAGGATTGGAGAAAGAGGTTGACGTCACAAGAATTCAAATCACATCTCAAGTGACGGAGATAGACGCTGCATTACTCACAAATTCTATCATATGAGTCATGGTAAGTATGATCAAGAAAATGTGAGATAGTCTTGCTCAAGGACTTTAAATTTGATGAGTAGTTATCCTTTTAATCTTGCATTCCACTGCATGTTTACTTTGAATAATTCATGTATCTACTATGTTTAGTTTATGTTCAAATCCACAACTTGTTTAGTTCCGTTCATATATCCATCCCACTTGCATCCTTATTAAAAAATATATATGGACACATGAAGGTCTAGGTATAAAAAAATTGTGATCACATGACGGCTCATGATTAGTTATTAAAAAAAGAGAAAATTAACTCACCATGATCATGCTCTTTTCCATCTCTATTTGAATAAGTCTCTACATTGCTTTTGTTTTACCTTTGTTTACTATAGCATATTTAGGTTTGGAAGTATCTTTATACATCTTTTAAAGTAAGCATGGTCCTTAGTTTAAATCAAGAGGTGTGTGATCTTACTTCCAAAGGTCTTTTAAATTAAGCATGGTGCTTAGATTAAAATGTCTTCCTCAATCAAATTAGACATAGAGTTTAGGTTGGTTGTTGAACTAAAACTTGCTATAGTAGATACTGGATATTTTGTCGGACTAACCCCTGCAGGAAATTTTCAAACTCAATTTGGGTAAGTCAAGAGATGAATTCACATCAAAGATAAATTAAGGCAAGTGAATTCTAATAACTTTGCAAAAAAGGAAGACCCAACTCATTCTTTATGAAAGAAGAACTATGAGTATCTTTTGTTGCAAATTATATTTGCCTTGAACCATGTTAAAAATGCAGCAAACACATAAAACATGATAAACAAAATCTATGCTGAATAATCCTAAAACCATGCATCCTCCCATTAGCATAGAGGAAAATCATAAAAAGTATGGACAACAAAAACCTGTATTTCAAATTTGTTATATTCCTCGGGTATGTATCCATTAACATTTTGCAGGAAAGAATGAATATAAGTTGTGCCTATCCATGGTTTGGTTGAATTTGTGAACAGCCAAATCACCACTTCAGCAATGGAATGAAGAGGAAATGAGATAAGTGCCACGAAAAGGATTTACAATAAAAGCACTTACTCACGGGAAGTGGACAGACAAATCAACTGGTCATGATTAACGTCGAAGGCAACCTTCCACTGAGCCATTCTAGGACTCAAGCTAGGAGACTAATGAGAAGCAGGGAGCAACTCACCTCATATTAGCCAATTAATGCCTGTTTTCATCACCCTCGAAGACACCATCTCGCATGTCGGCAACAAGGACCAAGATGATGGGATACCACCACATCATGGCATACATTCTCGATCAATGGTCTACCCATGGTGTTCCATAAGGCCGTAAACGACCATGATCACACAAAAGACACCACTACGCCATTAGAGATGAAGCTTCCATATGAATTCGAATGAAGATTCTTTTTTGACCCTTAAGGCGCCTGCCACGTCGTTAATAAACAAAGAAGAACAACTCTCCGCCATGCTGCTAGAAGACAAAAATAATCAAGGAAGAACTAGAGCTTGCATCTTCAATGGACCCTAACTCGTCAATCAAGAATCAACAAAAATCAAGAAAGATTGGTGGAAGAAGAGCAAGCAATTATTCGTATTTCCACCGGATGGTGAAAAGGCAAAGCTTAATGTAAGACAGGGACCTGTTCAATGGACCACGAGCTCTCACCAACGAGTAAATCAGATAAGCCCTCCTTCTTCAAGTATGTTTGTCACTACTCACATCAAAAGAAGGAAGGATAAAGACATAAGGTATGTTCAACCAAGCATTATGCAACATTAAAACACATTCATGTCAGAGTTCTATCATCCAAATTTGATTATGCGTTCTACAAAATTCAAGTATGGGGGATGGAGTTCTTTAAAACATCTCATGCCATGTTACTAATTTGGCTTGGTCATCTTTACCTTTATGTCATGCTTGCTCAATCACTAACAAATAAAAATTTAAACAATCATGTTCCTTTGGTTCACCATACATATTCTTGTTTCTACTTGAATGAATCTCTTTAGTCTTTTAAACTTCCTTGTCCTATTATAAGTATGCTTCAAAATATTATTCAAACACAATTATCAAAACATACTTGTATAGAATTTAGTTGTATATGTGGACTAATCCTTATAGGAAAATATTCAAAATTTATTGAGAATGTTAGAAGATCATTCGTAGAAATAAATCAAGGTTAGAGGTATTCTTCAAAACAATTTCACACACCTTTGCCTCGTTGAAAATTTGAAGTAGTGGTGAATAATAAAGGTATATGATTTAAAACATGGGATACACATTGACCTTTAATTCCTTGGCAACACTATCCTTACTTTGAATCAGTTGTATACTCCTTTGGGTATGTGTTGTCTACTAATCCCTTGCAGAGAAGAAATAATGAGAGGAGCAGAGGGTCTAAAGAGTGAGAAAGGAGTGCAACATATGAGACAAGATGCTCATGAACAACCCAAGATGCAAGGAAGGAAGGGACCACCATAAGTCATCTACCCTTCATCACATGGTGTCATCACACTCCAATAATGAAGGTAACATTTTAAGATAAGTGGTCATCGTTTTTCTCTTGATCTTGGTATGCACATAAATGAAGACACAAATTGTTAGAGTTACAGCTTTGATTGATTCAACCTGATTAACTCAACATGATTTGTTCTTTAAGTTTGTTCATGGCACCATTTTTTGATCTCGATTTTAACCAAACAAGCTAAAATATTGCATATCTTATCTCTGAAAGATGATAGTCATAATCATGTAAACTTTGATACATTACATAAAGATAGACAATCCTTCCATAGGTTAAGCAACTCCACTCTTTTTGCCACAATCAAAATGCTACAATCATGCTCATGCTTTTGATCTTATCACCCATGTTATAAATGAACAATGTACACAACATCAATCTTATCATGTCTAAGGCTAGAGAAGAATGAATAAATTTATGGTTCCACTAACAAAGCCCATGCACTTGATCTCTACCTTGTCCTTATGAGCATAACACATTTTAAGTAAAGTGTGCAGGGAGATGATCCCCCAAACTCTACAAGTGAAAGTTCTGACCTGGTAACAACGAGGCACATAAGATTGTCACCAAAGATTGGCTTCAAAACGCTGAACAAGAAAGAAAAAGAAGGCGGCACCACCATTGGGAGCGCCACTAATGGAGGCACCACCACAAGAATCCTCATCCTTAAGAGTGATCCGAGGTACTCAATTAGTGAACCACCGCAAGAAAGAGCCCTGTCCGGAGGACTTAAAAATCCGAACCCTTGCCCTGAGGTAAAATTGGTTGTTATTCATATTTACTTTTAACATTGCATTAGAAAAGAAAATAATTTTTTTTATTATTGCATCATAAACCTTAAGCCCCATATGAATGATTTTCACGGTGTGTAAAAACCCGTAAGAATATTCATCGTGGTGGCATAAAAATAAAAAATACTATGCATACATTTATATATCATTTTCTGCATACATATTTTCTTTTCTGCATTATAAAAATAAGAAAATTATATATATATATATATATATATCCTATTAAAATTATATCAAAAGAAAAGCTGTCTAAACCCACAAGAACAAATTCTCGAATGGTTGACGCTAACCCCTTATCCTAATACAAGCCTCGAGTTTTTGGTGTTCTTATTGGAGCATTTTGCAGGATGGTACATATAATCAAGAGCTAGTTCATCCGGTTGACCTCATCTTACTCCACCCAAAGTACATCTTCCTGAATCAACCTCTAGGTGGATAAGATGGACGTCCGTTGACAAACATGCTCTAAAAAGGATCACTTAACTTTCAACAACCGACCACGACAACATCCGGCTTGGTGGAGGAGCATGCCACATGTATCTAGCTAAGTATTTCTTTCCATTTTTAGTTTTACTATTTTTTACTTTGCTTTCTATTAGCTAAAAGAAATAAAAAGATGAATAACTAAGAAAACAAAATAAAATTTATCCTAATTTAATTATATATATTATTAGTAAGGTGTGATTTTAAAACTTTGAAAACAAAATAAAAAGTGTGTTTAGTCTTCTATTTTTAAGAGCTAAATAAAATAATATAGCCTAGGATAAACTCTTGCACTGGAAATGATAAATAGTTGCTCTGTCGTAATCCCTTTCAAGTACCTAATTTTCAGCCTTGAATTCTCCTAAGTTTTGGATACGATTAATTTGATATAAGAATTTATTCTGAACTTGAAACTCGTGGGTAGCATATGTCTGATCTAAGTCTAGGTAATTGACGGATATGATATGAGTTGGTCTAAGTTGCTATTTATCTTATTCCTAGCGATACTGAGTTCTGGAGATTTTTTTTAAAACATAAAATCTTTCATGATGAGCTCTTGTATGACAAAGCTCAAATTTCTACCAGAGCCATATATGATACATAGACTAGGAAAAATTTCCACTCATATATGCTGCTTACTTTACTTTGAGTTTAGTCAAGCTTCGTTGATGCCTTATGAGGGATCTATCATGCTCTTAAAATCAAGATTATGTACACACCACCCACACATGCACTATTCCTACAATGGGGGTAGGCGCAAAAACATGCCATTCCATCTAAATCCACCCAAAAAAATATTTTACTCCTACACTAGGAGTGAACACCAAAAATATACCCCATAGGATATCCCCCGAATAAATGCTCTAAGTTCTTGTTACTATCTCTAAAAAGTTGTAGAAAAGAGGCATGTGGTTATGCATGTGGCAGAACCTCCTAATTTGATATGGCCCACATGTACCTGTCATTATCTCAAAGACCTCTGACGGCTATGCATGTGTACTACAGACCTTAAGAAGTCTGTCAGGTGTCCTCGGGAAACTCGAATCATCCACGATCTTCCAAGCAGGATCACATTATAGAGGCATTGTAGTATTACAATAGTTTATATAACAAATTACATCAGAGTAAAAGTATGAAAGTCTTACATATCATAATTTACAAACCATTTGTTTCAAACCTTACAAACTTAAGTTTAGTGATTACAACCACAATAGTGGAGTAGCATTAGTAACTTTATTACAGACCACCAAAATGTAGCGCTCTGCCCAAGAGCCAAACATACTACTCGTCGTCGCTTATCACAAAGACGGTCATGTAGCAGGGTCCGAAACAAACCTGCTCATGGACATACCTGCAACAAGGGTTTAACAAACCCTGAGTACAAAAGTACTCCACAAGACTTAATCGATGAAAAGGGTGGAGAAGACTCAGGAATGCAGGCTCAGGGGATTCAAGATAAGGCTTTAGCAAGAATCAAAGTCTTTTGCAGAAAAGCTCACTATTTGTGAATCCTTACTTTCAATCTTTTAAACTCATCATTTATTATGGCTATCACTAGGTGAGTCTATTCTATAATAATCACTTCTTAACATTCATCTCAAGATTCCACTTCTAAAGTTTCATCCATTAACTACGATGCAGTTGCGAAGGTCAAGTCTTCTTGTCCGAGAAGCAGCGGCGATTCGAATCGATTATACCCAACTGGGGATCTCTAACCACACGACATATGCCAAACTTTAACCCACATATATCAACCTTCACCTGGATCCTCCAAAACATGACCGGGTCCAGCGCCACCCGAGAGTACAGTACGCCTCCAATCCAGCCCTTGGCCACGAGGGTACACACTACTCTCGCCATCTCTCTACTCCCAGTGCGCTGTCGGCTGTTCACGTGATAGAATTACTGAGGTCTTAGGCTTACCAGAGTATGCGGTCAGTTGCAAAGTCTCGACCAAATAGGACTACAACAGACGGTCCTTAACCGACACAGTCGGAGACACTATATTGGGACTCTTTTCTCAATGCAAGTCTACAGACCAGTCTCAGATTATCATCATCATTATTCATCACTTTGTTCCACAATAACCCTTCAAACTTTGTTAAACATTTTTAAAGTTTTCTCATTAAGCAAGGCTAAACATACTAAGTATTTTCAAATAAAAACAATAATAAGGATGATATTGAAGTATCAAGGATGGTAGTGCAATAATTAGATTATCACTCAACTCCTATCACCTAATGCAACAAAGCATTAACATAAGTGAAGTAAAGCTTTTCGAAACACAAGGAAGGTTTAAATGCATCCGGGGCTTGCCTTGATCGACGGAAATTTCTGGTTCCGGGTCAGTCCCACAAATATCAAACTCAACCTCCACTGATGATGGCTCTTCTTCGGGGACTGGTTCGACCACATTAATCTCCTCGTTCATGGGGACTACAAGAGATGAAAATGTATGCTCAATATGATGAAGTACGAAACATGATGCTCGGTAAATGCATAACAAGATTAAGAAGTTGAGTACAACTTTTCTTCACGGTACAGTTGCAAAACAACAAAATTAACCAACTAAGTGTATTAGGGTTTCAACATGTTTTACTTCACATTAAATATCATTAGGGTTCACTAATTACATGTTAAACATGAGCTCAAATAACTAAATAAGATGCCAAAGATCATTAAGTGTTAATGACCCAAGGTCAGCATCCAATCACAAAGTCAAACAACCCTAAATCATTAAGCACTAATCATTTGATTAACTAATTAATTAATAAAGCATAAATTAAGCATAAAATAAAATTTGTCCAATTAACCTCAAAATTTTATTTTAAGAAGCTTACATCATAACTAAGTGGCAAAACAATTTTCACAATTTTTGGATAAATATTTAATCCTAGAAAAATTATGGAAAACTCATTTATCAATTAATGGAGCTAATTAATTGACATGCAAAAAGTAATCAAAATTGGCATTTCATATTTTTCTTAGACAGTACTCATCACACAGAGGCTACACAAAAAATTTATAATTTTTGGGGCTCTGGTTAATTCACAATGAAATAAACAAAATTTGGTACTGTTTAATATTTTAGAAAAGAAGAAAATGGAAAAACTATTCCACCGGCTCGGCCCACTTCTCCCTCTCTCCTTCTCGCCCAACCGGCCCACCTGGGCACATGCCTCTCTTCCTTCCCCCCTGGCCTGCTTCTCCTTGCCTGGCCCAACCGAGTTGGACCGGCCCAGCAAGGCCAGGTTGCTCAGGTACGTGACCATCCCGGCCCAGCCGACTTGGCAAAGCTCGCGCCCGGCACGGCTGACTGGCGGGCGATGGCGCTGTTCGCTGGCGACACGAGCTAGCCCAGCACATCCTTTCACCACCCGCACACTAGCCCATAGCACTACTTGAGCGAAAACAAGCAAGAGCAGATCACAACCACAACCATGGCGGCTCGACGGTGCTCCGCACGGTGGCGTGGTGGTGGAAACTCGTTCTGGCTCGGTAGAGATAGAACGAAAGTGAGCAACGCGATCAGGAGCTCACCCTGAGCACTACTACATGCGCGATTGATGCGAAGATGCAGCGGCGGCGTGACGTTGCCGTCTCGGGCAGCGGCGGCTGCGCGCACACAGCGACGAGTGCGCGTCCCAGCGACTACGGCGTGGTAGAGTTGGGACTGATGAGTCGATGAGCATCAGTAGGTGAAGATGGAGCTGACGCTCGAGACGGGGCGGTGAGCGGCTCACCGGAGTGTCCTGGCCACTGCGGCGGTGCTGCGGCCGGCTCTGGAGAAGATGGCCGCACACCGTGGCTCAGCGTGGCTAGCGGTGAGACGAGCAAGCCAGGAAGGAGCGCCAAGGCGAGGTAGAGGCGCTGGCGAGAGCAATTGAGTGGTGGCTAAGCGGGGAGGGAGAATTGCTCTGAGGAGGTGATGAGGCTCGATGGAGATGGTGGCGAAACAGGGGAGGACGACGTCAACTTGGTTCGACATAACGGCTCGGTGATGCTTCTAGACGAGCCAGCAGCAGCTTGCGGTCACCACGTGAGCAGGTGCGTGGCAACGCACGCAGAGGCAGCATGAGAGGGCGGTGGCCGGTCGGCGGCAAGCAGCTCGGTGGTGCTCTGCTGTTGAAACTGATTTTGAAAAAATTACGAAAATGCCGTTGACTCCATTTTGCAAATTGCTCCCAAATTTTCTAAAGAAGTTGAAAAACTCCAAAAACAAAAGTTCCTCAGCTTTTCAAATTCCACAACTTTCTCAATAAAACCTTTTTCAAATTTAGCTTAGATTTTGAAATTTGAATTTCAAATCAAAAGGGGACATTTTCTGGATTTTGGTAAATTCAAAATTACTTTAAATTTTATATTGAAACTTTAAAAACTCAAAATACCAAAATTGTACATCTTGGCAAGATCTACAACTTTGCTTTTTAAATCATTTTCGAATTCTACCTCCATTTTGAAATTGGAATAGGAAAATGAAAATGGGTCAAATTTGGGATTCGAATCTTTTCAAAATCACTCCAAATTTTATACTGAAACTTTGAAAACTCTAAGAACCAAAGTTGTACAACTTGACAATATCTATAACTTTGCTTTTTGGCTCACCCCCAAATTCTTTTTAGATTTTGAATTACACAAAAGGGGGTAAAACGGGGTTTTCCGGAAATCAGGGTTTTGAATCAAATTCAAACTTGATTTGGTTTCTACATTAATTGATGATTAATTAGTGATCATAACTATCATCCAAATGTACCATTGGGTCAAATCACATGTGACCTACCCAATGGCACATTTGTTTGAACCAATTTGGAATTATAAATTTATTTTAATAAACCTCCCAATTTGAATTCGAATTTAAATTGGAAAACTCAGGGCAAGTTTTGGAACTCAAATTCAACCTCAAACTTGGAGTTTATTTTTAAATGTTGCACTTGAGTTTATCCCCTACACTTGACACTAGTGTAGAACACAACTTTACACCTCAAATTACATAGGGTATAATCCAAGTATTTAAAATGACATTCAAAATTAGCGTTTTGGATTCAAGTCAAACATCACCAGAACTCAATCAATCTATGAATGTAAATTTGTTTTAGTTGATACACATCAGAGTTGACTAAAACATGAATACTTTGCAATGCATATGATGACATGGCCAGTTTTAGTTACCATAACACCAGGGGTGTTACAATGCAAAAGTTATTCATGAAAAAAGAAGTATTGAAAAAATGGACAAGTGTCTGAGATATTTAAAACAATGGGTACTCCGATGCCCACCTGAAAAGAAAAAAAGATAGATGAATAAGATAGCCTATATTTTTATGCAAAGTTGTTTTCCAAGTTCTAATTTTAAGGAGCATAGTAGAATTAGGTTAGCCACCATATATATATATCCCCCATATTCCATACACATGCACATCTTGATTTGATAGTATGACTTAACTCTTTTTTTGGATCCGAGGTTTGATTTTATAATATATGTATTGCAAGTATGCTCTTTCATGTTTTCTCCATTCCTATGAGCTCCACATAAGACTTAGTTGTAGGAAGAGAAAAGCATAACATCACTATTGCCTTGGTAAGGATCCACAAATACCACATATATTGAGAGACTTGAGAGTGTCATACAATAGAAGCTCTAAGTTTTATTTTAAAAACTTGTAAAAACTCCAGAATAATGGATGAGCAAAGAACTTGAGACATAGTGCTTGACTTGATTGTTCTGTCTTTCAATTGCTCAAGACCCAAGTGAAGGCTAAGAAGCCCCATGGTTGAAGGTAATATGGGTAAGTTTGAAAGTCAGATCGGTTTATTCTAATCTAGAGGAGAATTTTTGTTTGAACGCATGTGTACTTTTGAGGCGTGAAAGCATTGAAGCAACTCCCGATCCAACTTTTTGCTAAGTTTAGCTTTGCTAAGGGACTAGCAAAGGTTAAGCTTGGGGTAGCTTGTTGACGGTAGTTAATAACCATATTTAACCATCACTAAAACATGTATAAGGGCACATATGAGAGCACCAACAAAGGTTTAGGGTTTAAACTTACAAAGTCCACGAGTTTTGGTGAATCTGTGATCTCTACAGGATTATTCCAGAAAACCATCAAGGAGGACCTATTCGGCAAAGAAAATCAAGGAATTATTCCGTGGCATATACATGGAAAGGTTCTAGAGGACACCAGAGGACACCACGCCGAGGTGGGGCCTGAGAGGCCGCTAGGTGGGACCGGCCAGTCCCACCCCCATGCTGGTCGGCACCCCCTGGTGCCCCCTCACCCTCATCTTTTGGAACATCCCTCCACCGCCTCCTAGGGTTGCATCCACTCCATTCCTTAAGTCGGTTTGATCCAAAGGTTCACGTTAGACCCTTTGGGCTATATAAGGAGATCCCAGCCCTCCTCCCTGAGGCATAAGTCATTTGGAGAAGACAGAGACCCTAATCATCCTCAGAGCTCCTCTAGTTTCTAGAGCATAGCTAGTTAGGCTAGGTCTAGACGGAGGCAAGCAGATCTTCGCTTGGATTCCCAATAGTGTCAAGAGCTTAGTTCGGTATAATTCTTGTACCCCTCTCGCCTTTGTATCTCCATTATTTTTATATGCTTTGGTACAATTGTATGACATTCATATTCATCTTATTCATGTTCTTGGTTGCAATGTTCATAGTCTACTTTGGTTATATGCTTGGTATAGTTGGGTTATCATCATATTTATGCTTAAGTTCATATAGCATTCACCCAAATTTTTATAGGGTGGGTGGTAGATACCATGTAAGCGTGGTGCTTATATGCTATTTACCTGTGAATACACTCTATATTCTGGGTCATGTGGTAGATCACAGATGTGACACTCCCGTTGAGTCCTTTGTAGTCCACTCCCCGATATAGGTCATAGAAGTAGGGCCCGGTTACGAAGGAAGGGAGAGATTTTTTGTACTCATACTTCCCTAAGTAATGCCACTTATTTGTAGATACGATGATGATCTTAGCCATGATTACTAGGTGTAATTGCACTAATCAATATATGCTTTGACTTGTAATTAAGGATGACTTAGGAATTATTCCTCTAATATTCTAACTTGACCATGCTAATTCCATAGATTGGAGTGCTCTAAGTGATTTATAATTAATCAATACTTATCATATACATATTTTATCTTATGACTTACCCCTATTGTGAGTAGGATCATGGTTATGGTTTACTTCTCCATTAATAGTATAACTTATACATATATATCCTGCCAGACCTTTCCTGTGATAAAATATAAATAACGATGTTTGGAATATTCCCGGGTGAAGTGCTACAATAGTATATTATCTATGCGCTTGTGGATTTCTTATTGTTGATATAATCTTTCCTCAGTTACAAGTGTCATGTTAATAAATACTAACACATACTAACCTTTCTTTTTTGATCTCTGTCCTATTTTGCGTCGCTGCCTGCCTCAGCAACTATTCCTTTTTGTGTTGCAGCCTAAGAATGTCCTGTTGATATTGGTCCAGCCTTTTCAGGTCTTTCACTTGCGTGGTGATCTCGTCGTCTTCATCTTCTTTGACCTCCTTGCTGTTTTGGTCGAGCTCGACCTCTTCGACATCGTCTTCTAGCGTTTCCTCTCACGATTGGGTTGCTACAGCGCCTTTTAGATGCGGTTATGGTGCAGGCGGCTCTGTTGTTGTTGCTGCTACCACATTGTTTCGTGTGGCTACATTCAGCGCTGCAGCAACGACAGCTGTAGCGGATGGTTCTGCCCTGTCCCTCGATATCTTTGACTTTTTTGGTGGCATGATAAGCTCGAGCAATAACCATGGTGGGCGCCACTGTTGTTCTAGGCCTAAACCTTCGAACACCGGGTTACTGCAAGGGCTTGCTAGAACGTAGGACAAAGGGTGAATAATGGATGGGCAAAACGAAAGAACCGATTTTATTGAACTTGTTCCTCCCTGCCCTTTACATTCCCTTGATGGGAGCTATTTATACACGCCCGTAGGCCTTTCACTGGACAAGAATACCCCTACAACTACTACTCATTTGAAGAATATTCCCTGACACTCTGGGCTCGTTCACCATATGGAGTCACCGCCTATCTCAGGTAGCGCCGGTCCAGCGGAGACCGACCAGCTCCACCTTATGTCGCCTCTTGACCAACCGCGTCGTCCTCGTCGAGCAGAGGCTATCAGGCCAATGAGGTCGGTGAACTCCTCCCTTGGCGAAACCTGCAAAACCGATTAGACGGACCATCAACTACCATTCACCCCGGTGAACAACTCAAGACAAGGCGACATCACTAGGCGTGCTAACCCCGACCAGGCTGCTCCCTTCGCCACTGTGAAATGACTGATCTGTGCCTAACAACATGGCCACCCTATTCGCCATTGTGAAAGAGGTTGAACCGACCATGGGTCACGGTTGGCCCATCGCTAGGGGAAGCCCATTGTTTTACACGAGCGAAATGAGCTTGATGCAAACCAATGATGTTGTTGTCGCCGCCCTCTCTTCACTTTGGTGGAATAAACCCCGCAGCTCGGGCTCACTCCCCCTTGCTCTAGTGCGCTCACCATTTCGCCATAGCAAAATATTGGATGCACTACCACATGTGACAGGGGGCACCCAAAGGTCGGCCCTGCCCCCAACACTAGTGATGCAAAAGCACAGAGCTCCTAAGCTCACTAGCAATGCTCAATAACAAAGCTACACAGGCCAAATTAAAGAGCGCAAATCACTTAGCTACACAAACTAAACAATGTGTCTAACAAGACTACACAAACCAAATTAGTCACGCAAGGGAGCTACTTCTATGCTACACAAGTAAGAAGGCAACTAGCAAGCTACACAAGCTAAACTAGTTACAAGAGCAACTACATAGGCACAACATATATGAAAGTAAATACAAGCTTGTAAACCAACGGGAAGATAAGGATAACACGATGATTTTTCTCCCGAGGTTCACATGCTTGCCAACACGCTAGTCCCTGTTGTGTCGACCGCTCATTTGGTGGTTTGGTGGCTAATCGGCATCATCCACCAAGCCCACATGTTGGGCACCACAAGAACCTATCCCAAAAAGTGAGGATAGCTCAATGACAAGCTCCTAGTGTTGCTCTTTGCGGCTCCCGCGGGGTGAGCACGGTACCCCTCACAATCATTTCTCTAGAGCACTGCACAATCTTCCTTGTGTGCTTCGATGGAGACCACCACCAAGCCATCTGGAGGTGGCAACCTCAAAGAGTAACAAGCACTACCAGCGTACAACTCGATCACCTAGTGTCACTCGATGCAACCTCACAATGCAATCACACTAGAATCGCACTCACACTAAATCGAATGATTACTATCAAGCGTATGTGAGTTAGAGGGCTCCCAAGCAAACCTATATAAGCCACCAAGGCTTAAGGGTGCTCAGCAACCAGCCTAAGGCCAATCTCCACCTCTATTTATAGCCCTCAAGCCAAATAGAGCCATTGGAGTAAAGTATCCCTTTTTTGTGAGGGCACCGGATAGGGTGGTGCCTGGCACCGGACAGGGAGGTGCCCCTCCAATGATCAAGTACCAACAAATAATTTGAATAAGCCATTGAGCCCCTTGCACCAGACATAGGGTGGCGGTGACCACCCAGGACAACCCTCAAAAACTGCACTCTCTGGAAAAAGTGGTGGTGCCACCATCGGACAGTCTGGTGACCATGGTAGTGCCCTCTTTAGATCAAAACCAAAAACCACTAGATCAATATAGTAGAGCATTTCATTAGCTTTCCGAAAAGTCATAGATCATTGAAATCAGAGTTCGAAGCTAAGAGTTATGCCCAAAATACAAAAGAGTGGTTGTGCTGATTTTGGACACGCTGTAGCGGGTGAAGGTGCACCTTGCCTAGGGTGGCGGTGCACCGCCCTGGGTAGTGGTGCGACCGCCCTAGGCTGTCCGGTGCACACCAGAAAGGGCAGTGCCACCCCCAGGAAGGGCTGCATGTTGGGTACAAGTTTGGTTGCGCTTTTTGACCCTCGGACAACCCAAACTTGCTCTTTTCTTCTCCTTTTCTTCTCCAACTTCACCAAGTAGATCCAAATCAACTCCAACAACTTCACCTTTGCAAATGTGCTGACACCACCAAGTGTACACCACGATGTGCATGTGTATTAGCTTTTCACAAACATTTTATCAAAGGATTAGCACTCAATTGACCACACCAATCGATCCTAGCAACGATGCAAAGTTAGATCACTCGAGTGGCACTAGATGACCGATATGCAAACAAGTTTGCCCCTCATGATAGTATGGTCATCTATCCTAAACCCAGTCATAAACTTCTCTACACACCTATGACTGGTGAAATGAAATGCCTTATAGGTTATACCTTTGCCTTGTGCATTCCATTCCATCTCCTCCAATGTTGATGCAACACATGCACCAACCATATCACAAATGATATGATCCACTTCACATCATCACGTGACCTTGTTGGTTCATCAATCGTGACCTCACTTGCTATTCATCATCGCCTTCATCCATCAGCGCCAAGTCTTGCTCAAGCTTCATCGCCATGTGGTCCATCGCTCCAAAGCCTCCAACTTACCCTTCACGCTTGCAACCAGTCCATCAAGCCAACTCTTGTCTTAATCTTCTCCACCTTAGTCACATGACTCAATATCATGTCTCATATGCAATGAACTCCTTCATCACATGTGTGAGCCTTGCAACAAATCCAAGCCATCTTCATCGTCATGGCATGAGTTGCTCACACAAGTGTACCTATGGACTAATCACCTGTGTATCTCAAACACATATTAGTCTACCTAAGGTTGTCACTCAATTACCAAAACCAAACAAGGACCTTTCAATCTCCTCCTTTTTGGTAATTGATGTCAACTCTACAAAGATATGGAAATTAAGCATTTTTGAATTTATGTTGCTTGCCCAAGCAATTTTGCCATGTATAGATGATTTTGAACAAGTACCATAAACCCGAATTGGTAGTATTAGCTCCCCCTACATATGTGCTAGAATGTTTGGTTTGAAGCTCGCACATATGCATAGATTAGAATTGTGGGAGAGTAATACTACCAATGATGCTAAGGTGTAAAGAATTAACCTTTGATGCGTGATACCAATCGGAGTGCACATTTTAACACCATCCTTAGCACCATGAGTAGCTAGGCAACAAAAACACTAGAAACCCCATGAGATTAACAATACAAGCAAGGTTCTAGTTTTTGCTTGAAAAACATAAGTCTAGCTACCTTCCTATGCATGCTAGTTATCAAATCATCAATCAAGTTCTATAACTAGCATACAACACACAAGCGTGCATATCAAATTTAAAAACTTATGCAATGCAAGCAAGCACATGAATATGCACATATCAAATGCAACCAATCAAAGTTCATGAGCTTGCTCCCCCTACTTGTGTGCTTCTCTTGTCCAAGAATTTTATTGATCCTCCTACTTTCCTCAATGTCGCTCCCTCTTTATCCATGTCCATTTACAATCAACTACTTCTCCCCATAGCTTTCGTATCTTCATAACACTCTCTCCCCCTTCGTCATCAATTTCCATGAAAGGTATGTCTCTTTTGATACAAAGGGTTGCACTTAGGGGTAGATGGTTGATACTTGAATCTTGCATTTTTTTATGGACTCAACCTCATATGTTGGAATGACACCACTTGAAGTCCTCAAGATACCTCATGTAGGATCTTTGACCTTGATACCAATTGGTAGGGCACCTCCCCCTATGTCATAGCATGGGTCATCCACTTGATAAAATTGAGCTCTTATATGTGAGGGAAACTTCTTCACTTGATAATCACTTAAAGTTGAGGATCACTTGTGGAACCACCTTTGATGTGCCAGATACCACTTGTATGAATATTACTTGTAACAAAGTGATAATCTAGATGTACCACATGTAAGAACAATCATGGAACCACTTGTAGGACTTGTCAATTATAACCATTTCTTGAACACTTGTCATCTTTATGAGTTTCTATGTTTGACTTGAACTAGATTGATTAGCCTAAGCTTCCAAGTCCTGTTTGAACCAATGACAAGCTTCTTTACACCTCTTGCAAGGGTTCACTTGCCAATGTTGTACTTGTCACTTATTAGCAATCCAAAATAGATCAAGTACTTAGGTTCACTAGCTCATGAACAAACTCATACACTACCACTAGATCAATTAATCATTTAAGCAATAGTGGTAGGCTATGAATTTTAAATTTTGATTTGTAATGCATGGTCCTATGAAGCATGTTCTATATGCACTAACCGCATACTAGAAAGGGATGAAATGATCATGCACATTACAATGATACCTTTGCTATCATGGAGTAGAGGATAGTCATTAGATTCCAATTAAGCTCTGCAATAGCAATGTGAAGTCCAATTATAAGCTTGGTGAGGATCAATCATCAATAATGAAATCCATTCTTCACCCATATGAAATGAATACCACTTATGATCAAGTGTACTATCTTGTTGTGGTTGGCTTGCTTCATTATTTACCATTTCTTGCTTGAGAGCATCAAATGTGTTTCATGACTAGCTCTTTTTTTGGGTGTTGCTTGCTTTCTAGATCAACGCTTATGATTTTGTCCAACTAAGCACTCAAATGTTTCTTAGATCACCACTTCCATTTTATCCTTCCAAGCACCATGCTCGGTTTACCTACAAAAGGCGGCAAGTCCCTACACTAGGGAGAAGTGACCTCTCTCCAAAGAACCATTCTTGACACTCACTTGAAATGACTTGATTGATTGATCCAAGTGATGGACTTAATTTGATGAGTAACCTTGAATTCCCTTTTAAGTCTTTTTCTTTCTACTTCTTTAAGTCCTTTTCTTTCTACCAAATTTATCTTCATTTGTGACTAGAACTTAAACTTCATCTTTATCTTGAGTTTGATCTTGATCTTCCAATTTGTGTACCAAGTATGTGCCAAGTACACTCCACAATCAAATACCCTTGTACTCTTTACTTGTTATGCTTCTAGATCAATCTAAAACCAAACTTAGGTACCTCAAATACTTATACACATGATTCCAACTTGAGGACCTTTCAATCAAAGTGACTCTTGATCAATCCAATAATTATCACTTTTCTGGCAGATTTTGTACCATTCCAAGAATAATATATATCTCCCAATATACAGATCTAAATACCACAAAATTTGGTAAAGATGTGCTTCACTAAGTCTTCTAGCAGCTAGAAAAATTTGAGCTTCATTTAACTTCTAGATTGTTACCAGATTTCACATCTTCTCATACTGCTATATGCTGAAAACTGCTGCACTATAGCTGAAAAGATCCACTCCAAAACCAAAGCATCTCTTATTCAATTCTCATAAAATTTCTACAGCATCTCATACCATAAGTTTAGAGCATGTGTACTAAATTTCAAGCCAATCCAAATATATTTGGTCACTCAAACTCAGACTTGATCTCAGCTAGCTCAGATTTTCAATTTTGGACAAATTTTAATCACTTGGGCTATACTTCATCAATTGTGAATCAAACTTGAAACTAACTTGTTTGAATAATTTCACAAGACATATATCCACTCAATCCACTTACTAAAGGTCATCTTATGAATTTATCCAACTCAAATCAATCCAAATTTGATTACTAATCAATTAATCCATTCAACCATCTCATAGCAAGCAACATATGCATATTTATCCAATTCAACCATCTTATATGCACCCAAATGAATAAGATCAACTAGAAATATACCTTGGTTAACTCATGATCATCCATAGCAAGCTTCTTCTAAAATAATTGCAAGCCACCAATTATATATCCAATAGATCATCACAACTTGATAGATGACACTTGTATGTTGTAGCTCTTGGACTTCACTCATTTTGACTTGGCATTGGGTTTGGATTAGCACTAGGCTTCAATGCTTGACTCAACATATGATGAACAACAAGAGTTCCATTGAATCAAGCCTCCAATGTCGATGATACCTACAAACATTCATCCACTTTTTGATGGTACCTAAACAAGTTTGGGTCCTCTCAAGTTAGGTGCAACATACTTAGGCATAGCCTTAGTATGAGTAGCGGGATGTTTTGCAATAGCAACCAATGAGGTACCATTGTCATCCTTCCTAAGCATAATAATTGCATCAATTGAAATAGGCTTAGGAGCATTACCTAGAGGACATGAGTTAGCCATGTGTCCTATTTCCTGGCTAAAGTAGCACTTTCTCTTTCTCTTTGATTGAGCCTTCTCTTCCTTGCTCGTGTTGTGCTTCCCATTGTCTTGCTTCTCCTTGTTTGCTTGAGCCTTCTTCTCAAGCTTGTTTGTACAACCCGAAGCTAGGTGGTCCAAATCTTCACATGCATGATACTTGATGTGAGCCAACTCCTTCTTTTCATCTTGAGTTTTGCTCATCATCTTGGTATCTTGATTAAACTTTTGATGCCTTGCTTTTCCACCCCTTCTTGTCCTCTTCATCATCATCAAGTCACCACCATCTTCATGGTTGGTCTTGACTTGCACTTGGGGTGTCTTCTCTTGCTCAACTTGTGGCATTGATTGAGGCTCTTCTTGTTGCTTCACTACTTGCTAGGTTGGGCACATAGAGGTGAGATGACCCCATGTGTGGCACTTGAAGCATTTGACATGCATTAGCCTCTCTTCTTCTTTCTTCAATTTGAGTTTTTCTTGATTGGGGTAACCATTGGCAAGATGACCCACTTCATGGCATTTGAAGCACATGTAGTGAGATAGCTTCTCCTTTTCTTGCTTCTTTATCTTGCTTGCCCTTTCTCTTTCACCCTTGGTCATCTTCTTGATGAAGCCAACTCCACCCTTGTCACCATAGCTTCTTTAATTCTTCAACATGTGCTTGAAGGTGACCTTTGAGTTGTAGCACCTCTCTAACTTGTTGCTCAAATTCTTCACTTCATTTTTGAGCTCATTGTTCTCCTTCAAAAGGTTAGTCTCACAAGACATAGAAGTAGAACAAGCATCTATATTTGAAAAACATGACATAGCTAATAATTCATCACAAGAGGTGGATACATGCTTCTTGCCTACATCACAAGAGTTAGTCACATGTTGTGTTTGATCATTTGACTCATGTGATGAGCTCTCACTAGTTTTAATTTTCTCATTGGAAAGTTCTTTAGTGAGAAAAGCATGCTCTTGTACCAAGTTATCATGAGCAACATTAAGCTCCTCATGATTCAATTTTAGCTCCTCATGTGAACAACTAATGACATAGAGTAGATGCTTTTGTTGTTCACATGTGTTCTTTAGTGTCGATGCGGGACCCATAGGGTTCCTCAACGATATGACTACAAGTCGTGGGCCCTGGCCTGGCCCATAAACTAGAGCAAGGAGAGGTGTAGCATCCACTACACTAAATCCGAGTAGAATAGGCCAGACTAGCCGGATTCCTATGGAAAGTAACTTCTGTATCTAGTTCAGGACACCTTCTTTAGATCCGACTAGGATTGTAACCGCACAACAGCCTTCTCTATCGATATAAAGAGAGGGCTTGGGCACCCCTGTAACGAGAGACAAGATAACACAATTAATCCAACGCAAAGGCTAACGCTGACTGGACGTAAGGTTATTACTCGATCACGATCGAGGGCCCGAACTAGTATAAATCGACTGTCTTTGCGTTCACCGTCGAGTTCTAGCACGCGCTGAAGCCCGAACAACTATCCTGGGTACCCCCGTGGCAGGCTATCGGTGGTCAAACATCGACATTTAGAAATAAGTTTTTATTTTTCCAATTTCAAAATTTTAGCTTTCTCATTTTCTAAGACATGGTCATGCTAGCAAATCTACTGACAAGCTCATCATACGAATCAACATGATCAACCACATTAGCTTTTTGTACCTTTGTGTCACCTTGTGACATGAAGCAATGTGGTGTAGTGGATGGGCTTGTAGTAGCATCACAATCATGGCTCGAGAATGAACCTACATCATCAAGATAATCACCAAGTGTGCTTGAGGTAGAATCATCATGTGCATCACTTGTGGCATCATCAATCTTGTTAAGTGATCTTGTGGTAGTATCATCATCATCATCACTTGACCACGAGGTGGACCAATCTTCCACAATAACCAAATTGTGGCCATGCTCAACACACTCATGCACCTCCTCCTTGGGCTCCTCCTTCTTGAACTTGCCATCACCCCATGTGAAGGAATCAAGCTGTGTTTGATTGATTACCATATCTCACGAGCGATTCCCATGTAGTTTATCCTTTTCATCAAATCAAAGCTCAAAGCATCCATTAGATAACAATAAGCATGTGCATCAAGTTCAAAGAGAACTCTTTGAGCTTTGGTTAGACTTCTATGGTCCAAAACATGAGTGAGACCACTAGTGACAATCCACCAAAACTTAGGTCCCTTTGCATGAAAATGATCAAGCATGTGATTTTTCCAATGTGCAAAGTTTGTGCCATAAAAAATATGTGTGTCATAATCATCTAGCCCACTAGACACCATCCTCTCGGGTCGGTGAAGACCACAAATGAGACCTCGGCTCTGATACCACGTATAGGGTTGAGATGGCGGACTAGAGGGGGTGAATAGTCCTTTCAAAAATTAATCGCACCGGCTAACCGAAACAAATACATAATTAAAACTATCGGTCTAGCCAAGACTACACCCCTCTATCTAAGTTCACAAGCACCTTATAAAGATCCTAATTAGGCAACAAAGGTGCCGGGCTAGCTAGAGCTCACAAATCAATTCTAGAGCAACTTCACACAAACCTATGTACTAGTACTTTGGCAACCGGGGAGCTCCTACACATGCTAGTGACGTAAAAGCACAAAGCTCCTAAGCTCACTAGCAATGCTCAACAACAAGACTACACAAGCCAAATTAGACAGCGCAAATCACTTAGCTACACAAACTAAGCAATGTACCTAAAAAGGATACACAAACCAAATTAATCACGCAAGGGAGCTACTTCTATGCTACACAAGCAAGAAGGTAACTAGCAAGCTACACAAGCTAAATTAGTTACAAGAGCAACTACACAAGCACAACGTATATGAAAGTAAATACAAGCTTGTGTAAGGAAATTGCAAACCAATGGAAAGACAAGGATGACACGATGATTTTTCTCCCGAGATTCATGTGCTTGCCAACACGCTAGTCCCTGTTGTGTCGACCGCTCACTTGGTGGTTCGGTGGCTAATTGGCATCACCCGCCAAGCCCACATGTTGGGCACCGCAAGAACCTACCCCAAAAGTGAGTGTACCTTAATGACATGCTCTACTAGTATTGCTCTTCACGGCTCCCGCAGGGTGAGCACGGTACCCCTCACATTCACTTCCCTAAAGCACTGCACAATCTTCCTTGCATGCTTCGACGGGGACCACCACCAAGCCATCTAGGAGGTGGCAACCTCAAAGAGTAACAAGCACCACCAGCTTGCAACTCGATCACCTAGTGCCACTCGATACAACCTCATAATACAATCACACTAGAATCGCACTCACACTCAATCGGATGATCACTATCAAGCATATGTGAGTTAGAGGGCTCCCAAGCACACCGACATAAGCCACCAAGACTTAAGGGTGCTCAGCAACTAGCCCAAGGCCGAGCTCCACCTCTATTTATAGCCCCCAAGCCAAATAGAGTTGTTAGAGCAAAGTATCCCATTTCTGCGAGGGCACTGGACAGGGTGGTGCTTGGCACCGGACAGGGCGGTGCCCCTCCAATGGTCAAGTCTCAATGGCTAATTTGAACTAGCCATTGAGCCCTTGACACCGGACATAGGGTGGCGGTGCACCGCCCTTGGGGTGGCGGTGACCACCCAGGCCAACCCCGAAAACTGCACTCTCTAGAAAAAGTGGCGGTGCCACCACCGGACAGTCCGGTGACCATGGCGGTGCTCTCTTAAGTTCAAAACCAAAAACCACAAGATCAAACTTGTAGAGCATTTCATTGCCTTTTCAAAAAGTCCTAGATCATCAAAATCGGAGTTTGGAGCTAAGAGTTATGCCCAAAATACGAAAGGGTGGCTGTGTTGATTTTGGGCACACTGTAGGGGGTGGCGGTGCACCTTGCTAGGGTGGTGGTGCACTGCCCCTGAGGTGGCAGTGCCACCACCCTACGCTGTCCGGTGCACACCAGAAAGGGTGGTGTCACCCCTAGGAAGGGCTACGCGTTGGGTACAAGTTTGGTTGCGTTTTCCGACCCTCGGACAACCCAAACTTGCTCTTTTCTCCTTCTCCTTTGTAAATGTGCCAACACCACTAAGTGTACACCACCATGTGCATCTGTGTTAGCTTTTTGCAAACATTTTATCAAAGGATTAGCACTCAATTTACCACACCACTCGATCCTAGCAACGATGCAAAGTTAGATCACTCGAGTCGCACTAGGTGACCGATATGCAAACAAGTTTGTCCCTCTTGATAGTACGGTCATCTATCCTAAACTCGATCATAAACTTCTCTATACATCTATGACTGGTGAAATGAAATGCCCTATAGCTTATACCTTTGCCTTTCACATTCCATTCCATCTCCTCCAATTGATGCAACACATGCACCAACCATATCACAAATGATATGATCTACTTCATATCATCACATGATCTTGTTGGTTCATCAATCTTGACCTCACTTGCTTTTCACCGTTGCCTTTGTCTATCGGCGCCAAGTCTTGCCCAAGCTTCACCACCACGCGGTCCATCACTCCAAAGCCTCCAACTTGCCCTTCACGCTTGGAGCCGGTCCATCACACCAAGTCTTATCTTGATCTTCTCCACCTTAGTCACATGACTCAATGTCATGTCTCATATGCAATGAGCTCCTTCATCACATGTGTGAGCCTTGCAATAAATCTAAGTCATCTTCACCATCATGGCATGAGTTGCTTACATAAGTGTTCCTGTGGACTAATCAGCTATGTATCTCACTCAAACACATATTAGTCCACTTAAGGTTGTCACTCAATTACCAAAACCAAACAAGGACCTTTCACCTATGCTTACGGTGGCTATGGAACTCCTAGCGATCTGAAACCAAGCCTTGGGCTAGAATGGAAATACCGTGTGACAACGCCGATAGTCAGCTTTTCAACTAGTGTAAAAAATCACCATCAGGATGGAACTAAAGCACTTTTCTGGCATTCAACATAGTTGCAAGGAAAATCACCAAGGGACATAGCCTCAAATATATTTGAAATCTCAAGAAAAAATAAAAAATAGAGCTAGACAACATTGTTTGGCATGCCTAGGTGCAATTTTTTTGCCGGCTAGCCTTCCAAAATAGGGAATTGACAATGAATAGATTGACGAAGCGCGGATGGCCCAATCAACGTGTGTGCCCTCTTTGCAGCTCACATGATGCAATGGATCTAGCAAGCAATGAGGCAATGGACTTTGGGCAGCGCACACATGATGTCGATCATTGGCACAATCATGTGGAAGATGCAAAGTGGTGGAGCGCGGTAACCACAGAACCTGGATGTCTGGTTAAGGCAATTCGATCCATGATACTTCTTGTGACTTCAGAGATTTGGAAAGAGTGGAATGCTAGAATCTTTCAGCAATAGTTCTCCATGTGGATTCCCAAATTGCTAAATTAAGGAGGTAAGAACTTGGTGTATGGCAGGAGTGAAAAGTTTGAGAGAAATCATCCTGAAGAATTTTTTCTATGCACTATAGTGGTCTTTTGACCAACCTTGTTTTGACCTCTCCTTTATTGATATATGCTTGGCAGCCAGATTTTTCAAAAAAACAATGAGAGCAAGAAAGTGATTCGCCTATGCAAATGATCAAATGGGCTACTAGAAACCGGTTAGGCCTGGTTTGGGAGTAACGTATTGTTTTCAGATTAAATCACTTCCGCCTATAATTTACTATGCACAAGAATACCATTGCATTTTCTTACACATGGAAAATGTTGTTTGGGTAACAGCTAGCTTCCGACTTGTCTTAGTTACCGTGTCGCTTGCTTCTTTGATATGCTTTGTATCTCAAAGGCTCATATAGCAATTTCTCAGCAAATTACATTGCAAATCTCACCAAGTTTAAAAAATTAACAAATATGGAAACACACAAACACATAAACCACAAGGACAATATCGATATAAGATCCTATCATTAGTAACTATGCACGCCATTCTGAAGATCAAATTTAGAAACAAGCTTATACAAACCATGACCCATTTCTTCAGACCAAATGCCACTTCTCATATCAGTTCACTGTTCACAACTGCTGCAAGACTGAACCTCAAAGTTCAGATACAAGTATATAGCCAACAAACACATCTTAGGAAAAGAGCAATGCAGCAATTTGAGTATCTCATCGGTGTATAGAATAAACACATCGAGCCATCAAGATCTAAAATATATCAATAGATAATAACACATCATCTAGAAATAAAATCAGTCGCATTAAACCTCCTCCGGTGATCACATAGAAAGGACGAGATACATCCAACATCATAATTTTAGCACTACCAGAGATAAACACAATAACAACATAGATAGATACCGATCAGAGAAATACAAATAGAACTTCTCTAGAACTCACACTAGGCCATAACCTTTCAAGATCTTCACATGTTTGTAGCCTCTAACCTGTAGCACAAAGTCATAAATTTGAGCATGAAACATTTTTAAAATTACAAAGAAATAAGCACTTTTAGAAATAAGCAATGGGCTTGTCTACTGGGTCTAGAAAATATGGACAAATTAAAATGCAACGCTTTTTGAAAATAAATTGGACACTCTGGCGAACAAAATGAGGTGGAGCAACAAGCATAATCTAATGGATACAAAATTAAAGTACATTAACCACATGATCTAGAACTGCAACCGTTGTTATCTCATTGTATATTGTGTACCTCAAAGCCGATTAACACAATAAGCAAAGCTGAGGGTACTCTGGTCAAGAAACAACAGGTCCTAGTCTACTAGATATTGATCATTTTAGAGTAGCATATGAGGAATTTGACATATGAACTTTAATTTTGTTTTTAGCCCTAAGACCCAAAAAACTCCATAGACATAAATAATAGTCAGTACACTTACTTACAGTTCACTGAGTTCCAAGTTTGCTGACTTCCTTCATCAACCACATAGCATGAAGTCTTGACTCATAACCAAGAAATATCTCTTAGTTCATGGAATCCTTAAAAACCATAGATGCAAGAATCGACATCATCTGGCACATCATCCATTTCCTTTAACATAGCTAAGCATCTTGTAATTAAAAACTCTTGTCCTTGACTTATATATGTTTTGTGCTTTCACAGCAGCTTGTTCTCTTTTGAAACGCATGAAGTCAGATATAGTTTCTTCGATGCGTGGCACCACCTTTTCATCAGTTCTTCTCTTTGGTCTTCCTTTGGTTGGTCCAGTTTGAAAGCCCAAGTTTGGTTTTGGTAATTAATGACACCAAGTTGCTAATGTCATCGTGTCAAGTGAATTAAGTTAGGCATAGCAACACATGTGATGAAGGAGCAAGGAGCATGATGGTGATGGCCATAAGATCACAACTGCATGGAGATAAAGATGATGGTGAACATGCACATAGGTGATGGACAAGGAATGAGATGATCAAGGCAAAGGTATAATCATAGGATTCTCTTTTGCCGGTCTAAAGATGAGTAGAGAAGTGATTGATCGGGTTTAGGATTGATAGCCGACTATCAAGAGGGGCAGTCACTGTCATCTCATGAATCAAGTGCTACTAGGTCCATATTCTTGAGCATATGCATTTAGGATCTAGTGAGTTGCTAACTCCTTAAGAAAATGATTGTAAAAATGCTAACACACATGCACATGGTGATGTACACTTGGTGGTGTTAGCACATTTGCGAAGGCGGTGGAGTTTGAGCGATAGAGAGGGGTTTGGGTTTTGTGGAAGTGAAACGCCTATTTTTCATTGTGCTGGAGGCGAAGAAACGGAGGCGAAAGGAGGTCACTGGTGTGATTGGACGCTGGACTAGACGCAATCTCGGTACGACCGACGCGTCCGGTCAGTGGCAGCAGCTGTGCGCAGCGTGGGGCGCTAGGGTTTGCAACCGACGCGTCCAGTCCCTCGTGGAACCGGAGCATCTGGTCACGCACCCAGAGAACAGCGCGAGTCTTAGAGCTGATCAGACGTTGTGGCACGTCCGGTTCCATGCGGCCGGACACGTCCAGTCGACAAAGTCGCTCTCTAGAACCTCTCTGGACAGCGACCGGACGCTGGCATTGCCACGTCCGGTCGTGGCGTGGAGCGCGTCCGGTCACTCTTTACCTGAGAGCGTAACGTTTCATGATCATTGGAAATCTAACGAGTGAGATTCAAAAAGGGACACGTGGCGAGCATCGGCGAAGTCACGTTGGTGCGACCGAACGCTGGCCGCGTCTGGTCGATCAAACCAACGCGTCCGGTCAGCGCGCGCAGAGCAGCATCTCGAGCCTAACGGCTCTGTTTTTAAGGGGTGGCTATAAATATATGTTTAGCTAGCTTTGAGACCTCTCTCTTGACTTATTGAACACTTGAGACATACTTTGAGCTAGAGAACTTCCCCTCCACTCATCTCCTTGCTTGGTTGCATACTCTAGTGAGATTGAGTGAGATTCAAGTGCATTGCTTAGTGATTTGCATCCAGTGACACTTGATCTTTGAGTTGGCTACGGATTTCTTATTACTCTCGGATGTTTCGCGACATCCTAGATGGCTTGGAGCAGCAGTGGTATTGAGCTTGTGATTGGAGATTGTTTCGAGCCTCACCAAGTGATTGTGAGGGGTTCTTGAGCTTTCCCTGCGGGAGTTCGTGAATTGACTACTCTAGTGGAGCTCGTGGCTTAGAGGATCCTCATCTTGTGAGTGGATGTGCAGCACCCGCTGAGGGTTTGACTCTTAATAGTCAATTAGCTCGTGATCCATCAAGTGGGTGCATCGCCACAACGAGGACTAGCTTGCCGGGAAGCAAGTGAACCTTGGTAAAAAATCTTATGTCATCTCTTTACCGAGGATTTCATATTGTGTTTGTGATTGCGTTGATTGATTAGTACTTTGGACATATCTCTTCTCATCAACGTCGGTATAACAATACATGCTCACTCCTTTACTTACTTGTCTACCTTGCTAGTTGCTTAGCTTGTTATCTCTTGTAGTTTCTAGCTCCTAGTTTGTATAGTGTTTCTCTTTCACCTAGGAGTAGAGTAAGTAGTGACTTAGCCTTGTTGGTGTGGATTAGAGATTATAGCCTTCATATCTACTAGAATTGTTTAGGTGGCTTGTATAGTGTAGTTGAGCTAGTGCTAGAGAAGCTTCACTATTTGTTTTATTAACATCTTGGTTTAGTGAAGTTTGTAGAAACTTGAAAAGGCTGTTCACCCCCCTAGGCATTTAGGACCTTTCACAGTTGTCCCTGATCTTTAGCTCGTACGGTCTTCACTTTGCTGCTCTTGTTCATCGTCATCATTGTCTGTAAGATTAATTGCTTTGTCATGATCGTGATGTTGTTGTTTAGTGACGACCAAACCTTGCCTATCAAAATTTTTTAGCATATGATCTGATGATCCTTTCTTCTAGTGATGAGTAGATTGTTTCTCTATTCCTTGAGTTTCTACTGACTCATTGCCCCAACCATGAGGTCCAGTCTCATCAAATCTTAATGGAGACTCTCTTTCTCACCATCTAATTCATAAGAGTGACTTCCTACATTCATTGGTACATCTGATGAAAAGGGAACATTGCAAAGCAAAGCATGACCAAACAACCTATATGTAGCACACTTCCTCTGAAGTTATAGAAGTGAATGCAAAAACAACAAGAACGCAGGTAGCATTGTTATTCTAGGCTAATGCGGCTCTACACAAAATGCTGAAGTTTTCCCTCCGTTTCCGTTTTCAAATATATGACATTTATAACAAGCTAATTACTTCATAATATATATCTGAAAAATGAAAATGGAGGGTAGGAGGGGACAGGGTGCTACTCATCGAGAATGAATTTTAACTCTATCATGCATGCACATTGCAGATGGCTTGCACACATGTTGCTTCAATTTGTTCTTCTCATGAGAAGCTGCATGCTTCTGTTAGGACCAAAATACTCGGTATCCATGCGGATACCTACCGAAGTCGACAATGTTTGATCGAAGTTCACATGTTCTTAATGCAGCAGCTACAAATCTAACATACGGCAGCAATTGCATGGGAGCAGCTTCAACATACAGATCATCTACCAAACATATCTAAGATACATGTCTAATGCATAATCAGCAAAATTGATTGGTCCCAATTATCCTACCATGCATTGGAGAAACATACAGAGCTGAATTATTCACCTTCAATTTGGTTTCAATTTCAACCATGCTAGTTCACTCCTCATTCAAATAGGTTTCACACATAATCAGCAAGTGCAGGCAAAGAAGCATGTGCGACACATCCAGATTCGCTCCTCATTTAGATAGGTTTCACACATCCAGCATCCAACGCAAGAAGGGATGGGGATTAGGAGAGGAAGTTACCTACTGAGAATCGAGGAACAGGTGCGCTTGCCATGGTCACCATCTCCACAGATGCACTTCTCATCCCAGCCGCTGCCGTGGATTTGGACACCATCGCCGCAGATTCACTCCTTATCGCTGCGGACGCCACCGTCGCTCTTCGTGATGCAGTTGTTGAGCCTGTTCTCCTAGATGTCACCGCTCTTCCTGATCCTGTCGCTCTCCCTGATGCCGCCGCTCGGTTGCGCTCGCTGCGCCGCCAACGAGACAGCGAGCGAGGCTTCGAGCGAGAGCGAGCCCGATAGCTGTCGTGTTTCTTTTCGGGCCTGCAGGACGTTTATTTTTTCCGATGGTTTCAGCCCAAAACACCTACTCCCTCCATGCTAAAAAATAAAGTCATTTTTAGACAGCGACACGGTCTTCAAAGTATAACTTTGACTTCTTGTTTTTTATAAAAAAAAACATTTATCAAAAAATTATATATATATATATTATGAAAGTATTTTTCAAGACAAATCTATTGATATAGTTTTCACATTTCCAAACTCAACAACCTAAAAGTTATTCATGATTTATATTCCCAATGTTTGACCCAAGTCTTATCCAAAACGACTTTATTTTTGAGTATGGAGGGAGTATAATTTTAGTAGGCTAACCGGTCATCCAAGCAGCAAATTTCATTGTGGGCTGGAAAAAATTACGGGTCGTAAGGCTTCCAAACAGGCCCTGAGCAATCTTGAGTGGAAAAATCATGATGACGTACAAGCTATTGTGAGTCCTCTGAGAAACATGTGTTTATATAGCTATTGTGAGTCCTCTGAGAAACATGTGTCCATATTGATAGTATCGCTGATTTACACTCTTGAGAAAGCTAATAGAAATAGTAGCATGTGATCAATAAAATGAGAAAGAGGATCATCAGTGATCCAAACATGCTCTAGTGCCCCCTTCTCTGGTACTCTCTAGAATAATATATCTACAAAGGCTGAAAGGATCTATATGGCTAGAGGAAAATAAATAGCCTATAAAAATTTTCTCTACAAATACATAAACACTATAGAAAAGTGGTTAGACAAATAAGCAAACCTAATAGCCACTACTTTGCCTAGCCTAATTTACCCAAATGCATGTCTCCTAAAAAATTCTAGTAGCAAAGTGAACTACCACTAGAGCACATGTCACATCCGGTTTTAAGGACAAAACCAGACATACACTATATGTGAAATAAAGAAGTCAAATCTCACATATAGCCGCAGATAAGTGTAATATCAAGAGACAAATGCTTAATAAACATAATGCAACAGTTTAAGATATAACTTTAGAGAGCAACACAGTGGAAAGATAACTCCAAACACCGGGTGTAGACTTCACTCTAGGAACAAACTAACTGGTTGATCACAAGCCTAACAATTCCAGAATCTAACAATCTGGTACCCTTCCTGAGATGTGGGAAAAATAGCAAGAGTGAGTCCATGTCGAACTCAGCAAATATATCATAGGGTTCATGAAGCTCAAAAGTTAACACAGGTTTACTACGATAGCTTTTAGTGAGTCATCTTTTAGCAATTTGAGTAGCAACAAGTTTACTAAAAGCCCAAATAACCTCATGTTCATGTAAACGAGAATAATGTATAGCAAGAAACAATAATCATTAGTGAGTATCAACATCATCAGTATTAACATTATCATTAGTGTTCATCATTTATTTTGTAAGGGTCCAAGGCCACTCGTGACCGTAAGCACAACTGTTATAACAGTTTTACACTCTGCAGATGTTGTACACTTTCACTGTGAGTCGTGATTACCCATATGCCCGAGGAGGCCAATCCCCAAAACACTCCCAAGGTGAGCAGGCAGGGTTAACTATGAAGCCTTTCAAAGGTTCGTCTAACAAGTTAGGGCTGTTAGGTTTCCAAAGTCAGTCTGTGTGATACAACCAGTCCCAGGGATCCACAGTCTGCTTTTCCCCATTTGCGCCACAAAGGGTAACCTCTAACAAGCTAGAAAAGGTCCTCATACTGAGCTAAAGCCAGAGTCATATAGCCCTCACAGTTGTACTGTAGGTCCCGGATGTTCGCTTACAGATAAGTCCTTAAGAAGAGAAACTAGAGCACCATAAAAACAACCCAATATGATCTAGCCCTCTTGAGCCATGTTGCTTTAAAACATCTTTTAAATGTTTATTGCATATACCATTAGTCAAGTTACAGATCATGGTTATTTATCTTGAGCACTAGCATAAATACTACCCAATGCAATGTCCCATGGATGTCAAGGTAGAAGATACAAAAGCTAGGATATCCTTAGTGGTAACAAGGTAGACACATGCACATGAATTAAGTATATTAAAAGTGAATAGGAAATAAGGATGATCTCATGTTAACTTGTCTTAACTTGCTTTTCCCCCAAAGCAATACGCTCAAAAACCTTTAGTATCAAACTTCCAATCCTCTGCTTCCAATTCTCAGCTTCTAGTCTTTAGAGAATAGCTTCTTAATCACCACATAAACCTTACCTACTGGGCTTGATCAATAAATCACCACACACGCATCGAGCAATCATACACGAAGCAAACAATGAATAATAATTAGAACAGTACACCAAATAAGTGAAATAACAAGTAAAAATGTTTTAAAGATGTTCTATATGTTTCTACGAACATACAGACGCGGAAGCACGCTAATCGGAGTTACGGTGAAAGAGAAATAATTACCGAAAGATTTACTTTATAAGAGTGAAGGTTATATGCTTGGTTTATTTTGTTTACAAAACCATGTGAAATATATTAATTTAGTCAATTTACATTATAATTGAAAAGTCGATTAAAGCTACTAGTCATATTTTATTTACAAACATTAAATACTATTTAAGCCAATTAAACTTTATTTGTGAAGGGATAGTAATTGTTTGAAAACATCTAACGAATTTATTTAGGACTCGTATTTAAACTAATCACGTTATAATTTAGAAACACATTAATGTTGGAATAAATTATGTTAATAACATTTATAAAATAGCAAAGTATAAAACCTATATTGCTCTTAATTGAAAAACTAATTGCATATAGATTAATATTTTATTTGAACGCATAAATTAAAACATGCTAAACAATAATACTATCGAGAGTTTTTATATTATAAAGGAAACAACTACGAGCTTGTTTTAGATTAGCTAAGAAAAACTATATGAGCAATATTGATTTAGATTAATCACAACATATTTAGTTTTAAAAGTCGAGTTAAAGCTAATCATGTATTATTTATAAATTTTATCACATAACAATTAAACTTTACCTTCACAAAGTAATTAAGCATGTGACTGCATCTACTTGTACTTATCACATATGTATCATGTTCAGCTAATCAAATTATATTCTAGAAACACTTTTAAGTTAACAATTAATCATATTAACTTTTATATATAAATTATCAAGGTTAAGCACCTATATTGCTTTTAATTCCAAACTAGTGTGCAAATATACTAATCAATTTAATATTTAGCTATATATGGAAAAACATATCACATGAAAAACATTGCTCCTAACATATAGTTCACGTCAGCACGAACCAAACGCAACTTAAATGGTGCAAAACAGAATTAGAACTTAAATTGCTTTTAATTAAAAGTTATTGAATAATCCTTAATCAAATTAATATTTAACTTATAAATTTCCAAGATATGAGACATGTTAAATATCATTGCTAACACGTAACACACACTGTGATAAAACTCACGCAATCGAATCAAAATCAAAAACCTAAATCGACTTTAATTAATCAGCGATTAGTTAATTATAGGCACAATTAATATTTTAATAAAATAAATTCATAAATACGTGATATGAAAACTAATAACTCTACTACATAGATCTCAATGACATTAAACTAACGTAACTATAATGAACTGAAACGGAATTAAAATGAATAAACTATGATTATTTAACGACCGGTGGCAAACTCGTAAATACCTCATCTTCAACCTTGGATCGTCATCGCCAATAGAACGTATAGAACAGCGATGGCCATAGGAGGCTGTTGTTGCTCGCGGAGGGGGAAGTCGAGGACGGCCTTGGCCGCAGGGCCTGCTGGCCGACCGGCGGCGGCGCAGCGCCGGGCTGGACAGCGCGGCGACGACGGCGACGGCGAGAGAAGGATGAGAAAAAATTAATTTACTACACCAGATATTTCCTAAACTAGGGGCTCCTCTTACGGTAGTTTTGGTGTGCTTTGCCCAAGGGGTAGCTACGTATATATAGGGAGGAAAACTCTCCACCTCCATGTCAACTAGCGATATGGTGCTAATTGATGTTGCACCATCCACCTCCGCTAATAGGCCTAAGTAATCATTTAAGCCCATTAGTAAATAAATATATGGGTCTTTAAGATTTATTAAGATTATTGCACATGGGCTTTGAGCGTCGGTGAAAATGAGAGATTTATTATTTTCGAAATTAATTATTTTCATGGATAAAATAATTCCAGAAAAGTCCAAAATTATTATTTAAGCCGCAAAAAATACTTCGAAAGCTCCGAAAATTCGAAAAAATTCCCAGAGACATTATAGAACACGAGGAACTGAAATAAAGTATTTGGAGCTTATGATAAGATATTTTGGAGCATCTAAAAAATATATTATGCTCACAGATAAATAGAAACAAGCTATAGATAAGTCGGAAAAATTTTCGAGAAGTTTGTAGAGGTTGATTGACAAATGAGAAACAAGGAATTTGATTGCAGAAAACGATGAAGGCTTGCTAGAGAAGGAAGATCGTCCTACTAAATGCATTTTAAAGATTTTATTCACTCTCAACACACAAAAGAACAATAAGCAAACATCACATCAAATCATATGCACCGGCATATATACACTCAATATTGCTAAACCCTATGATAAATTTTATTTTAGTGAAAAATATTATTTTTCTATGTTTTCATGAGCACTAGAATACAAAATTAAATTACTTTGCATCTATTTTGAAAAGAGCAAATTTTAGGGTGTTACAGCACACAACCACACAAGAGGCTAGCAATTACTCTAGTTGTCCTAAACAAGTAACACAATTAAACTAGCTACTCTACTCACTAAAACTACAACTATAACTAGAGAGATACACTAACAAGCAAGCAACAACTAACAAGCAAGCAACAACTACACAAGCTATGTATAATAAAAAGAAGCACAAGTGTAGTGCACAAACCAACCAGGGCAAGAGACAACAAGAGATTTATCCCTAAGGTTCGGTTGCTTATCGGCAACATACGTCCTTGTTGAAACAAGTCTCAATGTGATTGATTCATGTGCTAACAAGCTGCTCAAGCTTGACCGTCAACTTGGGTGTTTCAAGAATCCAATCAACAAGGAGAACTCCAACTTGCCTCGAGCATTCCTCTAGGGTTGCTTTTTGTGATCTCCCACGGGGACGAGCACAAAGCCCTTTACGAATCAACTGATCAGAGGCGGCCAACAGCACTGCTAGACGTCGCTCGATGAGCTCCCATACTTGTGGTGAGCTACGTGAAAGTTTGTGAGGGTTGCAGCCTTCCCCGATAAGGAAAAAGATCAACTAGTGAAAACGAGAAAAGTGGTCGAGAAGGGCCTAGCATGAGCTCGACCTTTGTATGTCGCTCACCGCCACCTCAAAGGAGACATTGGGCTCAAGTGGGATCCGAACTTTGGTGAAAGAAATCTTTTGTCTGTTGTATTTTGAATTGAAATATTTCTTTTTCACTTGATCTACTTGACTGTGTGTGTTTGTGAGTGCAGATACTTCGTGAATTTGCTACTGAACATTTCAAAAAAATGTCCACAAGTTTGATTTGAGTTTGAACTCTTTAGGTGTAGTTGACTTTGAGCTTCTCCTCTAGACGATATCAAAGATATATCTATACCTAATACTAAAGAGGCAAAATTTCAGACTATTTTTTCGTTCATCTATTTTTTTAGATCCGTCTCTTTTAACTACCGAACAATGGAAAGTTTCTTTTGTTCATACTTATATATATCCTATGCTCGTATGAG
Source organism: Saccharum hybrid cultivar R570 (assembly GCA_038087645.1). NCBI lineage: Eukaryota > Viridiplantae > Streptophyta > Magnoliopsida > Poales > Poaceae > Saccharum > Saccharum hybrid cultivar. The sequence goes on along the minus strand of JAQSUU010000106.1, from coordinate 21,641,629 downwards.
TTAGAATAGCTCACGTCTAGACCAACATGGAGTAGGAATCCTAATCTAAATAGATTCCTCAGATTTTGAGTACTCTAAATAGAACTCTTAATAATCAAATAGAAAAGGATAAGAGCTACGTTTTTTTACTTTGCTATGCTTTCTTTATTTACATATCATGAGTACTTTAAACAGAACTCTTAATAATCCAATAGAAAAGGATAAGAGTTACGTTCTTTATTTTGCTCCGCTTTCTTTATTTACATACGAGTTAGAATATCTCGTGTTTAGACCTATATAGAGTAGGAATCAGATCCTAAGTATACTCTAAATAGAACTCTTAATAATCGAATAGAAAATAATAAGAGTTACATTATTTATTTTGCTCCACTTTCTTTGTTTAGTTATATGTCGAAGGGTGAGTTGGAGCATACAAGAGCCATGACATACGTGCCCATCAGCCCATGCACTAGCCACGCACGGCTCTGCCGGTCCGACCGAGGACACTAACGGTTTGACCGTGAAAACGACTGAAACCACATATTTCCACTCAATTTTTCTCTCAAATGGAGCAACGAACAGCAAGGGTCCATTACTATGGATTGTAGAGCTACATGTGCCGAACATATTTGATTAAAACATCAGAGCGTGATCTGGCCCGGTTCAAGAGATCAAGAACTCCAAAGATGGATATACGAAACTGAGTTCCAGACAGAATATTCAGACCACCGCAAGAATTTCTAGCGCGATTAGCAGTTTTAGGATTGGAATTTGAAGATCTAAACGAGCTCCAAACCTGATGAGACTTGTTTCCTTGCCACCTCCACAGAGATTACCATCATTGTTATTTTTCAGTTTGATTTGATTGATTGAAGCTCATTAGGCGCATTAATTAAGATTCAGATGCAATGAGCGGTGGCGTGGTGTACTGGTATGACCTCATGACGTTGAAGAGAAAAGGCGGCGAGCATGAGCACGACCATGACCAACGCGACGTTGTGGTGCGCATGCCACAACAAGCGTGGCGTGCTTCGCACAAACAGCACTGTGCTCGTAGCCGGCGACGGCCTCCACATCGTCGACAGGAGCACCTTTCGCCTAGGCGACATCATTGCATAGGAGTCGAACGTCGATGGCTAGATTCAAGTCGTCATGGGAGTCTCTAGGGCGTTTGACCTGGTTCGCTTTCACGACGGACGACGACGGCGATAGGGTGTCATGTCGAGGCCATCGGAGTAGCTCCGCCGCAACACCGAGGCTCGCCTTGGGCGACTACGTCATGTCTACCCGTGGTTCGGCAGGGTCGTTGAGGTGTCCCTCCATGTGGAGGTGACGTTCGACGACGGCGCACTTTGCACACTCACTAGGGCGCAAACTAGTAGGAGTCTAAGCAAAGGAGGAGGACAATTGAAAGCACGATATGTGGAGCAGACGGCAGACGAACAACGTCTTGTAACCGAGGCAGCTCGTCGTCGACCACTCCCCGTCAGTCTCCCTGGTGTTCCGATGGATTGAAGGCTACTGAAAACCATCAACAACACCGTGCGCACATGGTGCCGTGGCCGCAGGTTCGAGCCACTTCGCTGTGGCCGTAGTGTTTCACGTGCGGCTCTGCCGTACAACCATGTTCGTGCCGCCTGCAACATAATGAATTATGATTTCATTGCGATGCACGGGCATATTTGCTAGTAGATACAGATACGTGGCGACATGTATTAATATATAGGATATTACATGTATAGGATATTTAAGGATCGTTTGAACCGTTTATACAATTAAATGGAAGAAAAACAACTCAAAAATATTTATTATGCACTCTCTTCGTTTCAAGTTATAAGTCGTTTTAACTTTTTGGTTCGTTCATTTTAGTATATATCTAAATATATTATTATTATTATTATTATTATTATTATTATTATTATTATTATTATATATATATATATCTAAATGCATACCAAAATGAATAAAATGAATGGACAAAGAAATGGAAGCGAGGGAGTGATAGAAGAGAAATGCTCAAATGCACGGTGTGGTACGAGTAATGATGAAAACGGATCGGATGGACGGATATTACTGATATCGTATTTGTTTTTATATTTATGTCTGGATTCGGATTCGAATACGGATAGTATAAAAAATGTCGGATATGATATAATTGGATATCGACATCATATATGTGGTTTAAATATTCGGATATGAATACGGCATCAGATGTTAAATATCCAGACTCGGATACAGACGGATTAAAACCCCTCTATGTCCTAAATACTGTCGGAAAATATCCGTAACGTTTTCATCCTGGTACGAGCAGCAGGGGTCACCGGGTCGGGTCACCGGGTCCGGGTTAGACAAGTCTCGCGCGTGGAAGGTGGAACCCACGACCACGAGAGACCGGACCGGTCGGTCTGGGACTGCCTCTGACCGCTGACCGCACAGTACCCTCTTCTCCTCTCTTTCTCTCTCCCCACTTCCAGCCATTCGCGGCTTGCCTCTCTGCCTGCCTGCCTCCCTCCCTCCGTCAGATCCTCGCTCGGGTTGCCATGGCGGACCAGCTCACCGACGACCAGATCGCCGAGTTCAAGGAGGCCTTCAGCCTCTTCGACAAGGACGGCGACGGTATTCCCCACGCCCTCGCTCTCTCTGACTCTCCCTCTCTCCCGACGTGCGCGGCTTGATGTGGCGTGGTAGGTTCACGCCACGGAAGCGACGGGAGGAGATCTCACATGACCGCTGGCTGTGTCCGTGGAAGCTCGCACCAAGCGGATCGCGGGGTAGATTTGGGTGTGTTTTTTTTTTGTCTCGGGGTATCTCGACATGTAGATGCAGATCTCACGCCCTCTTATCTCTTCCGGGCTCTATCACGTTACGCCTAGTTCTTGCAATTTCTCTGAGTAGGATCCCCAACGGGGAGAGAAATTGCTTTTTGGCCTCGGAGCCGCGTGGAGGTGTCACCCGGGCGCAAATTCGGAGGCAGATCGATGGCTGGGTCTGGTATCCGACGATTGGAGGTTGTGTGGAATTCCAGCCAAGGAATCATTCCATACCATGGGAATTCCCCCGTTATTGTAAACCGGGATAGTGATAGTGGGAAGCATTGAATCGTGTGAGGAGGTGGTAGAAATCATTGGATCGTGTGAGGAGGTGGCACCACGGTGGGTAGCACGGACATGGTGGCAGGCTGGCGGCGGACGCTGCTGCCTGCAGCTTGGATGTAGCGCAGGGCGCAGCGTGGTGTGATCCTGAATTCCTGATTGTGGGGAGTTATGAGACCATGTTGAGTCACTAGTTAGTCCGGCAGGAATAGCTTGAAGGTGGTGAACTCCACAGCATGGTGCAATCATATCGCATCATGGGGGTTGTAGGGGCATGGTGAGTCACTAGCCAGTAGGCATGCCTATGGCAGGAAAGATGATGTGTGGTGTGTCATCAGCGTGAGGGATATGCTGATACGGAATGAATTAGCAAGGATTGGAGCTAGCCGTTGGGCGCCGGTTACATCACGTGGCGTTATGATGTACAGGTGTTAGCGCCTTTGACTGGATGTGGGTGAGGGTGTGACCGTGCGAGTTCCGTTACAGATTTATGGATCATCCCCTCACAATCTGTTGAACTGTGATTGTGTGCTAAAAGAGAACTGTTCATCTAACTGCTGGACAAATTATGGCAAAAACTTGCAACTATTGTTTTGTATTTATGAACTGATGGTTGCCAGATTTGGTCCAAGTTACCAAATTTTGCCATCCACCGTTTGCAAGTTGTAAACAAACAAAACCATAGGCTTTTGGTCCCTCATACTAATGGATGGGCATGGCTGTAAGAGTAATGGCATCTATATGAATTTACTTGCAGAAGTAATATCGTCTAATGCTTAATTGCTTATTGATTTTAAATTGTGAAGATATTGAGGGGACTGATGAAAATAGCAAGAACAATATTGCATCAAAATAATGTAGCCTGGGAAAAAAAAACTCTTCAAGTTTGTTGCTTGTTAAGTACAGTTCCCTACTCATTGGTTCTTGCCTGTTTTTTTTTTCATTTCTCTTTCATGAAACATATCAAAGTTGCATTTAGGGTCAACAAAAGAGTTACCTAGCTGAGAAATGCAGAGTCAAAACCTATGAACCTTTGGTAACATTTGTTTCATAGGGAGCATAACTGTTTGATATCATGCTATCACTAGTTAAACTTGTTTCTTGATGTTCCTTATAGAATTCTCATGTTAGCTATGTTAGCATGCTCTGAATGGACTTAGTTAGATCTGGATTAAAATATAACATTATCAACTTCTTTGACAATCCCTAGTCCTAGTCGATATTCGATAGCTAAGAGCATGCAGCGAATTGGCAATTCTAGCATTTTTCCAGTTGGGTTATTCTCTTATTTGTGATCACTCCCTTAGTTGTTACAGTCTTGTATTATGCTTTGAATGATCGAATCTATATGCTAACATAGCTCATAGCAGCAGAAGCCCTTATGCTTTTAGAATATCTCAAATCCTCAGGAAATCTGGTTCAGTGGGTTTACCAGTCGGAATGAGTCTGGTTCGTGCATTTCTTTTTTGTGATGCCTTGGTGGGGCATCTGCTAGCGTAATAATAAGAGGAAAAAGGTTTGACCAAGCAAAAGAGGAACTAGGTGGGCACTTAAATTCAAGTTAAAGAGGACTCAAACCTAGGTGTTGAGAGTGTACACCCACCGAGTGTGCTAGCATAGCGTGTAGGAAAAAGGGTGGTCCATATGGCATTCCTGCTGCAGTGCTGCCTAAAAAATTTAGGAGTTCTGGTGCTCATCTAGTATTGTGTTAAATAGGTACTATTCTAGTACTCTTCATACAGCAGGTATTGATTAGCATGCTTAATAATTGTACTGTAGCAAGTTTTCAATGTGAGAATAGTCAAACATTCATTGCAACTTTAATTGTGTACGGATATTTATATCTGCACTAAGTTTTTGATATCATGGAGTTCAGTTGTAGTTTGTATCCCAGTATAATTTGAATCAAAACAATTTGCATATTATCAATAAGTGCTTGATAAATTTGGGCTTGTGTTTTGATTTAGGGTGTCCTAACCATAAGAAAATAGTTTTCTCGAATATCATTTCAGGCATTAATCTTGAGTAGTATTTAGAATCTATTAATGATCTTTCACCAATCATCAATTCATCATGATACATTTTCGTGCCTGCAAAAGTGCAAATTGTAACCCAAATAGTTAGGCATTGGGTGAAATTCATTACTAGAAAATCTAGGTTTCATTTGGGTTTGCTTTTCTTCGCTTGAACATTTCCTTCCATTTTGATAAAGAAAAGCCAAGTAGATTCCTAGGTTATGTAGGTTGTTGACTTACTCCATTCCTCTAATTGTGTTACAGAATTTCTGTTGGATGGCACAGTTAATTTGTTCATGGTTTGCTGTCAATTGTTATATAGCTACCTACTTGTAGAACAATAGAAGTGATCTGTACCTCTGAAATACATTAATTTAAGATGTCATAAAGAAAAGTATGGCATTTATCCTTATAATAATGTTGATACCTGTTTGTCAGTTAGTAGAGGTGTTGTCCTGTAGCACCAGTAGTCTGGTGGTACTTTTCTGTCTGTGGGGCAGGTTCATAGATTAACCCATGGTAAGTATTGCTATTTGCATATCAATTGTAATAACTCCCAGATCATGTTGAGGATGAATACTTTTTGCCATGGTTGGTAATCTTTATAGAAAGATAACATGTTAAAGCTGGAACTTTTAGGGGACTAGTTGATAGCATGATTGCTATTACTGTTGACACCAGATCATGATTGGAATGCTCCCGCAGAAAATGGTTTAAATTTTTAAGCTCTCTTTCTCAGATATTTTCACGGTTATTATCTATCATTGACTCATTGTTTATTACTACATATCAGTTTTAAGTAATTTGAGAAAGCAGTAAGTAATGTTTGGCTCATGCTACAGGCTGCATCACCACCAAGGAGCTTGGAACTGTGATGCGCTCATTGGGGCAGAATCCTACCGAGGCTGAGCTTCAGGACATGATCAATGAGGTTGATGCTGATGGCAATGGAACCATCGACTTTCCTGAGTTTCTCAACCTGATGGCACGCAAGATGAAGGACACTGACTCTGAGGAGGAGCTCAAGGAGGCCTTCCGTGTGTTCGACAAGGACCAGAATGGCTTCATCTCCGCTGCTGAGCTTCGCCATGTCATGACCAACCTTGGTGAGAAGCTGACGGACGAGGAGGTGGACGAGATGATCCGTGAAGCCGACGTGGACGGTGATGGCCAGATCAACTACGAGGAGTTTGTGAAGGTGATGATGGCCAAGTGAGATGCCGTGCCGCCATTTTGAAGCTAGTTCCTCTCCCGATGGTAGTAACTAGTCTAGTGTTGGAGACTGACTGCATTTGGTTATGCCTTGTTCCTCTCCCTGCATCAATGGACATATCCGTTTGTTTTCTCCCAAGGGATTTTACCATGTCGGTAATTTCGTTCGAATTTGTTTGTGGTTGTATTACATTTGTGTTATCTTGGTAGAATGAACATGCCTTTCCCTTCCAAATTTTGGTGTTGAATTTCTTGCAGAAATACGTGGTATGCAGGTCTACCTATATCCGGTTTTGTTTGGTTTGTCGTTGCTTCTTGTGCTGTAATAAGTATTTCGCAGCATTATTACCCAACGATTTCTCCGCACTGCCTTCTGCCTAGGCGTTGACCGTAGGCTGAACAACAGTGATGCTTTGATGACATTAAAGGCTCTGCAACACATCTTGGGTCTTGTTTACTTCCCTTTCAAAATTTTTACACTCTCTTTATCACATCAATCTTTAGACGCATGTATGAAGCACTTAATATAGGTAAAAGAAATAACTAATTATACAGTTTGGTTGTAAATCACGAGACAAATCTTTTGAGCCTAATTATTTAATGATTGGACACTAATTGACAAATACAAACGAAAATGTTATAATAGTAAAATTGCAAAAATTTGCAATCTTGGTCGCTGGTCCAGAGGCTGACCGGAGATCTCTTGATCGTTGGCCGTACGGCAGGACATAAGTGGAAGTACGATCTTGCCCTTGCTTAACCGTCATTTTACTCGACCAAAATATAGAAGTCAATCATGTGTTTGGTTAAGGCACCGCAATCCGCAAGAAATCGCACCAGTCTTCTTATTTTCCAAGCGCAGGTGCTGGAAGATGACCAGTAGGTTTGTCGACGCTCAAAAGAGGCAAAATCTGGAAGAAGTATTCAACAAAGGAATTCGTCAATGGAACTTATCTCTTGGACTGAATCTCCTCGTCTACCCTTCCTTTTTTCCACAAAAAGAAACAGCTTTTTCAAATGTTAGATTCCCGCCCCCTTTAAACTTCGATTAAAAAAGAAAGAGGCGACCTGATTATTCAAATAACGTAAGGTAGACGTTCAAGGGGAGGCTGCTTCTCTCAAAACAAATGAGAAAAAGCAAAGCGAAACCAACCTTTTATGGTTCAGCACTCGAGCGCAAAGTGACATTACAGACTCCGTTTGCAATACCATTTTTGAATTAATTTAAATGTGCATGAGATTCATGCAAATTCTTCTCTGAGGGTTTGAATTCTTTGCAATCTATTATATAATTGCAAGCACGTTGAACTGAGGAAGCTTTAGTGTGTTAAGTTTAAAAAAATATTACTCCCTCATTTCTAAATTACAAGACGTTTTGGTTTTTCTAGATACATAGCTTTTGATATTTACTTAGATATACACTATGTCTAGATATATAATGAAAGCAATGAAAAAACTAAAACTATATTTTAAAGGACGCAAACTGGGTACACGTGTTGTTTGATAAATTCAAATTCAATAACGTGGGCCCTGTTCGGCTGTGCTGATAAGCCGGCTGAAAACACTGTTGGCTGATTTGTTGTGAGAGAAAAACACTGTTCTGCCTGAAAAAATAAACTGAAAAGTATAGATTATAAGCCAGATGAACAAGGTCTTTAGTCAGTTTCTTTTACTATTTCAATACGAAATTGACTTTGGTTTGTAGTTAGAATACTAGTAGATCAGTTGTGTCCCGTATCTCTAGTATTTTCTAAAACAAAGAATTATGAAAGCTATGATATCTTATTTTTAACGCATTTGCAATAAGTTAACGCGTCTTCACAGATATGCACCCATAATTCAAGCCCAGACAAAAAAAAGCATGATATTATTATCGCACTACTTTCTTATTTTCCCAAACTCCGGAACTGATCCTCCGAAGATCCGATCCCCCCTCTCTGGAGTTTGTCTGGCCATTAAAGAAACCAAGAGGCAAACTAAAGCAAATTATTAAATAACAGATTAACAAAAGTAGATACGGATTTGCATTTTTGTATATGTATATACAATGAGCAAAGCTGTTTTCATGGGCCGTGAGTGCATCAGATCAGAGACTAGATTAACTTCATGACACCTTTCTTCTGTTCACACTCTTTCTTTTTCCCACCTTTTACAGTGTGAATGAGAACAAGGAGAGGAGCTTTTTTCTACGGTTGCATGCAGCATGCGCGCAGGGCAGTTCAGCAGCTGCCAGTTAACTGTTCACATAATGGCCATCTCATGCCTAAAGCGGAAAAAAAAATAGTGTCCTTCTGATGTTAGTCTACCACTGCCAGTGCTGCAGATCGATGCCGTAGGCCTCATGCATGCCAGCATGGGTTCATTTGATTTTGCTACCTGAACTCCATGAGCTACCCGTGCCCATATTGTCTCCAGCCGCCTAACGACCTGCCCTGCCCAGTGCCCTGGTTGACAACTTGACATTGTCTGCTCATTCCGTGTATATTTATATATGTATATATATAATCTCCCTACATTACCAGAGTTTTGCTAGGATGCCTTGGACTACGTCACAGGATGCAAAATCATATACTTACTAGAACGATAGTGAAATGCATGATGGTCTCAAGTTGAAGTCAAAGATGAAGAAACCCAAATTTCAAACGTGAACCATCAAGTGTATATACATCATCGCCACGTCAATCCATATCTCGAGACTGAGGTGTATATCTTGCACGAGGTGAACAACGAACAAACCGAGCAAAACAGCCGTAGATTAGTCTCATATCATAACTACTGTGACAGTAACATACCTCGAGATATGTAACTAGCAACAGCAAACATCCATCCACCCAAGGTTTATCAATCAATCAACTATTGAAAACGAGATCCAATTCGCTCTCGAATCGATTCAAAGCACTCTCTTTCGCCTTGGATCCATCTGAGTGCGCCGTGCCGCTCATCATGCCGTTGTTCCGATGCGATGGCGGAGCCTCGTCGTGCGCCACGGCGCTGTCGGAGTGCTCGGTGCACTCGACCTTGGTCGCCCTCACCACCCTCTTGCTCCTCCTCCGCACGCGCTGCCCCCACGACGCGACGCGCCTGCACACCCGCTCCACCACGCCGCCGCCGCTATTCCCGTGCCGCCACCCGGCGCTCTCGAGGGCGCCGCGCAGCTCGGAGACCACCTCGTCCATGGCCGGCCGCCGCTCCACGGTCTCCGACACGCACCGGACCGCCAGGGCGAGGACGCGGGTCAGGGCGCGGCCCGCGCGCGCCGTGGGCGGCGCGGCCACCCGGGCGTCGAGCACCTCCCGCGCCCGCCCGGCGCCGATCAGCGGAGCCGCCCAGGACACGATGGACGACGGGCACGAGTTGACGTCCATCACCTTGCGCCCGCTCACCAGCTCCAGGAGCACCACGCCGAAGCTGAACACGTCGCTCGCGGGGCCCAGCCGCCCGGGCTCCGTGTAGCAGGGGTCCAGGTACCCGATCGTGCCCGCCGGGGCTGGCCCCGCCGACGACGCCGAGCCGCCTTCTTCTTCTTCGTCGTCGTCGTCCTCCTCCTCCTCCCTGACGCTGACGGCGAGGCTGAAGTCCGCGAGCCGGGCGCGGCCGTCGCGGCCGAGCAGGACGTTGGCGGACTTGACGTCGCGGTGGAAGATGACGCGCGGCGCCGCGGCGTGCAGCGCCTGCACGGCGCGCGCCACGTCCAGCGCGATCTCCACGCGGCGCGGCCACGGCGGCGGCCTCGGCGACCGGTGCAGCAGGTCGTGCAGCGACCCGTTGGGCATGAACTCCATGACAAGCAGCGGAGGCAGCCGAGGCCCCGACGCGGCCGGCGGCTGCGGCGATGAGGACACCCCGACTATGCCGATGACCCCCGGGTGGCGCGGCGCGGCCGAGAGCACGGCGATCTCGTTGGCGAGCTTGGCCTCCCCCTGTGCGTGCGACGGCCGCTTGACGGCGACGACGGCCATCCTGCGGCCGCCTCCCCTCAGCCTGGCCCTGTACACGCTGCCATGGCTACCCTTGCCCACGAGGTTCTTCGCCGCGAACCCGCCCGTCGCCGCCTCCACCTCCTCGTACGAGAACTCCTTCATGGCTACGCCAAGTGCAGCTATGGCTGCGGGCGTTGCGTGTTGCTCGAACTGGAAGAGGGGGCTCGGAGCTAGGACTAGGAGCTAGCACTGGAAAGAAGTTTGTTAGCAGCAAGCAAAGCAACTAGGCAGGGAATAAAGGGCAAAGAGCTAGGGGGCAAAGAAAGAGGGAAAAAAAAGGTAAAGGCGGCTAGGATCATCAAAGGAAGAGGAGGGTGTGGTAAAGTTGATCATTGCGGTTTTTTGAGAGAGAGAAAAAGATGATGCTCTAATCTAGAGAGAGAAAGAGGGTGCTGCTGCTCTGGTAGTCTGGTCCCCTAATCAACAAATTTTGTCTTCTCAAGCGAAAAAAAAAGGACCCAGTAGTAGAGAAAAAACAAACCTAACAGACCAAGCAATGGCATTGAAAGTGGCTTACTTGCTGTTTCCCTCCTCTTGTGATTTTCTTCTCCCTCTTGGCCTCTCTCTCTCTCTGCCTCTCTCTTTCCTCTTATTTTTGTCTTTGCTTCTCTCTCCTCTCTGTTGTTTATTTGTCATTAGACGGTGCATGGGAGGGAATTCTTGGACCTGATGAGATCGTTGGAGTGGTTGTGTTGGGCCTGCTGGCCGCCGGAAGGGCCTCCTAGCAAGCCAACAAATCTGCAGCAGAGAATGTTTATCTGTCATGAGGGAATGTGTGCAGGTGTTGACTGTTGTGTGGACTTGGTTGAGCACTTGGACTTGATGCGCGCGCCCATGAAAATACATTGCTTGCAACTGCAACAGGTGGAGGCCCTACGCACCCATCGCTGATAGGAACCACCCTAAAATACCATGCTTGCAACTGCAACAGGTATCATCGCCTGCTGCTGCAGGAAGAAAGAAAAGCGTGGTGTTTTGACTTACAAGATAAGGAAAGAAAAGGCTGGAGGATCCTAAGCGATAACAAACACGAACCTAGCTGGAGGATCTGCAATGACACAGGGGTCAAACGCAGGTGCCCTCCATGTGCTTCAGTAGCGTGTAGCATGAAGCTGCTCTTTAGTCGCACTGTGTATTATCATGTAATCGCAATCTCGTACGGATTAGAGGTAGCCTAGGAGTTGTCTTGAGCTTTGGTAATCTTCGGTTTACCAACAGTAAGGGTGTAGTACCAAACTCTTTTTCTGCTTAATAAAATACGTGCTCGCACGTTCTCGAAAAAACAAACACGAACCTAGCTAGATATATATGGTCATATGGCGTAGGAGCTAGCTTTGGTTATCTATATCGACAAAAAAGTTCTCTTGGGATATACTTCAAGTCAAAAAAAATTTTGTTGGCCAACAAGGATAGATTGTGTGGTTGTGCAGGGTAATCAATCTCGTTATGTGGAAATTTCGTACTCGGTCAACATCGGGCTGTGATTTTGATGTTGCACATATGTAGCCCCCTCCTATATATACAATATAAATATTCTACTTAGAGCATCTTTAAGAGTCCTCCTAATTTAATTTCCCTATATATATTAACATACAAAAGTATCCCAATAAAAATCTCCCTAAATATTTTGTCCCTATTTACTCCAACCCTCTTAATCAATGTGCACATAGGGAGAGGTCATAAGCGCTCAATTTTTTTGTCTCATCCCAAACCCATCATCTCTCTCTCCATCCATCTTCCTCCCCCCTTCGCCGTCTCGACCACCGCCAGGGCCGCTAGTGATCGATCTCCCCTCCTGCTACCCACCCCGCCCAACCTTTAATTCCCTGTCCTTCCCTAATCTCAATCAAACTCCTCATTGCGACTCCTTACCTCCGCTACCGACTTCGCCCAACCGGATGTCTCGTGTTGCCTCACTCGCAGCCCCTCAACCAGCCACCATTGTCGGGCCGACCACCACCCCTGGGCCCCTCCCCATCTAAGGCCCTAGGCATGGAGACCTTTCCTCGAAACCCTAACCGTCATCGGACATGGAGAACTCAAACACTGCCTAGACATAGAGAACTCAACCGCCACTGCCTCGTCCACCACTCCCAGCCTACGGTAACCCCTCCGCTGGTCGCACCGCCCACCACCCACCCATGCGGCCCCTCCCCCAATCTAGTTGCAGCTCGTGTATTGCGTGCATTGGCTATGCATGCACGTCGAATTGTGATTTTGTGTTTGCTCGGCAATTGTGGTTCTACTTGTTGTCTCATCTTGGCCCGAGATCGTGTGGTACCCAAAAGCAATGAGGTAAGCTTTGTTGATTGATGGAGAATATGAAGTAAAAAAATTCGAAAGGCCCAAAGAAGAGGATTTAATCACATTTGGATCCTGGAGGCTTGGACATTATGATGGGAATAACACAAATCGAATTGTTTTTTATGTTGTATCCTCTTCCTTGCAAGCTGCCCAATAACTATTCGAGAAAGAGATATGGTTGTGGTGATTTGCTGGAGCTCGAAAGCTTGGGGAATTATTTTTTGGTCGCATAGAAAGGTCATGTAGAAGGTCTAGTGTGAGTCTTTTGTTTTACTGATGGTGTCGTTTCATGATGTATATCAGATGACTTTTTTTTCTAGCGTTAACCTTCTCATACCATCTAGTCAGGGTAGTGAGGTTACTTTTGTATGTGATTATCTTCCCTTTTCTTTAATACAAAAATATGCAGCTCTCCTGCATATTAAAAAAATATATATTTCTCTGTCTCCTTGCAATTCCCCTCTCCCAAAGAACATATAGGACATCCAGAATGCCACCCCAAATTTGAGAGGATATCACCAAATTTATGATGTTGGAAATGCGGACTGCTGGAGGGTGATTTTTACTGCATAAACTTTATTTCTTTTACTTCAAGAGATTGGATATTACATCTTGAGTATTGTAACACCCTTGGTGTTGAAAGCATCTAGGCCCCGAGGTTTGGTTTCGGCAATTGATGACAACGCTTTATTACCATGACTAACGTGTGTTTTGCAGAAACTTTGGTAAGTTAGGTCATGGAGGTTTTAACTGCTTTGGGCACCATGGTATTCATGCCCCTTGATGGAAATCGTTTCGGTTCTCAAAAGAGTGACGTCAAGATTAAGGACGGTTAGTTCCGGATGTCGAGGTGTTGAGAGACATTTGGAATAGTCGTTAGGATCTTCGTTTTTCTCTTTTGGCCGTACTATAAAGGGGGGCATGAGCGGGTAGCTTGACCTAGGCGAGTCCTATGTTTAGGTGTGGTGCACACTTGTTAAACTTGGCGCTAGGCAGCTTTAGAATAGCTCAAAGTTCAGTTGGGAGCAACTTGGTTCGAGTTGTAACGCTTTGCGGAGAGTTTCAGGTCATTTTCCAGTGACCGGACGCGGTCCTCGGCATGACCGGACGCGTCCGGTCAGTTCACTTCCGCGACTGAGGTTTCAGCTCTGAGCACCGGACGCGGTCCTCGCGAGGACCGGACGCGGTGGTCAGAAGTCAACACGTGTCACTTAAGGAAACACCCCATCGGACGCGACCTGGGTGTGATCGGCGCGTCCGGTCATAGTCCAGTAAGGTCCTGAGACGACCGGACGCGTCCGGTCATCACCCATCGGACGCGGTAGCGCGTCCGGTGCGAGTACAGTAAGCTCCACGCACGATCGGACGCGTCCGGTCACCCCTGACCGGCGCGTCCGGTCATTTAGGTGTTTTTCGGTTTTGACCGTTACGAGCGACCGGCGCGTCCGGTCTGTACGACCGGCGCGTCCGGTGAGTACGACCGGCGCGTCCGGTCATTACGACCGGCGCGTCCGGTCAGCTCGAGTTTTGCTGAGTCAGCAGGTAACGGTTCGTTTCGTCTGAGGGGTGTATAAATACATCCCCACCACCTCTTTTAGAGGTCTCTTGCTCATTTGTTCAGCTGATAAACACCTTTGAAGTGCAAGGTAGTGCAAGAGCACTAGTGAGGATAGAGATTTGAGAATCAAAGCTTGTGAGTTCCTCACTAGAGATTAGAGAGTAACAAGTGTGCATCCACTTTCTCATTTAGGCTCGTAGAGGTCAAGTGAGAGTTCTAGCTTGTTACTCTTGGTGATCGCCATCACCTAGACGGCTTGGTGGTGATTGGGAGTTTGGTGTTCATCCGGCGGAGCTTGTGGATGACCCAACTCATCTTGTGAGCGGTTGTGGGTGATTCACCGCGACGGAGTGTCGAAGAATCAACCCGTAGAGAGCACTTGATCCTTGCGCGGATCAAGGGGGAGCGACACCCTTGCGCGGGTGCTCCAACGAGGACTAGTGGGGAGTGGCGACTCTCCGATACCTCGGAAAAACATCGCCGTGTTCCTTGCCCCTTTACATTCAAGCATTTACTTTCTCGTATTTACTTACATTGCTTGTTTACATTCCTAGACTTGCCATGCTAGACTAGGTTTGGAAACTAGGGTGCAAAACTTTGTATCGGTAGACTCACTAGGAACACAAGTAGACACTAGGGGTGAATTCTAGCTTGTAGGATTTAATCCTTGCTTTTATTTTTAGAAAAGCCCAATTCACCCCCCCTCTTGGGCATCTTGATCCTTTCAATTGGTATCGGAGCCGTGTTGCTCTATTTTTAGGCTTTACCGCCTAGAGCAAGATGTCTAATGGGGAAGGACCACCTCCCACTTTTGAGGGAGACGATTTTCCATATTGGAAAATTCGTATGGAGGCGTACCTCGAAGCCATAGATGTTGGGTGTCTTAGAGCCGCAACCGAAGGGCTTCCCCCCATAAGGGATCCCGCTAACCCAAGTGGTGACGAGGAGAAGTACGACCGGTGGAATGCAAAGGCCAAAAATGCACTCTACCGGGGCTTAGGCAAAGATATCTTCAATCGCGTGCGTAATGCAAAGAACGCTCATGAATTGTGGGAAAATCTTTGTGCTCTCCATGAGGGAACTAAGAGTGAGCGTGAGGAACGCTATCACATAGCCTTAAAGAAAATTAACTCCTTTGAGATGCTTCCCAAAGAAAGTGCTAATGACATGTACACTCGCTTGAATGTTCTTGTAGAGGACCTCAATGCTCTTGGGCTCACCAAAATGAGTCAATCGGATGTTGCAAGAAGGATCTTGAGTGTGCTTCCCGTTGAGAAGTATGGACATATTGTCACCGTGCTTCACCAAAGTGATCTTTCCACCGCAACACCAACGCAAGTTTTGGGGAAAATCAATGCTCATGAGATGTACATGCATATCACTCCGGAAGAGGGCTCATCATCTTCCAAGAAGAAAGACTTGGCCTTCAAAGCTAGTCATGACAAGAAGAAGATGAAAGGCCAAGCCATGATGGTGCAAGAAAGCTCAAGTGATAGTGATGTTGATGATGAATCACTTGCACTCATGGTGAAAAAGACCACCAAGATGTTAAAGAAGCTTAACAAGAGTGGTATCAAGTTCGATGGCAAGAAGAAGAAATTCTTCACAAGTAGCAAGAGAAAGCCAATCTCGGAGATGGATTGCTACAATTGTGGTGAACTTGGTCATCTAGCTCATCAATGCCCTAGACCACCAAAAGACAAGTACAAGAACAAAAACAAGGGCAAGAAAAATGATTCAAGTGATGAAGAAGAAGAGAAGAAGAGGAACAAGCCATACAAGAAGAAGGATGGCAAAAAGAAGGAGTTCCACAAGAAAAAGAAGGGAGGAAAGGCATACATTGTTGGTGATTGGCTCACCGACATTGAATCATCATGTGAGTCCTCCGAAGATGAAAGCAATGATGAGAAAGAGAAGGTTGCCGCATTTGTGATGGGGCCATCATCTTCACCAACATCTTCATCACCACCTTCACCACCTCCTTCACCATCATCGTCCACTACTCACCTATGCCTTATGGCCAAGGGTGAACGAAAGGTACAAAACCATGATAGTGATGATGATGACGATAGTGATAGTGATGATGAATATGACTCACCCTCTTATGATGAACTTGTAAAATTGTTAAACAAATACACTAAAATCATAAGAAGAACTAGAAGTGAAAATGATGATCTTCAAAATGAAAATGAATCACTCTCATCAAAGCTTGAAAATATTCAAAAGACTAGTGGTGAGTTTAGAGTTCAAAATGAAGTGATGTCTTCCACTCTCAAGGAACTCAAAACCTCCTATAAAGAGCTTAAAGATCAACATGATAAACTTGAGAAGAAGCATGATGAGCTCATCACTAGATACAATTCTCTAAAGGACAAATATACCACATTAAAAATTGATTATGATAGTCTTGTGGTTGCTAATGAACTTGCTCTTGAGACACATGATGCTACTAACCATGTTGTTAAGTGTGATATAGCTACATCATGTGATGACTTGATCATTGAAAGCATTGAGCAAGGTTCTAGTAGCAAAGGCAAGAGTGTGGTTGAGTCAAGCAACCATGATGATTATGCCAAGATTAAGAGTGAAAATGAGAAGCTTGCAAGTGAGAACAAGAAGCTAAAAGGTTTGATGGCTCTTGAGAAGCAACCAACAAATGAGTCACTCATTGAAGAAAACAAAAAGCTAAAGCAAGAAAAAGAGCATCTCAAGACCGGCCTAAGCAAGTTCACAAGAGGCCAACATTTGCAAAGTGAGCTCCTCATGAACACCGTAATGAAGATGGATAGAAGTGGTATTGGGTACTTGGCAAATCAAGAGAAGAAAGCAAAAGCTCAACAACAACCAAGCAAGTCAAAGCCCAAGCCAAAGAGATGTGTTGAGTGTGGTCAAGAAGGTCACTTTGCTCATGAATGCAAAACTCCACCACCACAACCCTTGCCCAAGCATGCTAGACCTTTCGCTTTCAATGCTCACTATATGCTAAGAAAAGATTCAAATGGAAAGATGAAAGTCATGTTTTTGGGTCCCCCAAACAAGAATAGGCCAAAGAAAATATGGGTTGCCAAGTCACTAGTGGATAAAGTCAAGGACCCCTCTCAAGTTTGGGTCCCTAAACAAAAAGCTTGATCTCTTGTGTGTAGGTGAACTACAAGACCGGTGGAACTCATTGGGTTATTGATAGTGGTTGCACTCAACATATGACCGGTGATCCTCGTATGTTCACCACCATTGAAGAGAATGGTATATGTCAAGAGAAGATCACATTTGGGGATAATTCAAAGAGCAAAGTCAAGGGTATAGGCAAGATTGCAATATCACATGATCACTCACTCTCAAATGTGCTCTATGTTGCTTCATTGAGTTTCAACTTGTTGTCCGTTGGGCAACTTTGTGACCTTGGCTTCCAATGCTTGTTCACACCAAATGAAGTGGAAGTTTCAAAGATAGATGACAAGCAAGTGATATTCAAAGGCTTTAGATACAATAATCTTTATCTTGTTGACTTCACCTCTGAAGATGCAAATTTGATGACATGTTTGTTCACCAAGACCTCACTTGGTTGGCTTTGGCATAGGAGGCTTGCTCATGTTGGAATGAACACTCTCAACAAGCTATTGAAGAAAGAACTAGTGAGAGGATTGAAGGATGTGAAGTTTGAAAAGGACAAACCTTGTAGTGCATGTCAAGCGGGCAAACAAGTTGCAAACACTCATCCAACCAAAGCTTTCATGTCAACTTCAAGGGTGTTAGAACTTCTACACATGGATTTGTTTGGGCCTACAACATACAAGAGCTTGGGTGGTAATCTCTATTGTCTTGTGATAGTGGATGACTACTCAAGGTATACATGGACTTTCTTCCTTCATGACAAATCCGAAGTGGCAAATTGCTTCAAGAAGTTTGCAAAGAGAGCTCAAAATGAATTTGAAGTCAAGGTAAAGAAGATTAGAAGTGACAATGGGAAAGAATTTGACAACACCAACATTGAAGCTTATTGTGATGAAATTGGAATCAAGCATGAGGTGTCTTCAACCTACACTCCTCAACAAAATGGTGTAGTTGAGAGAAAGAACCGAACTTTGATCACCCTTGCAAGAACAATGCTAGATGAGTACAACACTCCGGAGAAGTTGTGGGCCGAGGCAATCAACACCGCATGCTATGCTTCAAATCGCCTCTTCCTACAAAAGTTTCTTGGCAAGACCCCCTATGAGTTGCTAAATGGCAAGAAGCCGGACGTTTCCTTCTTCCGGGTGTTTGGTTGCAAATGTTACATCTACAAGAAGCGTCAACACCTAGGGAAGTTTCAAAGACGTTGTGATATTGGCTTTCTTGTTGGTTACTCATCAAAGTCCAAAGCATATAGAGTATTTAACCATGCCACCGGTTTGGTTGAAGAAACATATGATGTGGAATTTGATGAATCTAATGGCTCCCAAGGAGCAATTGAGAATTGTGATGATGTAGGTGATGAACCCTTGAGGGAGGCCATGAAGAATATGCCCGTGGGAGACATCAAGCCAAAAGATGATGATGACGATGTACAAGTTGTTGATCCACCATCTTCATCACGTGTGCCTCAAGATGATAACAAGAATGAGAGAGTTGAAAATGAAGACACTCATGTCTCTCATGAACAATCCGAGGCACAAGCTCAAGATGTTGATGCTCCTCATCCACCTCCTCAAGTGATTGATAAAAGAAATTCACCACTACTTCAAGCACATCCACAAGATCTCATCATAGGGAGTCCTACAAAGGGAGTAATGACTCGATCCCAAAAACTAGCTTCTTTTGTTGAACATCACTCTTTTGTCTCTTGTGTTGAACCTAAGAATGTAGAAGAAGCTCTTCAAGATCCGGATTGGGTGATTGCAATGCATGAAGAATTGAACAACTTCACCCGCAATCAAGTATGGACACTTGAAGAGCATCCCAAAGGTGCAAGAGTCATTGGAACCAAGTGGGTGTTCCGAAATAAGCAAGATGACCAAGGCATAGTGGTGAGGAACAAGGCAAGACTAGTTGCAAAGGGGTTCTCTCAAGTTGAAGGTCTTGATTTTGGAGAAACCTTTGCACCCGTTGCAAGACTTGAAGCCATTCGTATCCTCCTTGCTTATGCATCACATCATGATATGAAACTATATCAAATGGATGTGAAAAGTGCATTTTTAAATGGCTTTATAAATGAACTAGTCTATGTTAATCAACCTCCCGGGTTTGAAGACCCTAGATATCCTAATCATGTTTATAGGTTGTCCAAGGCGTTATATGGGCTCAAGCAAGCCCCTAGAGCGTGGTATGAACGCCTTCGGGACTTCCTCATTGAGAAGGGCTTCACCATTGGGAAGGTCGACACCACACTATTCACCAAGAAGTTTAATGGGGAGATCTTCATTTGTCAAGTATATGTTGATGATATTATCTTCGGATCAACAAATGAAGATTATTGCAAAGAATTTGGTGAATTGATGTCAAAGGAATTCGAGATGTCAATGATTGGTGAGCTCACATTCTTCCTTGGCTTTCAAGTAAAGCAAATGAGAGAAGGGATTTTCATCTCTCAAGAAAAGTATACCAAGGATCTTCTCAAAAGATTCAAGATGGAAGAATGCAAACCAATCAAGACCCCAATGCCATCAAATGGACATCTCGACCTAGATGAGGGAGGTAAACCGATTGATCAAACTCTCTACCGTTCTATGATTGGTAGCTTATTATACCTTACCGCATCTAGGCCCGATATCATGTTTAGTGTGTGCATGTGTGCTCGCTTTCAAGCATGCCCTAAAGAACCTCACCTAAGTGCCGTAAAAAGAATCCTAAGATATCTTAAGCTCACCCCAAGCATTGGTCTTTGGTATCCCAAAGGAGCTAGATTCCAACTAGTTGGCTATTCCGATTCGGACTATGCCGGTTGCAAGATTGATAGAAAAAGCACATCCGGAGGGTGCCATTTGCTTGGAAGGTCTTTAGTATCTTGGTCATCTAAAAAGCAAAATAGTGTGGCTTTGTCCACCGCCGAGGCGGAATACATTGCCGCGGGGGCTTGTTATGCACAAATCCTATATATGAAACAAACCCTCCTAGACTATGGAATTGTTCTTGAAAAGGTGCCACTTTTATGTGACAACGAAAGTGCCGTTAAAATTGCTAACAATCCGGTACAACACTCTCGCACCAAGCACATTGATATCCGCCATCACTTTCTAAGAGATCACGTTGCTAAAAATGACATATCACTAGAAGGTGTAAGAAGTGAAAATCAATTAGCGGATATCTTCACGAAACCTTTGGATGAGGCAACCTTTTGTAGGTTAAGAAGTGAGCTCAATGTGCTTGATTCTAGTAACTTTAAAAAATGAGCGTGTGTTGTCCCTTGCATTGCATTGTATAATATGTCATGTCTATGATTATCGCATTGTTTTTAGGGCTTGGCTAACACGGTTACGATAACCCTTTCTTGGAGGAGTGAAAAAGCCTAACCGTGGATCAAACTTGACAAGCATTCTAGTTTTACCTTCTTGTATTGCATTGCATATGCATGGTTGTTGTTCTTGTCGTTTCTTTTCGGTTAAGCTTTGAGCAACCTCTGTGTTCGTCCATGGATAGAGAGAGCATTTTGACGCTCCTAAAGGTTCAAAAACTCTATTGCGTGGCCATACGTTGCTCCTTGGGTGTTTATTGCCTATTTTCTTAAAAATAATACTAGCCTAAGGCAATCTATTTTAAAATCCTTGAGGGTTTGAGTGAGGTCTCTCACTTCGTGTTCCAATTGGTGTTTATTTGTGTCTCTTTGAATTGGAACCTGATTGGGAGAAGTCGCGTCGAAGTTCGGAACAAAGAAGGGCGAAGAACAGTCACCGGACGCTGCACCGGACGCTGCACCGGACGCTGCACCGGACGCAGTAGTGCTTCACCACCGCGTCCGGTCTCGGCGTCCAGCAGCGCGTCCGGTCATCCAGAAGACCAACTCCAGATCTAATGATCGGACGCTGCACCGGACGCGCCTCTGTTCGACCACCGCGTCCGGTCCCGGTTACCACCACCGCGTCCGGTCATTCGCGATGTTTTCCCGAACTTCCAACGACCGGACTCTGACCGCGTCCGGTCAGTCCGCACCGGACGCGTCAGGTCACTCCAGGAGCTTACTGGAGTATGACCGGACGCTGCACCACCGCGTCCGGTCATATCGACCACCGCGTCCGGTCATCACATGTCGCGCGGATCTAACTCCTTATAAAACCGTTTCGTCCCCGACCGATTTTATTTCACCCGCCCGAGCTTCCGCCGCCGCCTTGCCCTATCCGCCGACTCGCCGTCTCCGCCGCCGTCCTCCCTGCCGCCGGTGAACTTCTGTCGAGCTCGCGCTCGTCTGCTCGCTGCCGCGCACGCGCTCGTCTGCTCGCTGCCGCACCCGCGCCGCCCGCAGCCGCGCCGCCCGCAGCCGCGCCGCCCGCAGCCGCGCCACCGCCGCGCCGCCGTCGCCCGACCGAGCCACCACCGCCGGTGAGCCGCGCCCCTGCGAGCCAGCTTCGTCCCCGACTTTGGTACGACTCGTGCTTGCCCTCGATCGTTTTCCATCGATCTACCCTAACCCTAACCCTAACCCTAGGGTTCGACGGTCGTTCGTTCGTTCGTCAACAAGTTTCGTCGCGAGTCGTCCTCTTCGCGAAGAGCTCGTCCGGTGGATTCGGAAATTTCGCAATCTAGGTCACCGTCGTCTCATCGATCCGAGGTAGCTTCACGTCTCAATTCTCATCGTATCACATATGCTTGCTTTCTCTAGGGTTTCGTACCTTTTAGTCGTATATGTGCTTATAGTAGATCTCTCTATTCCGTCGTTGCAGCGAGTCTGTCCGTGTGTCGGGTGAGTTCAGTTTGCTAAATCCGAGGCCAAGCCTGCGGATACGGATTGAGGCCAAGCCTCTTGAGTGACAGTTCATCATCTTACAGAGGTTCTCAGTCACTGTGTCAGTATGGTGCGTTGCAAGAACGCCGGTGGTGCTCCTGGTGACGGGAACGACAGTCCCCCTCGTCGGTCTGATATTGCACGTGGGAAGCGTGTCAAGGTCTTGGCCAGAAAGAAGAAGAAGACACTCACAGAGGCAGAAATTGCTCAGGCCGTAGCAGATGCAGCAGAGCAGGCAGAGAGAGGTGGCAGGAGCAGTGGCATACGCATAGGCGAGCGTCGCTTTCATCTTGAAGGTCGACAGCTCGGCACAGAGGCCACTGAGGGCACTGAAGATACTAGAGCTGCAGAGGATATGTCAGTTGATCCACCCACAGAGACCACAGAGGCTCCAGAGGCTACAGCAGATACAGAGGAGCAGACAGCTCAGTCTCCAGTACGTCGCCGCTCCACACGCGCCCGTACTCAGGTATCTCCTAGGCCAGAGGGTCAGCGACGTGGAGCACGGCCTCCTCCCAGAGCTAGAGGTTCACCCCCGGTCGAGCACTTTGACTTGAGGGGTGCTACAGCACGTCAGGTGCACGGGTTGAGGTTCGTGGAGGTCAGTCGGTGGTTTCCACCTGTGAGGGATCCCAGAGTTTCAGAAGGATTCTATACCCCTCTTCAGGAGGATTTCTACAGAGCTCTAGTTGACAGCGGTATTGCTTTCCGACCACAGAGGGTCTGTCGACTTGAGTCACTAGTAGAGGTTGTGGGAGAGCAGCTACGTCCGCACCTGTCCTTTCTGCCAGGCTTGTCAGATCTTCTTGGACGGACAGGTGCATACTGCGGCACATGGGTGAGAGAGTTTTATGCTTCACTATGGATTGATCCTGCCCATGATTTCATCCACTTTGCATTCCGAGGCCGCGATCACCGCCTATACAGCAGCAGAGTGAGGGAGATTCTCAGACTCCCAGCGTTTGACACAAAGATACATCAGCTGTGTTATGGTCAGACTCCTCCTCCGAGACGCCCTCACGGCGGGACAGTGCCACCTACCGACTTAGTTCGACCCTGCTTCCGTGAGCCTTTTGGCGAAGGGTCTCGACGCACGCCCGCCAGTTTGACTCCACTAGCCAGAGTTTTGGACGCTATTGTCAGACGCACACTCCTTCCCAGACTTGGCTACAGAGAGGGACTGACTCGGATGCAGTTATGGGTTGTTCACCACCTCCTCTCACAGACACAGTTTGATATATGGGATCTCATACTTAGTGAGATGGAGGACACCATAGCTGAGGGCTTCAAGGGTAATCGTCAGCTGCCCTACGCACACTGGATCTGCTTCCTTATCAGATCATCTATTCAGATGCCAGCAGAGATCCGAGCTGAGATATCAGATACCACCACTGCTTTTCCTGAGTATGATATCCGTCAGCTCTGGACGTCAGTTACCAGAGATCAGGCCCCAGTGCCAGGATAGCGTGTGCGACCTGAGGTACCTGAGACAGCAGCTGAGCAGGACGCCACAGTTGATGAGCTTGCAGAGGCAGAGCTTGCAGATCTTGACGCTCAGCCTGCTGATCTTCCTGAGGATGGGACATCTGACAGCACTGATGAGGACTACCAGCCCATCCCCAGGTACCGGTCTCCTCGGTCCCACGACCACGAGGCCGGTGGCTCTGGTTCAGCCTCCCGCACAGACCCAGCCATGGTGGCAATTCTTGAGAGGTTGACCCAGGCACAGGAGCAACAGCAACAGCAAATCCAGCGACAGGCTCAGGACACAGCTGCAGCATTTGCACAGATTCAGGCTCGTCAGGACGAGTTTCAGCGTCAGCAGCTTGAAATCCAGAGACAGCAAGTTGAAATGCAGCGACAGCAATATGAGCTTCAGCGTCAGACTGCAGCTAGTCAGCAGCAATACTTGGACCTCCTGCGCCATCTAGTCACGGTTGGGGTTCCTCCGCCTACTTCTGTCCTGACTTCCTCTTTACCAGCTTCTGATCCGTCGAGTCAGGGACAGCCGAGTCACCAGTTCACATCTCCACAGCGGCAGGTTCCCCAGTCTTTCCAGTCCCCGAGCTTCACTCCTATTCACACGGGGTTTACACCATCAGACCAGCCTCGCCCTCACCTCCTGACAGGCACACCTTTCGGTGATTTCAGTGCTACATACAGCGAGTTGACTGGTCAGCCGACGCCCTCGCATACTACAGTTGCTACTTCTTCAGGGTTGTTAGCTTCAGAGGCAGTTATTCCTCCAGTGACAGGAACTGGTACTACAGAGACTATACCTTCGTCAGTTGCCTCCACAGATCCTCCTGCTACTGGCTCGCTACAGGCTCAGGTCACTCAGACGGATCCTATCGTTACTACTTCGACAGTGCCTGTTCCTGCCGTTCAGACCCAGATAGTTACACAGCCACATGCTTCATCAGAGGGTCAGCCAGATAGCTCAGATTCCGAGGGCGATTCTCTGCACTTCATCATTACTCCGCGCACCTCGGCACCCGACACGACTCCGTCTGTCCCCCCATCAGATCCTTAGATTAGCTTTTTCTTTTGGCGCTTGATGCCAAAGGGGGAGAGAGAGTAGTTTCAGGGGGAGATTTGAGAGCTGTTTTTTCGTTTTTCCTGTGTGCTACATTCATGCATCATGTTTACTTTTCAGTTATTGCATTCGTGTGACATGTCATTGTGAGATAAACCTTAAGTCTTAATGTTTCATCCTGTTAGTGTTATCTCTTGTCACCGTTTTTAATTATAGCTCTAAGGTTGTGCTTCCGTGCCTTACTCCGATAAATTATGAGCTATATCCTTTTGTGTACTAACGCTTTTTTGTCTTATCTTATGAGTACACTCTTTTGGCTTGGGACACATAAGCATTTCCTTTCTCGTCTCTACTTAATTGCTTGTTGCTTATGTGTACCATGCATGTTCAAAAACCTCAACTCAAATCTTTCATATCTGAGTATTGTCATCAATCACCAAAAAGGGGGAGATTGAAAGCATCTAGGCCCCGAGGTTTGGTTTCGGCAATTGATGACAACGCTTTATTACCATGACTAACGTGTGTTTTGCAGAAACTTTGGTAAGTTAGGTCATGGAGGTTTTAACTGCTTTGGGCACCATGGTATTCATGCCCCTTGATGGAAATCGTTTCGGTTCTCAAAAGAGTGACGTCAAGATTAAGGACGGTTAGTTCCGGATGTCGAGGTGTTGAGAGACATTTGGAATAGTCGTTAGGATCTTCGTTTTTCTCTTTTGGCCGTACTATAAAGGGGGGCATGAGCGGGTAGCTTGACCTAGGCGAGTCCTATGTTTAGGTGTGGTGCACACTTGTTAAACTTGGCGCTAGGCAGCTTTAGAATAGCTCAAAGTTCAGTTGGGAGCAACTTGGTTCGAGTTGTAACGCTTTGCGGAGAGTTTCAGGTCATTTTCCAGTGACCGGACGCGGTCCTCGGCATGACCGGACGCGTCCGGTCAGTTCACTTCCGCGACTGAGGTTTCAGCTCTGAGCACCGGACGCGGTCCTCGCGAGGACCGGACGCGGTGGTCAGAAGTCAACACGTGTCACTTAAGGAAACACCCCATCGGACGCGACCTGGGTGTGATCGGCGCGTCCGGTCATAGTCCAGTAAGGTCCTGAGACGACCGGACGCGTCCGGTCATCACCCATCGGACGCGGTAGCGCGTCCGGTGCGAGTACAGTAAGCTCCACGCACGATCGGACGCGTCCGGTCACCCCTGACCGGCGCGTCCGGTCATTTAGGTGTTTTTCGGTTTTGACCGTTACGAGCGACCGGCGCGTCCGGTCTGTACGACCGGCGCGTCCGGTGAGTACGACCGGCGCGTCCGGTCATTACGACCGGCGCGTCCGGTCAGCTCGAGTTTTGCTGAGTCAGCAGGTAACGGTTCGTTTCGTCTGAGGGGTGTATAAATACATCCCCACCACCTCTTTTAGAGGTCTCTTGCTCATTTGTTCAGCTGATAAACACCTTTGAAGTGCAAGGTAGTGCAAGAGCACTAGTGAGGATAGAGATTTGAGAATCAAAGCTTGTGAGTTCCTCACTAGAGATTAGAGAGTAACAAGTGTGCATCCACTTTCTCATTTAGGCTCGTAGAGGTCAAGTGAGAGTTCTAGCTTGTTACTCTTGGTGATCGCCATCACCTAGACGGCTTGGTGGTGATTGGGAGTTTGGTGTTCATCCGGCGGAGCTTGTGGATGACCCAACTCATCTTGTGAGCGGTTGTGGGTGATTCACCGCGACGGAGTGTCGAAGAATCAACCCGTAGAGAGCACTTGATCCTTGCGCGGATCAAGGGGGAGCGACACCCTTGCGCGGGTGCTCCAACGAGGACTAGTGGGGAGTGGCGACTCTCCGATACCTCAGAAAAACATCGCCGTGTTCCTTGCCCCTTTACATTCAAGCATTTACTTTCTCGTATTTACTTACATTGCTTGTTTACATTCCTAGACTTGCCATGCTAGACTAGGTTTGGAAACTAGGGTGCAAAACTTTGTATCGGTAGACTCACTAGGAACACAAGTAGACACTAGGGGTGAATTCTAGCTTGTAGGATTTAATCCTTGCTTTTATTTTTAGAAAAGCCCAATTCACCCCCCCTCTTGGGCATCTTGATCCTTTCAGGTGTTACTAGCTCGCTTAGCACCGTGGTTAAGGTCTAAAAGAAATTAACTAAACAAGTTTCCCGGAGGTTAAATTTAAAACACACATGAAATGATACCCGAATCTTATATGACGTGCTTTTGGGGTAAGAAGAACTGAGTGGACGTTGTAAGTTAATTTATGTTGCGTGAAAATAGGCTAATGCGATCCTAATAAGAAACATCGAATAAGTTGTTTTAATTGTTGGCATGAAAAAAAACAAATTCTTACAAACAAAAATAAAATGTAACTTGAGTAGTGCGCTTAAGTAAAAATTGGTGAGCGGGCTACGTAGGTGAAGGTGCAACTTGGCTTTGGAGAGTAAATTTTGTTAACTTGTGTTGCAAGCTCGGTAATCGAATTCGAAATCCACCTCAACTCTAGATCTCGTCCAGGTTGGAAAGAGGTGGTGACATGGTTATTTGGACATTTAAATTCTAACAAAAAAACTTAAGCACTAATATCGTGTGGTTGTCACGGAACCGTCCAAATTATAAGAACAAAAGTACAAAAACAATCGCCGGAGCAATTAAATTTTCGTACTTAAACTCCTATAACTCCGGTAGTCCAATAAAATCACGAGGGATTTCAAATCAACCAACATACAAGCCAAGATCGTAGTGGTCCAACATAATAGGTCATATGTTACATCCATTTCATAAGTAATTCAACATATATTGGAGTTCGGTAGATTTATTACAACTCAAGTTCAAAAGTAGCGGAAGCAAAATAGTTTGAAACTAATATCACCTTAATTCAAATACATGCCAGTACCAAGGTCAATTTCCAACAAAAGCATGAGAGACAAGATAGCTCAGAAGGATCATGCCCATGATCACACTCCGCCATTACAGCAGGAGCCATCCAATTCTTGCAGTAGCCATGATACATCACAATCTGCAACAAGTGGGAATAAACCCTGAGTACGAGAAGGTACTCAGCTAGACTTACCCGTCATAAACAAGAAATAATGACACCAAGGAGTATGCAAGGCTTTCTTTCAGTGGGCTAGCTTGACTCATTTGCGAAAAGCATAAGTGATCATGAATAAACTAATTTAAGTATTTTTGCATCATCTTTATTATAACCTATTTAATCTAGGTAAGCACCTATGCTAAAGCAATCACTTGATTAACCATTAACATCAAAGGTTACCATTTCAGGTTTAGCATTTCCAACATCATCCACATAACCATCTGTGTTCCATAATCATTACTACGATGCAGTAACTCGAGTCAAGTGTTCACTATCCAGTGAACGATGGTGATTCGAATCGATTATTAACCAACTGGTAATTTATTCCTCACACAAACCTCACTCACCCGCTAAAGTGAGGTGTTGGTCACCGAGTCAACCATTCAGGTAAAGTCGCGAGCTTGCCAGGAACCACATGTACCCGGGGGCCGCCCGACTGCTCTTTGGCCTTATCATCGCGCCCCCGTATCCTGCCACTACTGCTCCGGTACAGTGCGCTGCGGGCAATCCACTTGGCCCGAATAATCTCCCAGTTTCGCGGTCGGAAGGTACTTTATCCGGCCAGCTAAATGTGAGGCATGCGTTCAACATGACCCGAGGCCCAACAACGGTCGGTCCTTAATCGACACAGGCGGAAACTACAAGCACCCCAGAACCCTGTCTGGTTGCCCAATACTTATTCCGCCCGGTCTCCAATTAACCATCAACACTTTGTTATTTCCAGGATATCATCCATTCTATAGCTAAAGTATTCCCGTAACCACCTATAATTTCAGGTGACAGGAAATCACCGATCGCTACTGGTCTAAGCAGGGCTAAGCATTTATTCGACCCTAAACCTAGCAGGGTAAGAATGTAATAAGGTAGACAAGGATAGTAATAAATGCATCAACGGTTTCACTCAACTCCTATAACTTAATGCAACAATACATATATAACATATATATACTCAATTGCTTTTATAAAGTAGGAGGCTTAGAATGCTCCGGGGCTTGCCTGGGATCGAACACTAGGTTAGTGATTGCCAGATGACACTCGCTTGGCGAGCATCTCCCATCTCGGCACTTGCTTAATCCTTCCATCTTCGGGACAGGTCCACCAAACATCGTCTTCAGGTTTGGCTTCAAAATCTCATCCTTCACGTGGTGTATCTAGCGAACCTAAATGAGATGCAAGATGCATGTGTATGAATATGATGAATGGTAACATAAGATGCATCACATAATCATTCAAGTAAACACACGATTAAGACATAGACACCAAAAGCTATTTAACTAACATCACACAACCAATTAAAGAGGGCAAGCACATCAAGCATAACACAAGTTTAACCAGATCACAAGTATCTTAACTTGACCATCATCAAGGGCATAAGCCACACTTAGCAACACATGGAGTAAACAACCACAACTATCATCTATTTATTTCTAGATTGCAAACAACAGCTGCATGTTTGGATCATAACTGGAGTTACACAAATCCAATAGCCATGCAACAAGACATTCTAGAAAGCTTATGAAATTTTCTACAATTCATCTTTAATCCTCTTAGCATGATTATCAAGTTAACTAAGTCAATTATACCCATTTACAGAAACTGGTTCACAATTGACAGAAAGCAGCCATTTCTGAAACCCAACTTTAAACAGGCATAACTCACAAACCACAAGGCCAAATACCACCAAATTTTAACAGAAGATAGATACATGAATTATCTACAACTTTGTTATTCTCATATTAAGATGATTTTACAGTTAGAAGGGTCAACTAATGTAATAATTGCATCTCTGTCCAAAACATAGACAGAAACTGACATGCCACTTTAAACAGCTATAAATGGAGTTATACATGTCCAATAAATGTGGTTCTAGACTTTTTAGAAAGCTTAGCAAATTATAAACAACTTTGTTGAAAACACCTAAAGCTAATTCTACTACTAAGAAGGCCCCACAATAAGAACAAGGAAAATCCTCTCTGGTTTTGGGCAGAAACAGCCACAGAGATTTAAGCAAGTATAACTCAAGATCTACTTAGCCAAAAATCATGATATTTAACTTTTTGGAAAGCTTAAGAAAAGTACCACAACTCATGTATTTTCACCAAGTCATGATTCATAACTTAACTGGGCCAATTAATTCAAACATGCAGAACTGTTCAGAGTAGAAGCAAAGCAATACAGGGCAATTGTTATTTTTATAACTCTTAAACTATAAATCCTAAACTCCTGAAATTTTTAACAGACCACAACAATCACCTTAGTAGCACTCCACAAAAATTTCACTTCATTTGGAGCCCTAGATCTACAGTTATGAAAAATAACAAATTCAACTGGCATTACAACCTTACTGCACAAATCTATTTTTACCGAGAAAACTTTAAACTAAAACATGACATATTATGGATATAATGCATAGATAATTTCACAAGGATTCCGAAAAGTCCTCATTTGCTATTTTACGATTTTTCTACGATTTACTATGAATTATGCAAGATTCAGCCATTTATTCACAAAGAAAAAGAAAAACTGCACTATGCGACACTATTCATTTGAGTCACTAGTTCTGCAGAAAACCCCCTGGACTTGTTTCTCTCTTACACGTGGGTCCTTCTTCTTCCTCACGATGGACACAGAGACGGACGGACCGGTCGGCTTCGACGATCTCCGGCCGGCAGAGGCAGCGCCAGCGGTGAGGGAGGGCGCTGGGGCAGGCGAGGGTCAGCGCGCACCCACTGAGGGGCTCAGCTCGGATGGAGGCAGACTGAGGAAGCCGGGCCACGAGCAGCAGCGGCTCCATGCCGCAGGGTCCGGCAACGAGGAGCTGCGACGGCGAAGGGAGCCGGAGAAGGTGGGCTCGGTTGCGATGGATGGCTAGGAAGTCAAAGGGGAGGCGAGTTAGATAGGAGGATGGCTTGGAGATGGCAGACACTACAGCTTGGAGCTCTGCTCGCGCGGCAGCCATGGCGGGCTCGCTCTGGAGCGGCGGCCGAGAGCAGAAGGGCGAAGGCGGATGGCAGAGAGGCGAGAAAAGGGCGAGGAGGAGATGAGGAGCTCGGCCTCGGCCTCTCCCAGTGACCTAGGGCGCAGCACACGCGATAGGGAGGAGCAACCAAGGTGGCGCGCGTACTGCTGCATGCTTGCCACGCCCAGGACACACGGCACCCTTTGAGACATTTCACCGAGCACGTGGCGTGCGGTGAAACGAGCAAGGTGGGGCGCTGATTCGGGCTTGCTCTGGGCCGAATTTGGACTTGGGCCCAAAACCAAAGTTGGAGCCCACACGAAGCTCTACGTTTTTCATTAAGGGGCCAAGGTCATTAGAGCAACAGATTAGCGGTTAACTAGTTGCCAAAACTGCAGTGTCAACATCTTGATAACGGTCACGGGAACTCACCTTTAGAGGTCAAAACTCAGTCAAACTCAGTGCAACTTTTTGCTTGCTCTTCTCCATAATATACCCTTCAACTTTTATTTTTGGACCAACTCAAGTTGCTTAACAAATTTAGGAGAACGCGGAATGCCAACGTCGTTGCTTAGAAAAACTCCAGACTTAGAATATTTCTAAGTGCTGAAAACAACAGCAAAAAACGATCTTGTGACCTTGATTTGACTTACTTCCAAGCTAATCTAGCTCTTAGTCCAAAAACAAAGTTTGTTCTACATGATATGGACTACAACTTTCATTTAAGGTCCAACCTCAAAACTAGCATAGAACCTGCTGTTCTACTTTGACCAAAGTAGGATCACGATGAAGCTTAAATCATCCTTTTTGATCCATTGGAGCATTTTCGGGGCATTTGCTCAACACGAACCTTTCACGACTTTTGTTGTAGAGTCCATCTAGAGTCTTTTGGTCAAGGTTGCATGGTTTGGTTGATGACCTATATTTTCATTCACTTAATAGTGCAATTCAAGCACTTAGAAAAATCATTCCAACAAGGATATAACTTATCATTTCATGTGACTTTTTGATTCCAAACTTCATGAAACTTTTTGAGTGACCAATATAGATAGGTACTAAGGTGAGACATATGAAGATATTGCAATAACACCACCCAAGCATATATCTTGAAAATGGCCTATATGCAAAGCAATGGTGCAATATCCAAGTTTTAGTTTAGGCTCATCTCCATAGGTTGACCTTGACATCATCATCTCCACTTAATCTATCATGTTTGAACTTAAACCTACTGCTTAACTGGTGACAAACACCTGGGGTGTTACAGTGGTTGCATAGTTGGTTACTTCTAACCTAGCACTTGAGCATGGCATAGGTGGTAGTTGGGTTGGACGTCATGTTGCTTGCCTTAGAAATTGCCTAACTTCGCTAGAACGCGCTGTTGGCCAGCTAACTCTTGACCTCGAGCACTGGTTGGCAGTCCCGAGTTGGCATGCCTCTACTCTACTCTCTAGTTCACCTTTGTCTAAGTTTGTTGCTCCTACTAGTATTTGTATATACCTTCTTGAGCCTTGTCAGGGTGGTTTAGTCTTAACCTAGCTGGATTAGAAGTTGGGCACGCTTCAAAATTCATGCAACGCACGATTCTGGCCGGTTTGGCCTGGTGGGCGTGGTCACCGCGTACGCTCTGGTGCTCGCCCGGTCATCATGGTGCCCTGCCGCTGCTGTGTCGTGCATTGCTACAAGCTGCGCCCGGCCGTGATCTCATGCGCCATCGTGCTACGCTACTGCACGCACACCGCCACTGCACATGGCTACGTGCCTCTGTCGCTGGGCAGCCGTCCAAGGCCTACTGCACCACTGCCGCCCATGTACGCCATGTCCCGTCTAGGTGAGAACAGGGCTCGAGCTCGGACCTGGCCGCCAGTCTAAGTCAATGACCCGGTCTTTACGTCGTTGGTGATGCATCCCTGCCCACTTGACCCCGCTAGCCGACGCCGGGCTTTAAAAGGGCAGCAGCCCTACCTTCCTGCACCGCGGTCGCTCCCCTTCTAAAGGCAAGGCAAAAGCTTCTTGACTCAGTTATCGCTTCGGGGTGTGGTTAGGGGGGGTAGCTACGCGTCCAGCCCACATCGAGTCCTAGCCAAGCCTGGTGCCGCGCCAATTTTGAGATTTCCTCGTCGTCGGCCATGGGCGCCGCCGCACCGGTTAAGCGGGGAGGTAAGGTCGTAGAGTTGGTGGCAGCTAAATTGCTTGTACCTCTAAGCTAACCCAGACCTCCTCTACCCAGTGCTCGCTCCTTTTTGGCCAGGGCATGTTTTGTCAGCGCACTGACGCGACCGTGCGGCCCTGGAGCGCCGCCACCGTGCTCGCGCACACGTGGCCGGGTCATCTCGGCCCTCCTCTACACCAACCGCCACCACAGCGCGAACCGTGGTAAGGCCCTCCTGCTTCCTCACAACCCCTAATGCCTCGCTAGGCCATAGGATAGCCAGAACGGTTGCGCCATCATCGTGATCTGTCAGCCGCCGCTGTAGCTCATGTCAGTCTAGCTTCGGGCTCCGAATCACCGCCCAACGTCAACGTTTTGGCTGTAGATGGAGGTCGGCCTTGTAGTTGGGCCTGAGCGTGTCCTAGGTACCCGGCGTTGCGGCCGTGTGCCGGCCGGAGCCGCACCGCCCCGTTGAGAAGATAGATCTTTTCGGGGTGTTTTATGTAAGTTTCTGGTCTATGGGAATAGTATCTTGCTGTGTCGTTGGATTTCATTAGAGCTTAGGTCTTCTTTTGCAAACTATCGCGCGTGTGCGGGCTTCCCCGTCACGGGCCGGCCTGCTGGCGCTCGGCCATGTCTCGTGTGGGCCGTTACTAGGCCGGCCTACTGCGAGCACAGCCGTTTCCACGTGGACCGTAGTGGGTCGCTGGGCCGCTTAGTTGCCATGGGCCCTTCTTCCTTTATAAAGCAATTTCGTAATTTAGTTCCTAAGTTAAACTTGTAAATTCAAAATAGAATTGTGTAGAAGTCCAAAAATCGTGAAACCAATTTTATTAGTTTCCTAAAATCATGATCAATCTAAAGGTGTAGTTGGTTCGCGTAGTGTTATACTATTTTTAGGTTTGCTTTAATTACTTCGAGACATTTAATATTATCAAACATGAACTTGTAAGAATTGTTATAAATAATCAGTGATAGTTTTAATCCTAGAAATTTTATAGTAAGCTTCTAGTATTACTAGGTGTCCACTGTAATTTTTGTAGCTCCAAAATAATTCGTTGCTAGGATAATTAATGAGGTCTAGTTTGAATATGTAGTAAATCGATAAAACGAATAACGCGACATCTCGGGTTCATATGACTAAAACATTTGTTGAGAAATAACGTTTGAATCGACAATGTGGATACATGGCCTAGTGAGTTGGTGTGTGGCTAGCTCGTTAGCTTGCGAGACGTAGTCGTACGACGAGAGTTGCGATTGCTGTCTTTTACTTATGTCTCTGCGTTGCATTCGCGTAAATCATAATAGGAACGATGATGGATCGATGGATCAACCAGAGGACTTGACGTTGACCCAAAAAGATGATGCCATGGTGATCGTGCCCCGGAGATGGCATGCTAACATTTGGTTATATCTTACCCAGGCAAGCCCTGGTGCATAAACCCTATTATTCTGCACTTTACTTTATGTTTGTGCATTAAGTTTCAAGGAGTTGAATGAAACCCACTTGCATATATATATATATCCTGATCCCATGAGTCTTACTAGTATGTCAGGATCGTATAGATTGCTATGCTATAGGACTCTGGTAGAAGTCGAGTGATTGCTGATCACTCGCGAGAGATAGGAAATATTTTATTGTTACTATTATCACGTTATTATCACATGGATTATATATGGATAATAATTGGAGACCGGGCGGGACTATACTTGGAATTGGATATGGACTTGGTTGAGTAATCTGAGCAAGGCTCTGGTTGCATTTGTCCCGTCTGTGTCGATTAAGGACCGTCCGTTGCATTGGACCCTGGTCAAGTCACAGATCTCCTTATCCCGAGCATATACTAGCGGATGGGGGCTAGAAAGACTTGTTACTCTCTTGTCATAGGCTTCGGCTCTTTCCGGACCGACTGATTGGAGGCGGGGGTAGGTGGAGGTCTAAGCACCACTTTGAGGCCAGACCTCAAGTGTGGGGGCTTGGAGTCCAAGTTTGGACGGGGACCTGGAACCCGTGACAAGAGTGAAACGGGTTGGTCTCGCTCGTGCCTAGGTGAAAGTCCTATGTTTGGTGTTAGTAATTAGTGACAATGCCTAAGTACTAATCCTATGCCTAAGTTGCATGTAGCATATGAGGATTAGTACATTCCAAGGTTGGTGGCAAGATGGACATGGTGATCATGATGGCCACACTTGGATTTGGACGCAACCCTACGTGATCAAGGCAAAGGTATATGCTTAAGGGTTGTGTTTTAGTAACCAAGACACCTAGTGGGTGTGGTTACATTATAGGATAGATAGCCGTACTATAAAGAGGGGAATGACGCGGCTATTGAACTCCTAAGTGCCTCTAGATGTGCATTTCATGATCATATGCATTTGGATAGAACTAATATCACCTCGAAAAATGATTGTGAAAATGCTAACACACTCACACATGACGAGATCACTTGGTGATGTTAGCACGTTTGCGAAGGCGGTGGAGTTTGAGCGGTAGAGAGGGTTTGAGATCCTCTCTCCCTCCCGCCGAGCTTGCGAGGCGGGATTCAGGCGTTTTCGAGAAGTTGAAACGACTATTTTCCACTACGCCGGAAGTCCGGAAAAGAAACGGAGGCGAACGGAGGTCACAGAGGTGACCGGACGCTGAACCGGACGCGGTCCTTGCATGACCGGACGCGTCCGGTCAGTGTTCAGTGTCTGCGCATTTTTTCAGTTCGATGATCGGACGCGAGGCGCGTCCGGTCACTAATGATCGGACGCGTCCGGTCGTTCAGGGAGCTTACTGGACTGTAACCGGACGCTGGCACTGTCACGTCCGGTCATTTTCTTCAGCGCGTCCGGTCACTATTTCGTTGAGCGCTGCTCAGGCGACCAGCGCGTCCGGTCCTTCACGGGACCAGCGCGTCCGGTTGTTCCCGGCGCGTCCGGTCAGTTGGACCAGCGCGTCCGGTCGTTGCTTCGCATTAGCCGTTGGGCGACCAGCGCGTCCGGTCGTTTGGACCAGCGCGTCCGGTCAGTACTTCACGAGTTAGCCGTTGGGCGACCGGCGCGTCCGGTCAGTTGGACCAGCGCGTCCGGTCAGCCCGATTTCGGCTGTTTAAGTTTCTAACGGCTATATTCGAAGGGGTACGTCTATAAATACTCGTTGGCCGGCTCAAGGCTCTCTTGCTCGAATATTTGACATACTTGTGAGCACTTTGAGCTAAGCAACTCCCCTCCCACTCATCTCTCTTGCTTCTTTGCATATTCGAAGTGAGATTGAGTGATCCAAGTGCATTTGCATTGTGAGATTGCATCTAGTTGGCACTTGGTGGTTGATTTGCTGCGGGATTCTTGTTTCTCTTGGTGGTTGCCGCCACCTAGACGGCTTGGAGCAGCTTGGAGGCGTTGGCAAGAGTTGGTGATTGTTCTTGGCCACCTCCGGTGATTGTGAGAGGTTTGTGCCTACCTCGGCGAAGCGCCAAAGGCAACATTAGTATATTGCTCGTGTCATTGCAACCTTTTGCCATTTGGTAGGTTCTTGTGGCGCCTTTTGAGAGGCTCGGTGTGTGACCGATTAGCCACCGAACCACGTGGTGAAGAGGGACACAACGGGGACTAGCGTGCCGGCAAGCACGTGAACCTCGGGATAAATCTTCGTGTCATCACTTTCATATTGTGATTGATTGATCCTGGTGTTCGGTTATCTTGGTATTCATCTCTTGATTATATTGATTGGTTGGCTCAATTCTTCGCCCCTCGGTGATACCCTCCTAACTCTCTCATGTATTAATTTCTTAGTTATCTTTGCTAGCGAGTTAGCTTTGCTAGAGTAGCTTCTTTGTGTAGCTTGCTAGTTGTAGTTTCCTTCTCGGTTTGACTTGTGCGGTTGAGTGCAATTACTAGAATTGTGAATTGGTTAGGTGGCTTGCAAACACCCCGTAGGCTAAGCAAAACTCGCATCTCGCTATTTGTTTTATTGATAAACTTGTTTAGCTTGTCTTTGTAGAAAATTTTAATAGGCTATTCACCCCCCTCTAGCCATCAAGACCTTTCAAGTGGTATCGGA
This sequence comes from Saccharum hybrid cultivar R570, assembly GCA_038087645.1. NCBI lineage: Eukaryota > Viridiplantae > Streptophyta > Magnoliopsida > Poales > Poaceae > Saccharum > Saccharum hybrid cultivar. Next base: position 21,604,791 of record JAQSUU010000106.1, on the reverse strand, counting down.
GCCGTGGTCACCGTTTGTAAGGCTTAACAACCTCGGTGTAAGATGGCTCAAGTTATGTTCAATCATGTTAATGGCAAGCCTCCATTCTTTGATGGCGTCTCTTCCTTTGATCATTGGAAAAGGAAGATGAGGCAATATCTAGGCAATATACATGAGAAGGTTTGGGATGTGATCAAAGAAGGATACAGCATTCTTGATGAGGAAAACCTCACTCCCAATGACCACATCAACAAACAATGCAATACGGCGGCACTTGACACAATCTATCGTACCATTGATGATAAAGTATTTGAGCAAATCAAAGATCTTGAAAAGGCTATGAGCTTTGGATAAGGCTTGAAGAAACATATGAAGGCACTTCAACGGTAAAAAGTGCCAAACTATATATGCTCAAGGACAAGTTCTCCACATTCAAGATGAAGGATGATGAATCCATCCCGGAGATGTTCTATAGGCTCCAAGTCATTGTCAATGATCTCAAGGGGCTTGGGGAGAAGGTTGAGGACAAGGACTTTTCACACAAGTTCTTGATGTGCTTACCCAAGAAGTTTGCCACCTTGAGAAGAATGATCTTTAGAGAGGGATTGGACAAGGTCAAACCAACCAATGTGCTTGGAGATATAATGACCGATGCCCAATACAATGATGATGAAGATGAGGTAGAAGAGAAGAAGGAGACCAAGGTCAAGCAAGAGAAGCCCATTGCATTCAAGGCTTCATCCTCTAAGGGCAAGAGCAAGGTGGAGAGTGATGATGATGATCCATTCGATGATGAGACCATGACCCTCCTTGTGCACAAGATGGGAAGGTTCATGAAGAAGAAAGGATATGGGGCAAGGAAGAGGAGAGACACTATAAAGGCAAAGACCCTTTGCTACAATTGCAATAGCCCCGATCACATAGTGGCGGATTGCCCCTTTGAAGATAAGAGATTTCATAATGGGGACTTGAAGCTCAAGAAGAACAAGAAGGATAAGAAAGAGAATGAGAAGAAAGCAAAGAAGAGCTTCACTTTCAACAAGAAGAAGAAGGGTGGTGGTTATGTAGTCACTTGGGATAGTGACAACTCCGATAGTGATGATGATGAAAGCTCTAGTGATGATGAGAGGATCACTCGACGAGCCACTGCAAACATCGCCCTCTCCAACAAGCCATCCATCTTTGACACTACATCAACATGCCTTATGGCCAAGCCTACCAAGGTAAAACATGATGATAGTGATGATGATTCTTGTGCTAGTGATGATTGTAGGAGTAATGATGAGGAGGATGAGGACTACTCCAAGGATGATCTATTAGGCATAATAGATCAAATGAGCAAGGGCTACAAGAGGACAACCAAGAAATACAAAATCTTGGAACAAGAGTGTAACAGAACCGCCCAATTATACGAGATTAAGTAAGAAAATCATCCAACGGACGGACAATTTACCAAACTTAAGCCCGTATAACCCGGTAGTCCGTGAAATCTCGACGGATTTCAAACCATTTCACATCACAGCCAAGATCGTAATAAGTTCAGCGATTACCTTCATAAGTTACACAGCAGTTTGCGGCACAAAATACATCGGAGTTTAAACATAGTTATTACAAACCAGTTTCAAATAAAGTAGCGGAAGCATTAGTTCAAAGCACACACACACACACACATCTTTTCCAAAATACAGTGCCAGCTCGCGATCATCTCCCACAAAAGCATCAGGCGAGGAGTAGTGAGTGACCATTGCCCATGGTCCTAGGCTTCGCCCATCGCAGGGTAGAGACAGTTGATACAATAACCATAGTACATCTGTCCATCTGCAACAAGTGGGAACAAAGCCCTGAGTACGAGAAGGTACTCAGCTAGACTTACCCGACAGAACCAAAACAAAAGACTCCAAGGATCATGATAGGCATTTTGGTGGGGTAGCTGACTCATTTGCAAGAAAAGCATTTTTAGCTTAGCAAATCATTTACAAAAGCATGTCATCTTCTAAATCTTTATTCTCCTGTCAACTATATTTGCACTTTATGCTAAAGTAACCATGTAATTGAGCAAGCAAGGATTACCATTGATATTTAACAATAATTACCATGTCATTTTCCACATAACTATCCAAGTGTTGTATCCATATTACTACGATGAAGTAACTCAAGTCAAGTGCTCACTATCCAGTGAACGATGGCGATTCGAATCGATTATTGACCAGCTGGTAATTTATTCCTTACACAAACCTCACTCACCCGCTAAAGTGAGGTATTGGTCACCGAGTCAACCATTCAGGTAAAGTCGCGAGCTTGCCAGGAACCACATGTACCCGGGGGCCGCCCGACTGCTCTTTGGCCTTATCATCGCGCCCCCGTTTCCTGCCACTACTGCTCCGGTACAGTGCGTTGCGGGCAATCTACTCGGCCCGAATAATCTCCCGGCTTCGCGGTCGAAAGGTACTTTATCCGGCCAGCTAAATGTGAGGCATGCGTTCAACATGACCCGAGGCCCGACATCGGACGGTCCTTAATCGACACAGACGGAAGACACTACAGTCCAGAACCCTGCAAGCTTCCGCCCGGTCTCACATTCATTCCCACACTTAGTTATTCTCACATGACAATTCTTTCACATAAAACCAGGTAATCCCCTATAGCTCGCGGATGACAGGCAATCACCCGACTTCTACCGGTCTAAGCAAACTAAGCAAGTATTGACCGTGGACACCAGGGTGACAAGGATCGGGTAAAACAAGGTGGAACAAGGTATAATGCAGCAACGTTTGCAAACAACTCCTAAACTTAATGCATCAGATTAAGTAAAATTAATAAATAATTATTTGCAAACCGGGGGAGAAATGCTCCGGGGCTTGCCTCGCTCGAAGGTACTGGGACGATGGTCGGGGCACTCCGGAAGCTCTTCACCGGACTCCTCTTCTACTTCTGCTGGCTCCGGCTCCTCGGGCTGCTCCTCTGCGTCCTCGGGAACAACTGCCGGAACCACTTCCTGCGATCCTGTATGATGCAGAAGTATGAGTGCAATATGCATCGGTGCATTGCAGAGGTGACATGAGATGATGATGATGCGGAATGCATGCGATGTAACGAATGTATTACGTCATCGGATTATGTGGAACTTATGACTCTTCTACAAGGTAGTCTACGTCATCCAAGAACATGTACTCGGAAACTACCAACACTAGTTCCTACCATGCGAGAGTATTGGAGAATCAAGAGGCTTCAAAGATACACCAAAGTATAATTTTCCAACTAACTTTGCATTAAGAATAAATAGAAACCCTAATTAGTCTTAAGGTTGAACAGCAACACATATTTTAGTAGCTCAGAAAAATCTTATAAAATTACAGTGGGTTACTAATATCAAGAATAGCTTGACATAAAATTTTTACTGCATTTGGATAATTAGAACTTACTATACAAAAATAACAAACTATGGCCTCAAATAGATATTTAAAATACTTTACATTATGAAAAGTATCAAACAACAGATTTAGGAATTTTTCTACTATCTACTACCTAAACAAACACTATGGAAAAATTATCACTTGCATGTTTTATTCAAATTTATTTAAATAACAAAAATAACAATTATTGGTAACAAAAAGCATTTGAACTGCAACTACAAATTTTTATACAGAACACCCAAGATATAAAATTTTCCTAGAAAGTACATGACACAAAAAGATTAATAAATTTGGAATCATATTTTTCTGACTTTTCTAGGATTTATTAAGTATTTATCAAGAAAATAGCCATTTTACTATTTAATTATAAATTCTACAGAAAAGTACATCAAATTTGACATGCAACAATTTTATACCATAGATCAGGTTCAAATGAGTACATACAATTTTATTTCACCAATTTTGGAGCTAAAATGGCCAAGAAATCATTTTACAAGTGTTTTTCATCAATAATATTAAAAGAAATCGGAATTTGTTTTCCTGAAAAAAAAAAAAGAATCGGGCCGGCCCGAGGTCAACAGTCGGCCCGTGGCCGTTTTCCCGGCCCGTCTCGCGCGCGCGGGAGGTCCACCGAGCCGGCCCGCTCGGGGCGCGGCCCAGGGGCACGGTCCTGCCCCCGCGAGGCGCGGAGCGCGTCGTCGGCGTTCGCGCGCGCGACGTCGCGGCGGCGGCTATGGCCGACCGGCCGGCTCCGGTCGCGAGCGGGCGGGGCAGCGAGCGCACGCGAACCACGGTGAAGTGACGAACCCGTTTTTGGAGAAAAGGGGAACGAGGAGGTAGCGGGAAGTCGCCTCGACGGGAGGCCGCGCGCGGTGGCGCCATGGCCGTCGGCGGCGAGGTGTGGAGGAGCTCACCTAGAGCTTGGAAGACGGCGCAAACGCGAGCTCGAAGCGGAGGAAGGCGAGGCGGAGCTGCGGGCGCGGTTAATTGCGAAATGGTGCGGCGGTGAGGGCGAATCACGCCGGCGGAGCGGCGGTCACGGCGAGGTGGAGCTCGAGCTTCTCGGCTCGGGAAGGGAGGAGAAGGGAGTGCGGGTGCGAGCGAGCGGGTGCTTGGGCCGGGGCAGGTGTAGGCGGGCGCGGGAGTGCGGTGACAGGCCGCGGCCGACGCGCGGCAGGCGCTGCAGGCGCGGGGCCGCCACGCGGCGGTGTCCTTCTGCCGCGGTCGCGGCGTGGCGCGGCGCCAGCGCGCGGACGCGGGCGAGAGGAGGGGAAGATGGCCGGCTGGGCCGGGCCGGAGGCGGGGCAGCGCGGGCGCGCGCGCGCGGTGAGGCGGGCCGACTCTGGCTCTGGGCCGAATCGGTGGCGGCGGCCCGCGAGGAAAAGAAATGAAATTTTTGATTTTCGATTTTCAAATTTAAATGCATTTCAAACTTCAAACCCAATTTTGAACAAGAAGAAAGCATTTTATGGATTTGGCCCAAAAATAAAAGTTGCTCAAAATTGAATTCTCTACAACTTTGATTAAGGGGTCATTTCAAAATTCTTAATAGATTTTAAATGACAAAATAAAAGCTAAATTAGGGAATAATTTTGAATATTTTTCATAATTGTTTTTGAACAAGTGTTTGACCAAATTTGAGCTCCAAAATTTGAACTAAGGTTCCAAGTGATGTAAGAATTATGGTTGCAAGGCTTTTGATATAATGTGATTATCATATTATTATAGTTCATTAAATATAGCATGTTTAAGCTTTTATTTTAATCAAATTATACCATTATCATACATGATTATAATGATATGAATGCTATGCAATATGATTGCCATGCAAAAATGCATTGCGCAACACCGGAGTGTTACAGCCCTCCCCCCTTATAAAAATCTCGTCCCGAGATTTGGGTTACGAACCATTTATAATAAAAATCTTCATAAGCGTTCTTTAAGTATTCACCCGTTTCCCAAGATGCATCCCCTTCATCGTGATGACTCCATTGTATCTTATATGTTTTCACCACACTGTTTCGAGTAGCCCTTTCCCTGGTATCCAAAACTCGAACTGGCTGCTCACGATACACCAGATCTGACTTCAGTTTTATGCCTCGAGGTTCAATCCTTTCCTCTGGAACGCGCAAACATTTCTTGAGATGTGATACATGAAAAACTGGGAATATAGCACCCATTGACTCTGGTAAATCCAATTTGTAAGCCACAGGACCCTTCCGTTCCAGGATTTTATAAGGTCCCACAAATCTGGCGGCCAGCTTTCTGCGCACACCAAATCTTTTCTTTTTCATTGGCGTAACTTTTAGATAGACATAGTCACCAACTTCGAACACAAGCGGTCTCCTTCTCTTATCTGCATAACTTTTCTGACGTGACTGGGCTGCTCTCATATTCTGCTGGATGATATGAACTTTCCTTTCGGCTTCTTCTACGAAGTCAATACCATAATACCTTCTTTCTCCGGGCTCAATCCAGTTTAACGGTGTTCTACACTTTCGGCCATACAGAGCCTCAAAAGGTGCCATCTTGATACTCTCTTGATAGCTGTTATTGTACGAGAACTCTGCTAATGGTAACCATGACTCCCATGAACCTCTGGAAGACAACACACAGGCTCTTAACATATCTTCTAGAACAGCATTAACTCTCTCAGTTTGACCATCTGTTTGAGGATGATAGGCAGTGGTACGAATCAGACTAGTCCCCAAACCTTTGTGCAAGTGCTCCCAAAAGTGAGCAGTGAACTGCGACCCTCTGTCAGACACTATAGTCTTTGGTATGCCATGCAACCTCACAATCTCTGCAATATACTTCTCAGCATATTGAGGTGGTCTATATTCCGTTTTGACAGGCAAAAAGTGGGCTGTCTTAGTAAGACGATCCACAATTACCCAAATGGAATCGTGACCTTTTTGAGTAGTGGGTAGACCCGTGATAAAATCCATACTTATGTCATCCCACTTCCAACTCGGTACTGACAAAGGTTGTAGCATTCCGGCAGGCTTCATGTGAATTGCTTTTACTCTACAACATGTGTCACATCTGGCTACATACGCTGCAATTTCCTTCTTCATTTTGGTCCACCAATAACGAGGTCTTAGTTCTTGATACATTTTACTGCTGCCAGGATGAATAGACAACTTAGAGAGATGAGCTTCATCCAAAATTTTATTCTTAAGCTCTCTATCCTTTGGAACAACAAGACGGTTGTCGAACCACAACACATCCTGCTCATCCACCCTGAAGTGTTTCGAGGGTTCTTCTTGAATCTTCTTTTTGATGTGGAATATCCCCTTGTCTGTTTTCTGACCTTCTATAATCTTACTCTCCAAGGAACAACTGACCTGAATACTTTGTAGCACGGCAGGGTGCATTAGATCGAAACCATCTTCAAGCAAGGGTTGCACATTCATACAATGTGACTTTCTGCTTAAAGCATCAGCTACCACATTGGCTTTCCCAGGGTGATACTGTACATTCAAGTTGTAGTCTTTGATCAGTTCTAACCATCTCCGCTGTCTCATGTTCAATTCTGGTTGGGTGAAAATGTACTTGAGACTCTTATGATCGGTGAAAATGTTGCACACGTTACCCAGTAGATAGTGTCTCCAAATCTTTAAGGCATGCACAACAGCGGCAAGCTCAAGATCATGTGTCGGATAATTGATTTCATGTTTTCTCAACTGCCGGGAGGCATAAGCAATTACTCTTCCTTCTTGCATTAGCACACACCCTAATCCTGTTTTTGATGCGTCGCAGAACACATCAAAAGGTTTCTCGATGTCGGGTTGTGCAAGAACTGGAGCAGTGGTCAACAGTTTCCGCAAGGTATGGAAAGCTGTCTCACACTCCTCTGTCCACGCAAACTTGTGATCTTTCTGTAACAGACTTGTCATAGGCTTGGCAATCTTCGAGAAGTCTGGGATAAAACGGCGATAGTAACCTGCTAACCCTAGGAAACTCCTGACTTCTGACACTGTGGTTGGAGTCTTCCAATCCATAACCTCTTGCACTTTACTCGGATCTACAGAAACTCCATTCTCAGATAGGATATGACCGAGGAAAGGAACTTTCTTCAACCAAAATTCACATTTGCTGAACTTAGCATATAACTTATGATCCCTCAACCTGGTCAAGACAATTCTCAGATGCTCTTCATGCTCTTTCTCGTTTTCAGAGTATACTAGAATGTCATCAATGAAGACAACTACAAACTTATCTAACTCCGGCATGAAAACTGTATTCATCAGATACATAAAATATGCAGGAGCATTTGTTAGTCCAAATGACATAACAAGATACTCGTACAACCCGTATCTGGTAGAAAAGGCGGTTTTCGGAACATCTTGAGGTCTAATCTTTATCTGATGATACCCAGACCTTAAGTCTATCTTGGAGAACACTCTGGCTTTAGCTAACTGATCAAACAGAACATCAATATGAGGCAGTGGATATTTATTCTTGATAGTTACAGCGTTAAGAGGTCGGTAATCCACACACATCCTGAGAGTACCCTCTTTCTTTTTCTTTACAAACAAGGCAGGACATCCCCATTCAGACTTACTTGGGCGAATAAACCCCTTTTTTAACAACTCTTCCAACTGTTTCTTCAACTCAGCTAACTCATCCGGAGGCATCCGATAAGGTCTCCTCGAAATTGGAGCTGTCCCGGGGATCAACTCGATTCCAAACTCAACATCTCTGTCTGGAGGAAGGCCAGGCAACTCGTCTGGAAACACATCCGGGAACTCACATACTACTGGGATCTGATGGATAGGAGCAACTTCCATGGCACAGGTCACACTCACAAGATCTGTTCTTTTAGGCAATGGTACCTGAAAAGTACCCTCTGCCTGGGGATCTTTAAGGGTAAGCATCCGACTGCTTGTATCTATGACTGCTTCCCAGTCTTTCATCCAGTTCATTCCTATTATTACATCCAAAACTAGTCCAGGCATAACTACCAGGTTCACTCGGAACTTCCGACTACCTAACTCAAGGGTTGCCCCTCTAACCATCTTATTGGTTAACACATCAGCTCCTGCTGAACTTATGCGATAACCATAACTCAATTCTGTGCATAGTTGTTCATGCTTCCGTGCAAATGCTTGACTCATGAAAGAATGCGAAGATCCAGAATCAAAAAGAACAACTGCAGGGTGATGGTTCACAAGAAACTTACCAGCAGTTACAGGCTCTCCCTCAGGAACTTCATCAATGGCGGTGTGGTGTACACGAGCATTGTAAGTCTGTTGCTTCTTTTTAGGCGGATAAGGGCAGAACTTGGAAAAGTGGCCTGGCTGACCACAGTTGTAGAAGGGCCCTTTCACTGTACCAGCAGACCCTATAGCTCCCTTGGAGTTGCTCTGTTCTGCAGCTGCGCTGGTCTTTGTTGGCGGCACTGCGATCTTGTACGGTTTCTGTGGCCCCTTGTAATTCTGGGTTTTATGCTGCGGCGGCCTGAACCTCGCACCAGGTGCGGACGGACGATAAGATGAACGGTTGGTAGGGACAACTCTGGACTGGGATGGTCCTGACTCGAACACTCTCTTGCGGTTCTTGGACGCGGTGTAAGCGTTATTGTTCTTCTCTTGCTTCAAACAGTCACTGATAAAGTCGTTGAATCTGTTGCGGGTATTGGTACCCACATGCTTCATCATCTTCGGACTCAACCCTCTCTTGAAACTAGCAATCTTCTTTGCATCTGTGTCAACCATGTCTGGGGCATAGCGGCACAAGTTATTAAAGGCATGCAGATACTGTGTCACCGTCTTGGTACCCTGATTCAAGGCTAAAAACTCTCCAAGCTTCATCTCAACCAACCCTGGGGGAATATAAACTCCCTTAAAAGCTTCAGTGAAATCCCTCCAAGAGATCTGGGCATTAGGAGGAAAAGTACTGCGGTGATGCTTCCACCACATTCCTGCTGGTCCTTGTAACTGATGTGCAGCATACTCTACTTTTAGAACTTCTGTCATCCTTAACACACGGAACTTATCTTCCATAGTGTTAATCCATTCTTCGGCATCAAGTGGCTCTGCTGCTTCTTTGAAAATAGGTGGCCTCGTATCCATGAAATCCTTGAAACTGCTGTACTGGTTCACTCCATGGCCACCACCTTGATTATTTCCTCTTTGAACATTTTCCGCGATGGTACGCAGAAAGTCTTCCATATTCCTCTGTGATTGTTCAGTACTGCGTTGACTTCCAAGAAACTGTGTGAAGAACATTTCTGCGGTAAGCGGCGGAGGAGGGGGCAAATGTGGTTCTGGACGTGGTTCCTGGTGGTTGACATTGTTGGCACCACTTCCACCAGCTCCTGCACCGTTGCCACCAGTCTCAGCGGCTTCGTACGTAGCACGACGAGTGTTGGCCATCTGCATATTTCAGCAACAAGCACCATTGAGTGAAGTTGTAAAATTGTGTCCGAAGGAACAATCATGCCATACTGAATTCATTGGAGAGAACAAGTCATACAAGAAAACAGAGGCGCAATAATTTCATTCCAATTGAACAACAGCACCAATTAAGTTACTTTAAAAGCAACATCGCGTTCCATACAACCATGTTGCCAGCATACATACACTGGACTTTTATGCGTTCGGGTATCGCATACACAACCAAACTCCAAAGATCATCAGTCTCAAGGTCGAACAGGATACATCATGATACATGGAACCCAAAAGAAGGCCATCGCGTCACGCCTAGCTACTAACGCATGACACTATCCTACTCCTCGGGGCCATCGTCGATGTCGGAGGCGTCGCCATCGCTACCCTCAGCTGCAGCGTCGTCGTCGATGTCCATCTGAGCGGCGTTCGGAGGAGCATACGGGCCCATCCCGTTGTAGAGGGCATGGAACTCTTCATGCAAGTTGGCATTGTACTCTTCTAGCTCCTCGACCCTCTGCCTCAGAAGGTCTCTCTCGTTCCAGGCTTCATTCCTTTCCTGTACTAGCTGCTCCAACAAGCGATCTGCATTCCTGTTGGCCTGAGTCAGCCTCTGTACTTGCTGCATGGAACTCTCGCCTCTCTCGAGAGCTCGGTCCCGCTGCAAGCTCATGTCGGCCAACTGCTCCTGCAAGCTAGCTATAGCACGCGCTTGCTTTTTCTTCTGCTTCCTTGCTTCAAGCCGATCATCACCACGTAGGCCAGTCAAGGTCCAATAGGTATTCTCCAGACCTTGGTATGCTCTGATGGCTGCATACATGGCACTCATGGTGTGATTGTCGCTAGCCAGTCCTTCACTGGGGCCTCTAACCAGGGCACTTCCTTGCGGCTGTACCCAAATGGCGTCGCGAGGATCATCTCTCGGGAAGGTACCGGCCAAAGCTGCTGCTAACTCATTGGGAAATCTGCTCATGATGTCTCGGATGACGCGAAAAGCTGCGCCCTCTGCACCCTCGACTGGAGTGCGTCCTTCGAACTCCAAATGCCAACCATCCCATTCTGGCGCATCACCAAGAGCAGGGACGGTGATCTCTACCACAGCAAGTCCATCTTCAGCTAGCTGGCTCTCGCTCCAAGAGTAAACTGGCTCTTGTCCCTCCGGGTACCCCACATCATGGAGCACTCTCCAAAGCAAGGTGGGCATGCCAAACTCGCTTAGAAAAGTGTCCGTGTTGCGGTGCTCCCGCGGGGCTAGCTGACGACGGGGTGCTCTTCCTCCAGTGGACTTGCGGGCAGTCTGCTTCGTGCGGGCCATCTGTAGCACAAGTTTTAAATTACCTGGTGAGAACATATTTTAGTTGAGGTCACTTTTATCGAAATGGGATAATCCTTTTATAAGGGGAGGAATGCATGCCATGAATGGAATGCACAAACAATATGATGCATGCACGAGTCTTACGTTCTCACAAACTTAGGAAAAAAAAAGCATCTAACGGTGAATTCGGTGGCATACAACGATCTCTCATATACGTAACTAATTCGGTCTACACGATACGCTGTTATGTACCTGCAGAAAACTCATTTCAGCCCATTCCCCATGAATGCATGAAAGCAGTAAACCTACCTACACGCTTTACACGAATCCCCAGATGCGTGTACAACGGTAGTGACTACCCAAACACATCGTCCTATTGACGGCATCGCCTCAACGGACGGAACACCCACACATGCGACACTTTTATAAAAACATGTGTAAAACATGTAATTATCCAAGTATCATATAAGCACTTTCCCTAGATCGGCGGTGTATCCGATCATGCTCTCACAACTCACACTTACCGAAGCGTAGAGGTAACTGATCCATACATTACCACTCAATTAAGTGGCACTCATACAATAGCACGCCGTATGAGCAACGAAAAAGAAATATGGTGCAGAACCCCAAGTTAGTACTTAAATAGCCACCTAGAGTCCTTAACTGGGCATACAGGATATGACCACTGGCACACTTTTTTTTAGTTTCAAAATCACACTTTTTAAGCAGGGTTTTGGTTTAAATACACTTATGAACAGTAATTACGCTAAACCATGCTCCGATGCCAGCTGTAACAGAACCGCCCAATTATACGAGATTAAGTAAGAAAATCATCCAACGGACGGACAATTTACCAAACTTAAGCCCGTATAACCCGGTAGTCCGTGAAATCTCGACGGATTTCAAACCATTTCACATCACAGCCAAGATCGTAATAAGTTCAGCGATTACCTTCATAAGTTACACAGCAGTTTGCGGCACAAAATACATCGGAGTTTAAACATAGTTATTACAAACCAGTTTCAAATAAAGTAGCGGAAGCATTAGTTCAAAGCACACACACACACACACATCTTTTCCAAAATACAGTGCCAGCTCGCGATCATCTCCCACAAAAGCATCAGGCGAGGAGTAGTGAGTGACCATTGCCCATGGTCCTAGGCTTCGCCCATCGCAGGGTAGAGACAGTTGATACAATAACCATAGTACATCTGTCCATCTGCAACAAGTGGGAACAAAGCCCTGAGTACGAGAAGGTACTCAGCTAGACTTACCCGACAGAACCAAAACAAAAGACTCCAAGGATCATGATAGGCATTTTGGTGGGGTAGCTGACTCATTTGCAAGAAAAGCATTTTTAGCTTAGCAAATCATTTACAAAAGCATGTCATCTTCTAAATCTTTATTCTCCTGTCAACTATATTTGCACTTTATGCTAAAGTAACCATGTAATTGAGCAAGCAAGGATTACCATTGATATTTAACAATAATTACCATGTCATTTTCCACATAACTATCCAAGTGTTGTATCCATATTACTACGATGAAGTAACTCAAGTCAAGTGCTCACTATCCAGTGAACGATGGCGATTCGAATCGATTATTGACCAGCTGGTAATTTATTCCTTACACAAACCTCACTCACCCGCTAAAGTGAGGTATTGGTCACCGAGTCAACCATTCAGGTAAAGTCGCGAGCTTGCCAGGAACCACATGTACCCGGGGGCCGCCCGACTGCTCTTTGGCCTTATCATCGCGCCCCCGTTTCCTGCCACTACTGCTCCGGTACAGTGCGTTGCGGGCAATCTACTCGGCCCGAATAATCTCCCGGCTTCGCGGTCGAAAGGTACTTTATCCGGCCAGCTAAATGTGAGGCATGCGTTCAACATGACCCGAGGCCCGACATCGGACGGTCCTTAATCGACACAGACGGAAGACACTACAGTCCAGAACCCTGCAAGCTTCCGCCCGGTCTCACATTCATTCCCACACTTAGTTATTCTCACATGACAATTCTTTCACATAAAACCAGGTAATCCCCTATAGCTCGCGGATGACAGGCAATCACCCGACTTCTACCGGTCTAAGCAAACTAAGCAAGTATTGACCGTGGACACCAGGGTGACAAGGATCGGGTAAAACAAGGTGGAACAAGGTATAATGCAGCAACGTTTGCAAACAACTCCTAAACTTAATGCATCAGATTAAGTAAAATTAATAAATAATTATTTGCAAACCGAGGGAGAAATGCTCCGGGGCTTGCCTCGCTCGAAGGTACTGGGACGATGGTCGGGGCACTTCGGAAGCTCTTCACCGGACTCCTCTTCTACTTCTGCTGGCTCCGGCTCCTCGGGCTGCTCCTCTGCGTCCTCGGGAACAACTGCCGGAACCACTTCCTGCGATCCTGTATGATGCAGAAGTATGAGTGCAATATGCATCGGTGCATTGCAGAGGTGACATGAGATGATGATGATGCGGAATGCATGCGATGTAACGAATGTATTACGTCATCGGATTATGTGGAACTTATGACTCTTCTACAAGGTAGTCTACGTCATCCAAGAACATGTACTCGGAAACTACCAACACTAGTTCCTACCATGCGAGAGTATTGGAGAATCAAGAGGCTTCAAAGATACACCAAAGTATAATTTTCCAACTAACTTTGCATTAAGAATAAATAGAAACCCTAATTAGTCTTAAGGTTGAACAGCAACACATATTTTAGTAGCTCAGAAAAATCTTATAAAATTACAGTGGGTTACTAATATCAAGAATAGCTTGACATAAAATTTTTACTGCATTTGGATAATTAGAACTTACTATACAAAAATAACAAACTATGGCCTCAAATAGATATTTAAAATACTTTACATTATGAAAAGTATCAAACAACAGATTTAGGAATTTTTCTACTATCTACTACCTAAACAAACACTATGGAAAAATTATCACTTGCATGTTTTATTCAAATTTATTTAAATAACAAAAATAACAATTATTGGTAACAAAAAGCATTTGAACTGCAACTACAAATTTTTATACAGAACACCCAAGATATAAAATTTTCCTAGAAAGTACATGACACAAAAAGATTAATAAATTTGGAATCATATTTTTCTGACTTTTCTAGGATTTATTAAGTATTTATCAAGAAAATAGCCATTTTACTATTTAATTATAAATTCTACAGAAAAGTACATCAAATTTGACATGCAACAATTTTATACCATAGATCAGGTTCAAATGAGTACATACAATTTTATTTCACCAATTTTGGAGCTAAAATGGCCAAGAAATCATTTTACAAGTGTTTTTCATCAATAATATTAAAAGAAATCGGAATTTGTTTTCCTGAAAAAAAAAAAGAATCGGGCCGGCCCGAGGTCAACAGTCGGCCCGTGGCCGTTTTCCCGGCCCGTCTCGCGCGCGCGGGAGGTCCACCGAGCCGGCCCGCTCGGGGCGCGGCCCAGGGGCACGGTCCTGCCCCCGCGAGGCGCGGAGCGCGTCGTCGGCGTTCGCGCGCGCGACGTCGCGGCGGCGGCTATGGCCGACCGGCCGGCTCCGGTCGCGAGCGGGCGGGGCAGCGAGCGCACGCGAACCACGGTGAAGTGACGAACCCGTTTTTGGAGAAAAGGGGAACGAGGAGGTAGCGGGAAGTCGCCTCGACGGGAGGCCGCGCGCGGTGGCGCCATGGCCGTCGGCGGCGAGGTGTGGAGGAGCTCACCTAGAGCTTGGAAGACGGCGCAAACGCGAGCTCGAAGCGGAGGAAGGCGAGGCGGAGCTGCGGGCGCGGTTAATTGCGAAATGGTGCGGCGGTGAGGGCGAATCACGCCGGCGGAGCGGCGGTCACGGCGAGGTGGAGCTCGAGCTTCTCGGCTCGGGAAGGGAGGAGAAGGGAGTGCGGGTGCGAGCGAGCGGGTGCTTGGGCCGGGGCAGGTGTAGGCGGGCGCGGGAGTGCGGTGACAGGCCGCGGCCGACGCGCGGCAGGCGCTGCAGGCGCGGGGCCGCCACGCGGCGGTGTCCTTCTGCCGCGGTCGCGGCGTGGCGCGGCGCCAGCGCGCGGACGCGGGCGAGAGGAGGGGAAGATGGCCGGCTGGGCCGGGCCGGAGGCGGGGCAGCGCGGGCACGCGCGCGCGGTGAGGCGGGCCGACTCTGGCTCTGGGCCGAATCGGTGGCGGCGGCCCGCGAGGAAAAGAAATGAAATTTTTGATTTTCGATTTTCAAATTTAAATGCATTTCAAACTTCAAACCCAATTTTGAACAAGAAGAAAGCATTTTATGGATTTGGCCCAAAAATAAAAGTTGCTCAAAATTGAATTCTCTACAACTTTGATTAAGGGGTCATTTCAAAATTCTTAATAGATTTTAAATGACAAAATAAAAGCTAAATTAGGGAATAATTTTGAATATTTTTCATAATTGTTTTTGAACAAGTGTTTGACCAAATTTGAGCTCCAAAATTTGAACTAAGGTTCCAAGTGATGTAAGAATTATGGTTGCAAGGCTTTTGATATAATGTGATTATCATATTATTATAGTTCATTAAATATAGCATGTTTAAGCTTTTATTTTAATCAAATTATACCATTATCATACATGATTATAATGATATGAATGCTATGCAATATGATTGCCATGCAAAAATGCATTGCGCAACACCGGAGTGTTACAAAGAGCTCATTGCCAAGAGCAATGAAAATGATGCCTTGATGGAGGAGCTTGTTGCTCTCAAAAAGAGTAAGGAGTGCAAAGGAATTGAACAAGAGCTCAAAGCTCTTAGGAAATCGTTTGATGAGCTAGAGGCTTCTCGTGAGTGTCTAAAGGAAGACCACGAGGATCTTGAAATTGCTCACACTAGGCTTAAGGAAGTCCACTCCACTCTACTTGAGCTCATCAAGGAAAAGGACCTTAAGTTGGAGAAGTTCATGAAGGAAGCTAAGGAGGAGCAAGTGATTGTCACTTGTGATATTGGACTAACATGTGATATTATTGATGATTCTTTATTTGTTAGTCCTACTAATGCTTCATGTAGCTCATCATCATCCACCACAACCAACTCTACCTCTACTACTAGTGATTCATCACTTGTGATTGAGACTCTCAAGAGAGAGGTGGATGATCTCACCCGCGTATTAGGCAACGCCTATGGTGGGGATGCCCGCTTGCTAAAATGCTTGGGTAGCCAAAGGTTCTCTCTTAACAAAGAGGGATTGGGCTATACTCCCAAGAAGGGCAAGGCGGCCTTTGCTACTCCAAAGTCTCGCTTTGTGAAGGGCAATGGTCGTTATTGCAATAGATGCAAGCAAGTTGGACATCTAGAGATTAATTGTAATAAAATGAACAAGAACAAGAAAAATGCTAATGTACCTTATATTCCTTTTGATTCTTGTTATGTGCTTACCAAGGGTGATAAAGGTGTGCATGCTAGGTTTGTTGGTACACCAATTATGGGCCCAAAGAAGAAGGCCATTTGAGTACCAAAGAGCTTAGTGACTAACCTCCAAGGACCCAAGCAAGTATGGGTACCTAAAAGACATTAAATTGTTTTGTAGGTAAATTACAAGGCCGGAGGAAGGCATTGGGTGCTTGATAGTGGGTGCTCTCAACATATGACCGGTGATTCAAGAATGTTCAACTCTCTCAAATCAAATGATAGTGGCATTGATAGTATCACATTTGGTGACAATAGCAAGGGTGATGTAAAGGCTCTTGGAAGGATTGCAATCTCAAATGATCATAGCATTTCCAATGTGCTCTTAGTTGAAAAGTTGAACTTCAATCTTCTCTCGGTTGCTCAATTGTGTGATCTCGGTTTTAAGTGCATATTTGATGTTGATGATGTGGAGATAGTTAGTGTTGATGGCTCTAACTTGATCTTCAAAGGCTTTAGATATGAGAATCTATACTTGGTTGATTTCAATGCTAGTGACACTCAACTTTCAACATGCTTGCTCACCAAATCAAGTATGGGTTGGTTGTGGCATAGAAGACTAGGTCATGTTGGCATGAAGCAATTGAACAAGTTAGTGAAGCATGACTTAGTTAGAGGTTTGAAGGATGTCATATTTGAGAAGGATAAGCTATGTAGTGCATGTCAAGCCGAAAAGCAAGTAGGCAACACTCATCTATTGAAGAGCATTATGAGTACTTCCAAGGCATTTGAGTTGTTGCACATGGATCTATTTGGGCCAACTACATACACAAGCATTGGTGGCAACAAGTATGGTTTTGTGATTGTGGATGATTTCACTAGATACACATGGGTATTCTTTCTTGTGGACAAGAGTGATGTATTTCACATATTCAAGAAGTTCATCAAGAGAGTGCAAAATGAGTTTGAGACCACAATCAAGAAAGTAAGAAGTGACAATGGAAGTGAGTTTAGAAACACAAGAGTTGATGAGCTATGTGAGGAGCTTGGAATCAAGCATCAATTCTCGGCCAAGTATACACCTCAATCAAATGGCTTAGTTGAGAGGAAAAATAGAACCTTAATTGATATGGCAAGATCAATGTTAAATGAGTATAATGTGAGTCATTCATTTTGGGCCGAAGCAATCAACACAGCTTGCTTCTATAGCAACCGCCTCTATTGCCACAAGTTTCTAGAGAAGACACCATATGAGATCTTAAATGGAAGAAAGCCCAATATTGCATACTTTCGGGTATTTGGTTGCAAATGCTATATCTTGAAGAAGGGCACTAGATTGAGCAAGTTTGAGAAGAAATGTGATGAAGGCTTCCTACTTGGTTACTCAACTACTAGCAAAGCTTATAGAGTATGGAACCTAGCTAGTGGACAACTTGAAGAAGTGCATGATGTTGAATTTGATGAAACAAATGGCTCTCAAGATGAAGAAGATAACTTAGATGATGTGAGAGGAACTCAATTGACCAATGCTATGAAAGAAATGGACATTGGTGATATTAGGCCAAAGCAAGTGATTGATGTGGATGACAACAAAGATCAAGTGCTCCAAAGTCCAATTACACAAGCTAGTGGTTCTCTAATGCGAAATCAAGCTAGTACATCATCTCAAGTGCAACAAGATCAACAAGTGGCTAGTTCATCATCTCCAACTCATGATCAACATCAACATCCAAGCAATCAAGTCCAAGTGCTTCAACCAACTAACATTGCAAGAGACCATCCATTAGATTCCATCATTGGTGACATACAAAGAGGAGTTCAAACTAGATCAAGATTGACATCATTTTGTGGTCACTCTTCTTTTGTGTCAATGGAAGAACCCAAGGACATTGATAAAGCATTGAGAGATCCGGATTGGGTAAATGCAATGCATGAAGAGCTCAACAACTTCAAGAGAAATGAAGTATGAGAACTAGTTGAAAGGCCTAAGGATCACAATGTCATTGGAACAAGATGGGTCTTTCGCAACAAACAAGATCAAGATGGGATAGTAGTAAGGAACAAAGCAAGACTAGTGGCTCAAGGTTACACACAAATAGAGGGTCTTGACTTTGATGAAACTTATGCCCCGGTTGCAAGATTGGAAGCAATTAGGATTTCACTTGCCTATGCTTGTGCTCACAATATCAAGCTATATCAAATGGATGTAAAGAGTGCATTTCTCAATGGGTACATTCAAGAGGAGGTGTATGTGGAGCAACCTCCCGGTTTTGAAGATGACAAAAAACCCAATCATGTATACAAGTTGAGAAAAGCTTTATATGGATTGAAGCAAGCACCTAGAGCATGGTATGAAAGATTGAGGGACTTCTTGTTATCCAAAGGATTTGTCATGGGCAAAGTTGATACAACTCTTTTCACCAAGAAGATTGGGAAAGACTTGTTTGTGTTGCAAATATATGTTGATGATATCATATTCGGTTCAACCAATCAAGATTATTGTGATGAGTTTGGGAAAATGATGGCAAAGGAATTTGAAATGTCAATGATTGGTGAACTTAGTTTCTTTCTTGGACTTCAAATCAAACAAATGAAGGAAGGAACATTTGTAAGCCAAACCAAGTACATCAAAGATATGCTCAAGAAGTTTGGCATGGAAGATGCAAAGAGTATTACAACCCCAATGGGCACTAGTGGAAGTTTGGATAGTGACAAGAGTGGCAACATGGTGGATCAAAAGCTATATAGATCAATGATTGGTAGCCTACTCTATGTGACGGCATCAAGGCCCGATGTGATGTTTAGTGTATGTATGTGTGCAAGATTTCAAGCCTCACCAAGAGAAAGTCATTTGAAGGCAACAAAGAGAATATTGAGGTACTTAAAGCATACACAAGATGTTGGATTGTGGTATCCCAAAGGTGCAAGTTTTGAGCTAGTTGGATATTCAGATTCCGACTATGCCGATGATAAAGTGGAGAGAAAGAGCACTTCTGGGACATGTCAATTGTTGGGAAGATCACTTGTCTCATGGTCATCCAAGAAGCAAAATAGTATTGCACTATCTACCGCCGAAGCCGAATACATCGCAGCGGGTAGTTGTTGTGCACAAATCTTGTGGATGAAGGCAACATTGAAGGATTTTGGAATCAATTTCAAGAATATACCATTGCTATGTGACAATGAAAGTGTCGTGAAGCTAACTAACAATCCAGTTCAACATCAAAGAACAAAACATATTGATGTTCGTCATCATTTCATTAGAAATCATCAACAAAAGGGTGACATTGCTATTGAGAGTGTTGGCACCGAAGATCAATTAGCCGATCTATTCACCAAGCCACTTGATGAGAAGAGATTTCACAAGCTAAAGAATGAGTTGAACATACTTGATTTCTCCAACATGAGTTGATGCACTCCCATGATATGACATGCCTCTCCTTCGAGCCCCAAGGTACAATTGGTTGACATGTCATACATTATATACTAAGGACATGTTAAGTGCATCTAGTCATGATTTCTTATGTTCTAGGATCATTCATGAAAATTAAATGAATTTGAAGTTTATATGGTGCCACTATTGTTTCCATGACTTGTATGATCTAGTGGTAGCATATAACTTGTTTAAGTAGCTTGTGATCACCCCATATTTTAACATGATAATCTATCTAAAGTTTGCTCCTTGTGGTCAATTGGTGCCAAAGGAGGAGAAAATGTTGTTCACAAAGATAGAACTCAAAAAATGCTATGGGGGAGAAAATGTTGTTCACAAAGTTAAATCCTAAAGGGGGAGAATTGATAAAAGAAGCACACAAGTAGGGGGAGCAAGCTCTTAAACATGAATGTTGCATTTCTATGTGCACTTCATATGTATGATGCATAGTTATGCATTTTGTTTTCTCCGATACATTGCTTGTGTGGTGACTTGCTAGTATAATTTGAATGATGCATTGTGGTACTAGCATGAATAGGAAGTAGTTAGATTTTTGTTGCTTCATATTTTTCAAAGTGGTACTAGAACCTTGCTTATAAATGTTGATCTCACGAGGTTTCTAGTTATGTTTGTGCTTTTACAAGTGGAATCTAACTACACAAGGTGCTAAGATGGTGTTTATCGCTACTCCGATGGTATCACGCTTCAAAGGTCTATAATCTTAAACACTTAGCACCTATTGATAGTCAATGCTCCTAATTTTTTTTTATTATCTAACATGTATGCTTCCAAAATCCAAACATATAGCATATATGTAGGGGGAGCCATTGCTATCAATTTGAATTCATGATCACATGTCCATAATTCTTACACATGGTAATATACTTGGACAATGTGACATGGATTCAATCAAAATTTTATTATAACATCTTTGTGAAAGGGTTGTCACCAATTATCAACAAGGGGGAGATTGAAAGTCCTATGTTTGGTGTTGGTAATTAGTGACAATGCCTAAGTACTAATCCTATGCCTAAGTTGTATGTAGCATATGAGGATTAGTACATTCCAAGGTTGGTGGTAAGATGGACATGGTGATCATGATGGCCACACTTGGATTTGGACGTAACTCTACGTGATCAAGGCAAAGATATATGCTTAAGGGTTGTGTTTTAGTAACCAAGACACCTAGTGGGTGTGGTTACATTATAGGATAGATAGTCGTACTATAAAAAGGGGAATGACGCGGCTATTGAACTCCTAAGTGCCTCTAGATGTGCATTTCATGATCATATGCATTTGGATAGAACTAATATCGCCTCGAAAAATGATTGTGAAAATGCTAACACACTCACACATGACGAGATCACTTGGTGATGTTAGCACGTTTGCGAAGGCGGTGGAGTTTGAGCGGTAGAGAGGGTTTGAGATCCTCTCTCCCTCTCGCCAAGCTTGCGAGGCGGGATTCAGGCGTTTTCGAGAAGTTGAAACGACTATTTTCCACTATGCCGGAAGTCCGGAAAAGAAACGGAGGCGAACGGAGGTCACAGAGGTGACCGGACGCTGAACCGGACACGGTCCTTGCATGATCGGACGCGTCCGGTCAGTGTTCAGTGTCTGCGCATTTTTTCAGTTCGATGATCGGACGCGAGGCGCGTCCGGTCACTAATGATCGGACGCGTCCGGTCGTTCAGGGAGCTTACTGGACTATAACCGGACGCTGGCACTGTCGCGTCCGGTCATTTTCTTCAGCGCGTCCGGTCACTATTTCGTTGAGCGCTGCTCAGGCGACCAGCGCGTCCGGTCCTTCACGGGACCAGCGCGTTCGGTTGTTCCCGGCGCGTCCGGTCAGTTGGACCAGCGCGTCCGGTCGTTGCTTCGCATTAGCCGTTGGGCGACCAGCGCGTCCGGTCGTTTGGACCAGCGCGTCCGGTCAGTACTTCACGAGTTAGCCGTTGGGCAACCGGCGCGTCCGGTCAGTTGGACCAGCGCGTCTGGTCAGCCCGATTTCGGCTATTTAAGTTTCTAACGGCTATATTCGAAGGGGTACGTCTATAAATACTCGTTGGCCGGCTCAAGGCTCTCTTGCTCGAATATTTGACATACTTGTGAGCACTTTGAGCTAAGCAACTCCCCTCCCACTCATCTCTCTTGCTTCTTTGCATATTCGAAGTGAGATTGAGTGATCCAAGTGCATTTGCATTGTGAGATTGCATCTAGTTGGCACTTGGTGGTTGATTTGCTGCGGGATTCTTGTTTCTCTTGGTGGTTGCCGCCACCTAGACGGCTTGGAGTAGCTTGGAGGCGTTGGCAAGAGTTGGTGATTGTTCTTGGCCACCTCCGGTGATTGTGAGAGGTTTGTGCCTACCTCGGCGAAGCGCCAAAGGCAACATTAGTATATTGCTCGTGTCATTGCAACCTTTTGCCATTTGGTAGGTTCTTGTGGCGCCTTTTGAGAGGCTCGGTGTGTGACCGATTAGCCACCGAACCACGTGGTGAAGAGGGACACAACGGGGACTAGCGTGCCGGCAAGCACGTGAACCTCGGGATAAATCTTCGTGTCATCACTTTCATATTGTGATTGATTGATCCCGGTGTTCGGTTATCTTGGTATTCATCTCTTGATTATATTGATTGGTTGGCTCAATTCTTCGCCCCTCGGTGATACCCTCCTAACTCTCTCATGTATTAATTTCTTAGTTATCTTTGCTAGCGAGTTAGCTTTGCTAGAGTAGCTTCTTTGTGTAGCTTGCTAGTTGTAGTTTCCTTCTCGGTTTGACTTGTGCGGTTGAGTGCAATTACTAGAATTGTGAATTGGTTAGGTGGCTTGCAAACACCCCATAGGCTAAGCAAAACTCGCATCTCGCTATTTGTTTTATTGATAAACTTGTTTAGCTTATCTTTGTAGAAAATTTTAATAGGCTATTCACCCCCCCTCTAGCCATCAAGACCTTTCACTAGGGTGCAAGCGAGGCGTGTGTTTTTCGGGGTACCCAGCTGGGCACATTGATTCGCGAATCACCGTTTCTACGTGACGGTACGGCTTGACTACGATCTGGCACCGTATTAAGAAATGAAAGATGAAAGACGAAAGATGGAAAAAAATTGGTTCTGATGGCTCAACCTTTGCTTGAAAGTAGAACAGGTGCTTACCTAGAATGGTTGGTTAATGAACTACCGATGACTGCTAATAAAAATTAAATATAAGGATGCACCTTTAGTAATGCTTCCTGCAGTTGCAATAACCCACAAGCCTAATAGCCTTGCATATCCTTGGAGTCTTTTCTTTCCTTCTGACGGGTAAGTCTTACGGAGTACAATTGAGTACTCAGGGTTTGTTCTACCCTATTGCAGGTGTTATTGAAGATGACATTTGTGTGTGAAAACCTCCTGGTGGACTCAGTGAGGATTTCCTTTACGTTGCGGATATAGAGTTGATTTATAACTCTCACCAAAAATGTTTTACAAAGGAAAGATTTACCACCTATTATCAATTCATGTATATAAATGTTCATCATGATAATATTTAACTCATCATTAAATGGTTTCATTTCCGCTGAACTCTGATAACATTTCATTTTCCGTTGTTATAATTAAACAATGGATTACCCTGATGTTGTACTAAAAGTGATGTAAGAAATGGTAAAAATATTGTAAGCTTTATCTCTCATTTATGATCCTGAGGTAAAAATGTGGATTTTCGAGTTCTCCCTCGAGTGTGCTCGACGGAATCACATAATTTAGTGCACTCTCTTGGGTACTTAGTGTCTAATGGAAGACAAGTACTCTTGGGAGGGCATTATATTAGGCGGTTCTGCCACAAGTATACCACACATAACTGCACTAAGCTTGCAAAAACTACCACACAACTACACTTATATAATTAAATTACACTTCTGACAATTAAATTCAAGAAATTGTGATTTTTCTAGACTCGGTACAAACATAAACTTTACACACACGGATACTTAGCCACGTGAACACATGTACACGCCCTCTACCCCTATAAACACCTTGAGATTAACAAAGTTACCACATGGTTCTCGCTATTGATGCATGGCCATTTGCCTAACAATGAAAGAAGAATCATTCGTAAATGTGAGCACCTATTATGACTTGGTGACTATGTGCTTCTATTGTAATGTCCAATCATAAAGTCAAATCATTATTGTCATTTTGAATTGCCCACGGAAGATTTTAAGTTGCTATAATCCAGTCCAAGCCAGACCTTTTTACGGATTTAACCATGTCTTTCATCAATTTGCGAACAATGTTCTTTACTAACCCCTTATATCTATGGTCAATTGCAATCTAGCACCTAAATCTTTCTAATAAAACAATTTTAATTCCTCATGTATACCCAAGTCAAATACGTAAGGGCACAATGGAGATTTGACCTCTACTATCCTTTCTTGAAAAAACAAGTGTGCATAAGATATGTATAATCTATTAATAAGATTGCATCTCAAGTTCGGCCATATGTGTATTTAAGCAACCTAATCTTATGGCTTGCGCTAGTGTAGTGTACGGAAGGCATCTCTAGGGATTATTGGGTTAGTTTGCTTAAATCGATTTAGTTAATAGGATAGCATTTGGTCTCGCTAACCGTATTAGTGGTTTAGTTGGGTCTTTTTTTTAATAGCGGCTTTTGGTTTGATGGTTGGAGTAGCCGTCACTGACACATCTTGGGAGCGACCACCTCCATTGCTCGTCCCTCCGTGCTATAATGGTGACCTCCGCCTTCTATCTTATATCATTCAGCAGACTCAACTTAATTGTTTCGTTCATTTTAGTGGCCATCACTGATGGGTCATGGGTCTATTATAAGATTAAACACCGCGTGCTGAGCCGTCGTGCCACCGCTATGCCATAATGCCAAGCCGCCGGCCATCAGCACCGCGTGGTGTTGCTTTCTGTGAGCGAAGCTGACGACCAACATGGCCAATAAGATCTCAAACTTAACAAAAGAACCCAAAAATCCTATATTATTTTCAATTTTCTTTGAGTCATGGCATATTTGCTTACAACTCTTACATGTTCTCAAATATATCTAAGTTTATTTTTTGGCCATCCAAATTATTACACGAGTTTTTTTTGACCAAGTAACTCTAAAACTATTCTTTTACCACCAATTTATTAATACTGGACAAATTTGGTAAAGTAGATGGTTTTAAATTAAAGATGGTTTGTATTTTATTCAAATTGTAGAAATTATTTTATTTCCCTAAAGATCACGGGTAATTCATTCTAAATGGAAAAATATGAAATTAATACTATTTCTAAAATATAATCATTTGTCAAATGGTGATAGATATGGAGTTATTGGATCTTATTTGCAGTTGTCTCTAGTGTTTTATTACTTGGAGTCTTGTCCATTATTTATTTAAATCGTTATTTTGTGCTTACATTAAACCTAGTGGTTGACCAAAAGCCATATTCAAAACAGAGTGCCAAATATGTTGGAGTTAAATTTTTACAAAGTTATTTTTGGAGGTCGATAAATGCTATCTATAAACTCTATAATGCTAAACCCCACTAGTTATTTATCTAAACATGCAAATTAAGATGGCGGACTAGAGGGGGGTGAATAGTCCTTTCTAAAATTAATTATGTCGGCTAACTGAAACAAATGCGGAATTAAAACTATCGGTCTAGCCGAGACTACACCTATTTATCTAAGTTCTCAAGCACCTTACAAAGATACTAATTAAACGACAAAAGTGTTGGGCTAGTTAGAGCTCACCTAAACAATTCTAGTTAGCAAGATCACAAAAACATATGCAACTAGTACTCAAGCAACCGAGAGAGCTCCTACACAACTAGTAAGCAAAAGCACAAACCTCCTAAACTCACTAGCAATGCTCAATAACGTGGCTACACAAGCCAAATTAGAGAGCGCAAATTACTTAGCTACACAAACTAAGCAATGTGACTAATAATGTTACAAAAACCAAATTAGTTACGCAAGGGAGCTACTCCTGTACTACATAAGTAGGAAGGTAACTAGGAAGCTATACAAGCACAACTAGTTACTAGAGCAACTACACAAGCACAATGTATGAAATGTAAAAACAAGCTCGTGTTTCACGGAATGCAAACCACTGAGAAGATGGTGAAGACAATGTTGACATGGTGATTTTTCTCTCGAGGTTCACGAGGTTGCCACCAAGCCACGCCCCCGTTGTGTCAACCGCTACTCGGCGGTTCGGTGGCTAATTGACATCACCCGCCAAGCCCGCACGTCGGGCACCACAAGAACCTACCTCACAAGTGAGGGTAGCTCAATGACACGTTTTACTAGAGTTGCTCTTTGCGATCCCTGTGGCGTGAGCACAATCCCCCTCACAAATCCTCCTCCGGAGCACTATACAAGTTTCTTGTGTGCTTCAACGAAGTCGCAAGCCACCAAACCATCTAGGAGGTGGCAACCTCCAAGAGTAACAAGCACCATCGGCTTGCAACTTGAACACCTAGTGCCACTCGATGTAACCTCACGATGCAATCGCAATAAAATCGCTCACTCACTCGATCCGATGAACACTATCAAGCTCAAGTGAGTTAGAGGGCTCCCAAGCACCACCACATAAGCCACCAAGGCTCTAGTGTGCTCAGCAACCGGTCTAAGGCCGGCCAAGGGGCTATTTATAAGTCCTCATATGAAAAGAGCCGTTGTACCCCTTCACTGGGTACAACTCGGGCTGACTGAACGCGCTGCTCGAGTACACCGGACCTGTCCAGTCACAGCGTCCGGTGAAAGGTCTTGATGGCTAGAGGGGGGTGAATAGCCTTATAAAATTTTCTACAAAGACAATCTAAACAAGTTTATCAATATAACAAGTAGCGAGATGCGAGTTTTGCTTAGCCTACGGGGTGTTTGCAAGCCACCTAACCAATTCATAATTCTAGTATATGCACTCAACCGCACAAGTCAAACCGAGAAGGTAACTACAACTACAACTAGCAAGCTACACAAAGGAACTACTAAAGCAAAGCTAACTAGCTAGCAAAGATAACTAAGAAAGTAATGCGGAGTTGAGTTAGGAGAGTTTCATCGAGGGGCGAAGTATTGAGCCAACCAATATGATCAACAATGAATACCAAGATAACCGAACATCAGGATCAATCGATCATAATATGAAAGTGATGACACGAAGATTTATCCCGAGGTTCACGTGCTTGCCGGCACGCTAGTCCCCGTTGTGTCCCTCTTCACCACGTGGTTCGGTGGCTAATCGGTCTCACACCGAGCCTCTCAAAAGGCGCCACAAGAACCTACCAAATGACAAAAGGTTGCAATGACACGAGCAATTTACTAACATTGCCTTTGGCGCTTCGCCGAGGTAGGCACAAACCCCTCACAATCACCGGAGGTGGCCAAGAACAATCACCAACTCTTGCCAACGCCTCCAAGCTGCTCCAAACCGTCTAGGTGGCGGCAACCACCAAGAGAAACAAGAATCCCGCAGCAAATCAACCACCAAGTACCAACTAGATGCAATCTCGTAATGCAAATGCACTTGGATCACTCAATCTCACTTCGAATATGCAAAGAAGCAAGAGAGATGAGTGAGAGGAGAGTTGCTTAGCTCAAAGTGCTCACAAGTATGTCAAATGTTCGAGAGAGAGAGCCTTGAGCCAACCAACGAGTATTTATAGACGTACCCCTTCGAATAGAGCCGTTAGAAACTTAAACAGCTGAAATCGTGCTGACCGGACGCGCTGGTCCAACTGACCGGACGCGCCGGTCGCACAACGGCTAAGTCGCGAAGCACTGACCGGACGCGCTGGTCCAACTGACCGGACGCGCTGGTCCAACTGACCGGACGCGCCGATCGCACAACGGCTAATTGCGAAGCAACGACCGGACGCGCTTGACGCGCTGCAAACGACCGGACGCGCCGGTCCCGTGACTGACCGGACGCGCTGGTCAAGTCTGAGCAGCGCATGACAAAATAGTGACCGGACGCGCTGGAGAAATGATCGGACGCCACAGTGCCAGCGTCCGGTTAGAGTCCAGTAAGCTCCCTGAACGACCGGACGCGTCCGATCGACTGTGACTGGACGCGCTTCGCGTTCGATCATCAAACTGAAATACGCACAGACACTGAACACTGACCGGACGCATCCGGTCATGCAAAGACCGTGTCCGATTCAGCGTCCGGTCACCTCTGTGACCTCCGTTCGCCTCAGTTTCTTTTTTGGACTTTCGGCATAGTGGAAAATAGTCATTTCAACTCCTCAAAAACGCCTGAATCCCGCCTCGCAAGCTCGGCGGGAGAGAGAGAGGACCCCAAACCCTCTCTACCGCTCAAACTCCACCGCCTTCGCAAACGTGCTAACACCACCAAGTGATCTTTGTCATGTGTGAGTGTGTTAGCATTTTCACAATCATTTTTCGAGGCGATATTAGATCTATCCAAATGCATATGATGATGAAATGCACACCTAGAGGCACTTAGGAGTTCAATAGCCGCGTCATTCTCCTCTTTATAGTACGGCTATCTATCCTATAATGTAACCACACTCACTAGGTGTCTTGGTTACTAAAACACAACCCTTAAGCATATACCTTTGTCTTGATCACGTAGGGTTGCGTCCAAATCCAAGTGTGGCCATCATGATCACCATGTCTATCTTGCCACCAACCTTGGAATGTACTAATCCTCATATGCTACATATAACTTAGGCATAGGATTAGTACTTAGGCATTGTCACTAATTATCAACACCAAACATAGGACTTTCAATCTCCCCCTTGTTGGTAATTGATGACAAACCTTTCACAAATATCTTATGATAAAATTTTGATTGAAACCATGTCACATTGTCCAAGTATATTACCATGTATAAGAATTATGGACATGTGATCATGAATTTAAATTGATAGCAATGGCTCCCCCTACATGTATGCTATATGTTTAGATTTTGGAAGCATACATGTTAGATAGGAAAGTATAGGAGCATTGACTACCAATAGGTGCTAAGTGTTTAAGATTATAGACCTTTGAAGCGTGATACCATCGGAGTAGCAATAAACATCATCTTAGCACCTTGTGTAGTTAGATACCACTTGTAAAAACATAAACATAACTAGAAACCTCGTAAGATCAACATTATAAGCAAGGTTCTAGTACCACTTTGAAAAACATGAAGCAAGAAAAATCTAACTACTTCCTATTTATGCTAGTATCTCAATATACCATTCAAATTATACTAGCAAGTCACCACACAAGCAAAGTATCAGAGAAAAAGAAATATATAACTATGCATCATACATATGAAGTGCACATGTAAATGCAACATTCATGTTTAAGAGCTTGCTCCCCCTACTTGTGTGCTCAAAATTATCTTTGTGAACAACATTTTTCTCCCCCTTTGTGCTTCTCCTCCTTTGAGTTCTATCATTATGAACAACAATTTCTCCCCCTTTGGCGCAAATGACCATAAGGGACCAATTTTAGATAGATTATCATGTTAAAATATGGGGTGAGGATCAAGTTTGTGATTCAACCTAGATTGCTTTGCATAAATAAAATACTTCGGTTTGATCCAAGGGCAAGCTTCTTCACACCTCACTAGAAGGGTTATCATGCACCATGTTGAAGCACATATTTAGACAAGTGATCTAGATTAAACACTTAGGATCACAAGCTACTTAAACAAGTTATATGCTACCACTAGATCATACAAGTCATGGAAATAATAGTGACACCATATAAACTTTAAATTCATTTGATTTTCATGAATGAGCCTAGAACATGTAAATTATGACTAGATGCACTAAACAAGTCCTTAGCATAGAATGTATGACATGTCAACCAATTGTACCTTGGGGCTCGAAGGAGAGGCATGTCATATATGAGGTGCATCAACTCATGTTGGAGAAGTCAAGGATGTTCAACTCATTCTTTAGCTTGTGAAATCTCTTCTCATCAAGTGGTTTGGTGAATAGATCGGCTAATTGATCTTCGGTGCCCACACTCTCAATAGCAATGTCACCCTTTTGTTGATGATCTCTAATGAAATGATGGTGAACATCAATATGCTTTGTTCTTTGATGTTGAACTGGATTGTTGGTTAGCTTCACGTCACTTTTATTGTCACATAACAATGGCACATTCTTGAAATTGATTCTAAAATCCTTCAATATTGCCTTCATCCATAAGATTTGTGCACAACAACTACCCGCGACGATGTATTCGGCTTCGGTGGTAGATAGTGCAATACTATTTTGCTTCTTGGATGACCATGAGACAAGTGACCTTCCAAACAATTGACAAGTCCCGGAGGTGCTCTTTCTCTCCACTTTGTCACCGGCATAGTCGGAATCTGAATATTCAACTAGCTCAAAGCTTGCACCTTTGGGATACCATAATCCAACATCTTGTGTATGCTTTAAGTACCTCAATATTCTCTTTGTTGTCTTCAAATGACTTTCTCTTGGTGAGGCTTGAAATCTTGCACACATGCATACACTAAACATCACATCGGGCCTTGATGCCGTCACATAAAGTAGGCTACCGATCATTGATCTATATAGCTTTTGATCCACCATGTTGCCACTCTTGTCACTATCCAAGCTTCCACTAGTGCTCATTGGAGTAGTGATTCCTTTTCCATCTTCCATACCAAACTTCTTTAGCATATCCTTTATGTATTTGGTTTGGCTCACAAATGTTCCTTCCTTCATTTGTTTGATTTGAAGTCCAAGAAAGAAACTAAGTTCACCAATCATTAACATTTCAAATTCCTTTGCCATCATTTTCCTAAACTCATCACAATAATCTTGATTGGTTGAACCGAATATGATATCATCAACATATATTTGCAACACAAACAAGTCTTTTCCAATCTTCTTGGTGAATAGTATTGGCCCACAGGTTGGCGCTCGCCTTGATTTCTCCGCTCGCTGCCATGTCGTTGGTGGACCGATGTGTGGTTGTCGATGGGTCGATCCAACTCATGGCAATCACGCATGCAATCTACTCCTATATAGGAGTAGTATAAATAGCGAACACAACATCGATCAGAGTTTCCGTTTCCAAGTACAAAAATGCAACCTCGTATGTTTTGTAGTTTGTCGTAGGCTCGTAGCCCATCTCGGAGTTGTACGTTTCTTCAATCCGTGTGGCAGAGTCCCGACTGGCATCGCTGTGGCATAACCGATGATGGTGTGAATTGTGATGGTGTTTGTCGGCTCCTGTATGATGTATAGTAGTCCGGTCCTGTCTTTGCATGTACGTACACGTGCTCTACGGATCCAGTGCAGAC
This sequence comes from Saccharum hybrid cultivar R570, assembly GCA_038087645.1. Taxonomy (NCBI): domain Eukaryota; kingdom Viridiplantae; phylum Streptophyta; class Magnoliopsida; order Poales; family Poaceae; genus Saccharum; species Saccharum hybrid cultivar. The sequence continues at coordinate 21,573,618 of JAQSUU010000106.1, read as the reverse complement.
ACTTACAAGGTGTCGATTTAGGTACATGTACATACTTGCATACCATTGGAATTATAATCCAAATACAGATGCACTGACTTGAAAGTTGGAACTGGGAGAGATCAAGATCATCATGGAAGGCTTCTTTGTTCTAACCCAAGCATGATTTACCAATTGCTAAATCTATAATAGAAAAGTCATGACAAATTCGAACTTGAGTTTGTAATGAAGAATAAAAAAAGTTATTGGACGAAAACGAATAGGAACGACTCAATATGACGTATCCTGAGTGGAGTCAATACTACGAAATAACAGATTAAAAAAATCGGAATAAACATCCTGATTCTACTCAGGTACGGAACAGATGAAGCTGTTGCATCGTGGGATAAAAAAACAGAAATAGAAAATAAGCACGCCTTATGAGTCTGGTTTATATACAAGACCCAATACGTTTTAGAATCGGATTCTATATCGCGCTAGATAAGAGCTATTTCTAACTCGTATGAGCACGGATTATATATATAAGTTCGGACGGAAGAAACTCTTCATCGTCCGGTAGTTAGAAGGAGACATACCAAACAAATGAATGGACGAAAAAAAGAGCTTGAAATTTTGCCTCTTTATTATTAGTGATGATAGAGGTATAGAGGTATAGATTTATAGTACTCAGATCTGAAGAATTTATTTAGATTCGAATTCCTACTCCATATTCGTCTAGACATGAGCTATTCTAACTCGTACGTAAATAAAGAAAGCAGTGCAAAATAAAGAACATAACTCTTATCCTTTTTTATTTATTATTAAGAGTTCTATTTAGAGTACTCATGATATTTAGATTAAGATTCATACTCCATATTGGTCTAGACACGAGCTATTCTAACTCGTATAAGCACGGGTTATATATATAAACCCGGACAAAAGAAACTCTCCATTGTTCGGTAGTTAGAGGAAGACAGACAAAAAAGAATGGATGGACGAAAAAAAGAGCCTGAAATTTTGTCTCTTTATTATTATATATATATATATATTAGGTAGGTATAGATAGATATGTAATAACACGGTATCCTGTTGTTGTCTTCAAGCATGTGTATATATAGGAGCTGAGTTGTTCCTTTTATTTGATCACTCAATCACGGTAGTAGCTTAGGTGCCGTAGTATGTATTGTTCACAGAGACGTACTCGTAGGTTAATTACGACCGACGCCAAACAAGTAGGGCACGTGGAGTATATACGACGTACGCTGGACTGGAATGATTTGTAAACCCGTCAATTTGGCCAATAACGACGTGATGAACGGCAAGACGAGGCAGGCTTGGTGCCGTCGGTTAGTAAGGATCGGAGGAGCACCACCAGCTGGCGGCCGGCACTACTTGATCCATCATCGAGTGAATGATTACAGCGGAGAAGACGCAAGAGAGGATGCGTGCGTACGTGTATATATCAGCTATGTGTATAAGCAGCTAGCAGGCGGGCGGTTCCCGTCTGATCTGATATAGGTATCATTAAGGCTTGCTTACGGGTCGACGGCGCCATGATTGTGTCCTCCGCCTGCACCGCAGCAGCGACTTGCTGGATGGGATCGTAGCAAAGTGGGGGTGGAGCGAGCGGAGTGGAGAGGGTTGGGTGGTTTTGCATGCCGCGACAGATTAATCTTGGGTTTTTGTGAGGATTTCTTTCTGCTCTGTCGGTCGGAGGGGAGATACTGTACTTGCGATAGAACAGGGGCAGAGCAGGCGGCCATGCCAGCATCAGCATGCATCGATGCCTTGCCAGCGGCTGTCGTTTTCGCGGCATATTTGTGCTGGTGGAGCAGGTTGGTAAGGTTTCCCGGCCGTCCTTTTCTTGTCCGGCCGTCTCGAGGTTGGTGCGGTGCGATATGTAGGTACGACCACATCCATCGCCCGGTCGTCAATCCGTCACACACACGGTGATTTCCTAGTATTTTTCTTTCTTTGTTTGACCGATTTGTCACCTGAACGTTTTTTTGTTAAAAAAGAAGAAGAATAAGAATTGTTTGGAGGATTGCCGCCAGGATTATGGATGCAGATCGACCTTTCCAATCGGATTTATTCAAGATTTCGTTTCAAGGGCTTGCGTGTTTGTACACGTGTTTATGTCGTCACTTGTGACTAAGGCTCCATTATCTGTCGTGACCGACGAAATCTCGTCTCAATAGTGGTTTATACATGGGATCGATCTAAGGTCAGCCGAGACGGTGCAAACTATACTATACGTCTTTATTTTTCTTTTTTTTGCACCTACTCTTTTCAAAATTTATTTAATACGTTACGGCGTGAGAGGAGCGATATATAGATCCTTTTGCAAATATAATCCAAGCATTAGTTTGCACACATCAACTTAATTTATGTATACCCTCGGAAGCAAAATATTATATCCCCTTCCAAGGCAAAATGGAGAACCGAATGCTCATCAACCGTATCCGAGTAGCACACGTGTTTTTATGCTGGTTGCAAATTAAATAGATCCTGACCATGTGTGCAAATGAAACATACATGAACGATGGTTGCCTCTTGTGTTTTCATTGTGCAAAGTTTTCAAAAGGTATTTAGATATTGATCATAATGTTTTTCGGAATTTCTCATGTTCTTTATGAATATTTTCATATTTTTATAGCTAAATCTATTTTATTTGAACTTTTTGTGTCCCATTCTATGTATTATATTTTTTATAAAAAGTGTTTAAAAGCTTACAGAATTTTTTTGTGGTTTAAACATCTTATAAGTTTTTACTAGAATTTTTCTAACTAAAAAGGATGAATCATCTTGAAAACCACTTTAAAGTTTAAACCGAGTAGAGAGATAATTTAAATGGTTTTGAACATTAAAGAGATAGAATGTTCAATTTTAAAGTTCGAGTAGAAAAATCAGACCATAGAAACAATTTATGTATATGAGATAAAAGGCACTCCTTTTTTTAGAGGATATAAAAGGCACTCCTCCTAACATATCGGACACTAAAAGAGAAGAAGGTATAACAGTAGCACGTGGCCCATTTGTATTCGTGGGCTGCTTCACGAGAAACTAAATCCGGCCCACTATTCTAGCGCATGCAAATAGTACAAACAAAATTTCTAAATATCAGTTATATGATTGTTTAATTATCTTGTTTCACTAGTTTTTGCACGCACAAGATAACTTTTTAAGCAAAAATTAATTAATAATGTCTAGAATACAAACACCTTTAGGTAGTCCAAGGAACCATTTTTGCCTACCCACACTAGCATACTATCCTGGCTAGAGCATAGGCATAGCATATATAATTCGTCAGAGAAAACCTCTTGCACATCTCCCGGATTACTTAGCCATAAATTCCTTATCTCCTAATGAGCCTTCCTTTAAACTTCTTATCACGCTGGCAAATAATTTAATGCCAAATCTCGGGAAAGTGCCACTGCCTCCCTACACGCTAAAACCTCCAAGGCTTCTACATCAGTTGCACCCTCCAAAACCACATCAGAAGCACCTAGATACCTTTTATCATCTAATCTGTCCACGGCCGCTACTATTTCCATGTTTGTATTCTTCAACGTGGCTGCATCAATATTAATCTTAGCCATGCCTGTTGGTGGAGGAAGCCGGCCAGCTTACCGGGAGCTATGAAACTTTGTTGCACATGGCTGATCTTTTTTCTATCAATATAAGATCTGATATGAAGGAATTGACAAAATTCTCATCCCCGTCCTCATGAACACTCATGGGAGAGGTTTTTCTCCTATCCGTATCCCGGCACAGGGAATTTATCCTCACGAGGAACCGGCCCGTTATAGAATGCAACAATTGGAGAGCAAAAATCAATTTACGATGTCGAATGAACATAAATTGAACAAGCAAGATTTAATATTACAAGAGACATCTACTTTGGGGTTTAGTTTTTTTATTTATACCAAGCTATGTGTTGAGCTTTTGTTAGGATTTTAACATGTCAAGGGCCTAATTTAGCGTATGAGTGAGTTCGCAGTGTGGGTACGCGAGAAATGGATACAGGGGATGGTTCTCGTCCCCGCTCCCGTGAACCCTACATGGACTCATTTCCGGCTGTTTCAATCCATATGAAAATTAAATTGATCCTATCCACCGTTCTCTAATTGAGAAATTTCCCGTGAAGAATCAGGAATTGGGGCCTATTACCATCTCTACTCCTGCCATCTGCACTATTCTGGATGCTAGTGCAGCAGGCTCTCTCGAATACATATACTATCCCCCCGGCCTAAACCGTGTATAAGATGCCTAAACCGTGTATAAGATGCTTTTAGTGGGTGTTTGGATGGGATTTTAAAATCAGGATTCTGTTTTTTCGATTCTGTGCCTGTGTTAAAATAATCTAGACTCCTACTGTGTTTGGATGGGATTCTTGGATTTTGAGATTTTTCTATCCGGATTCTTAAAATCCTATGTCAAACACTACCTTAATTAATGGAAGTTCTTATTGAAAAAAATATCAAGAATCAAGATGTGTGCAAAGCATCCCAGGCCCACGAGCCTATGCAGTTGCGTGGCCCGTTTGCTGGCCTCCACACTCCGCAGCCCTCCGCGGCTCCGCCATCCCGCACTCCAATTTTTCCTTTCTTTTCTCTCCCGAAGAATCTAATCTTGTTCTCTCCTCTTCTCGAGACCAGACCACCGTATACTGGAACAATCCTCCCACGCCGCCCCACCCATGGCCTCCGCCGCCAGCACTGCCGCCGCCGGGGCCCCGCTGCGCCTCCTCTCCTCCTCTTCCAACCGCATCTCCAAGCCCTTCCTTCCCCGCCCCCACCGCCTCACCCTCTCCTCCCCCATCTCCTTCCAGCGTCTCACAGCCCGGTCCACCGCCTCCCCGTCCCCATCCACCACCACCACCTCCTCCCCCTCCGGCTCTGTCGACCCGGCGCAACTGCCCCTCGCGCTTCGCGACATCGTCGGCCTCTTCCAGTCCGTCCCGGACGCGCGCACCCGGTACAAGCAGCTCCTCGCCTACGCCGCGCGCCTGCCGCCCATGGACCCGGCGCTCAAGACCGATGCCAACCGCGTCCGGGGGTGCGTCTCACAGGTCTGGGTCCACGCCGAGCCGGACGAGGGCGACGGCGGCGGCCGCAGCGTTAGGTTCCACGCCGACTCCGACGCGCAGCTCACCAAGGGCCTCGCCGCGCTGCTCGTGCTGGGGCTCTCTGGCGCGCCCGCCGCGGATGTGGCCAGGGTGCCCGTCGAGTTCATCGAGCTGCTCGGGATCAGGCAGAGCCTCTCGCCCTCCAGGAACAGCGGCCTGCTCAACATGCTCAACCTCATGAAGCGCAAGGCACTTGAGATCGCCGGTGGTGACTCGACCACAAGTCAGCAATCAGTCCAAGAGGCTGCCGAACCGCGTGGAGTGGACGAGAAAGAGCCTGAATTTGCAGCTTTCGGGGTGCAAGAAGAGGAAAGGCCAGAGGAGGCAGAGAGGCGAGACGAGGATGAACAATTGGGTGAAGTGCCACTTGATGCAGAAGGGAATGGTGCTGTGAGCGGAGGGAGGAAGGAGAGGATAAGGGAGAGTTTGGAGAGGGCACTTTCTCCAGTGGAGCTGGAGATTGAAGACATATCGCACCTCCACAAGGGCCATGCTGGGGTGGCTGGGAGCAATGGGGAGACACATTTCAATGTGAGGGTGGTGTCCAAGGAGTTTGAGGGGAAGAGCTTGCTCAAGAGGCACAGGGCTGTCTATGATCTCCTGCAGGAGGAGCTCAAGACTGGGTTGCACGCCCTGTCAATTGATGCAAAGACTCCATCTGAAGTTTAGGTACTAGATTGCCATGAAATATATATTCTTCTGTAAGAACATCTCTTGCATGCTCTTTTTGTCATCTCTATATGATTGCTTGCAAGAAGTTACAAATTTTGGTCGGTAGACAACCTTGTGCTAACCTAAGATGGTTTCTTATACATAATTTAGATTGTTTTGCTGGGCAGCTATTTCGTTTTCAGTGTATGTGTTTGAATTTGACTTTTGGCCAACTATATGTATATGATGAAATGCGACAACCATCAACAGTTTAGCTGCAAGCCAAATATGTGTTATATCTTGAAAATACACTGAAGAGAAACATGAGTCGAATTCTTTACACAGTTTAATAATAGAGAAATTTCTGTTTACAAATGTACAAGCTGAAAAGACTGTAGATATAGAATTGGCTGTCTGTAACGTAGACTTTGATAGTTCCATACTAGGAGACAAGTAGACAAGTTAAAAAGAAAAGTTCACATCTGTATTTGTTTCAAAATATTGAACTTGCAACATCCAGACCATTCCAAGTTGCAATGCAAGTACTCACTCAGTCCCTCTGTCCTCCAATTTAAGGCCTATTTTAACTAGGGACTAGGGAAAAGTCAATCTCTTACAAGTTTTGACAAACAATTAGTCAAATTATATGCATGCATAGTATACTAAAATTGCACCAATAGATTAGTATTTGAAGTACTTTTAAGATGGTGCTGATCTGTACCAATTTACAAGGCTTATCTCCGCCAGAATCTGGCTTACTTCAATGGACAGAGGGGGTACAAAAAGAGTACACTGTCCTGCCCCTCCACCAGCCACCACACATGCAACAGCAACAGCACCGACACCAAAATGAACGTTTTTTTCTTTTCCTTTTTTTAAAAAAACTTGTCCAGTGGGAGAAAGACCGTTCCCATGCACATATTCAAACATATCCAAATGAAATGAGGGTTCCAACAGTGCTAACTCCTTATTAAATGAAAAATAAGGGTCAGATGGTTTCAGCACCAAAACATCTCTCTCAGAAGATCATGCATTTGAAACTTCTTTGCTCTTCCATATGGATTTCTGCCTGCAACTTGATGAAGTAAACACCGACTTAGTTCTATGATATTTTCTTTTGTGGTTTTTGTCAGATAGGTCTTATGTGTTATCCAGATTTTTTTGTTTTATTCAGTTGCTTTGAAGCTGTTTAATTACAGGATGTGGCTAAGTTCTCGGTTACATACAGTTGGAACTGAATTGTGGTGACCACGATCAATCATGGTGCCAGTCTAGGGATCATGCCATGTACAGTTTTTTTTATTAAAAAAAATTCAGATTTAAAACACTAGCGCTTCACAGCACAAAATCGCTGTTGTCCTCCATGTTCTTGCATCAATCAATCCTATTTTCCCAACAATTTTATTAAGAGGGTGTACCATTAGATGGTTAAGCATATCCATGGTAGGGTTGGAACTTTGAGTGGTGGCGAGTCCTATTTAATGTGTGGGTGGTCGGTATCCAACATAACTTGCCCATTTTATGTTAGTACAGATACAGAAGTGCTATCATACTTAGTGTTACTAAGTTGCTTCATATAGTTTTAAAAAAGAGAGCCATAAGTGTCTCGTGTCAATTTCAAATTTAATATAATGGCTTCAAAGCGTTTAAACATATTTTGCTCTTTTTTTCCTATGCACTTCTTGTTTCTCAGATCAAATGTCCTTTGAATGCTTCTTCTTTTATTAGTGAGGCATGAGCCTGACATGGGATGACTCGATGGTGCCTAGCATACCTGACGACGAAGGTCTAATATCCCTTGAAAGAGGAAGCAATTGCTGTTTCCATGTTTTGCATTGCAATGGGTCCATTTCTTAAGCTAATTTTGATTTATATATTTGAAAACAAGTGAAAGAATACCCAAAGTATGTAGTTTCGAATATGGTAACCCACATGTTTCTTGTATGCTACAATATTGGCCTCATGGGTCAATCTGAGTAGGCATCCTAAACTGATTAGTAACTCTTACAGAAGGTTAAGCATTTGGATGCCTCACTTGTTCTACTGATGGTGGATCGCTGGATCCATTATGCCTCACACTGCAATAGAATTCTTATATTCATTGGCATTAGGGCCTGTTTGGAACCCAGGAATACAAAATAGAGGAATGAAAAAAAAATACATGATAGAGTGATGATAGTGAAGAATTACAGGATTTCAGAACACAGGAATGGATACTTTGAGCTGTTTGCATTAGAAAAGTACAGGAACATGAGCAAGCATAGCAAGAGAGGGAGAACAAAGATTCTTTCCCAAACATGAGCATGCATAGCAAGAGAGGGAGAACAAAGATTCTTTCCCTTGTGTTGTGGTGGATGTTTTCTTTCCAATGTTTTGCACTACTATGGATTCCTTTCCTTTAGAAAGAACTCAATATTGCTTCATTCCAAACACAATGAACTGATTCCTTTCCTTTAGAATTTATTCCTTTAAAAATCCTTTGATCCAAACAGGCCCTACAATGATCTGACACGCTCTTTATAGGTGGCAATTTGCAGTACGAGAATGAAACGCACTTGAGGTCTTTTGCTTGCTATATAAGCTTTGAGGTCTTTGGCATGTAAAAACATATGTACAGGAGTTCTCACGACGTTATACATGCATGCTACTTCACCGTTGTGCCGTGTGATCCCAAGTATAGGCAAAGCTAATGAATTAGAATATTAGACCTTTGGTTCGATTCATTAGCATTATTAGAAGATTACATAATTATTCTTTTGATGCTTTCTATTTCATGTTGTTTGGATTGGAATGCACAATGAAAATTATGCACATCTGACAACCGTTATGTAGTATATGCTTACGAATGGCTATATTGTTATTGTTAGTTTGCGACAATTAGTCAGTCTGATTAAATGTACCAGTTGATTAAAAAAATAAGCACTAACCCAATCAGTGCATTCTGGTTGCACATACTAAAGACGCATACATGCCAAGCATACTAAGATGGTGAAGGTGATCAGTCGCCAGTCATGCTGAAGATAAGATCAGTGCTAGTCTCATGGGTTCTCAAAATTCACTATCATGTGATAGGTATGTTAGACTAGATAGTCTGGATAAGGAGCTCCACGTGGAAACTCAACAATGTATTACTTTCTATTGTCAATCTAATACTCCCTCCGTTCCAAATTATAAGATGTTTTAGCTTTTCTAGATATATTGCTTTCACTATGCATCTAGACGTCCTTTAGCTATCTGGAAGTGTCATGTAACTACTCCATACTTGATTCTATTTAGATTTTAGACCGCGCGTTTAGGTTGTTGAAGTCACTTGGTCTTTTACATAGTTTGGATCGTTGACTAATAGTAATAGATAATGAGAGCATAATTAAACACCAAAAAAGGACCATAAAAAAATTTAAGTAACTCCAAACTAGGCAGCGGGATGTAAGGAAAAATATATTTGTTTAATTACATAGTTTCCCAAGAAAAATATTTGGATATTTTCTATAAAGTTTTTTTTTTTGCGAATTAGTAGACGCAGACGCTCCTATAAATTATTAAAGCAATTCAATTTATCACCCTTACAACAGACATACTCCGTAGCATCAAATAGAGCAACCGACGTGACGTCACGTAGGCGACCAGCTTGAAAAAAACAAATGTTTTAAAAGTTGAAGAAGGGACAAACATATATGGTTTCATAGCTGGAGGGGGAAAATCATGTCTCAAACATAGTTGAGGGCGATGAGAGGACCTTTTCTGGGCAGAAAACTATATACATGTCCATTTGGCCCAGCATGGAACGCCCAAACTCAGAAGGCAAGGTGGTTCAAATTCCAAATTTGTCCCCTCAACTTTAAGAGACCATATAAGATTTAAATAAATCCAAACAAGTTATAGTAATATAAAAGCATTATTTTAGAAAAAAATAAACTGTTTTTATAGTTTTTCAAGCTAAACACATTTTTTATAAATTTTCTAGATTAAATCATATTTTGAGATTTTAAATTACATACCTTTTTCACAAAAGTATTTGGATTTTTTAAATATCTCTATAGTTGTTTGGTAAAGAAATTTTATTTGACCCTATGCTATCAGCTTAATTCGATTTATCTCTCCAGCAGCCGACAGACATCTCATAGTGGCTTTTGATAGAATCTATTTGATCTCCGAACTATCATGGCATTTCGATTCGTCTCTCTCGTAGCTAACGTCGTGTCTCATTGTGATAGGTTTTGTATGGATGTGTTTGTAGGGTCGAATGTACGCATGCTTTAGAGCTTCTGTGTTGGTATAATTCAAAAAAAAAAGTCATAAAAATGTCCCAATTCTGTCCATATACTTTGAAGTGCCCGAGACACCGGCTCGGTTCATTAAGTTTTGGACAAGGTCAGTCCGACTGGAAACCAAAATGTCAGGAAGGAATTTGTTTTTAGTAATGTCAAGGAATGTTTTTTTCAACACACATGGAAGTTTCCTGGAATGAACAAATAACCTACAGGAAAACCGATTTGGGCCTTGTTTAGATGAAAAAGTTTTTGGTGAAAATGTCACATCGGATGTTTCGTGCGATGTGGAAAAGGATTTTTGGATACTAATAAAAAAATAATTACATAGCTTGCCTGAAAAACCGCGAGACAAATTTATTAAACCTAATTAATTCATCATTAGCATATTTGTTACTGTATCACTTTAGTGTCAAATCACGGAATAATTAGGCTCAAAACGTTCCTCGTAATTTATACGCAAACGGTGCAATTAGTTTTTTATTTCGTCTATATTTAATACTCCATATGTATACCGTAAGATTCGATGTGATAGTTTTGAGAACCGAGCTGGAGCTCGGTTGGGCAGCTGAGCGGGTGCTCAGGCTGCCCGCCCGCGTTTGAGCGCTGGCCGATGCGGGCGCCTCACCCCTTCTTAAGAGTACCCGGGGAACTTCCCCGTGGTTTTAAAAAAAATAGTTTTAGGTAAAAAGTTTTTTTTATCTAAACAAGACCTTAGATTTAAGGGTGGGCATACCCGATACCCAATTTCTGAACCCGAAGTACCCGAACCCGAATTACCCGATCACAATTTCGGACAGTGATCGTAAAAACCCGAAATTAGTTTGGGTAATTCGGGTAATGTTTTCCGGTACCTGAACTACCCGAATTACCCGAAATATCTCAAATATTTGCTCTTCTATTCCTAACTGAAGACATGAGGTAGTTCAATGCCATATAAATATATTATTTGGCATGAATTAATGTAGATTTATACTAACTTGATAAGTGATTTGTTGGTAATTGATACGAAGACATGATGCGATTTAAAGGACTATTGTTTATTGCTTTAAAATGGTATTTGGATTCTTTCAAAATGGTTGGTTTTGTTAATTTCGGGTATATTGGGTAAAACCCGAACCCGAACCTGAATTATCGGGTACCCGAAATTTCGGGTAATGCTTTTTCGGAGCAAAAACCGGTAGCAATTTTCAGTACCCGAATTTTCAACTACCTGAATTACCTGACCCGAAATTTTCAGGCCCGAATGCCCAGCGCTGCTTAGATCTGATCTGGCCAAATGAGCGTCCCCACCACGTCAGTGAGTTGACGCCTGAAGGAAGGGAGGAGGAACTGCCAGCCTGACAGGGCAGCCGAAGAAGCGCCGCGCCGGTTCGGTGCGTGCGCCGTGCGCTCTCGTCTTCCCCCCGCTGGCCCGCTCCCCCCAAATTTCCCCAGCATTCGCATTCGCATTCGGATTTCCCCCCACGGTTCACCCCCCGAACCCCAACCGCCTCCGCCGCGCCCCTCCGTCCCATGGCGTCCCCCTCCCTCGCCGCCGCGGCCACCAGCCCCGCCTCCTCCCCACTAACCCTAGACGCCATCCCCCTCGCCTCCCGCCCCGCCCCCGGAGGCGCCGCCGCCGCCGCCGCCCCGCGCAAGCGGTCGGTCCTCCTCCTCGACCACCGTCCGCACCCTGCCTCCCCTACGCCCCCGCTCCTCTCCTCAACTGCCGCCGCCGCCGCCGCTGCCGCGTCCGCTCCGCACGCGCGCCGCAAAAAGACCTCCCACCCGCCCCGGCCGCGGTGGCAGACCGTGCTCAGCATCGCCGCCAAGAACGCGACCCTCCTCGCCGCGCTGCTCTATCTCGGGGGCCTCGCCTGGCGCTGGTCCCACCCGCCCCCGCCCTCCCCGCCGCCCGACCGCGCCGCGCTCGAGGGCTATGCCGCCCGCGTCGACGAGGTCGAGGCCTCCCTCGCCCGCACCTTCCGGATGATCCAGGTGCAGCTCGAGGCCGTCGACCGCAAGATCGACGCCGAGGTCGGCGCCGCCAGGGGCGACCTCCTCGCTCTGCTGGAGGAGAAGCGGCTCGCGCTCGAGGGCCAACTCACCCGGCTCGACGCGAGGGCCGGTGAGCTCCGCGACGCGCTGGACGGGCTCAAGCGGATGGAGTTCATCCGGAAGGATGAGTTTGAGAAGTTCTGGGACGATGTGAAGGGGAGTCTCGGCTCGGGTTCCGGGAGCGAGGTTGATCTGGACCAGGTTCGTGCGTTGGCCAGGGAGATCGTCATGAGGGAGATTGAGAAGCATGCCGCAGATGGGATCGGCAGGGTTGACTACGCCCTGGCCTCAGGCGGGGGAAGAGTTGTCCGGCATTCAGAGGCCTATTTGCCTAAACGTGGTGGTTTGATGGCCTGGAAGCCTGGAGGTGACGTGGGACCGAAGCCAGAGAAGATGCTTCAACCGAGCTTTGGGGAGCCTGGACAGTGCTTTGCCATGCAGGGCAGCAGTGGGTTTGTTGAGATCAAGCTCAAGTCAGGAATAATTCCTGAGGCAGTAACACTTGAGCATGTGTCTAAGGTAAGATTTTTGGCCACCCAACATTTTGGTCTTGCATGGCTATGTGCTTAATTATTGCTTGTTTTTGTCTTTCAGTATTAGTATAAGCAGTGGATGACATTGTCTAAGTACGAATGTAGGATGCGCCACCAGTTACTCAACTTACTGCTTGTTAAAAGTTTAGATTAGTTTCTTGATGGGCTTAACGCTTAATGCATTATGTTTGTAGCATTGAGTCCGATTGTATTCAACTGCAGATAGAAGCCCCTCAAATTATGTTTCATGATTACAGTCCTAGACATTTCTTGTTAAATTTGAACCGGCTTGTAATTATTATTCCATGTTTATGGGGATCATCATTACATGCATAAGCCAGTAAGCCAGTAAAGGAAGAGTGAATCTTGTTTTTGCAATCATGCTGGTGCTAGGAAATTTTCTTTCTGGTTGTATCCTTACTGAAAACTGAACAAAACTGACTCTTTCAAATCATGTACATAGATGAAGTTGTGTGTTCTTGAACTGGCTTGCTTTGCTTGCTTTCCTTTCCAGCTTGGTAATCAAGACTTGCTATTCTCATTTGTAAAGTTTTTTGAATTGTGATACTGATTAAGCTCTAGTCCAATGCATTTTATTATATAATTGAGAAATATAAAATTGGTTTGTCACCTCTGCGAGTCATTTGTCTGATTTGAAGTGAATTGCATTGCCACTTTCTTTTCCTGTTGGGAAAATTATGAAGTTGCACTACTCAACTGTTTTTTCCTTGTTGTCAATCTTGCAATGATTTGATAATTCCAATTACTTCTTGCAATGGGCTACCAGATTTAGTAAAGAGAACATATGTGTGTAGTACAATAATCATTCCAGATCATGACCTTTATATTAGTATCGGTAATGTGCCAACTGAATACTAGGTATTTGTTTGAAACCTGGGTACTCTTGTATTAGGTTGACAGTTTTTGTTGGTAACTGTTGGGAACAAATGAACTTGTATTGTTAGATTAGTATTGAAGGTGTCATACTATGAAGAGGACTTCATTTATCTTTAAACAATCTCCTCTTTATGTTGTTCATTTTGATTTTTAAGTTAAGTATTCACTTCCATGCTCTTCCAGACTGTATGTCAAATGATGTTTTATGGTTTGTTTCCTCTTGATTGTTGCTTCTTTTGAATGAACTTTGCTCTCGTGTTCTGTTAACTGTTATTGTCGCGTTTCAAATAGAAAGAAAAAACTGTTACTGTCACTTTAGCAATATCGCCACTATGCAAGGAATTACTTCCTCTTTGTTTCATCTATGGCAATGCTGAGCCAACTTGTTCAGCTGGTAGAGTGCTGGTGTTAGCACTTCTGCACTGGTTATCTTGACAGAGAAGAGGGAAAAACTCTAATAAGCATCATGTAAATGGCAGCATTTATGGGGATTTAGCTGTAGTTTGGTAAACATAAAAACTGTTAGCCCCTGTTTGGATCCCATGAATTGAAACTAATGACTAGAAAGTGTGCTTCTCATTTCATTATTAGATTACCTTCCAATTCCTCCCAATTCCTGTGAACCAAAAATATGATAACTATTGAGTGCGTGCATTCAACATCTTTATTTGACCACAGTGAAAACTTACTCTGGTGCATGACATGCAGGATGTGGCGTATGACAGGTCTACAGCTCCAAAAGACTGTCTGGTGTCTGGATGGTACGAGGAGACGCCTGGTGAGACCCAATCGGGTCATGCTGCAAAGATGGCTTTGGCAGAGTTCACCTATGACTTGGAGAAGAACAATGTGCAGACATTTGATGTGTCAGCCCCAGATGTAGGTGTGATCAATATGATCCGGTTGGATTTCACTTCGAATCACGGAAGCTCGCAGCTGACGTGCATCTACCGCCTACGGGTCCATGGCCATGAACTGGTCTCTCCAGCAACTGCAGGTTCCCAGGCCTGATAGTTGTGGAAGCCTTGTGTTTCTATTTGCTACGCGATTCACTTGATGGTCCGCTCTTTGTGCTCAATCTAGTTTTGGTCTAGGTCTGTCATGTACACACTGTAAATCTAACAATTGTTTGCTGGTAGCCTGGCGTCTTCCTAGGTCCTAGTCCAGTAACGTGGTAGGAGGTTAGTTTGTTCTATGAACACATGGGATTTCAACAGTATTTTGTTTTGTTGTGCAATTGTTTGTTTGAACCTTGTCAAGGCTTGTGCTGTTGTCTTTGGTTTAAGCAAACTTGCATTGATTTCCCGTTTCCAATGATGGATGATCCTCGTAGCAGGAACAGGTCCTTAGCTATTTTATATATTCTTATATGAAAGTCGTGAGCCCCAGATTTCGTAGAACAAAAGGTCCTTGTTCCATAATCCCAATTCCCATGAATCCATGATGCCTTTGTGGATGAAGGACATGCACGAATCTCAAAGCTGACCTTCTAGAAGTCAGCTTGTCTCGTCGTCGCCCCCAGACCCCTGCGCGTGTCTTCATTCTTTCTCCCTGCCCAGCTGAAGGAAGCCGCCTTTGCAGTTTGGACGCGGGACAGCCTCCGCCCTTTCCGTCCGCCGCGACTCGCGAGGAATTCCTGCCGAGGCGTAGAGCAGGTACGCGGCGCGTGGCTCGGAGGCAGCCTCCCAGTCATTTCGTTTGCTGTCCTTCCTCCCGCTCTGGATCCGCCGTCTCTGTGCTGCGTCATTCCGTTGCTCGTGCTTTCCCCAGATCTCCCATGCTGTCGCCTGACCCGGCTCGGCCCACGCATGCGCTGAATGTGCAGGGCGAAGCATTCGTTGGGGACGAGCGTTTAGGGCGGGGATTGGGGAACACGAGCCTGCTGGTCGGCGCAATCAAATTTGGGGTCCTAGCTTGAAGGGCTACCATCTTTTTTGGTTGGTGAGCTACCCATCACATGCTAGTCTCTCGTTTCCGTACTCTTGTATTGTGTTTATCATTTTAGTTATCTCCTATTTGAATAGCATTTGTTTTATCTGTATATATAGGCGCGATCAGATTATCTCATAATGTTTCTTGATTTGTGATTTTAGAGTGCTTTTTTCTTTTTCTTTTTTTTTGGCCGGCCAGCTCCACGCGAGAATTTGAAGGATTTTGTTGATTCGCCTCTCTCTCAGCGCCCGCGCCTCTCCGCCGACTGATTTGCCTCTCTCACCGCCCGCGCTGCCCCTCTCCGGCGCTCCTGACCCTAGGTAACTTGCCAAACGGACAGCTTCTTGATTCACTTCACCGAGGGAATCACTTCCCGGGAGAATTGGGAGTTAATTTCTGGGGTTCTCACATCTTCTAATTTATCAGAAATCATTCGAATATAGATCATAAAACAAAAACAACAATTGCCGTTGTGCAGACACTATGTTTACTTACTTTATTTTCTGCGATATACCAGTTTCCTGTTGTCCTTGTGGTATCCAATCATATGCATGCCATCTGAAGCCTTAGAGGCTGCTTGGTTGCTGGCCACCTCCAGCCACCACAGGTGTGGCGTCGCCACAGTTCTGAGGCGGCACAAATCGGCGCCACAAGTGTGGCGTGAATACAGCAAAGAATGAACTAGCTTCTCTTGTGGCCGCCAAACCTTACTACCCAACCAAACAATGACTATTTTAATGTGGCTGCCGAAGTTGTGCGTGGCGAACTCCGGCGGGCAACCAAACAGCCCCTTAATGTTTTCTCATTCATGACACCAACCACCTCCTCTCTTTTTTTCCTCACAGGGATGGCTGGAAAAGGAAGCTATGTTCCTCCACAATATATTCCGTTATACGACCTAGATACCGAAGAGGATCGTGTCCCTGCTGTGGAAGAGAACCATGCTGCGCGCCATAAACTAAACCGGGATCCAACACAATGGTCATCTGGCATCTGTGCCTGTTTTGATGATCCCCAGAGCTGTATGCCACTTTCTAATCTGTGATCCTTGATTTACAGAAGAAAACATAAAAGGTGCTGTTTGGCTGCATGTTAGGTTGTATATAGTAAGTAAACACTAAAATGTAATGCCTTTCTTTTCTCTACATACCAAATGTAGCATGTTCTTGTGTTTATGTAGTGTAATAATGATGAAGCTGTGCTTTAGAGAGAAATATTTGAATTCAGCTATGGTATATTAGGATAATCTTCCTTATTAACCTGTAACCCTTCTTGCCTGTTTTCCTTACTAGTATTGCTTGGTGGTGGATTTTTAGGCTGAACTAGTTCTTGTAGATAAATAACAATATCTCTGCATGTTACTTGACATACATGTGATGTGTTCAATCTGTTCAATTCATTACTCATCTAGCGCACTGCACACAGCTAGCTGTTTTTTTTGGGAAGTAATACAGTAAGGTTCCATAGATTCTTATTCTGGTAATGCAATATGAAAGCAGTCCTGCTACTGCTCTTTTCCTTACTAGTATTGCAAACATCGTAAACATGCGAGAATGAGTGAATGAATGGGTTGTGACAGTGGAGAATACCTATTTATGTTCTTGTTTCTATGGAGCTATCAATAACCTAATGTTGCCCTCTCATTTATGGGTTGTAAAAAGTGGAAAGGTCGGAACTACTTCTCATGGTGAATAATGCAGTTAGCTACCATCTGCACGATCATATGCAGCTGATTTTGATTTTTTTTCAAGTTCAACAAAATACTGTAGGATTGGGTTGATATAGATCTTACACTGTTTCAACAAAGCAAGTTAATGTTTGGTATTACATGATTGTTGCTCCTTTGAGTTGTCATTCGAAATAATAGTAGTGAAGTGTTTCCTAATATGTAGCTGTCTGGCTTTACATGTGATAAGTAAAAATAGCTAGGTTTCTTCTGCGATATTTCATAAGTAAAAGTATGTAGCTTTAAGCCTCTGCATGTCATAAGTAAAAATAGGAAGTTTGGATAAAATGCTCATTCCTAATTATTTTTCTAATGCTTTGTTTATCAGTATTGTATAACTTTGCTCAACTAAGAAGGCGACAACAAAATGTAGTCATGGTGACTAGGACCAACCAAACAAGATGTTAATAAGATGGAATTGTGCTTGAATAAAACCTCTTTTACCTATCTATTGGGTATTGTATATTTATTCAATCCAGTTTGGAGGTGTCACCATCTATTGCATAATCATGTAATACTGAAAAATCCCATTTACCTGCATAACAAGATTTTCTGGCCATTTTTCTAGGTTGTATTGGTGCGACTTGCCCCTGTTTTCTTTTTGGAAAGAATGCACAATTCTTGGGATCTGGAACTCTTGCTGGATCATGCACTACACATTGCATGTTGTGGGGCCTTCTCACAAGTCTATGCTGTGTATTTACTGGAGGTCTAGTATTAGCAGTTCCAGGTTCTGCTGTTGCTTGTTATGCTTGCGGATACCGCAGTGCACTAAGAACAAAGTACAATCTTCCGGTATGTGGTTTGAACCGCTGCGGTTGTTATATTGGCATTTTTCTTCCCCTGCATATTGGCAATCAGAGGCAATTTTCTTAACATCATGCAGCTTTTTCTCAACTACTGTAATTTGGCTATGGGGGGCAAATGAGCAGTGCTGCATACTTTTTTTTTTAGTTTAAATATACTAGAGACATACTAGGGCTTTCATACAGGGCATTAGGGCAACATCCTCCACTGTTTCTAATAGTGAGCTCTGCAGATATAGTTGATTGCCTTTTCTATCTCTAAGATGATAAAGCTGTTCAAATAGAATTATTAGGGACACATTCTTGTATCCCTTTACAGCTATTGTGTTTGCAATTGCATTGCACAAAGTCACTGTCAATGATACGGTGTCTCTTGGTACCAAAACTTATAGAGCATACTTAGGCCCCATTTGGTCTAGTTCGACGGCTCCAGCTCCTCCACGCACTTGTTCCAAGGAGCCAGAGCCGTGCCAAATAGGGCCTTACCTCACCTAGGTGCCTAATATAAACAGGCAGCCAGAGAGGCACTGACCGGCGCGCGCAAATAGGGCCTTACCTCACCTAGGTGTCTCATATAAACAGGCAGCCATAGAGGCACTGTGGGGGGGTGGGGTGCGGGGTTGTATTTGTCTTTGTAACTGGATGGTCTGAAAGTTTTACATGGGCATTTGCTATAAATACGATGAATTCATAGAAAGTGTGGTTAACTTCCTCTAGAAATTAGTCATATTTGGGGTTTCAACTGTAGATCATTCTGATTTCTGATACACCTCAACAAATATTTACGGAGTTTTAATATTCTTCTGTCATTTACCATTGGTGTGTTTCTTCAAGATAAAATTACCATCAGTGTGATTTTGGGCGTTGTATTGTCTTTGTAACTGGATGGTCTGAAAGTTTTACATGGGCATTTGCTATAAATATGAAGAATTCATAGAAATTGTGGTTAACTACCTCTAGAAATTAGTCATATTTGGGGTTTCAACTGTAGATCATTCTGATTTCTGATACACCTCAACAAATATTTACGGAGTTTTAATATTCTTCTGTCATTTACCATTGGTGTGTTTCTTCAAAACAAAATTACCATCAGTGTGATTTTTCTCTCTGATGACGTTTTGTGGGTTTAATTTTTTTTTACTCACCCTGGAATGTTTTTTCCTATGCAGGAAGCACCATGTGGCGATTTGACGACACACTTATTCTGTCACTTGTGTGCTATATGCCAGGAGTACAGGGAGATCCGTGAGAGAACAGGCAGTAGCTCATCAGCTCCTCATGTGACTCCACCTCCAGTTCAGACGATGGATGAGCCCTGATCTTAACTGATATGAATGTATGTTAGCTAACAAACCTTTGTGTGTGACCTGACCTGGTGCTGCCTTTGCCTGCCGGCGTTTAACATATTTTTGTTCTGTGCTCTCACAATGTTACTGTGTGGTTTGTAGAGTTGTAAACATGGCTTTTGAGCTAGTGAACCACTGACAGTTCACGGAAGCTGTAAACACAGTTGTATCATGGAACTGTAGCAGAATCTAAGTGTCATTTTTCTTTCTTTATTTATATTGGTGAGAGGATGGGAAGGGAAAAGAAAAGAAATGCACTTCTCTTGTATTTCATTGTGTTTAGTTTTATGAAGTGTTTCTTTTGTTGAAAAGTCAAAGTGCCAACTGCCTGCAGCTGCAGATGAACAGTTCAGGGGCTCTAAAGTTTTTAGAGTACCGTAGCACATGTGTAACTATAGCAATTAGTGTCCAATCATGGACTAATTAGGCTTAAAAGATTCGTCTCGCAAAATACATGCAAATTGTGTAATTAGTTATTTTTTAACTATACTAGGTAAATACCCGTGCGTTGCGACGGGAGCACATAATATCACGAACATATGAATGAGCGTGTGTTATATAGTTACCTAAAACAGATAGATTGATACGCTCAAAGTTTGAATGTGAAACTAAAACATCACTTTAATTGTCCATAATGTAAGAACCTATTGCATCACTTCATGCCTACGACACGTGAAAGATAAGCTTGCACTTCTTTAGGAATTGAATGTCGTCTTGAATTTCCTGTGTATGTTAATAGTTCGATCACGAAGTCATTTCGTATTCTTCGGCCATCCTGTACATAGTTAAATATAAAACCATAAAACCAAAAAGTTAGATAAATTATAATAAATCAAACGGTATATTATGATCAAAAATAGCGTTTGCACTCACCATGTTGATCCGTGTGAGTTGCCCATTATTCCAGGCCGCTATTAGTTGTAGAACATGGAAGCCAGACAAACTTCTGTAATAGAAATGAATTGTTAGGTATTCATTATATTAATTAAAATTATTATATTTATAAAAATAATAATATAGTTATTATATCATTCTAGGGGTGGTTCAAAGGAACTTACGTATCTCTATCAACTGGAATGTCGTTTGAAATTATAGTTTTCCAATGAAAAATACCTATCGCTTTCCATCCAGAGCCTTGAGCCTTCATACCAAGCATATAGTCTTGTTCCATTTGAATAATTGTTCTTACATACCTCTTGAATGGTATATCGTCTTTCATCCTTTCCGGAGGTAATGTGTTATCAAGTATAGTCATATTTAAAGCCTCTTTGTCGAGCACGTAAAGCATATATGCTCCTGACATCAAATGAATCCATGGGACATTTATGATTGGTCTATTGCTGTATTTATGAGCTGAAATGACATCTTCCTCTCTCCTTCCGATTGTGGATCCAATGAAGGACATAAAAAATCTCTACTACTAATTTAATCCACACAAGAACACAGGCAGTTGTAGAAAAGGACAAAGCCTGAATACAGATAACATAAGTAATGAAGCTATGATCTAGATTCATACCATTTTCTTTGATGCACAGAAAGTCACAAAGTTGATATAAGGCACCTGGAAGAAAAACATGACCTACATTAGTAGGGTCATACTCGTCGGTACGATGACACAGGAGATGTCAATGGCAAGCCAAGCAACTCTTCTTACCAAAATGAATTGATAGCAGCTACTAAAGGTTTAAACAGGTTAATATATATTGTAACATGCCTATGGCAAAATTGGTGATACAAGAATCATTTGTTACAAAAGGTTTTCAGTACCAAGATAAATCATGTATAGTTGAAGAAAGTTCAGTCACAGAAGACCCGCAGTCATTTACTATTTGAAATATTATATTGTAAGGAATTCACAACCGTCAGGTTTCCAGAACACCATATCTCTACAACTAAAAAACAAAAGGGGCCAATATCATGAAGTCCAGTAAGAAAACACATCTCCATGAGTATGCCAAGCAAAGAATAATGAAACAGCTTAAGCTGCAAGAGGAAGACTTGCTTCTGCTCCACTGTTCTTTTGGAAAGCACCTGACTCCTTAACTTCCATGGTTTAAGAGTTTTGTTTTTCGTCTTTTGAATGAGTTGCCCCCAGATTCCATCTATGGTCTTCTGAGCAGCAAGAGGAGATATTTTTGTGCTTAACTATCCTTTTGAAAGCACCTAGCAACATGAAACAGAGAACATTGTCTCGAACTCTCCTTTTCTTTCCCTTTTGAAAGGTATTGCCCACAAACACCTTATCATCTCCAGACTGAACTCAAGAGCAAAATATGCTTGAAGAAATTAGCAAAGGTACCCACAAACACCTTATCATCTCCAGACTGAACTCAAGAGCAAAATATGCTTGAAGAAATTAGCAAAGGTAAAATAATGAACCACTAATGAAGAGAAATTTGCCCTACATGAGAAAGTTGTTATAGGTAATATCTACGATGCAAGGTCAGCAGGACAATATTTCAGAGTATTCACCCAGAACAATGTTCTTCAAGTACTCAATTGCAAACTTATTGCTCCCTCTGCTCCCAGACATCTTTCCAATGCAAAGAGGCACTTAAAAAGCAAACAATAGCAGATATAGCATTATATATGCACTAAACATTCAAAGTATATTAGAACGAGCCTATAATATGTAGGGCACCTGTAAAAAAAAACATCAAGACTCAATATAAACAGTTGGCTTGTATGTTATCGAGTATAAGGTACATTTCCTACAAAGCCAAAAAATCTTGTAGAAAGGGCAAACAGCCATACAAATATAGGGAACACAATGATGTACAAGACAAAAATCAACACCTGTCTTCCATCTCCCTAGCAGCTGGCGTCCCCAACCTGCAGTTTTGCATGAATACATTGCAGAGAAATTAGTCACAGTTGCGGAAAAAAAATTCGTCGGCGTAGAGGCGGCGGCGCGTTCTGCGCACGTCAGTGGCGGCGTGTGCCGTTCGTGGGAGGGCGGGGAGACCTGGTGGTGTTCGGCAGGCGACCGGTGTGGGGAGATCGACCAGCGCGGCACCACGACGCGAGCAGGGGGCTCCTGGCGGAACTTCACCGGGCGCCGGGCGGGGTACGGCAGCGGGGCAGGTCGTGGAGGCAGTGGCGCGTCCGGCGGCGTCGAGGTGGCGGCGCAGCGGGGCCGGTCGTGGAGGCAGTGGCGCGTCCGGCGGCGTCGAGGTGGCGGCGCAGCGGGGCCGGTCGTGGAGGCAGTGGCGCGTCCGGCGGCGTCGAGGTGGCGGCGCAGCGGGGCAGGCCGCAGCGGTTGGTCGGCGTAGAGGCGGCGGCGCGTCCGGCGGTGGGAGGCCTGGTGGTGTTCGGCAGCCGACCAGAGTGGGGAGATCTCGCGGCACCACGACGCGAGCAGGAGACGGAGGCAGTGGCGCGTCCGGCGGCGTCGAGGTGGCGGCGCAGCGGGGCAGGGCGCAGCGGTTGGTCGGCGTAGAGGCGGCGGCGCGTCCGGCGGTGGGAGGCCTGGTGGTGTTCGGCAGCCGACCGGAGTGGGGAGATCTCGCGGCACCACGACGCGAGCAGGAGACGGAGATTGTGAGGAGAGATTGTGAGGAGACGGAGATGGAGCGGAGATTGCGGAGTCGGAAATTCCTTTTTTACCGGAGAGGAGAGGGAGATGGATCGGCCATTTTGCGGAGACGGAGCGAGCGAACGAGCACACGGTGTTTTTCGTTCACCGGGTGGACGATTCTCTTTCGTATTTTTTAGTTGTAGAGATTTAATACTCCATGTATGTCTCCGAACATTCGATGGGATGGGGTGTAAAGTTTTTGGGTGGGAACTAAACACCCCCTCAATATTGTGGTGAGTGGTTGTATAAATTCCAGTTTATTTTATTCAAAAGAGCTCATTATACAAACATAGCACACACAAATTCTTCAAATTACATGGTACAAAGATAAGATATATCTCTTTTATTCTGCTGTACCTGCACACAGTCAATGTTACTCACGAGTTCTCTCTTACTTCAGCATCATCACCCAACCAGAGGGTTCACCACATGCCCAAGAAACAGCACGACGCCGCTTACCTCCTCCACGATGGTGAACAAGAATGGCCGGTCCGCCACGAAATCCACCGGCGGTGGACCCATCCTTCCACACTGTTGCAGGCACACGGCCGTGGCCGCGGCGGCCACGGTGCCGACCTCGTCCACCTCTACGGTGGCCTTGTGGTACACTCCTGAGATGAAGAGCCCGTTTCCACCGGACACCATGCCGGAGAAGTCGCCGCCTCCGAAGGCTCGGTTGACTCCCAGCTTCTGCATGTCGTCGGACGCCTCGAACTCGAACGTGAACTTGAACTTTGGCACCATGAACCGCCCGACCGGGACCTCGTCCACCGGCGTGTGCCTCCTGATGAACCCCGGCGTCGAGACGGCCTTATCGTAGAGATCGCTGATCTTAAGAGCCTCACCGTCGGGGAGGAGTAGAAGCATGTAGAACATGGCCTGCCGCGCGCCGCCGTCGTTCTTGTAGGGCAGCTTGAGCGCCTTGAAGCCGGGGAACACGGCGACCAGCTGCTCCTTGAAAAGGCTCGTGGTCATGAACGGCGCGCGCACGGTGGCGCCGTCGGGGAGATGGAACGGCGCGGCGAAGGTTCTGAACCGATCGAACGGCCGAGCCCACGTCCCCTTGAAGTAGATAGCGTTGGCGAGGACGAGCACCGTGGACGAGTTGACGGAGCCGGGAGGCAGGACGTCGCCGATGAGCCCTTTCGTCGCTTCGCTCACGAACGCGTTGACTCGCCGCCTCGCCGCCTCGGGCTCCGAGACGAAGTCGACGGAGTCCGCGACCGCCGCGTAGCGCGACGCGGCGGCGTCCCTGAACTCCGGCGTGAGCGCCCAGCCCCGGTCCACCCAGACGCCGCAGGCGAAGGACGTCTGCGGGAGGTCGCGGAGCCTGGCGACCAGCGCGGTCGCCGCGGCGCGCTGCAGCTCGTTGAGCGAATCGGAGCCCAGGAAGCCCAGGAGCTCCCGCTGCGTCTCGCCCCGCGCGCCCGCGGCCACCAGCGCGAGCGCCGCGTGGAACGACAGCGGCGAGACGATGAAGTTGCCGCCCGACGCCCGCTGGCCCTGGCCGGTCTGCCTCGCGAGCGGCAGGCACGACGCGCCGCCGCCGTCCGCGTCGAGGTCCGGCACCACCGCGGGGACAGAACGGCGGCCGATGCCAGCGAACACATCCGGTTGCCGGTGCCGCCATTCCGGTTCCGGAGCCGCAGCCCCGGCGCCGAAGCCGGCGAAGGGCACCTCGCCGGGCGGTCCCCACGGCACGTTCAGCGTCGACGGACCATCAAATGGGTTCGCGAACGACGACGTGGGCATGCTCCACGGGAATGGATCAACAGGTGCCTGCTGCGCGAACACGGGCGCGTGCGCGTGCTCGGGCGCCCAAGGGTGCGGCGGGGCGAAGGCGATCCACGGCCGCCCCGCCGCGGACCCGAAGCTCAAGTCCCCCGCGCCTTGTCCGTCGTTGTCTCGGGAGGCTGCTCCTGCTCGTCCGGTGCGCTCGTCGCCATGGTGCTGGCCGCCGCGACGCGGTGTGCTCATCGTGTACGTGAGCTGCGAGGCCTCAGAGGTCAGTCAGAGCGCTCCGGCTGCTGAGGACGAAGCGCCAAGCGTATGGTTCGTCACGCTAGCTAGCACGGCGGGGAACCGAAACGAAAGAACGTACTGGTAGTTGATAATTTTGTAATATGTTCCTTGCAGGGGAAAAAAAACTTTTTACGGAAAATTGGCGCGAGGATGCCTTGCCCTGTCGTGCGTTCTCTCGACGGAAACTCACCGGCACGGCGGCACGCTGGGGCTGGGCCACTGGCGGGATTGCCGAGTGGCGCAGCGGTTGCACGAATTGAAAGGCTGGATGGGTTGGTGGGATGAGAGAACGTTGCATGTCTGGTGCTCCCCATTTATGGAGAAACGGGGCTGCATTGAGCCGCTAGTTTCTTCAATGGCAAGTAAGCTTGCTCCAAGTCAACGGAGGTTCTGAGTAGACTAACGAGTAAACCATTCGGCAAGCGCGTACCGCTTGGTTAGGTCGTAGAGCTTTGATGGTAGCAATGCCGCTCATTGGCGAGCTCATGGCAGAGCGTCCGCTTCACGCAGCTTTCACACATCATTCAACTACACACAACAACTACTATGGCTATGTTAAGTTCCTTCAAAATTCCAAAAATTTTACAAGATTCCCCATCACATCGAATCTTTGGACGCATGCATGGAGCATTAAATATAGGTAAAAAAAAACTAATTACACAGTTTGGTTGTAAATCACGAGATAAATCTTTAGAACCTAATTAGTTTATGATTGGACACTAATTGCCAAATACAAACGAAAGAGTTACTGTGCTTCCAAAAATTTTACAGAGCCAACTAAACACACCCTATATTTATTTAAGATAACTTTAAAAAATTCAGTGTAGAAAATGTTGGAATTGAAGGGCAGCAACAATGCACCAATTATTTTCTCATCTTGTGTGGACCAACGAGGGGTACTTCGACCGACAGATCAACAGCGAAACCGTATCACATTCATAGTTGACAAAACAATTTGCTTCAAAAACCTCCTCAATGTGAGGCAATGCGAGGAGTAAAAACTATGGGACCAACTGGTCCATTCTAACCTTTTGCTATAATCAACAAGGAGTCTTCTCTATAACCGCTTGCGTGCAAGTACAGCACAATAAAACACTGGCACATGGAGAAAAGAGCATAGCTGGTTTTTTTTAATTCTAACACGGGTCCTAATTATTGATTTAGCGCTAGAGTGTTGGAACTTCTGGCATAGAGTTGAACTTTGTTAGCTCAGTTCTATCTTTACACTGGAGCTGCCCTTAGATCGTGCAGTACTAAACACTTGCTTGTAGCTTTTTAGTGTCATGGTTTACTATATTTTTGTTGATTAAATTAAACCGGTTCCTTTTTTCCCCAACAATATGGAGACCAAGTAGCCGAAAAAGGATTGATTTTTCATTCCTAAAATTTCGAAGTCCATTATGTCATATCTTTCAGATCACTAAAAAATAAGAGAGATGGGGAAAATATACAGCAATTACGATTTTTCCAGATCCATTATTTTGGCCCCGTTCGGCTGGAATTATAAGTCGGCTGAAAAACACTGTTGGCTGATTTTTTGTGAGAGAAAAATACTGTTCCGGCTGAAAAAACAAGCTGAATAAGACGGATTATAAGCCAGATGAACAGGGCCTTTGTCTCGTTCACATCGCTAAAGTAAGAGATACGTTGGGAAAATGGCACAAGCATTTGTAAAAACAACTGCGTCTTGGCATTCCTCTCGATGAACAAGGAAATGGCAAATAGTTTAGCCACCTCTTTGCAGCTGCGGCCTGCGGGTGGGTGGATCACTCCGCCAGTGGATTCAACACATGGCCGAAGAAGAGCACGGCGCTGCTCCTCTCCTCCACGACGGCGAACAAGAAGGGCCGGTCCGCCACGAAATCCACCGACGGGATGGCGCTCCTGCTCAAGTAGACGAACACGGCCGTGGCCGCGGCGGCCACGGTGCCTTCCTCGTCCACCTCGACGGTGGCCTTATGGTACACTCCCGCGATGGAAGCCCCACCTCCGCCGGCCAACATGCCGGAGAAGTCGCCGCCTGCAAAAGCGCTAGTGACACCGAGCCTCTGCATCTCCTCGCTCGCCTCGAACCCGAACGTGAACTTGGCTGCCCGGGTGACAACATAAACCACAAAAGGGGGTCTGCGGCAGGGCGACCCCTGTCCCCCTATCTCTTCATCCTAGCCATTGACGTACTCAATAACATCTTTGACATGGCCACACAGCAAGGTTTTCTCTCGAAGCTGAAAGGTAGACAGGCGAAGCTAAGGATATCGATGTATGCTGATGATGCTGTCATTTTCACAAATCCAGCAAAAGACGACATTGCATGCATCATGGATATCATGAATGCATTTGGAGAGGCAACTGGGCTGAAGATCAATATGCAAAAGAGCACTATTGCACCAATCAGATGTGCAGACATTGACTTAGATACAGTGCTGCAGGACTTCCCAAGACCAAGAGTGAACTTCCCAATACACTACCTGGGCCTCCCTCTCACTCTAGGGCGGCTCAAAATGGTTCACCTCCAATACATCCTAGATAGAGCCAAAGGGAGGGTCGCTGGCTGGCAAGGAAGATTGGTCAATGTGGCTGGACGCAGGGAACTTGTACGCTCGGTGCTCAGCTCTCTTCCAGTATACCTACTGACGGTGATCAAACCTCCAAAGAACTTCCTGAAAGAGCTGGACAAACTGAGGAGGAGATTCTTGTGGGCAGGGGATAAAGAGCTTACAGGTGGAAAATGCAAAGTAGCGTGGATCAAGGTCTGTATGCCAACAATACATGGAGGATTAGGCATCATTGAACTTGAAAAATTCAGCAGAGCCCTGCGCCTACGGTGGCCATGGTTCTCTTGGGAGGACAGAGACAGACCATGGAAGGGTATGGAGGTGCCGGTTGATAAGGAGGACATGGCGCTCTTCAACGCTGCAACAAGAGTACAATTGGGCAATGGCGCCAGAGCCACTTTCTGGACCTTGCACTGGCTGCAAGGAAATGCACCGGCGACGCTGTTCCCAGCACTTTTCAACCATAGCAAGAGAAAGAACAGATCAGTCAGGGAGGCACTCACCGACAATCGATGGATTGGGGATGTAGACCACAAGATGACAGCAACTATCATAATGGAGTTCGTGGATCTATGGGCACGCCTTCAAGACATTGTTCTCCTGCCTCAGCAGGAAGATAAGATTGTCTGGCTTCATACCTCCGACGGCCAATATACGACAAAATCGGCCTATGAAGTGCAGTTCATAGGATCAACGACATCCCTGACAACAGAAACAACTTGGCGAACAAAGGCACCGCCAAAATGCCGATTTTTCACTTGGTTGATGCTTCAAAACAGAATTTGGACAGCCGCACGCTTGCAATTGAGAGGGTGGCCTAATGATTATTTCTGCCAGCTCTGTATAAGAAACTTAGAGACCACCGCTCATCTCTTCCTGGAATGCTGCTTCTCGAAAGCAATATGGGATAAGGTGAGCTCCTGGATCATGGTGATGGACCTCAAACCGGCAAATTGGGAACACATATGTGACCTCGAACAGTGGTTCATAAATCTGGGAAGCAGTGGCGACAGAACACAGAAACAAGGGATTCACTCGGTGATTGTACTGACGATCTGGGAGATTTGGAAAGAAAGAAACAGCCGTGTTTTTGACAGGGCCAGCAAAACACCAGATCAAGTATTTCGCGGGATCCAGGATGAAGCGAAAACATGGTTAAGAGCCGGGAACAAGGGCTTGGAGGCTCTGCTAGGTACTTTAGTGTAAATGCTTTACAGTCATAGTTTGGGTAGTAACATCTCTATGTAAATTAGCTATTTAGCACTTGGGGTGGTGTGGCTTCTAACCCTGTGAAGCTGCACATTTATACTGTAAATTCTCTTGTAATTACTTTGCTCTCCTCTTATCAATGAAAGCCGGCAACGGATCTTTCGGAAAAAAAAAAAGAACGTGAACTTGAACTTGGGGACCATGAGCCGCCCGACCGGAACCTTGCCCACTGGCGTGTGCTTCCTGATAAACCCCGGCGTTGAGACGACCTTGTCGTAGACATCTCCGAGACTGTGGTCGTCGTCTGGGAGGAGCAGGAGCATGTAGAAGTACGCGGTCTGGTGCCACTGGTGGCCGCTCTTGCAGCTGTAGGGCAGCTTGAGGGCCCTGAACCCGGGGAACACGGCGACGTAGTGCTGCTGCTCAAACCTGCTCGTCGTCGTCATGAACGGCGCGCGCACGGTGGCGCCGTCGGGGAGATGGAACGGCGCGTCGAAGGTTCTTGACGGGTCGAACGGCTGAGCCCATGTCCCCTTGAGGTAGAGAGCGTTGGCAAGCACGGCCACCGTGGACGGGCCGACGGAGCTGGGAGGGAGGACGGCGCCGATGAGCCCTTTCGTCGCGTCCTTCACGAAGTAGTTGATGCGCTGCCTCGCCTCCTCGGCCTGCAAGATGGAACCACCCAGTTAGTGGAATCTTGTTTCCATGTGCTGCTGAGATTCTCAAAGATTGCTTCACGTTGACAGAATAGCAAACGAACAAATCAGGACGCACCTGTGACACGAAGTCCACGGATTCCGCGACGGCGGCGTAGACGGCACCGGCGACGTCCGCGAACTCCTCCCTGAGCGCGCACCGCCGGTCCACCCAGACGCCGCACGCGAAGGACGTCTGCGGGATGCCGCGCAGCGCGGCGACCAGCCTCGTCACCGCGGCGTGCCGCAGCTCGTCGAACGACGCCGACCCTAGGAAGCGCAGCAGCTCCGCCTGCGTCTCGCCGTTGGCGCCCGCGGCCACCAGCGCGAGCGCCGCGTGGAGCGACAGCGGCGAGAGCATGAAGTTGCGTCCCTCGCCGGCTGCCTTGCGCCCGACGCGCCTCGCCAAGCGCAGGCAGCCGGTCGCGTCGTGGCCCGCCACACACGCCCCGCCCCCGCCCTGGCCCCAACCGGGCGAGGCATCAGGGGTCTCGCCTGCTGGGACGACGACCGTCACGTTCGGCCGCGCGGTCCAAGGTGATGGGAGGGTAGGGGGAGGCGGCGCAAACGTACTGGATGCCCACTGCCAGGGGGCGGGCGGCGCAGCACGGTGCGGATGGTGCGGCGGCCATTGTTGCAGCGGCTTGTAGTTGTGCCAGCGAGGAGGAGATGGCTGATGGGTCGGCTGGGACGCAAGATAGCTCGCAATGGCTGCCGTGACGCTTGGAACGGGAAACTGCTGGGAAGAATGGCCATCCTCGCCGTCGTGCGTCGGAGCGGCGTGGTCGTCTTGGCGCCACGACGAGCTGACGTTCCGCGAGCCAGTCGGGTAGTACGACCTCATCGTTCGCAACTTGACGCTTCGTGGGTGTTATTCTTGTCCGCAACTGTACCATGCGTCATGTGTCATGTGATATCTTTTATAACAAAGAGGGAGAGGTTTTATAATATATAATAAGATCCATATAGCGTAACACCCACGCAGTTAAGCGCGTTATAATAATAGATCTCTTTAACGAGCAATAAATTCATGCTCTCATAGCCACTCGGGCACTGTAGCTGGGGATGTTCATGCGGGCCTTCACTGTTCATGTGACTCCAGTCACTGCTCACGTGGGTCCCACTTACACTGTTCACTTTTTTTTTTTTTGCTCACTTTAACTCCTCTTTAAGCCAGCGCAGCGTAGCGCGCCCCCGGTGCTAGTAATTCAAGCGCTGGAACACGTATTCGTATGTTAGCTTGTTATCGACATTATAATAAAGTTGTTTGCCGTCGCGTTACAAGTTTCCTGTCACACAAATGTCTCCACACTATGCTTGTGAAAAAATATCATAAAAAATCTTACAATTTACAACGAAAGGAATACCTATTTATAAATTATCCATCATTATACTATTATAAAACCCAAAATTTCATTGCATCTGTTTCTAAATTATTCACTAGTGTCCTTACAAGGAGGAATAGCAAAAAAAATATCCACTTAGGTGCTTTTCCATTATATGCTCCTTCAAACATTTTAAAAACAAGCAAAATAGTCACATGTTTGTTATTTCATATGTACTTCGTACGTGGCAAGCATTTACGAGATTAAAAACTACAATTTGCATGATCAAAGTTGCACACAACTTGAAATGAGTAGATCAAGATTGTAATATTGGAAACAGACTAATAAGCACTAGAAAAAAAAATAGTAGAACGCACTTTAGTATTTTAGTTGATGCAAAGTTCGTTACCAACATATAAATTTAAGAGACCAAAGACGCAATTCACATAATCAAAACTGTATATAGCTTGAAACATGTAGCTCAAGCTTTTAACATTAGGAAGATGACATAGAAAGACGCAACTACGCCCGGGTTAAAATATTTACAGAAACTTGAATCAATGTTGGGGATAAAATAGCCAAAAGACAATGGAGTACTTATGGTAAAAATGATAAAGAAATTTCTTATTATTTAACGCCAGTGTAAATCTTGTCCATCGGTCATTAGAATTTTATCTATCCTTCTAATCTTCAGGGTAAGCGAAAAAATAGGTTCGTCGTTCTATTACAATACCATCAGAAACAAGAGATTTTTTTTTACCAATCACTATTTTATTTTATCCCACACCACCACGCCACTCCACGCACCCACGTTGCCATATGACCACACATTTTTTTTTATCTCCACACACTGGTACAGAAAAGATATTTAGAGGCGGTTAAAATCGGTTTTCAGAGACGGTTTGAATAACCGCTACAATGCCATCGACTGTAAAAATAAGTGATTTTCAGAGGCGATTTTCTTAAGACAACCGCAACTGAAAATGATTTTCAGAGGCGGTTTCCTTAAGACAACCCCAACTAAAAATGACCGCCCCTAAAAATAATTTTCAAAATTTTTTAAAAATCATTTAGAGTCTAATAAAAATAAGAAAAAATATTTTTAATATGACCAGAAGGCCTGAGGACCGACCCTCGGCTCACAAGATTTATTTTTCACTCGTTTTGAATAAGTGCAGAGACTGGGATTCAAACCCACGACCTCTTCCTCGCGCGTCTCATCACCAACGACCGCACCACACAATCTCTTGTGTCTTGTTTTACGATGCTGTCTATTTATACTAATATGTATAAATCTTATAGCCAATATTTTAACTTATAAACAATCTTAAATGAGAAAACTTTCAACTACAAAGTTTTAGATCTCATCGAGCACTACAACTTTCATATAGAGCATTTCTCCATCCAAGGTCATTTAAAAAATTCAAAAAATTGAAATTCAAAATCTGAGACTTAATTTATATATTTGGAACCCTAAATTATCTTAAACAAAAATTTTATCAACTATAAAGTTTTAGATCTCATCGAGCTCTACAATTTTGATATAAACTTTGTCTTCATCCGACTTCATTTAAAAAGATATGAATTTATTTGTGTTGCAGCTATTTTTAAGGACGGTTGACTTAGTTAATCTCCTCTAAAAATCAATTTTTAAGTTGCGGTTGTCTTAAGAGAACTGTCTTTAAAAATCACTCATTTTCAGAGACAGTTAACATAAGCAACCGTCCTTGAAAATAGCATTTTCAGAGGCGGTTCTCTTAACGGAACCGCCTCTAAAAATGGAGGCGGATTTCTTAATGGAACCGCCCTTGAAAATGGATTTTCAGCGACGATCACAGAGCTACAGTGCTCCCTGGCGACGTTAGAGGCGGCGTGCTAGTTTAACTGCCTCTGATAAAAAAGGGAGGCGTTTCTAAAAATCTTTTCTGTACCAGTGACGCACTGAAAGTCCCTAGTTTGGTTTTGGCTAATTGATGAAACCTAGGACTAACCTTTGTATCTAAGTGGATGATTTAGATAAAGGTGGTCATTGAATATGAGACATGACATTGACTCATGTGACCAAGATGGTGAAGATCAAGATGGTGAAGACCAAGATGAAGCTTGGCTCGATGGACCGGTTGTGAAGGTGAAGGGCAAGTCGAGGCTTCGAAGCGAAGGACCATGCGATGGTGAAGCTTGAGCAAGACTTGGCGTCGACGGACCGATGCAACGGTGAAGAGCAAGTAAAGTCAAGGTCGATGGATCGAGACGGTCATGTGATGATATGAAGTGGATCATATCATTTGGAGAAACAAAATAGGCTCAAGACAAAGGTATAACCATAGGGCCATTTTGTTTTACACTCAAGACACCATAGAGGGTGTGAGTGGTTTAGGATCGATAGCCGAACTATTAGGAGGGGAAGTCTTATCGGTTATTCAGGCGTTTTCGGGGAAATGAAATGCCTATTTTCCACTACGTCGGAAGCCGGAAAAGAAACGGAGGTGAATGGAGGTCACAGTGGTGACCGGACGCGGTCACGGTTTGACCGGACGCTTCCGGTCAGTACAGCGCAGCAGTCAGGGCGCGCGGGTTAGGGTTTGCAACCGGCGCGTCCGGTCACTCGCGGGACCGGCGCGTCCGGTCAGGCGCCCTGAGGGAACTGCAGTTCGCAAGGTTGATCGGACGCGGTGCGCGTCCGGTCGTTGAGGGAGCTTACTGGACTCCAACCGGACGCTGGCACTGTCGCGTCCGGTCGTTGTCTGGAGCGCATCCGGTTGATGCTTCGCGGGCGCGCGGTGCTGTGCGATCGACGCGTCCGGTCGGTTGAGCAGCGCGTCCGGTCATTGCGTTTGACCGTTGGCGCACAGTGACCGTTGGAAGATCTGGCAGCCGCGTTTAAATTGGATGGACACGTGGATGGCGCAGGGTGATCGGACGCGGTTGAGCGCGTCCGGTCAGTTTCGATCGGCGCGTCCGGTCGCTCGCGAAAAACGGTCAGTGGAGTGGCAACGGCTCTATTCGTTTGGGATGCTTATAAATACTTGTTGGCCGGCCCTTGGAAAGGTCTCTTGGTATTTCTAACACACTTGTGCATCCTTTGAGCTAAAGCTTCTCCTCCCACTCATCTCTCTTGCTTGATTGCAAATCAAAAGTGAGATTGAGTGATCCCAAAGTGCATTGCATAGCTTGAGGGCATCTAGTGGCACTTGTGGGTGGTTTAGCCGGTGGATTTCTTGTTACTCTTGGAGAGTATCGCTCCTAGCCGGCTTGAAAATTGTTAGAGGCGTTGGCAAGAGAAGGTGATTGTTCTTGGCCACCTCCGGTTGATTGTGAGAGGTTCTTGTGCTTTCCTCGGTGGGACGCCAAAAGCAACTCTAGTAGAATGCGCGTGTCATTGAGTTACCTCGCTTGAGAGTGGTGTCTTGCGGTGCCTTGCGGGGCGTGCCTTGAGGGGCAAGTGACTTGAGGGTCACACCGGGAAACCATCTAAGTGTTGGTCGACACAACCGGTGACGTAGCTTGTCGGTGCACAAGTGAACACCGGGTGAACAAAAATATTATGTCTCTTGTCTCCCGGTGATTGGTCTTCATATTGTATTGTTGTCAATATTGATTGATTGTATATCATCTTGGTGATTGGCAACATCTTCACTCCACCGTCGGTATAAGAATCACAATCCTCTCTCTTGCATTTACATTTACTAGTTTATCTTGTGTAGCTCTAGTGGTAGCTTTGCTAGTAGTGTTATTAGCTTGCTCTCTAGTGTAAAGTTAGTGACATAGCACTTGTGTGAACTAGAGATCATAATCTACTAGACTTGTGGATAGGAGGCTTGCATCACAACCTTTGGCTAAGCAAAACTCGTTTTACGCCGTTTGTTATTCTAACAAGTTTGCTTAGTGGTAATTGTAGAATTTTTTATAGGCTATTCACCCCCCCTCTAGCCATCTAGGACCTTACACACACCCACTGTGGTCATATGACCATTCATTTTCATCTCACTTTTTTCCCACGCCACCTTGTCACTCTATGCACCCACCGTCGTCATAGGACCATGCCACCTTGTCACTCTATGCACCCGCTATTGCCATAGGTCCACGATCGAGACGAGCTTCCTCCCCCAATCCTATCCTAACATCCTCCTAACATATTGTTGACTACATGACTAATCTAAGGACAACCACAAATGTATAAGCCCAGTCGGATTTTATGGCCCTATTACCAATGCATCCATATTTTAGAAACAGTGCAGAAAAGTTTCATTCCCATGAAACTATCTCTGCTCCCATGAAACTCTTATCATCTCTTTTTTTCATCGATACGGTGCCACATCAGCCTATTAAATGCCCATGAAACTCTGATGAAACCTCACTGAGACTGGCCTAAGTAGTCCATATATATGGGATCCACGTGATCAATTCATATAACTACTATTATTTTCTCACATTATTCAGCTAATAAGTTGGGACCCACGTGATCAATTCGAAATTAATATTTTTTTATTGTCTCAGGATAGTCTATAAGGTTATACTACTATAAGTAAAGATAGTCCACAAACTTACGGACATCTATTACTATGAGCTACTCTATGGCATCATTATATCGTGTTCCATCCAGCTGGGTAACCGGTGAATATTAGTTTAATTCCTATAAAATGCTTTTGAATAACATTATGGTCTAGTTAAGTAACTAGTGAATATTATTTTGAGGGTAGTGCTAGCGCCTGAACATTCGAACGGACGCCCGCGTCTGAACGCTCGCGTCAGGCGGGGACCACCCGCGCCGCTCCCCGTGCTTCCCGCGTCCGCAGTCGCACCACGCTCCATCCCTCCGCTTCCCACACGCATGCACAACACCCTAGCAACTGCAGGAGGTGGTTGTGGTAGGTGAGTCACATTGCAACATGTACAACACCCGATCTACTTTTAAAACATCTGCAACGTGCATCTGAAGACAGATGAAACACTTGAAACATGCGTCTGAAACACTTGCAAAAACATCTTAAAACACTTGAAAAAGTCATTGCAAAACATACGCAACATCCAGATAAACACACTCATAATATGTCTAAAAACCAGATGAAACATTTGAAACAGACTCTTACAACATACGTGTATATCAATTGCAACATATGTAACATCCCGATCTACTTTTGCAACATGCAAATAAAACATTTGCAACAAACCTCTGAAACAATTGAAACATACGTTTGCAACATAGAGCGGGAGACATCGGGGCCGGTCGAATATTCCGACCGTCAGGGTGGGAGTCGGCGGCGCGCGAGCACAACCAGCATCATCCGCGCTCGTGGGTGTGTGCCCCTTGGCTTGGCTGAGGACGACTTGAGGCGCCCCAGCACGTGCGCCCAGCAGCCATCGGTAGGGGCGGCGAGGCATCCCAATGGCGCTGGGTTGGGGAAGAGACCAGGGAGGCGCTGCGCGAACTGAGGGAGGAGGCGGCGTGGTCGGCTTGAGTGGAGGAAGGAGGCAGCGGTGGCGGCGCGGGGCTCTGCTGCTACCAACGGACGCGAGAGACCGAGAAATGGGGAGGGCAAGACGAAGCGGGGGATTTTTTCCCTAAGGCCTAATTTGGATACATGTGTATCCACCTCAATCCACGTGTGTTGGAGTGAAATGGAATTTAGTTTAATTCCACTCCAATCCACTTCAACACAGGTGGATTGAGATGAATACTGCGCATCCAAACAAGGAACAAGGCCTGAAGGGGACAAGGTGGGAGTGGGAAGCCGAGTATTTCTGTTATTTTAATCCCTATATAAAATGCTTTTGAACAACATTATGGTTGCTATGCAACAACGAAAACCAATAGATCATCCTAATAAACATTAAAATCTCAAGGCCGTGCTCAGAATAGATTGAGTTGTTTTATGAGACTACTCAAATTCTTGTGATACGGCAAATCGCATGAGAAAGTTGGTGTCAATTCATATAGAACAAACAAAATAAGCCATCTGCTGCCCACACAACAGGTCATAATCGCATTACACAATTCTCCCAAGGCAATGACATCCCAACTGATTTCTGGACTCACATTGGTTTAAGCATAACTTGAACACACTGAAGCTTTGATAGAAAAGGCAAGTAGTTTAACAACAATGAATTGTAGACAAATCCATTCATAAACAAACCTTAGGACCAAAATGTATCTGGCGTCAAGCTCACTGCATGTGTGTCATTCTTCGATAAGCTTAAGTAGAGTGGCTATGTTTCAGTTTGGAACAACAATATTAGCAGACTAAAAGACAACCGTGTCGAGCATGGTTCCTAGGGTCTGAACTATGTTTGATGACATCAAATTCGACACATGCTCTTCCAAATGCTTCTTTGCATCTTGCCGACCCACATTTGCTATCGCAAGTTTCTCAGGTGGCAGCTCGTCCTCCTCTTGCACTGCCTTGTTGTACTTGATGGCTAGGTTCAGCATTTCCTAGACAACAATAGACACATTGTCAATAACAAACAAAACAAATACCAAGTATAAAGCATCAACACAAGAAAAGAAAATTCATCTCAATATACAGCTGAAGAAGCTGAGTAGTATAGGCACCTGGACAGTCTGCTCGTTGGTTTTCGAGTGAGTGTCAAACCTCTTCAAAATTAGTCCATCGGTCCATTTCTTTTTGTGCAAGTTCAGCAACATTTTCTCCTCAAGCTCATTTTTCCGGTAATTGATTGCAATTGAGTAGTAGTGTCTGTTCAGCCCATGGATAAGAGCCTGATAAAGAACAGATATGGTCAAATTATTTATAAGGGAAAAAAAAAGTTCATATGATACAATATTACTTAGTATTTACCTGAATAGATGGCTTATTTAGGTGCCCAACATTTGATGTTGTCTGCCGTGGCTCCTGGCCAAGCATCATGGTCTGAGGATTAATGAGGCGGAATGCATCAATAACCACCTTCCCCTTCACACTCTGGATGGGGTCTATCACAACAGCAACCGCCCTGGGGTTCAAAGCTTCAAAACTCTGCACATTTATATATTAAACAAATTTAGGCCTATGAGTGCACAGTGTTTGGCACTATGTAAACTTATCTTATCATTACCAGGATTTTTTATACCCAGATCATAGATATATAGAATAAGATACAAAACAGATTATGCAAAAAGTACAATAGGTAGTTAATAGAAGAAAAACTCCAGTGAGTTGGGACCTACAATTAGCCAATGCCTCCCATTTTTCTTTTATGAATAAAAAAAACATGTATCCCTGATGAGGTTAACTAAACTACCAACAAGACATGGAACGTAATGAAGGTAGTGAAAGTGAAAATTGAAAACATAGGCAATATATAGGGGGCAAAAGAAAAGCTACATAGTGCCTACAGTTGATCAACTATATCCATGTTTTATTAAGAAAAGCACATCAGCATTTAATGAAACGACATATAGCAGAGTGGGCCGACAACAGCTATCCTATTTTGACAGACCAAGTCAAAAGATCCCTTTTAGAAGACAAGTGGATTTGCACAGACCTGCTGAGTATTGATATCAACGCCTGATAGCCAGCAACCGAAGCCAGGATGTGAGTGATACCAGCCTACAACCATTTCTGGCCTGTAAAAGGAAAAAAAATCTCAACATACTTGTTTTCCTACAGAATGTAACTGAGTAAAAACAATATTGATTAATACTATGCAAGTGGCTTTGTCAGTGAACCGACAAATGGACCATTTTAAGCGGGTTGTTTTGCACAAGCAAACCCCCACTTGCATTCCTGAGTAAGAAATAAGCATTAACCAAAGAGATTTATGGCCAACATAAAACATATTTCATGAACTTTTATGATACACAAGATGGTGTGTGCCATGTATTTGGCACAACAACCTCTCACTGATTGCGTAATTAAAAAACATAAGGGCATGATTGATGTATCAAGAAAATGGGTGCAAACTCTGCTCAAATATTCCAATTGAATAGCAACTAAGTAAGTTGCACAATCTAAAGCTGATAATAATAATTAAAAAACTAAAGCAGGTTGCAACATAACAAAATTCCATTTACAAGTATGAGATGTCAACTTCCAAAAAAACTGTATGCGCAAACAATTTTTAGGGCCATATGTGCAAACAACTTTTAATTTCCAAAAAAAAAAGATATTATGTTTACAAAATATTTTAATGATTACTCCCTCCGTTCCAAATTATAAGTTGTTTTAACTTTTTTGGTTCATCAATTTTACTATGTGTCTAGACATATTATTATATCTAGATGCATAGCAAAATGGATGTACCAAAAAAGTCAAAGCGACTTATAATTTGGAACATAGGGAGTAGTTGGTATTTACATTTATGCATAGTCTTGACAATTAGGAAAAAGAACTAAATATGTGGACACTGATATCATATCCCAGGGATTTGTTTGATAACATTATGAAACATTAACATAATGCTTAGCCCATTCAAGCTAATGCTTAACTCATTCAGGCCATTGCAATTTTTAAGTGTATTGATCATTAACATTACTGTGTGTTTTATAACCTGTTAACTTGCTCTGGAGTGAGATTTTGAAGGATTGTGATCAGACTTCTACAACACTATCATTATCTCTCAAATCATTTATGCAGAAAGTCCATCAGGATTCAAACCATATAACTTGTGGGCACCATCATAGTAAAATATTTGTGGGTAAGATTAGCTTGTAATGAACAAAATTACATGGGTAATCAAAGCATCAAGATATAGACATCATCTATTCAATATATACAACATGAACTTTTAAGAATATAGTCATATCGAAGACCATGTGAAGTCAAATGTGTTAAGTATTTTTTTTCCAAGTTAAATGTGCTAAGTATTTTTTACCAAGTTACTAACTATTAGTAATGCCATTGCAAATGCCAATTGTTGCCCTGAAAATTTTTCTCATTTATCTTAATCTTAGGAGCTCAGATTAGGGTGATACTTCAAAATTATACTATGCACAAGAAGCAAAAGCCTGAATTTAATCCAAACAGCAAACAACACTACAACCAACAGACACATATATGGACCTCGTTGCAGTTCAAGAGCATGATCCTACACAATTTTACTAACTCGTACGAGCAAATCAAGCACTGGATGTGAACCAATGAAACTAAAAGTTGAACAGAAAAAAAAAATCATGCATGCATTACAGATCCACCGAGAGAATCATCAGCGGAACCCTACCTGCCGGTCTGCTTGAGCATGTCAAGCATGTTTGTCTGGAAGACGTGGTCAACGGCCTCGACACTGACCCCAGTCCCGCTCTGCGGCATGGCGAAGACGTCGACGACCCTTACGGTGTAGTCGTCGACGAACTCGCCGAGCATGAGGCCCATGACCTCCATGGGCACGCCCGCCCTCCCTGCGACCAAAACCACGAATCAGTCCCCCAGCACGAGCGAAAGCGGGGGTGCAAACGGAGACGAACCCTAACCCTAGGTTCCAGGGGAAGGGGGCGGGGAAGAGAGGGAGGATCCACGCACCGTGCTTGAGCATCTTGAGAAGCGCGAGGGAGGAGATGTAGACCTGCTCGGAGGAGTCAAGCAGCGGCGAGTCCGTCGGCGGCTGCCCCATGCCGGAGGCGCCGAAGATCCGCTGCAGCCGCTCCATCGCCGCCTCGCCTTGCTCAGCTCTCGCTACGGCTGGGTTCGTTCGATTTGCTTGCGGCTAGTGAGAAAAATCGTGGGTTGGCTTCCGGCCTCGGGCGCCGTTTTATTTCTTTCTTCGACTGCACGCCTTGTGCGGGGACCGGATCGGCCATCGCTGGGCCGGTTCGGAGCACAATCGTGGGCTGGAAGCAGGCTTTTGTCCGGAAAAAGAAAGAACAGGACGGCACCGGTTGGACCCAGTAACGGATTGGCTGGGTTTTGCGTGGGCTGCCAGCGAGACGCTGTCCACTTTTGGGCCGCAATTTTATTCTTCAACCACCGGACCGCGCTTTGACTGCAAGCTCCATCCTCCATTCCTCCTCCTACAGTCCTAGGAGTAGTAGTATATAGTAGCAAAAAGCCACTAACTTTCCAGCTAAAAATTAAATCTACTACAGACTTCCATAGAAAGGAAAAGGAAAAGGAAAGCTACCAATCTGTATCTTTGCCTTTTGCCCCCTCATATCCGAGAAACATGGAACTTTGTGGTAGGCAATTATGTATGAGGGAAATAAGCTTTGCCCCTATTTCAAAATAAAGTATTTTTAGTGTTTACAAAAATATCATGGTTTTGAAAAATACTTAGATTTTAAAGTGCAATGAAGTGTTTATATGCAGAAAGCTTTATAGTTTTGAAAACCAAGTATTGTATAAACTATAGCCTTTTGGAGTTTACAAACCTCCACTTTAGATCTTTTTTTTTTCTAAATCATGGGTTTGTGTTGTCTATGGATTCTAGAACTATAGCTACTTAACACCATAGTTTCTTAATACTCCAGCATCTAAACATAGCCTCATTTGGATGCAAAGTATTTTTGTTGTTTCAGAAACTATCATGGTTTCTTTTTGCGAAATACTTTGGTTTTAAAACGGTATTTGTATATTTGAAAAGTATGGTATCATTAGAATTATAGTTTTGGGGTCCTATAAACCTCTTTTTTTTCTGAACTGTTGTTTTGCACCTCTATTGTTCTAAAATTCATGCTTCTTGTACTGTAAGGTTCTCAAAAACACTGCATTCAAATATTAGTCGTGTTTTTTAGCACTACTTCAGCAGTACTTTTCAACGAAGGAGCAGTATTTTTCTTTTACAACAATTCAGCATAAGCAGCAGTATAAACCAAATTTTAGCGGAATGAATAGGGCCTCCAAGAAAAAAATGGCATCTTACATGCATCCCTTTTGCCCCGAAACATGGCATTATTGAAAAACACAGCCAGGTTAACGCACCAACGAAATTGGCCCATACCTTTCTTTACACCGTAGCAGCAGCCGCGCTTCTTTATGTTATCCCTCCAGTCCTACAACCAGCGCTGTGCCAAATGGGGATGCTTCTCGATGCAACAACGGATATGCATGCCCTCCCGGCTGATTCATGCATCTCTGTCCTTTTTTTCTTTCTTTTTCCGATTCCTCCTGATTATTGTTGTCAGGCTGTGTTTAGATCCATCGAAAAGTGCACTATGCAAAATAAGATTCCCCGTCACATCAAACTTGCGATACATATATGGAGTACTAAATGTGGATAAAATCAAAAACTGATTGCACAGTTTGGTTGTACTTTGCGAAACGAACGTTTTGAGCCTAATTAGTCAATATTTGGACAATTTTTACCAAATACAAACAAAATGCTACAGTGTATTTTGGCACTCCAAAATTCGGATCTAAACACAGCCTCAGTGTCGTATCTTGATCCCCGTCAAATCGCATTGCAGTGCGTTAAAGCAGAGAGCCACTAGTGAGTAGTGACGGAATATGCAGGTCCAATCCAAAGCGAGGAGGAAAAAGAAAAGGTGATGCGTTTGGCCACTACGCCAGCACGGAAAGATCAGAGCACCACCGCACATGAGAAACGAGCCCATCCGTGTGCGCTATTTCGTGGTTGGCCATGATCGTGTCCAGAGATTTTTATTGATCATGTTTATGTTCAGTGAACATCAGACGACGTATTTGGACCTGACACACTTCCAAACCCTGGGTTGTCTACGGCCGCAGCACTCGTATTTACCTCTCCTTCCACACGTGCATTTCGGGTCGTTATTAAATCTTCACAAAACTTTAATTCAACTTTTTTAACCCAACGATTCAAAAGACGCCACTGCCTGACCAGCCGCCTCCAACCTTCCGAACAGGTTATGTTCAGTGAACGTCAGAGGACATTTGGACCTAACACGCGCGAGAACTGCTTTTTTTCAATAATTTCCACACCCTTTTCGAGTTGTGGCGGCCGGGGTTCACAACAGCTGGTCTTTTTAACGTGCGTGCTTATTGATGCTTATTACTACTACTTTTTCCTTGCGTGGCGAGGAGGGCCCAAATAAATCCCAGCACTAAGCTCACCACAGAAAAAAAAAAGTATATATTTACCACGTGTTTCGTTGCAAATTTGGGGTTTTCGAACAGTTTTCACTTGTTAAGCTCAAACAGTGGACGGCCACAAACTTTGTGCGGCTGGAGGCTGGAGCAAGATGCCTAGAGTTAAGCTCTTGTTTAGTTTCCCCAATTCTCCCCCAAATTTCACTATGCAAAAAGAAGATTCCCTGTCACATTAAAATATCGGCAAATGCATGGAGTACTAAATGTTGATGAAATCAAAAACTAATTGCACAGTTTTATTGTACTTTGACAGACGAACATTTTAAGCCTAGTTAGTCAAAATTTGGATAATTTTTACCAAATACAAACGAAATGCTACAGGAATTTTGATACAGTGTTTTTCACCCCTATTCGCCGAACTAAACGAGGCCTAATTGGATTGCTGTTTTCTCCGCGTGCTGCCAAACTGACCTGTACTGATGTTGTAAATGTCTGTCTGCGGCCGTCGTCCATCCATTCCATTCCGTTCCATCCTTTCCTATCGACTGTACATCTAGCTGCGCGCATGTGCTCGCTGAGCCCCGGTCCCGGTGCCGTTCGATTTGACAGCTCGTCGTTTTGTCAGCTGCGCTGCGACGCCGGGGCACGACGCCGTGCGAAGCTGAACATGCACGTCACATCACTGTGAGCGCCGCCGTCGCATGCGGCATGCATGCCTCGCCTCTCGCCTGGATGCCGCGGCGCTCGGCTCAAGGGTGGAATTTTTTTTTATTTTTAACACTTTTTAAAAACTATTTTTAATTTTAACATGAAAAGTTTTTTTATACCTAACACTTTTTGCCGCTCCTCACGTGAGGAAGCGGCAATGATGCTGACGTGGCACTCACCGCACACGAAGATGGGGCTACCGCTCCCCCTCGGAGGAGCGGCAAGGCTGCCGCTCCCCAAATCAGGGAGTGACAAACCTGTCGCTCCCCAGATCAAGGAGCGACAGCGGGGAGGGGGGCGCGGCCGTCCACGGCCGCCGGGGGGGCGCTGCGCCGCGGGGGGGGGGGCGGCGGCTGGGGGCACGCAAATGGATGAGTGTCGCTAGTCCGAGTCTTTCAACCGTGTGTTCACCAGAGTTCGCTCGTTGCCAGTGTCTAGGATTGTTGAGTTCTCTTTCATGAAGTGCAACGAATATTTTGTGAAGAGGTGGGAGCTCGCGCAGAGGAATATAAGGGAGGCTAGGGTGTGGGGAAAGGCTGTCACGGAACCGTCCAAATTATAAGAGCACAAGTACAAAAACAATCACCGAAGTGATCAAATTCTCGCACTTGAGCCCATATAACTCCGGTAGTCCAATGAAATCACGAGGGATTTCAAACCAACCAACATACAAGCCAAGATCGTAGTGATTCAACATAACAAGTCACATGTTACAGTCATTTCACAAGCAATCCAATATACATCGGAGTTCAACATAGTTATTACAACTTACATTGAAAAGTAGCGGAAGCAAAGTAATTTGAAACTAACAATACCCTTATTTCAAATACATGCCAGTACCAAGGTCGACTTCCAACAAAAGCATTAGAGAGAAGATAACTTAGATGGATCATGTCCGTGATCACACTCCGCCACTAAGGCAGGAGCCAACCAACTCTTGCAGTCGCCATGATACATCACAACCTGCAACAAGTGGGGATAAAACCCTGAGTACGAGAAGGTACTCAGCTAGACTTACCCGTCAAAAACCAGAAATAAGGTGACACCAAGGATCATGCAAGGCTGATATAAAGTGGGCTAGCTTGACAACATTTTGCATAAAAGCTTAATACAGATAAGTAATCATTAATGCTTAAGCATCAAGTTAATTATCATTAACATGTCATCTATATTAGCACCTGTACTAGAGCACTCACTTGATTAGGAGCAAACAATATTAACCA
Organism: Saccharum hybrid cultivar R570; assembly: GCA_038087645.1. Classification (NCBI taxonomy): domain Eukaryota; kingdom Viridiplantae; phylum Streptophyta; class Magnoliopsida; order Poales; family Poaceae; genus Saccharum; species Saccharum hybrid cultivar. The sequence continues at coordinate 21,529,080 of JAQSUU010000106.1, read as the reverse complement.
TAGCATGTATAAATTGAGGCAACATTTCCATCATCATCCAATTCACCATCTGTTCAATTTAATTGAATCTACGTTGCCGCTGCTCAAGTCAAGTGCTCACTAACCGGGAGCGACGGCGATTCGAATCGAATTCCTATCCGGCTGGAGGGGTATTTCTAACACTCACCGCGCAGGCCCCTGCCAGGGTCGCACAAGCCACCTTTCGTACAATTCAGGAGTCACGGGTTCGACTGATGCCGCGTCTCCAAGGGCGACACTCTGCCAGGTGCTAGGGACTCTAACCTCCCCTTGGTCTCACGTCAATGTCCCCAAGCACATCCTTACTCTCCTCCAAGATGCGACCTACCATTCGATTCCCGGCCTGAACTGTATTACTCGGCTTCGCGGTCGGAACGACTTATCCGGCCAACTAAGTGTTAGACTGCGTTCAATATGACTCAAGGACGTACAGCGAATCGGTCCTTAAACGACTCAGACGGGAATAGATCTACACCCAAGACCTCCATGCCTTGTTGCTTCACTATCGTCATCCCGCCCAGTCTCATTTCATTTTATTAACACATGGTTCCATTCCACGATAGCAAATATAGCCAACCGTGCCATATATGAATATCCATATATCTCGCAAGTGACAGGAAATCACCTGACTTTTACCGCTTAAAGCAGGGCTAAGCATCTATTCGATCCTAGTCTATGTAGAATTCAAGGATTCATATATCTGGACAAGGAATGATATAATGCAGCAAGAGTTTCCAACCAACTCCTATCACTTAATGCAACAATACTTATAACATATATAGAATTAATTGCTTTGAAGATAGGAGGCTTATAATGCTCCGGGGCTTGCATGGGATCCGACTCAAGTTAGAGTATGTCAGATGAATTCACTTGGCGAGCATCCTCCAATCTCTCACTTGTCCGGTCCTTCTATCTTCGGGATGGATCCACCAAACATCATCTTCTGGTTTGGCTCCATATCAGATCCTTCACGTGCTTCAGCTGGCGCACCTAAATGAGGTGTAACCATACATATGTATGAATACATAGAAATGCAATAAACAAAGTAATCAAGCAATCATACCAAAGTTCACATAAGCACCTAGAGCTAATCAACCTAATCCTCATTAAGGCATAACATAGAAGATTGCAAGCACATCACTCAAGACACAAGTCTTATAAGATCCTAGGGTACCAAACCAAGTACCAACAAAGATATGAGTCACACTTCAACACACTAGCATGGCAAAGTTAATCAAAGCACTAGAACTAGAAATTGCCACATCCTGGACATCAAAACAACAGCTGAGTAATTTAACCACAACAGGAGATCTACAACTCCAAACGATGTGCAACAAGACATTCTGGAAAGCTTATGAAATTTTCTACAATTCATTTATAATCACCTAAGCCTAATTCTCAAGTTTAATAGGTCGAAAAGATAAAACTACAGAATCTGGTCTGCTCCAAACAGAGAGCAACCAAATCTGGGACCTGACTTTAAACATCTATAACTCAAAAACTACTCAGCCAAATACCACTAAATTTTAACACAAGCTAGATAAATGAATTATATATAACTTTGCTATAGACAAGATGCTCAGAAAACATCATTAACATGGGGTAACTTAAATTGCCCCCAGAACTGTCCAGAAACCTCGTTTGCAAGGAATAATTATTAACTTACATTACAAACATATAATTGGACAAAACCAACTTTACTAACATGTTCCACATGACTAATTAACACCAGAAAACATAGTGTCCATTCCTAAATAATTTCTTTTAATTCATTTTCTTAATTTATTTAGATAATTAGGTGGAATTATGAACACCTATCAAAATTGCACAATAAATCCTACAAAAATTACAGTGGCCTAAATATGCTCCCAATAGCCTACTGTCCAAATTTCAAGCCATTTGGACATGTATATCAACCTCTATGAAAAAGACAAATGGATATTGCAATAAATCATGTGAGAGCAAGATACACTAATAACTCACTCATATAGCAACTAAAATTTATGAAATTATTATCACACATCAAACATCACATGAGTAGCATGCCACAAAAATTTCACTTCATTTCAAACTCTAGATTTGCAGTTATGAAAATGACAAATACAACTAGCATTGAAAACCTAGTTGCATAAATCTATTTTTATAGCTAAAATATTAAACTAAAACATGACATATTATAGATCTAATGCATAAATAATTTCACAAGGATTCCAAAAAGTCCTCATTTGCTATTTTATGATTTTTCTACTAATTACTACACACTTTCAAAGTTTGGCATAATTTTCTGGAAAAGAAAACCAGAAAAACGAAAAAGGAAAAACAACTTTGCAAAGGAGTCCCTGCAGTTCTTCCAAATCAACCCACAGTACAAAGTCACTATTCATATGAGTCAGTGGTGTGCAAATAGTCCCTTCCCTTTAGTCCAATTGCCGCGCGAGGTCCTTCTCCTCTTTCAAAACAGAGGAGGCGGATGAGGGTTGCCGACCGGCAGATTTCCGGCCGGTGAGGTCGTCGCTGGCGTCGGGGAAGTGGCGGGGGAGCTTCGTGGTGATGGGACACGTCCGTAGGCGCTCGTATCGCTGACTGAGGTGGCCCGTGGCCTCCTGGCCACGTGCACGGGCGGCCTAGTGGTGGCCGCGCCGGCGGTGGCGGTGAGCTAGAGGCGAATGACGGCGGAGAAAGGCAGCTCGAGCACCAACATGTCCGCCCACACCCGTGGGAGCACTCGAACTTGCCGGAGGCGGCCCATGATGCCCTGGCCATGTGCGGCCGCAGCAGGGAAGGCGACACGCGGCGGCGCTGCTTGGCTCTGCCGGCGAGGGTGATGCGCAGGGGCAGCGGCGGCTACGCCCGCATGCGTGGGCGATGGCGGCTCGGCGCTCCGCTTTCGAGGGTGCAGGAGGGTGCGTGGAGCAGGAAGGAGCGGCGCAGGGAGCTTTGCTGGGCCAGCCATGGCGATGGCGTCTGCGTGGCGCGAGGCCGCGGGCACAGAGCGAGAGAGGGGCGAGTGAGAGACGAGAGCGAGCGCTCGGCTTCTCCACTCGACGAGGCAACACGCAGGCGTAGTGAGGGGCGACGATGGAGCATGGGCACCACGCGGCAGGGAGGTGGGGGCGCGACGCGAGCATGGCCGCCATGTCCAGAGCACGTGTCGGTGGTTCGGACATTGTGTCGAGTACGTGTCGTGCGTTGTTGTGCCTGACTTGGAGACCATTTTTGGGCTGGCTCGGGTCCGAATTGGACAATGGGCCCAAAACAAAATGTGATCATCTCTAAATACTCTCCAACTTTGATTAAGGGTCCACAGTCATTAGGGCTCTGGCTTAGGAGATAATTGGCTCCAAAGTTGCCAATGTCAGTGATTTGATAACAAAGAGCAACTATCCAAAATGGGGGTCAAAATGAATTGCAACCGGTGCCATCTTCTTATATGTTCTTCCTCAACAGGTAAGCTCCAACTTTTACATTTGGCTCAACTTGAGTTGCTTAATGAAAACTCAAGAACGCGGGATGCCAATCAAGTTGTCACTAACTTGGACTCAATATTTCTAAGTCTGAAATCATTTAGCAGATCCAAAATGGTGATCCCTGTTTGGCAAGCTTAGAGATAGATTTAGACTTTGGTCTTTTAACCAAGTTTGTTGTATACAACTCAAGCTACAACTTTAATTCAAAGACCTTCTACTAGTTTGGCCTAGTTAAGAAGATACACAGCTCCAAACTAGGGTACTTAAAACTGAAACACAGTTTTGACTTAGCCAATTTCTTGGGGCTCCAAATCAGCACTTTATTGAATATTGGGAGCTCTATTTGACTAGGTTAGAGGCCAAAGTAGCTCTTCACCATTAAACAAAGTTTGTTCTACATAATATGAACTACAACTTTTATTTAAGGTCAAACATCATAACTAGTACAAAAGTCAATCTTTCACTTGGTCAAAGTTGCAAGTCGATAAAGCCTAAACTAGGGTTTTTGGCCAATCGGAGCATTTTCTTGACATTTGCTCAACATGAACCCTTCATGACTTTTGTTGTAGAGTTCATCTAGAGTCATTTAGGCAAAGTTGCAAGGTTTGGTTGATGACCTATATTTCCATTCACTTAATAGTGCAATTCAAGCACTTAGTAAAACTATTCCAATAAGGATATAACTTATCATTTCATGTGACTTTTTGATTCCAAACTTCATAAAACTTTTCCAGGGATCAATATAGATAGGTACTAAGGTGAGACACATGAAGATATTGCAATAACACCACCCAAGCATATATCTTGAAAAGAGGCCTATATGTAAAGCAATGGTGCAACATCCAACTTTAGGTTAGGCTCATCTCCATAGGTTGACCATGACATCGTCATCTCCACTTAATATACCATGTTTAAGATCAAACCCACTGCTTAGTGAGGCACAAACACCTGGGGTGTTACAAAGGCAACCGCTCATTTTATTAAGGAGGGAGAGGAATTGGCCAAGCAGTAGATTGGCGAGTCATACGGACCTCACAGGCATATCTACAGTGTACGGGGATTGGGTGGCACAAGCATGGGCGGGGAGCGTTACGGTGGGAGGAACTACCGTGTCGATTTAGACAAAGTTGAGTGTAGTTGCAACGTCCCTCAGATCATGCGTGCCCCTTGCTCTCACATGATCACGGCCTACAGGATGCGCGGATATGACTACTTGGCTTTGCCATATATGTCTCCTTTGTACCTCCGTTCGAACACCGTTTGGGTATGGGAGAAGAGCTTCAAGCCTTACCTCGACCTGTCATAGTGGCCCTCATATCATGGACCTGACTACGCGCCCAATCTGGTCCTGCAGAACTTGGACAAGGGCAGAAGGAAGAAGCGTCTCAAGGGGGATATGGATGCTATGAAAGGGTACGGCGATGACATGTACGAACGGGGAGACTTCAACGAGACACGTGGCAGGAATTTATGCTCGGTTTGCAAGCAACCGGGTCACGAGGCTAGGAGGCATAGAAGACCTGGACAACAGGTCTGTCCATATTAGTTTGTTAAGATAACCTAGTATACCTATTCTTATTTGTACCGTTATGTTTTGTTCTAACATATGTTGTTATTCCTGTTGTCTAAATGTATGTTGTAATGTTTAGTTATTAATATTATTTGCACTAACTCTTTTTTTCGAATCTGAAACAGGATGGAGGAAGCTCATCCTCCGAGGTGGCATCCGTTGTACCCCTCCTTGACTACGACTACGACAAGGACCACAGGGCGGCTCACATGGAGTACGGGCCTATGGACGAGCAGCTGCCCCTTCTGAAGCCGCGCACACACACCCGACAGCTCAGGTGGGATGAGCGTTACGCGCCGTACATACGGCGTGCCGGTTTCCTCGAGCTTGTCCGCGTGGTCCGGGAAGGTCTTCCGCCCCTGAACCCTGCACTTCTTAGTACAGCTGTGGACAGGTAAGTTATTTTCCCCCTAATACAGGTGTTGTAGAATGATATTTGAAATATATAACCTTTTTTCCCTAACACAGGTGGAGGTCAGAGACCCACACTTTCCACCTTCCTTGCAGCGAGATGACCGTGACCCTGGAGGATGTGAAGGCAATACTTTGCCTTCGCATTGGTGGCAGTTGTGTGACTGGCGTAGTGGATAGCGACGGTTGGAGGCAGAAGGTGTACGAGTTCTGTGGCCACTATCCAGATGACAACGAGGAAACTAAGAAGCATAAGTAAGCTACTTAATTACTTCCAAATGCTTTCATTGCAGTCTTTGTTTACAATCGTCAGCCGTGGGAGAACATCGCCCTGTTCAGTTGGGGCAGTGTGGTCCTAGCGTGGACGTACAAGCAGCTATGCGCTGCTTGCTGTCGCGGATCGGGCTATCCGTCGCTTGGTGGTTGCTCGTACCTGCTGCAGATCTGGATCTGGTACCGGTGGCCTGTCGGGCGGCCTAGAATGGCCGGTTTGCCCGTAAGTAATTTACTACGAGACAAATTACATTAGCATTGCATACGAAACTTTATTTAAGAAATAACTAATTCATTTTTGTGTACAATGCAGGATTGAGAGCCCAAAGATATAATACCTACAGCCTTATGGGTTTGGAGCGGGGCAGAGCAGGTCACAGGGAATGCAGAGCGCAAGTACAGGGAGTACATCGACTTGATTGACGTGCTAACACACATGCAGGTATGTTGGGGTCTTTGATTTGCATGGTAATAGTTTATCTTATCAATGTTAAAGACTAACTGAATTGCCATTTACTAGGTGTATTGGCAACCCTACGACGATCCCGATCTGCGGGGCCACTTGAGTCCGAAGTGTTGGCAAGAGAACGACGAGTTTCGGTCCAATGTCCCACTTGTTTTCTTCCACGTGGTTGAGATGCACTATCCCATCAGGGTTTGCAGGCAGTTTGGCAAATGTACGGGCGTGCCACCACCTCTTTACTCCACGGGCAATGAGCTGCACAGATTGGTTCGCAAAATCATATTTATGTATCAACTAATTTGGCATAAGTACGCCATTGCATTTACGTGCACTAACACCGTCTGAACTTGTTGCAGTGTGGACCGCAGGCTGAGGATGAAGCAGAAGAACTGGCGTGAGATACACGCACAATACATCGAGAGGTGGGAGAGAAGAGAGAAGCAGCCGCTATAGGATGGCCCGCCACATGACCCACACGCCTTCAACGAGTACCTACGGTGGCTTCACAGGTCGACCCGTGTGCAGGTGAGGCAGGCGTACAAGGGGGGAGAACTTCCTGCCGACTTCGAGGACGACATCATCGCAGACGAATACGAAGAGGCGACTATGCATGAGACGCAGCCACAGAGAGCCCCCCTTCAGAGATATGTGGTAAGATTCTGGGTCCATGCACTTTGGGTGGGTTGTATTCCAGTTTTAGTAAATTGTAACATCAAGGTGAAACCTCGTTTATGTACACAGGCCAGACAATTGTCAATGATGTCCAACGAAGCAGCGTTTCAACTGCACGATTGCAGGAACAAAGGGCGAGGCGCGCTTGAGACATTTGTGCACGTAAGCAACACGTTGAAAATTTTTCTATAATGTTGTACGAGTCAAAATGTTGTCCTAAATAATATGAGTCCACACATGTGTTTGCAGAAAATGAGCAAAAGTTTGAGAAACCTAGCCCAGAAGTTGAGCTGCATGGACACTCCGTGCAGGGGACGAGCCATGCGCAGGGCCAATGACGGCAGCACTGTCATCGAGACCACATGGACGTTGGCTACATCCCCAACGTGGTGCCTACCAATCTAAAGAGACGGAGGCGCCCGAGGAAGCCTTACACTCTTGAGACATAGAGTGCATGTAAGCATAACAATTATATAAGGATAACATTTTGACGATAAAAATGATCTATGTGTTACTTACCAATGTCATATATACTGCAGGTTCACTTGGTCATTTTTATGGCAGGATGAAGTTGGAGATCCTTTATTGTACTCTATGTCACTATTTATGTATCCAAGTCATTTGTCGAAGAACCTACTTAGTGTTGAACTTATGTGTCCTAGCAGTGTGTCAAAATAATTTGCAACTTCATGTATTTGGAATTAGTGGATTTGAGCTTGTAATGTGATGTTTTATGTGTTCCAGTGAACTTGTAATGTGCAACTTCATGTGATGAGCCTTTTGTTTCCATGAGCCTTATGTTCTCCTCATTAAACGGGACTTCGATGCAATACTACTGATGTGGAACGTCGTCTCAGCTTACATTCTACTTTTCAAGCTCACTGGAGCGTTCGACAACGTGTAATAGTGTTTTATGGCTGCCGCTCTCTGGCTGGGGGAGCAACAACTCTGCCGCTCCCTACCTGGGGGCTGTGTTTCTGCTGCTTCGTGCTTTGATCGGTAACCTCGACCATATGTACTTTTTTATAATACTAGGACATGTTGGAAATAAAACACTTGCACGATCGAGGAAACACAGTAGCCAAATGGTACACACTTATTACAAGGTTCAACAGTTCCACTACCACTTGCTCCAACATGAATATAGTTCAAACTCAAACACTGATATTAACGAACTAAACAATGTCATGTTGCAAACTAAACCTAGCATGCCTAATAATGGTACCACATATTGAACTGAGTTGCGCCTTCCCCATAGTAACCCCCATTGACGGCGGCGGTGGCGGTGCCGGCGAAGAAGGAGGCCCGTGCTTCTTATGGTATGTGTACTAGCAGTATGGATTATTGAATAGTGGCTCCTCTGTATTGTTGATGCTGTCGTCCTCCGACTTATCCCTGTTACCACTTCCAGGGTCATACTCCGATTTGTCCCTGTTACCACTTCCAGGGTCATACTCTAGATCAAAGATGCGTCCCTGTAGATATGTGATGTATTGTTGATGGGGATAGATAGGAGGAGGATTGACCCATCGAGTGAACCCACAGTTATCTGGACAGCTTGAATCCTGAAAACGCATCTACCAATAAGTACTTCTACAAACCAAATGCAAATCTGAAAAAAATGAGAGTTAAAAGGAAATACAACCTCCACTGTCACAGTCGTTGTACATTTGCACGACGCAATCCTCATCGTGGCGGCATTTTGGCCAATCTTCCGTGCGGTTGTCGTATGATCTAAAAGGTCTCTCGCGGGTGAAGTCACTCTTGCTCTTCAAAGGAAATTGTTCTATAGGTTCCTCAAAAGAATCAGGACCCAGAGAACACTCCCACAGAATCGGAGGTCCCTTCCTCACTCCCTTTCCTCTACCTCTGCTCGACAAACCTCCGCCCGACATTTGAACTACAACTAAACAAGAAAATAACTTGTGTGATGGCCGGGAGGGGGGAGGGGGGCGCGGCGCCAAAACGACGAATGGACAGAGCTCAAGAGGATAAGAGAATAAAAGACGCCCTGCGCTTGCCGCTCCTTAATCTGGGGAGCGGCAGACTTGCTGAGGTGGCAGTGGCGAAAAGCGGGCACGGGGCTGCCGCTCCCCCTGGAGGAGCGGCAGGCTTGCCACTCCCTGATCTGGGGAGCGGCAGCCTTGCCGCTCCTCCAGGGGGGAGCGGCAGCCCCGTGCCCGCTTTTCGCCACTGCCACCTCAGCATCATTGCCACTCCTCCACGTGGGGAGCGGCAAAGTTGAAATGCCGCTCTCTCGCGTGAGGAGCGGCCAAAAGTGTTAGGTATAAAAAAAACTTTCCGTGCTAAAATTAAAAATAGTTTTTAAAAAGTGTTAAAAATAAAAAAATTCCAAGGGTGTGGGTGTGGTACAGATTTTCTCTGATCGGATTCCTTATTTGAATAATAAAATGTACCGTATTTGTATCCGTATTATATCTGTGTTTGTATACTTATATTTAGATGTATATATGATGTCGATATTCAGTCATATCTTATCTACAATATCTATAATTGAATCCAAATCAAAGGTTTGTTGTAGCCATCCATATTCGTATGCGTTTATATCAGATCGTATCCGATCTATTTATACCCATGGTCACTTGTCTCGCAAGATCAAGTCGCCCTTTTCTCATCTCGCTATGACTATCTTTTGGGGTTTTATAGTAAGTAAATAGTAACAACTCCAAGAAGCCCCTATAAATTTTAATCTCTATACCTTTTTATCTTTCATGTCTTTAACGGATTTTTCAATTTTTGTCCACTATACTTCAAAACTTATCTAATTTTTCATATCCAAAAAAAATTGAGATAACTACCATATATTGCACAAAATGACCTTTCTCACTCTTCACTTTTTGAGAGACAACATGACTCGCGAACTAAGCGTAGCTTAGCTGGTTGGGTTTCTTATGGTGAAACCTGTCCACCTAGGTTCAAGTTTCCGACTTGACATGGGTACTCGCTTTTTCCTGGATTTATTCCAGGATTTAACGATGCTTTTTCTTTCAGTGGTAGACAACGTGTCCGTCGACAGCGAGGCGCCTGTGGTGACTTCATCGATCTCGAGATTTGCCGGTTCAACTCAGTTCTTCGGAGGTGCTCACAGGGGCAGGGTATACGTGTGTGCGTTTATAAGGGTGAGTGTGCGTTCGCGTTGTGAGCGTCTGCGTCTGTAACTAGGTCTCGCAAAAAAGGAAAGCCAAAAAGGATGGAGTGATTTAGAGAGTCTATCGAAGCATGTTTTTTTGTTTGTTTTCTAAATTTTTTGAAAAAACACCCATACAGAAGGTTTATTGGAGATGTTTCAAGGGCTTCAAACATCAGTTCATTTTCCGCCACCTGATTTTTAAAGAACCATAACTTACACTACAATTACGCAGCGTGAGAATTAGAGTTGACACCACGACAATTCGAGTTGCAATTTGAAGATATTAAAATTATTTTCCTTTCTTTTGGGTAATCAAAGGTGGTGTTAGTGCGCTCTGCTGACTTGGCTACCTGTACTCTGGTGCGTCTTACTTAAAAAGATTATCCCAAAATAATTCAATTTCTAGTTTTCTCTACCCTGTTCCTATAACTTTCATGTATTGTATTTACGCACCACTTGCCCATTAAGTCGTACTCGAGTGGACTCACGTCCATCCGATACTATTTAATCCCTGATTTTAGGAGAGATGATAAACAATTAGGATGTTCTTTGGTCTCGGAACAATTAGCATTGATCACAACACTGTTAAAAAGGAACACAATATTATTATATTAATGAATGGCATTGATGTCATTTTCTCTAATATACTAATTTGTCTGAAACTGATAAAGTTTCAATGGAAAGAGATAATATCCACGGCTCCAGCCCAAAAGTTTTTTCTTGAGCTAAAGCCTTGCCAAATAAGACCGTAGAACACTTGGACTAGAATTACAAAACCAATTTTATTTCTATAAAATAAAATGCTGAAAAATGTATAGTGACTTTGCAAACTTATTAGTTTAGAACTTATATGTGATGAGTGATATACATCCATTTTATACCCCATGTTATTTTAGATCTATTAGCAAATATATATATATATATATATATATATATATATATATATATATATATATATATATATATATATATATATATATATATATATATATATATACATACATACACACACATAGTAACATATAGCTTGTTGCATAGTCACCTAGTCAATCTGTGGCTCGAAGAGCGATCACGTCATGCTTTTAAATTCGTCTTAGAGATACATGTTGCTCTAAGGCCCTGTTTAGATCAACTAAACTATAAGCTATAATAGCTAGAGAGAATTAGCTAACAACATTTTATCTTATAAGATAGATAGGTGATTGAATAGTTTAAAATAGACCGTAAACTAGACCCTTTGGATCAGGTAGAGCTTTTTTTAGCAGTCAACTTATTTTAGTCAATCTAAGGTAGGCCTAAGTCATATGGATAAGGGATACATGGAAACACACAGCATTCCAAGTTTATTAATACTATATCCTATATTGAACATGCCGTTTGTAATATAAAATTTGACTAAAGTCGCACTGCTATGAGAATTTAAAGTTTAGAGGGTGGGTTATGCGTGTACCGTGTAGGTAGTATCGTATGGTACTTGTCCTGAATTCTTTAAGGGCTTATGTTAAGGTATTGGAAATGAAATTAAACTGACTTATACGAGTAGGTACCTTCATCGATCATAACACGTAGGGATCGTGGTGAATACGAATTGAAGTTTGAACCGGTCTTTCCACACAATGGTTGGCGGGCCGTTGGTTTGTGAACTGTGATTGTGATGGGTTCTGGCAGAGAGGCCGCACGGAGCCGTGCGCGCCTGTGCCACACCCGGAAATGCGTCGATCGATGCGCAGAGCGGCAGAGGTTATTACGTGGCGCGGGGCGAGCCATCTGCAGGAGTTCGAGCCTGTCCCAGAAACGAACGAGCCGAGGCCGAGCGCGAGGGGCCCCGGCCCAGGGCAACGCGCCAGCACCAGCAGCGGGCAGCCACGCGGCGCAACCCGCCGAAAGAGATGGGCCTCGGCCTCGCGAGAGGGAAGGGCAAGACGAGCGGCGGCTGGCAATAAAGATCGCTTCGACCGCCCCTCCCTCCTCCCCGTCTCGGCTTCGCTTCAGGCCTTCCCTTCCCACACACACACACGCCTTCCCGTCGTCTTGTCCCCAGCTCCATCTGACCTTCTCCCACATTCCCACTCCCGTCTTCGGAGAAGGAAGAGCCGCTCTGGCACCAGCTCCTCGTACCTCCCCTGCCCCGCCTCTCCGTCCCGGTACGTCATGCCTGCTCGCTCGTCCTTGTTCCTGTTCGCACCTCCCGCTTGCCAAGAAATTTCGTCTGTTGCTTTGCTTCGCCCCGCCGGCGAGATTGTTTTGTCGGTGCTGCCGGGACCGGGAGTGTGCCTGCGCGTTCGGGTTTACCGCATTGGGGAGATTTCCAGGTCGTGTTCTTCTTGGCGATGACTCTCTGACAGGTTCAGCCCGTGTTGGTGCGCTCAGTTCGAACCCTTCTTCTTGTTTTTCTTTTGTTTCTTTGTTAGGAAAGACGATGAGTCGATGACGCTAGGCCGTCCCCTACAGACTACGGTTGGTTTAAAACCCTTGAATTTGGGGCTCTGGGACGCGACCTGCGCATTTTAGTTCTTTATCATGTGTGCTCCTGCTTTCCTTCGTTGCCAGAGTCGATTCGGAACCATTGCCATGCTAGCCGGATAGATAGTCTGCAACTCTGCAACCAGAGGGGACGGGAGGCAAAGGAAGTTTCAATTCCACCCCCCCACTGTTCACGTGTGCGTGGTTGGTTCACGTGGAATGAAGAATAATTGTTGGGTCTATACTCTATAGGCTGCTTAACTCATGGTGTCTTAATCTACTGGACGTGGAGGATTTAAAAATTTTGAATCCAAAATGTGTCTGTGTGTTGGTGCATCCTTGCAGATGCCGTGGATTTGATTCGTCGCCCTTTTACCCATGCTGACTGATGAGGACCACGTTAACTTTCGTTGTGTCTTTACGCGGATTGTGGAGAGCTAACCTTTGTTCTTTGTTCCGGGGGAAAGCGTGAGAGATTCGTGACCACCCGTATATTCTGTTTTGATCCCATTTATTATTTAGTTCAGTTGAGGACGTCGGTCAATAATTTAAGCAGTTTGTTTCATTGTTGGTTCAGTAATGCAAATTTTACTCAAGCTGTTTCATGTGCAGAGAGCAGCATGATAATGCTTCATAAAGATCAGATTGACGACCCTGTTTCACATTCCAGTTTTTTCCTGCAATTTGTGCCTCAGGTCTGGAGCAGATATGGGTGTCTTCGGGAGGACACCTCCTGCAAGCTGCCCAGCGACCCGGCACTGCGCAGAATGGGCCCAAATCTACTTGAAGTACTGCTTGTGCAGCCAGAAGGAAGGTGCTGCCCTGGCACTTGGGCTAATCAGTGTTATAAGCTGGGGCCTCGCCGAGGTGCCACAGATAATAACAAATTACAGACAGAAGTCAACAGAAGGACTCTCTGTCGCCTTTCTTATGACCTGGATTGTCGGGTATGCTATTTCAGATGTCTTCTGCTCCTTGGATGCGATTATATTATTTCACATGCCTTCTGCTCCTTGCATGCTTACGTCCTAATAATTGTGCTTGTACCTTGATGTTAAGTGTGGACCCCTGTATAATTCCATGTTATGCTTCTATGATGATGCAGGGATTTGTTTAACCTTGTTGGCTGCTTCCTCGAACCTGCTACTGTAAGCTCCCTTACTTGTACTTTTTTTCTGAGCCATCTTCAGCAGTAACTTGACATATGGACATTGACAGTTCTGTATTTGATCTAATGAATAAATGGTTTTGTCTCTGATTGGATACCAACTTCTCAACGAAAGTAATAGCATTTATATTGTACAGCGTAATGAGGTGTTATCATTAACAAATGAGGATATTATTCCACCTGTTTCTGCCAGCCTGCACTATTCTATGAATGCCTAAACCAGCATTATTAGCTTCTATAGTACATTTGCAATTATTCATAAACCAGCAACGCTATGGCACTGCAGAATATGGACAGTTAGACAGGAGTTCCAATTATATATCTGAAATGACAAGTTCCAAGTAGATCTGTATTAATATTTGTAATGAAGTGGCATCTGCAGAAGATGATTCTTATGGTGCTTGCCATTAAATTGCTCTAGTGCGCATTGATATATTAACCTTTTTTTCTTCATGGAATTACATGAGAATTTCCTTTTTTTTTCTGAAATGCCAAATGTAATATTTTCATTTTGTTCATATTGCAGCTGCCTACTCAGTTCTACATGGCGTTGGTAAGGCATTATACCAAGTTTCTCTTACATTATTATGATTCCTGCAGCGTAATGATTGAACTTAGCTTTTGCAATGCAGCTATATACCATCACAACTCTGATTCTTACTGGACAGACGCTATACTATAGCCACATCTACCATCGTCTTAAAGCAAAAAAATCCAGGGCAGCTAGCAAGGTGGTTACTCCTAGTCATGTAGATAATCATTTTGGCATCCTTTTCTTTATGAAATTTGTTCTGGGTATTAGGAAATTGATGTAGCACTCTGTTAACAACTGTGATATGGCAACCATATTTGGCTTGTACTTGTGCATTCATAAATTTTTCCACCCCATATCTTAGTAATCAGTGTTCTTCATGTGCTCTTTGTTGTCTTATTGGATTATCCTTGATTCGATATGTGAAGATTTATTCAATTTAGGGGATGTTGATTTGATATTGTCACGAAAGTTCAACTTTTATACTGTATTCTAAATATATTATCGCCTCTCTTGTGGGGACACCCGTGGTTTTCAGCCTCAAAAGCATCACTGTGGGGATGCTTCAATACGCGAAAAGCTTTTGGGCGCCAAGGATGGTGCGGCATCTAGAAACGACAATGAGTCAGATGCTACAGTCCTTATCCCAAGCTCACCTATTCCTGTTAATACGAAATTTGTCGACCGATACCATGGAAGCAGCCCCAGCACCGACTACTACTACATGTAATGTTCTTGAGCTCCTTAATGTTTCCCCAGATTTCTTTCCTTTATAAAAGCTATTGTCCACCATCTATTCGAACAAATGGTAGATGTTATATTTTTTTCTTTATTTGTATGGACCTGATAAGTTAAGAAGTATGCTCTTAATAACTGCTGGATGGCTCTGCTTTCACTACTATGTAATATATGCTAACAAATAGTCAAATACAGGTTCAGGAAATTTTAAGTCTGTAGTTGATTGTACAGGTCAGCAAGATCCTTGTCCAGTAGTCCAGTGCCAACTGCTGGTACATGGTTGGGCAGTAATCGTCAAACATCAAGGACTCCTCCACAAACGAATGATCAAAGGTGTTGGAGTATGTGTTTAGGCCCATGAGGCTAAGGCCCATGTGGCCCATGTATGGAACCTATATAGCTACCCTTCTAGGGTTAGCCCTAATTAATTGAATCACATTCTCTAGCATGGTATCAGCAGCCTAGGGTTAGGTTTTCCCTCTCCCCACCTCTTCCAGCCGCCGCCAGCTCTCTGGTGGCCGCCGCCGCCGGCCCAGCGCCATGGCCGGCGTTTCTCCCCCACCTCCATCTCTCTACCACTGCTTCCCTCCCCTCTCTACCACCTCCTGGGCACAGGTTCTTTCTTCTCCACCACCAGCCGCGTCTCCAGGGGGCGCGCCCACTCCAGGCGGCGCTGCCGCGCCTCCAGGCGCCGCCATGGCCGCCGGGCATCCTCCTCCCGTCGGGGCGCCACCTCTTCCGCCCACTGCTGCCACAGGGCCCGGCCTTCTTCCTCCTACAGCCGCTGGCCATACCCTTGGCGCCTCCCTGCCCCCTGCAGCCGCCATGGGCTCTGGAGCCACCCGCACCTCTCTTTCTCCAGAAACCGCCGCCCCCACCCTTGGCGCCGTGGGCACTGGAGCTGCTCATGCCCTGGCTACCACCCCCAACCTTGGGGCGGTGGGGGACGCCGCGGATGGGCTCACAGCCCCGGCGGCAGTCCTTCCTCCGCCGGTGGCACTTCCTGCCGGCCCACCGCCGGGGTTCCAGCCACCGGCTACTGCTGCCGATCTCCCTCTCTCGCCTGCCGGTGCTCCTGCTACCGTGGTGGGTTTCCAGATGGCCCCGTCTGGCGGTCTTTCCCCACACCACGGCATCGGCGCACCAGGCGCGGGTGCAGGCCCAATCTGGCCCCCACCTGACGCGGCCACCGCGCCACTGCCGGCTGCTGCTCCTCCTTCTCCCGCAGCATGGCCGACCCCTGGCCTGCAGGCTGGCTGCTGCCTTGCGTCCGGTGTGACCGTCGGGACCGCCCTTCCCTTTGCTGGTGCGGCCCGCCCACCCGCGCTGCTGCCTTCGCCCACCCCCTCCGCCTCTGCGCCCCTCTTTCCCGCGACATGGGCACCGCAGGCCATTGCTTTCGCTGCCGGCAGTGCCCCCGCGACTGCGCCTTTCCCGGCCGCCCCGACCACCTCTCCTTCCTGGGCTCCGACCGCCCTTGGCGTGGCCCCGGCATCGCCCGGCCACCCTCCAGCGCTGCCCGCCGGCGCGGGCCACCCACTCGCGCCGCTCACCTCTGGCGCGGGCACTGGCCAGGCCTGGGCACCGCATCCGTCCCCTACGCCGCCGTCGTTTCTTGTGGGTTCTCCTCCCCCCGGGCCGAGCGGGGGTGGGGGGGGGGGCGTGGCGGACACCGTCGTCGCGGACGGGGACGTGGTGGGGGTTCTGGGTTCCACGACCCGTCATGGTCCTTCCAGGCTCCCGGGGGTGAGCCTCGCCTGCCGGCCGCCGCCATGCTCGCTGCTGCTTCTCCCGGTTTTCAACCAGCAGCATTCCCGTGGGCTACACCCTCCAGCGCCTCGCCCGGTTAGGACTCGGCGGCCTTGGCACACTCCTTCAGCACGATGGCCCCGAGAACTCCTGTCGGCCCACAGTGGATCGCCGATTCGGGTGCCACCTACCACACCACTCCTGACCCCACTATTCTCTCTTCCGTTCAACTTCCTTCTTCCTATCACCCTTCATCCATCATGGTCGCTAATGGGTCTTGCCTTCCTGTCACGTCCGTGGGTGCCGCCGGCGCTCATGGCTCCTTTCGTCTTCCTGATGTTCTTGTGGCACCTTCTATGGTTCACAACCTTCTTTCTATTCGTCGGTTTACTGCTGACAATTCCTGTTCTGTGGAGTTTGACTCTTCCGGTCTCACTGTCAGAGATTTGGCTTTCCGCCGTCCTCTGCTTCGGTGTGACAGCACGGGTCCCCTTTACACCATTCGCTTCCCAGCGTCTCCTTCGTCTTCTTCGCCGACCCCTTTGTCAGCTGCTTTCGCCACCACTACTTCCTCCACCACTTGGCACCGGCGACTCGGCCATCCTGGTCGTGATGCCCTGATACAGCTCAGTCGTAGTTCTGACATTCGGTGTCCTCGGACTCACGATGAGCATTTGTGTCATGCGTGTCAGCTGGGCCGTCATGTTCGTCTTCCTTTCCATAGTTCTTCCCAGGCGGCTCACATCTTTGATCTTATCCATTGCGACCTATGGACCTCTCCTGTCATCAGCGTTTCAGGCTACAAGTTCTATCTTGTGCTGCTTGATGATTTCTCTCATTACTCCTGGACTTTTCCTCTTCGTGCAAAGTCTGACGCTTTCCCCGCCATTCTCCACTTCTTCGCTTGGGTGTCCACACAGTTCGGCCTCACCATCAAGGCCGTCCAGTGTGACAATGGTCGTGAGTTCGATAACTCCGCCTCCCGTGCCTTCTTTCTCTCTCACGGTGTTCAGCTCCGCATGTCTTGTCCATACACCTCTTCCCAGAATGGCAAGGCTGAGCGGATGATTCGCACCACCAACGACACCGTGCGTACCCTTCTGTTTCAGGCCTCTCTTCCCGCTCGCTTCTGGGCTGAGGGCCTGCACACCTCCACCTACCTTCTTAACCGCCTTCCTTCCGCGGCCTGCCCCGCTCCCACTCCTCACCACGCCCTCTTCGGTACCCCGCCTCGGTACGATCACCTCCGCGTGTTTAGGTGTGCGTGTTACCCCAACACCGCTGCCACTTCTTCCTACAAGCTGGACCCTCGCTCCACGCTCTGTGTCTTCCTCGGGTACTCCCCGGATCACAAGGGGTACCGGTGCTTTGACCTTATCTCCCGACGAGTTCTCATCTCTCGCCATGTGGTGTTCGATGAGTCCGTCTTTCCCTTTTCCAGCACTACCACCCCTCCGGTACCTGACCCACCCTCCCTGTTTCCCACTGACCCGGTGGTCCAGCCACCTTTTTCGTGGCCTCCTGCAGGTACCGCTTCGCTGCGCGCCGGGCCGGCCCCCGGTCCCGGATCCCCAGCGGGTCCGGGCCCGTCGTCCTCAGGCGCGGCCCCGTCCTCTCCGGTTGGTGCAGACCCGGGGCCTTCGTCCCCCGCTTCTGCCCCGGGGGGGTCGTGTCGGTCGCCGACGCCGGATCCCGTCCCGGCACCTGCCCCGGCACCTCCGTCGAGGTTCGCCGCGCCGGTACGGGTGTACCAGCGCAGGCCGCGGCCGCCGCCGCTCGCGCTCCCTTCTCCACCGGGGACACCGACACCACCGCCACAGTCCCCGCCGGCTCGTGGTGCCCCGCCGGTCTACCACCCGCCGCTGCTTCACCAACACCCGCGGCATGTTCACCCGATGGTGACATGACACGCGGCTGGCACACTGCCGCCTCATGCCCTCGAGGCTTCGACCGGCGACGCGGTGGTCTCTCCGGTACCCTCTTCCGTCCGCGACGCCCTGTTGGACCCTCACTGGCGCCGCGCGATGGAAGAGGAGTACGCCGCGCTACTCGCCAACCAGACGTGGGAGTTGGTGCCCCGGCCGCCAGGCTCCAACGTCGTCACCGGCAAGTGGATTTGGACCCACAAGCGCCGGGCCGACGGCTCTCTCGAGCGCTACAAAGCTCGGTGGGTCCTCCGGGGTTTCACTCAGCGCCCTGGCGTCGACTACGATGAGACCTTCAGCCCAGTGGTCAAGCCGACCACCGTCCGTACCGTGCTATCGCTGGCGCTTGCTCGGTCTTGGCCCGTCCACCAGCTGGACGTCAAGAACGCCTTCCTCCACGGTCTTCTTACCGAGACGGTGTACTGCAGTCAGCCGGCGGGGTTCGTCGACACCACCCGTCCTGACATGGTCTGCCGGCTCAACAGGTCCCTCTATGGCCTCAAGCAGGCACCTCGGGCGTGGAACCACCGGTTCGTTGCTTTCTTGCTGACCCTGGGGTTCATGGAGGCCAAGTCTGATACGTCCCTGTTCGTCTACCACCATGGAGCCGACACTGCATACTTGCTGCTCTATGTTGATGACATTGTCCTCACCGCCTCCAGTGAGCCACTTCTCCGCCGGATCATCACCGCTCTCCAGCAGGAGTTCGCGATGAAGGATCTGGGTGAGCTCCACCACTTCCTCGGTGTCACTGTTGAGCACCGTCTTACCGGGCTCCTACTTCACCAGCGACAGTACACTCGAGACATCCTGGAGCGGGCTGGGATGACTGACTGCAACCCCTGCTCCACTCCGGTCGACACTCAGGGCAAGCTGTCTGAGGCTGAGGGACCACCGGTGGCCGATCCCACTGCGTACAGGAGTCTCGCCGGGGCCCTTCAGTACCTCACCTTCACCCGGCCGGACATCACCTATGCAGTTCAGCAGGTCTGCCTCCATATGCATGACCCCTGGGAGCCTCACCTCACGGCTCTCAAGCGCCTCCTCCGCTACCTCCGGGGCACGCTCGACTACGGCCTCCTCCTCCACCGGGCCTCCTCCACCGACCTCACCGTTTACACCGACGCTGACTGGGCCGGGTGCCCGGATACTCGCCGCTCCACCTCCGGCTACGCCGTCTTCCTGGGCGGCAACCTGGTGTCTTGGTCGTCCAAGCGCCAGCCGGTGGTCTCCCGGTCCAGCGCCGAGGCGGAGTACCGCGCCGTTGCTAACGGCGTGGCGGAGGCCGCCTGGCTCAGGCAGCTGCTTGCGGAGTTGCACACTCCGCCCTCCCGGGGCACACTGATCTACTGCGACAACGTCAGTGCGGTCTACCTCTCCACCAACCCCATCCAGCACCAGCGGACGAAGCATGTGGAGATCGACCTCCACTTTGTCCGTGATCGGGTGGCCATAGGCGAGGTGCGGGTCCTTCATGTTCCGACGACCTCCCAGTTCGCGGACATCTTCACCAAAGGCCTCCCGTCCTCGACCTTCGCCGAGTTTTGCTCCAGCCTCAACATCACCAGTGGCTAGTTGCGTCTGTGGAGGGGTTGTGTGTGTTCTTTCTTGTTCAGCCTTGAACTCCGCTGCGCCGGTAGTTCAGACTGCGGGGGGGTGTTGGAGTATGTGTTTAGGCCCATGAGGCTAAGGCCCATGTTGCCCATGTATGGAACCTATATAGCTACCCTTCTAGGGTTAGCCCTAATTAATTGAATCACATTCTCTAGCAAAAGGGGATCTTTAGTTGGTGAGATCGCTCCAGCACATTCTGCACCATCTACTGTAACAAAAAATGCCCTCTCAGTGGTAAGTTAACTGCAATCAACTTGCTATGTTATGTCCTGAGGTTTGGAACTACATAAGTGTTTATTAATGTTTCAGGCACCGTGGATGGGTCTTCTATTGGGTATGTGTCTCTTGCACATTTTGGTTGGAAACACACATAGGGAAATGCCAAGTGGAACCGTCATACCAGTTGGAAGAAGGCTTTTACTGTTTGTGGTAAGCTTACAGTTGCTCTCCAGTTTTCAGGCCTGTGCGCTGAGTTGCTGACACAGAACATGGCTTCTAGATCAATTCACATGAATTAAATTATCTGTATAAATTTTACTGTAACTTCATTTGTGATTAACATCATCTTAATAAATTTGTTTTTATTCCATAGGACGATCATGGAAATTCATCTCTCAGCCATGGCAGTGGAAGTGAAATTGGAAGCTTTCTTGGTTGGGCTATGGCAATAATTTATATGGGTGGGCGGCTTCCCCAGATTTTGTTAAATGTGAGATTTCACAAACAATCAAACATTTACCTTTCGTGATTTCTCTTACAGGAAATACATTTTCCGTACTACAATACTGGGTTACAACATAGCAGCATTAATCCTAGTACCAGGACATCATAGCCAGTCAATTCGTATTTGTACCATACATCTCCTCAACAAAAAGTTTTTCCATTACTTATATATAGCTGTTTTAGTTAAGAGATTCTCTGTATATATAAATAATAACATAATACCTCATAGTATGTTCTGACTTCTGAACTTTCTTTACTACCCTGCAGATGCAAAGAGGCCACGCTGAGGCAAGTCTACATTCATCTCCATAGATATTCTCTGATTTGTTTTTACAAACACCTCCACTTTTTCTTATTTGTTTGTAATTATTCACTATTTAATAAAAGTAATTAAATAGGCAGTTTTTAACAAAGAGCATACAAATTCATCCAGAAAAAGTTTAGCTAAAAAAGTGAACAGCAAAAGAAAATTAGTCATTCTAAAGTAGTTACATTTACCTTGAGGCCTGTTGGCATTTTGGTTTGCAGTTCATAGAAAATAATGTATTTGTAACAAAATACAAAGAGCCATTAGTTTAATAGTCCAATGTAACGTAGAGGGGGAAGATCTCAGGTTAGTACTCCTGATTGATGTTCACTCAGCGTCTTAAATTGAATCAAGATCAGAAGTCTCTCTCACGTTTAATTGATATCACCTAAGAGTGAACTGTACTAATAGCCACCTACTTCCCCTACCATTTGAATAAGAGCTAATTTTCTGAACATATTGTTTCTGTCAAATATCCAATTGTATCTGCTATCCACCGTTTGGAATGTTTTTCCCTGTTACATGGCTAACTAATGTGATTTATAATTTTATTCAGGGGCTGAATCCATTAATGTTTACCTTTGCTTTAGTGGGAAATTCAACATACGTAGGAAGGTAATCCATGAACCCAAGTTCCATAGGTTTTTTTTTCAGTAGTATCTTTCCAAGCTACACGGTACAATTTCTATAGAATAATTTTCTTAACTTAGTTGCATCTGTTATCCTTTTAGAAAAAGAGTTGTATGCCATTCTGTCAAAGTGATTTTGTGAGACATTAGCTTATCTTATTGTGTTATGTAGTTTGCACAAGTTATCACAGTTCTCACATGTCATTTGAATTTTAATCTCGAGTGAATAAGCACGTCATCTTCTCTTGTTGTGTAATCTTGAAACCTAGTGCATACATTACTGTTCTCTCATTCCTTCTTTTTCAATGCAGTATACTTGTAAATAGCATGGACTGGTCGAAACTTAGACCAAATCTCCCATGGCTTGTAGACGCTGGAGGATGTGTTTTGCTGGATTCTTTTGTATCCTTTGCACCTCTTCTACTTTGAGCACAATAAGTTTCTACTTTCTAATATTTGCCTGAGTATAAATAAGTAAAACAAATGTTTGAGAAGAATATTAGTTACAGAAAAGGACAGGCCCTTAGGTGAGTACTGAGTACACAGTAGCCAATCCTTTATACTTGGTCATCAATGGAAATGTTAATCCCTGATTCCTTTTTTTCAATGCCATCCCTGATTCCTTTTGGTTGAGGCCAATCCATGTAAGGCATATTTTGTTTCAGAAAAAGTTAGATATTACAAACTTTGACCAATAATTGGTCAAATTATATGCATAGTTAGCGTACAGCATTAATTGATCCATATTCAAATCACATTTAAGATGCCGTTGATTTCCTACCAGGGTTCGATCTCTAGTGCTGCATAGTTGTGTGCCCACCCCCCCTGGTTGAAACAGCAAGACGTTCCGCAGCCGCCAAAGAAATGCCTGTTCCCAGGTTTGGTGGGCCCCCTCTTTAAGACTAAAGTCAAGGGGACGTCTCTCCCCTTGATCAAGATTTTTTTTAGATGCTGTTGATTTTGTTGTAATTGATAATAAAATGTAAGAGAAAAAAATCTTTAAGTGCTTCCTTATTTTAAAATACACACTAAATTGATGGACGAAGTGAGTATCACTGATTACAGAATAAATAGTCATTTTCATCTGCATTCATGTTCATGAAAAATGGACTGTCATGCAGGTAACGCATATGTTGGTTTTATGTGAACCTATTAGCCTATATGCTCCACTGCATAAAATATTTGGAATAGTTATATTGCTAATTTGCCATTACTGGACAACCCCTTAACCATGTTGCACAGATTATTCTTCAATTTCTTTATTTCCATTATCAGAAGCAAAGGGAGCCTTCAGATGAGCACGGCGATGCAGATAAAGCTTAACTGATAGAGATTGTTTCTTCTTCGGTCCCAAGGTGTGGTTCCCGTATTATGAACATTTATTATGCTACATTGTAGTTCTTGCTTGATGGGAATCCTTTATGTACCGGAGTGGCAGTTTTGAGTACAGTGTAAATCTTGAGTGTTTTGTCAAGCTAAAAGTATGGAGATAGAACCTTATGCAT
Organism: Saccharum hybrid cultivar R570; assembly: GCA_038087645.1. Classification (NCBI taxonomy): domain Eukaryota; kingdom Viridiplantae; phylum Streptophyta; class Magnoliopsida; order Poales; family Poaceae; genus Saccharum; species Saccharum hybrid cultivar. The sequence goes on along the minus strand of JAQSUU010000106.1, from coordinate 21,505,702 downwards.
ATTCAGCAGCTCATTCTATTCTGAAGGTGAAATGTGTACCTCCTACAACGGGCCCTGGGTAGCATCATGGTCACTTGAAGACTACCATTCTTACACTCGGGACAGATCTGGAGCGTCATTTCACAGGTTGCTGCTTGCCTGCTTGGAGGGTAGCTCTCACGGCGTCATTGTGGAGAGGCTTGTGTATTTGTTTTGTAGTATCAAAATGTCTTGTGTTATATATCAGATATCAGATGTCGGCTGCTGGTCTGCTTTGGTTTTCTATACATTTTTCCCTTCCCTTTTTTTTTTTGAAACTCCTTCCTGATTTTTTGTGATGCAGAAACTTGCACGAGCAATGTACATTCGAGCCGGTGTCTATTGTCGAATAATAATGTGTTTAATCTCTTTTAAATATTTGATGAGTTCCCCTGGTTCCCCTTCTTTTAGCCCCTTGCAGAGGTTCATCTTCATGCTTGCAAAACCACGGTTCATGTTTAGTACTGGAGCAGCTTGATTTGTAGGCTGCGAGTTCATCGACATCGCCAAATCGGCGTCGTTCTATTGCTAAGCATCAGGGGATGTTTGGTTGGCCGTCGTAGCCTGCCGCTTCATGTATGGCGCGCCGAAGCTTTTTCTTTTTAGGCCGTGGCTTGCCACTCCGCGGCGACGGCGGCGGCGCCAAACCTTAGGCGATGAATTTCAGCGCCACAACTGTGGCGTGGTTTTGTGCAGGGAGTAGCGGTGGCAGTCATAGCTTTCGCTCGGTTTTGTGCAGGGAGTAGCAGCGACAGCCACAGCTTTCACAGGAACCGAGCAGCAGCTGTGGCGTGGCTCACGTCAGCATAACCAATCAATGGCTGTGTTCACTTCACATGCCAACCCAAAATATTTCCTCTTTCACCCATCACATCGAATCTTTGGACGCATACATAGAGTATTAAATGTAGGTAAAAAAGATAACTAATTACATAGTTTGTCTATAAATGTCGAGACGAATCTTTTGAGCCTAGTTAGTCTATGATTAGACAAATTTTGCCAAATAACAACAAAAGATGCTACAGTAACTTTTCACCTACTTTTCGCAAAGTGAACACACCCAATAGCTTAGCTCTCGGTGGCAGCCACATGTGTGGCATGGCGCACGTCGGCCAGCAACCAAACAACTCCTTACATCTACACTCCACAGCATCACAAAGGAACAATACCATTACATCATAAGTCAAAAGTAGACATGTGGGCCTGGCGTTTATAAATTTTCTAGATGATGTAATGTGATGGTTTCTCTAACTCAGAATTTTCATCTCTCAAAAGAACTTCAAACTAAAGTTCAAATGACGTAACGCTTGTCGTCTCTCTTCACCATGTAAGATAGGAATTTTACATGAATTATATGGACATTTGCCGTTTTATGATTATTAGAAATGAAGAAAAAATATTCCTTTTGACCCTTCAACTATCAATCTATCATCGGAGTTTGACTTTCTTTCCCCATCTATCAAGCCGACTGTTTATCCCGGCTTAACTTTTAAAAAACGTTTTTTTTTTGGCCTTGTAGGCGGTGGTTTTAGCCCATGTGACACATATTGACTATTTAAGGTTGTATTTGCTTCAACTTCTGAAAAATACTTATTTTGCTAAAAAGTATAATACAGCTAACCAAAATACTTATTTAAGGTTGTATTTGGTTCTCAAACCGACGCCGTCGTCGCCGCCGCGCCGCCGTCGCATTTGACGCTTCCTCGTCCGACGCCGTCGCCACCAAATCTCCTGGCAACGCCCCGCGTCTTCTAGTTCTAACTCCAGCCTCGCTGCCGCCAGCCCCTCCGCCTGGTGCGTCTCTTCCACCTCGCGCTGCCATAGCTGACAAACCCTAGCCCAACTCTCCCTTCCCTTGCCCACCCCGCTCCTTTCGTCCGATTCGAGGAGGCCAACTGAGGGGCTAGGGCATGGCGACCGATGGGCAGCTCAGGGAGTGGGTCTCCGACAAGCTCATGAGCCTCTTGGGCTACTCCAAGAACGTCGTCGTCCAGTACGTCATCAGGCTTGCGAAGGAGTGCTCTTCAACGGGTGACCTCGTGGGCAAGCTCGTCGAGTTCGGGTTCACCTCGTCTGCGGAGACCCGTGCCTTCGCGTCGGATGTCTACGCCAAGGTTCCCCGCAGGGCCAGCGGCATCAGTAATTACCAGAAGCAGGAGAGGGAGGCGGCAAAGCTTGTCCAGAAACAGAGCACTTACAAGCTGTTGGCCAACGAGGATGACAATACTGACAACCAGACACCAACAAGTCAAAAGACCTCAGCAAATCCATCATCTAAGAGTCGGAAGCATTTCAGGAGGAAAGCAGATCAAGGCAGTGGTGATGATGAAATAGTGGCAAAAGATTCTGGGAGGAATGTCCGTCGGCGAACAGAAGAGGAGGATGAAGAAGATGGCGACGGCAGTTCTGATGAAGAGAAAGAAAGGATTAGAGATCAGCAGGAAAAGGCCCAGCTAGAAAGGAACATGAGAGAAAGAGATGCAGCTAACACAAGAAAGTTGATGGAGCGACAATTATCTAAGGAAGAACAAGAAGAGCTTACTAGAAGATCTCAAGCAATGGACAAGAATGACACATCTGATCTGAGAAAATTCTCAAGGCAAGCATACCTGCAAAAGCGACGGGACAAAAAAATTGAGGAAATTCGTGATGAAATTCTGGACCACCAGTACATTTTTCAGGATGTGAAACTAACAGAGGCAGAAGAAAAGGAGTTGAGATACAAGATGAAGATATATGATCTTGTCAAGGAACATGTTGAGACTCCTGATGATGTTGGTGAGTACAAAATGCCTGAAGCTTATGACATGGGTGAAAATGTCAATCAAGAGAAGAGATTCTCTGTGGCCATGCAGCGGTACAAAGATCCTGAGGCCAAGGATAAAATGAACCCTTTTGCTGAACAAGAAGCATGGGAAGAACACCAAATAGGAAAATCGAAACTGCAATTTGGATCCAAAGATAAGAAGCCGTCTTCAGATGAGTATCAGTATGTATTCGAAGATACGATTGATTTTGTTAAATCATCAGTCATAGAAGGAACCCAGCCTGAAGACGATTCAGATAAAGAGGACATTGAAGCAAAAGATATTTTGAAAAGGGAGCTCCAGGATGAGCGAAAGACACTTCCAATTTTCAAATTTAGGGATGAACTGCTTAAGGCTGTAGAAGAGTATCAGGTTATCGTCATAGTGGGTGAGACTGGGTCCGGTAAAACGACACAAATACCTCAGTACCTTCATGAGGCTGGGTATACTGCGAAAGGAAAGGTTGCATGTACTCAACCTCGTCGAGTGGCTGCCATGAGTGTTGCAGCAAGAGTATCTCAAGAAATGGGTGTTAAACTTGGACATGAGGTTGGTTACTCTATAAGATTTGAGGATTGCACTTCAGATAAAACAATTATTAAGTACATGACTGATGGAATGCTTCTAAGGGAGTTCCTAGGTGAACCAGATTTGGCTAGCTATAGTGTTGTCATGGTTGATGAGGCTCATGAGCGTACCCTCTCCACTGATATCTTATTTGGTCTGGTGAAGGATATTTCTCGTTTTCGACCAGACCTGAAGTTGCTCATTTCTAGTGCCACCCTTGATGCAGAAAAATTTAGTGACTACTTCGATTCAGCTCCTATTTTTAAGATACCTGGGAGGCGATACCTGGTTGAAATTCATTATACAAAAGCCCCAGAGGCTGATTACATAGATGCAGCAATTGTCACTGTTTTACAGATACATGTGACACAACCCCCTGGAGATATCCTGGTGTTTCTCACAGGTCAGGAGGAAATTGAAACAGTTGATGAAATCCTTAAACACAGAACAAGGGGCTTAGGCACCAAAATTTCAGAATTAATTATATGTCCTATTTATGCAAATCTGCCTACAGAGCTTCAAGCTAAGATATTTGAGCCAACCCCCGAGGGTGCTCGTAAGGTGGTTCTGGCCACTAATATAGCAGAGACTTCATTAACCATTGATGGTATAAAGTATGTTATTGATCCAGGCTTTTGTAAGATCAAATCATACAATCCTCGCACAGGAATGGAATCTCTACTAATTAATCCTATCTCAAAAGCTTCAGCAAACCAGAGGGCAGGAAGATCTGGACGCACTGGACCCGGAAAATGCTTCCGTCTATACACGAGTTATAACTACATGCACGACCTAGAAGATAATACTGTTCCGGAGATTCAACGAACCAATCTTGCGAATGTTGTGCTTACACTCAAGAGTCTTGGTATTCATGACTTGGTTAACTTTGACTTCATGGATCCACCTCCATCAGAAGCCCTATTAAGGGCTCTGGAACAACTTTTTGCTCTCAGTGCACTCAACAGTCGTGGAGAGTTGACCAAGACTGGAAGAAGAATGGCAGAATTTCCACTGGATCCTATGTTGTCGAAGATGATTGTTGCTTCAGAGAAATATAAGTGTTCTGACGAGATCATCTCCATTGCATCCATGTTGTCAATTGGCAATTCTATATTTTATCGTCCGAAGGACAAACAAGTTCATGCAGATAATGCAAGGTTGAACTTCCACACTGGCAATGTTGGGGACCATATAGCACTACTAAATGTGTATAATTCTTGGAAAGAAACAGACTATTCAACTCAATGGTGTTACGAAAACTATATACAGGTGCGCAGCATGAAGAGGGCAAGAGATATTCGGGATCAACTAGAGGGGCTTATGGAAAGAGTTGAGATTGAGATTTGCTCAAATGCCAGTGATTCAGATGCTATTAAAAAAGCTATAACATCAGGTTTCTTCCATCATTCTGCACGGTTGCAGAGGGATGGTACATATAAGACTGTCAAGAACCCTCAGACCGTACATATCCATCCTAGTTCAGGATTAGCGGAGATACGTCCCCGGTGGGTAGTATACCACGAATTAGTTCTCACAACAAAAGAGTTCATGCGCCAGGTGACGGAACTGAAGCCTGAATGGCTGGTAGAGATAGCACCACATTATTACCAACTAAAGGATGTGGAAGACTCTGGGACAAAGAAGCTACCAAAGGGCCAAGGACGAGCTGCATTGTAGCTAGGACCCATGGATGTTTTGTGTTGGACTCAGCCTAGGAGCATCAAGCTTTGAGTGATATAACTCCTTATAGTGCGAACAGGATAGATGTCACTATTCATTGTTCTGCTTGTTTCAGAGTAGCTGATTGTTCATGTAAATTATGACATGAAGACATGCATGTGAACCGCTATAAGCCTATAATTGTCACACTAGGGGGAGCGCTGGCATACGACGTTTGGGGTTGCCAGCCGCCATGCTGGACGATCGTCAGCATCCTGCCGCCGTCGGGACTAATGTCCAAGAAAATGCATATGTGAAAAACAATATTTCAGGTGCTTGAATTTTAAGATGATTTTAGGCAACACTTTTGTATTACCAACTAGTAAGAGTAAACTGTCACTTTTATGATTTTTTATTTGTCTTTGTGTAATGACATCAGTTTTTTTTTGTCCTTGTCTAACTATAGAAATAACTGTAAATTGTTAAATTGTCTTTGTGCTAGCACATATCAAATTTTGTCAGGTTTGTGGTTTGTCTAACGTGTTTTTTATTCTCGGAACAAAAAATTGTAGATTATGTCTATAGAAATTGCAGCGAAATAAAACTGCAATTTCAGTATAAAATATATGCAATAACCGTCGACTGAAATAAAACTAAAATTCAGTCACTTGAAGTATAGCAAATCCCAATGTTTTTAGTTATCTCCAACATGGACTCTAAATAGAGCTCGTACTCTATAATTTGGTGCAAGAGGGAAAAAAACTTAATCCAATAGAGTCACAACTCAAGTTCCTATTTTGTGGAGACCCTCAAATCTCCACTCTTAGCCCCATCTCCCATGGGTGCGTAAGAAGCTACATTTTCCGAGAAAATTTTCTCCACACCAATTATTCCCGCATTGCAGCCTATTTCCCTCTTCTGTCACGGCTCCTCAGGTGAAACCCCTTGGCCCGATGAGGCTGCCCTCTCTAACGTCCTTACCATCCGTTCCTTAGGTCCATTCAATGCGGCTCCTCTCGTGCTGGCAAGACATTCGACCCTGCCGAGGTCTCGTGCCCCGATGCTCCTCGCCCTCCTCGTGCTGTCATTAATCGTCCTCCTCTCTCGTGACGGCTTAGTTGAATATGGCCAAATGATGAGTAGGTCTCACGTGCCAGTGTTTACTGAAATAGATTTGAGGGTTTTTATTTATTTAAGAGTTCCTGCTAATAAGAGAGTTCTCAAATTAAAATTTAAAATCAAGAGTAGTGGCTTAACCTGCTACTGCTAGTCTAGAGGAGAACAGACTCAAGGATAGTTGGAAAACAGACTCAAAGATTCACGTCCTTGATTGGCCAAAATAACCTTTTTGTTGTCTGATCCCATCTCGCACTTGACTGGACTGTTGTGACTATTGTGGGAGAGAGAGAGAGAAACAGAAGAGGAGAAAGGAATCCATGGCGGCGACGCTGGCGAGGAGGGCGGGGCGCTCCGCGGCGGCGACGCTATGGGGCGCGGCGAGGGGCTTCGCGTCGGTGGGGTCCGACATCGTCTCGGCGGCGCCCGGCGTGTCGCTGCAGAAGGCGCGGTCCTGGGACGAGGGCGTCGCCACCAAGTTCTCCACCACGCCTCTCAAGGACATCTTCTACGTGCGCAGCGCTGCTCCTCCCACCCCATCGTCAATGTCTTCTCCTGCTAGATAGTCCATACCAGCCAATTTAGTTGTGCTGACCGGGGATTCTTTGCTTGCTGTCCTTGTGCTTGCAGGGGAAAAAGGTGGTCATCTTCGGCTTGCCCGTAAGTTCCCCTCTCCACTACTTCCATTCCGCTCTCCATGTAGATGTTTGGCCATTTTAGGGTCGCTAGATGAGGCCGTTGTTTACATTGGTGGGGAATTGTTTCGTTAGGTTTGCTAGGCCTGAATTTACATTTGGGGATTAGGGATGCCTCAGTAGAACGTTGATTATGGGTGTTTTTTTTTTTTTTGCTATAGGACGTTAATTTGGGAAATAGACGTAGGAATTGGGAATGGGAAGTTATGTTGTTTTAGTGACCATGTTGAAATCTGAATGCTGTATCTTATGTATTGGATGGCGTTTCTACAAACTAGAGATGTTCATCTCTGATGCCTAGGAGAAAACATTACAGTACATTTCATTCGTCTCATCTGATAGGGCAATAAGGATAGGTATGTGTACTCGATGATACTCAAAGGGCAATCTTATAAGGGCATACCACAGGATCCATGTTCCATTTTCTAAGCCATGAGAAAACATTGTAACACATCCACCCAACTCCCAGAGTTTCTTGTCATTGTTGTTTCCTTGGTGATCCAATCCATTGGAATTGTATATTTCCACCTTTGGTATTATTCCTTTTATTGTCTTTCTCCACCTTTTATTCTGAAAGGCAGAATTCTCTCACTTCAAATGATCTAATGACTGTATGGTTTGGCAACTATCTTTTCAATTTATTCCAGGGTGCATATACAGGGGTTTGTTCACAAGCGCATGTTCCTAGTTACAAGAACAATATTGACAAGTTGAAAGCAAAAGGGATCGACTCTGTTATCTGTGTAGCTGTGAATGATCCGTATGTCCTGAATGGATGGGCAGAAAAGCTAGAGGCTACAGATGCAGTAAGTAACTACCCTTTAATCATTCTTTACAGGATTACCATTTTAGCAGACAATCTGAAATATAATGAGGGTACATAATGTATGTATCCAAGTATTTTGCTATTATCATTTATCAATGTGATAGGACTATCTGCCTTTTGCTGTCAGGTGTTATTACTTATTTGGTGTTCTCAACTACATAAATGTGTGCCGTCATTATATTCCCATCCTATCCTCCTCAGAAATTCGTTACTATTGACAATTGTCCTATATGCAGTCAACCTGTGATGTTTTCCTTGTTCTCCAACCTAATATGCCGAGTCACACCCCTAAATTATTGAGACTCTACATCAGATGTGGTGCTTTTTTATACTTCTGCTGCACTCTGTTCACCTGGGTGCATAAAACTACCAAATGCAAAATTCATGTTATGTCTCGTAAAGCTCACCCCAATTTCTCTGTACTGATGAATGATTGAATGATCTAATTTAGATTTAAAATTTATGGGAAACATATTTCAGATGTATCATAACAAAAAAACTGCAAATTTGACTACATGCAGTTGCTAAGTTATTTGTAACTTTATATTAATTCCCTTGAGATCACATGCATATTCATAATTGTCCTATGTGCAATGATTGGAAAATGTAGATTGAGTTCTACGGTGACTTTGATGGGAGTTTCCACAAAAGCTTGGATTTGGAGATAGACCTTTCTGCTGCTTTGCTTGGCCACCGTTCTCACAGGTTAATGGACTCAACTTGCAGTCATTCTTAAACTTCTGCCCTTATATTATAGTTGAAGGATGGTGTTATGTAGTTTAATACTGAGTTACTTATCACACCAACGGATTAGTAAAGCTCCTTTGTCTTCTGAGTTATGACAAATTTGTCCTTGTTTAGTTGAATGTCTCTTTGGACCTTTTATGTAATTTATTTCCAGCCATGCTCTTATCAGCAGAACCACATGCTGTAGCTGCATACAAAATTGTGTATGACCACCATATGGTTGTTGCTTTCATTTCACTAGGTTCATAATACAGAAGACATCCCAGTCTGACATGATAACAACCATTCTTAGAGCATCTTTTACATTTCCCCATTATAAGCAAGGAAATTATGCTTAATATGTAGTGCTTATGAGTAATGACAATACACCTTATGCTTGGTTTCTGTCTTCTGGTCTAAATGTTGACAACATTTTTAGGTGGTCCGCCTTTGTTGACAATGGTAAGATCAAGTCTTTCAATGTTGAGGAAGCACCGTCCGATTTTAAGGTTTCTGCTGCAGAGGTGATCCTGGACCAGATCTGAGCTTCTCAATGAACTTCGACTATCTTCAGTTTGTGCGGCATATACTTCCTCTGCAGCCGCGAATAAATTAAATCTCTTACCACCCGTGTAAGATGTTTAGATACACTGCGCCCAGACTATGGAACCAGAGTGTATGACCTCGGTTTTTCTGGAATGAATTAATCGGTGTTCAATGTTTGCATTATTTCTATTTGCATCGGCTTCGATTGGAGCAACGAACCAGATTTACAGGCCGGACATATAACATAACATAGATCTGAACAACCTGCCTGTGGATTTCGTATGCTGCCTAAGGGAGCCAAGGCATTTCTTGGCTCTCAAATTAGTGATGCAGTTCAATTCCTGTGAGAATTCCGGTAGTACCCAGCGGACCCTGTCGTTGATATCCTAAGTACATTTTCGAGATGTTGTCACTGCTGATCGCAACATTCAGCAGTCAGCACAGCGCACTCGTGTTTTAGTCATCATGCATACAACAAGCAGACGGCGACCTTTCGAAGACCGGCATAGGAAATAGCCAGGAGCAGCAGCCGGCGGCGGCCATAGCCCAGGAGCCCGGAGCTGTTCCTTCGTCGCAGGAATGGGCAAGAATGGCATCCAGTACGCAGTGGTCAGTAATACTCTCTTGGAGGTGAGCGATGCTCCCAACTCGCAGGATACCTGACATCGTCGCCGTGGTCGTCGCAGGTGGACGCCTTCACGGCGGAGCCGTTCAAGGGCAACCCCGCCGCGGTGTGCCTCCTCGAGGACGCCGCCAAGGTCGCTGACGAGCGGTGGATGCAGTCCGTCGCCGCCGAGTTCAACCTCTCCCAGACCGCTTTCCTCCTCCGGGACTCCTCCGCGGCCGGCGCCGTCCCGCGGTTCCAGCTGCGATGGTTCACCCCCGCCACTGAGGTACGCATCCATCCTCCGCCTCATCGTCGCACAGCTGCTAGTTATCCGGTCTTCACACGGGCGTTCGTGACGCCATTCCAGGTGGTCCTCTGCGGCCACGCGACGCTGGCCTCCGCCCACTTCCTCTTCGCATCCGTCCTCGCGGAGCACGAGGCGCTCATCGAGTTCTCGACCAAGTCGGGGATTCTTACCGCCAAAAGGGTTCCTGCGCCGGAGAGCACGGGCGTGTCAGGCGAGGGGAAACTGTTCATTGAGCTGGATTTCCCCATGATTGACATTGTTGATTGCCATCCTTCGAGCTGCCGTCCATCCCCGAGATCCTGAACGGAGCCTCCATTGTCAGCGTTCACAAGTCAACTGGTGACCTCATCATTGTAATTCTCCTAATCCTTATTTCGCTTTCCTGCTTGAACTGTCTAGATTTTCTAATGCTACTGATGTAGGTGCCTGCCTAGTAAATGGCAATGCACTTGATGCCCAAGCATTAAATCCAAAATTTACAAACATGAAAATGGATAGAAGAACCAATTTACTGTGAATCTGTGACTACTACTACCATGATCATTTTCATAGACCGCGATGGGAGATATAAGATATTCCAAACAATTTTTCAAAAACATCATAATCCTATGTACACAGCGATAAAACTTTTTGTAGGCTGAGTTTAAGTAGAGGCAATGAAACAAAGATAAACAAGAGTGGTAATGATGGGGTTCAGTTTGTTCAGGTAACTCATGAAAATGAAATCTGATTTGGCTTTCAGGTGGAGCTTTCATCAGGAAAAGAGGTTGCTGATATCACTCCTAATATTCATGAAATTAAAATGTGTCCTGGCAGCGGAATTATTGTTACAGGGCCAGCGCCAGCTGGATCTGGTTATGACTTCTTGACGCGTTTTTTCTGCCCAAAATTTGGGATAGATGAGGTGATGCCATACTCTGTCCAAAAATATATACATTGGGGGAGCTAAGATTGCTTAACATAAAACACAAAAATGCAGTATTATCCATTTTAGTATCAAGTATTTATAGGATACTTTGTGATTGCTGTCATGATGTACTTTTATACGTCATGAATGCTCTACCATGGATGCTGCAAAGTGCAAAGTTGTCTTTTGACTACAGCACGTAATAAACCAGACATGTCTATATTCTTGCATTGTGACTTTCTTTTCTCAGTTAGAAAAAACTTATTTGATCCTTAACTTGATATGAGAAGCCATACATATTCTGTGCATGGACAATAATTTATTAGAATAGGCGAATAGCTAATCTTTACATGATACAATCACATTAATTCCTTCCAATGAGGCATTTAGCACCTTACAAGTGTGGTTTCACTGTTCTTGTTTTTACATACATAACAATCCTTACCTCACTGAGAATATATTATCATGGAATTGGAATCTCATTGCTGTACTTGTCAGAAAAATCCACTTTTTTTTTAGTAACAAGCTACAAATGTTTGTGGTGGGTACAATGTACTGGTCTCCTGGGCCTGACCATTCAGGAATTCTGTTTTGGTTTCTGTGTTTGTGTTACCTTTACAAATTTCCTACAGCCTAACCCTCTAATCACTATGTTTTGACAGGATCCTGTTTGTGGCAGTGCGCATTGTGTTTTAGCACCTTATTGGGGTGGGAAGCTGGGGAAACACAAACTGACAGCATTTCAAGTACGTTCTTGCACCACTTTAGTGTTTCCTTGATCAATCATCGATTGGGGTTTTGATTTCATCCATATATCACTAGGCATCCCCTCGGAGTGGAACACTATACCTGGAGTTAGAAGCTGCACGCAGGAGAGTGCGAATTCAGGGAGAAGCTGTCAGTGTGATGACTGGTACCCTCCTAGCATCAGCATAGCCCCGCTCAATGAGCTTCCGCTGTCTTAAGTCTTAACTTCAGTTGCGAGGCATAGTTCTTCTGCAGCTAGGAATAAATCAAACCTCTGCAGTATAATTCCAGACTATGAAACCAGAGTGTATGTAGGCGTTTCTTTTGAATAAATCAGTGGATGTTCAATGTGTGCAGTATTTTCTGTTTGTATTGGCTTGAATTGAAGCAATGAACTAGATTTATGGGCTGGATAAAGAGCATAGATCTGAACAAACTGGCTGTAGGGTATACTAGTTAATGGTGAACATTTGCTTCTAATGCCCAAGGGTGCCAGGACTTGTCTCTCAAATTTGGATCTCTCACAATGCAATTCGTTTTTTCTTTTTGGAGAAATCTGGTAGTCCCAAGTCCCAAACAAACCTGCAGGCTGCTGGTCAGTACCCCTATTTCATTTTCATGACTCTATGCCGTCAGTGCTGATTGTAAACTTAGCGGCCAGCACGACACGTGTATTCCCCCATTCCAAATTATAAGTTATCTTAGTTTTTGTAGGTACATAGATTTTACTATAAATCTAGACTTACACTATCTAGGTGCATAATAACAACTACATAGAGAAAAGCTAAAACACCTTATAAGTGGTACACCAATATCAAAGAAAGACAAGCCATGTCAACGATATTGGGCGGCTGTGTGTGAGCCATGTGTCCAAATCAGTATTATACTAGAACATCAGGCGCCCTTCGGGCGCCCTCCCATGACTTCTCTTCCACAGAATTGAATTTTAGCAAGTTTATTATCAGAGAATTGCTTCATTCATCAACAGCGAAAAACATAATGGCTAATTTTGTAAAAAAGCATAAACGGTTCATATTCTTGAGTTGACATGCAAAACAATACAAAGGGCATCGATGAGTAAAATATAAGAGATCACAAAGATACTTTCAGGGAGTCATAAGACCAAAAGTACAGTAACTTTAACATTAGGCGCCCTTATGCCGTGAAGAACACAATGCCATATAAGCAAACACTGGTACATATAGTCATTCTAACTATCATCATATAGGGTCAGCACCTAAGATTAGGATTGGTGTATATATAAGAGGGTTGTTTTTTGTCACTTGGGTAGCAGCATTGTCCGTGCACACATCTGCATTTCTGTTCATTTGACAGATCTTGTTGGTTGTAGCAGCAAGCTCTTTGTTCAACAGACAAGTCCGTTCCTTTCTAGCCAATACACTATACAACAATTGTCAAATAAACAGCAATAATAATAAGAGGAACTACTTACATTGGTTAAAGTTGGCAACTTCAGCTATTCCACTAACTAAAACTTCAATTGTAGCTTAAAACATATGCATCTTAGCTGCACACATGAAACAATAGATTGTGCTGACGATTTACAGAAACTACATGGGAAGATCATAGATCATTCCTCGCAATGTCGTGTAAAAAAAAGAGACGTTCTTGATGTTTTTTTAAGACACCTGGTTTGGATCATGTGGCAGGATTTCAGTGATTTTTGCCAATAAACCCTTCAGAACTGAGACGAAATGTCAAGAAGGTGATGCAAAAGTAAGCTCATCCTAAATTTGTTAAGGGATAGCTGAACCTCTTTCTCTTCCCTGTTTTTAGTACCAGAATTGAGATGATGAAATCTCCTTTAGCATTAGAACCCCCCACCCCACCCCCCACCCTGCTTCGTCAGTTTCCTCAATCTGAAAGAAAAAGCATGTAGCGCCAGAGCACGTAACAAATTAAATGGAAATATGGATGAATATTATTTCAGCACATAAGAGCATTGAGGAAAGCAATGTTGTTGGATTTCCTACTTGATTTCATAATCTAGACACAAAATCTATTAGAAGCAAATGAAGTCAGCAATCAACTAACATACTAATGGCACCCCAAGACTCGAGACCTGCAGGCTTGCTCATGGCTTTCGTGCTGCTGTGCGTTTAAATCTGGAGAGGGACGTCATGAAGGAATAGAGAGCTCACCTTGGCATTTAGTTCGTGGGGAACAGGTAGCCCAGGGAGCCGCCGGCCGCTGCCGCCACCATAGATCCACCAGGGCCACCAAATAGCAAAAGGAAACATTATCTGCATCAGAACGGAACAATATCAGCCATATTGGAAAACCAAAATTTGTTTGCATCAAACACGGACATGCAGAGTATTGTTGCTTGCTTCAATTCAGGGGCTGTGAGTGGGCGGGGCGGCCGCGGGGCGCGCGACAGTTGCAAGTGGCCCAGCAGTGCTGCAGCCTGCAGCAGAAATAGGAGGCGACGGTGAAGACGGACCCGGCGGGGGCGGCGTGGGAGCCGTGGATGAGGTGAGGCGGCACGGCAGGCACGGCCACCCTAGGCAGCGTGGGAGCCGGGCATCCGTGGTGTCGTGTTTTCTGCGACCACGTGGAGGCGCAGATTCGATGCCGGTGGGAGTAGATTGGGGCTTGGCGACGCACGACGTACGACTGGAGATGATGGGCATGCTAGAGGCCCGTTCAGCGGCGGCGCTCGAGCCGCCTCCCAAGCGCCTAGTGGCGAGAGTAGGGAGAGGACGGGGGAGGGACAGGGGACTGGGGAGAGAGAGCCGCGGAGGAGATGAACTCTCTCGTGTGGCAGCGAACCGAGACGCACGCGCGGCGTTCACGATAGGGCTCTCCACGCAAGAGGAGGCAGAGCTCTCGGCGCCGTGCTCGCACCCATCCACGACAACGCCTGTGCCGCCCTGGGTAGGGCAAACCGGTAGGCGCGTGCAGCTAGCGGCGAGGAGGGTGGCGGCGGCGGGGAGAAGAGAGAGAAAGGAGGATGACGAATGAGGGGAGGTAGGGTTGGGCAGCTGGGGTGGGAGCGCTGGGCAACGGGAGGGGTTTTTTTGCAAAACTGGCTATTGAACAGGACTGCGGGTTTATTTATCAAAACTGAGAGTGCCTTTTTGCAAAAAAGGCTACGGCCACGCGCCCGCGCGCGAAGGAGCCACGGATGCCTCGATTTCTCTCGTGCGAGCAATCCGGAGCGGTCTTTAATCAACCCCGATTTCTATTTGCATTGGCTTCAATTGGAGCGACGGATTAGATTTACATGCTGGACGAAGAACATAAATCTGAACAACCTGTATGTGGATTATACTCCATTCCAAATTATAAGATGTTTTAAGTTTTCTATACACATAATTTTTGCTATATAGATATACACTATTTCCATGGTGAACAGTGCTTGAAAAAGAACACTGAGTGGAACATCGGGGTGGGGGACAACATTTCTAGGCTCTCGAATTAGTGATTTCGCACGATGCAGTTCAATTGCTGTGAGAATTGTGGTAGTCCCAAGCAAACCTGTTTTTTCGAGAGAGGCGACAAGCTCGATGTCGTCACTGCTGATTGCAACATTCAGTAGTCAGGACAACGCACTCGCGTTAATAATATGCATACAAAAAGAAAGAGCAGACGGCCACCTGCTTCGAGGCAACCCTGTTCGGAGTAGAAAGGAGTAGCAGCCGGCGGCGGCCATAGCCCAGGAGCCCGGAGCTGTTTCTTCGTCGCAGGAATGGGCAAGAATGGCATCCAGTACGCAGTGGTCAGTAATACTGCTCTGCGCTCTCTTGGAGGGGAGCGATTTTCTTATCCCCTCGCAGGATATCTGACATCGTCGCCGTGGTCGTCGCAGGTGGACGCCTTCACGGCGGAGCCGTTCAAGGGCAACCCCGCCGCGGTGTGCCTCCTCGAGGACGCCGCCAAGGCCGCTGACGAGCGGTGGATGCAGTCCGTCGCCGCCGAGTTCAACCTCTCCGAGACCGCCTTCCTCCTCCGGGACTCCTCCGCGTCCGGCGCCGCCCCGCGATTCCAGCTCCGATGGTTCACCCCCGCCGCTGAGGTACCCACCCGACTCATCGTCGCACGGTTGCGCGTAATTCGGTCTTGAGTCTTCTCTTGACACGGGCGTTCGTGACGCCGTTCCAGGTGGAGCTCTGCGGCCACGCGACGCTGGCCTCCTCCCACTTCCTCTTCACATCCGTCCTCGCGGAGCACGAGGCGCTCATCGAGTTCTTACGGCCAAAAAGGTTCCTGCGCCGGAGAGCACGGGCGTGTCAGGCGAGGGGAAACTGTTCATTGAGCTGAATTTCCCCATGATTGACCTCGTTGATTGCCATCCTTCTGAGCTGCCGTCCATCCCCGAGACGCTGAACGGAGCCTCCATTGTCAGCGTTCACAAGTCAACGACCGCTGGTGACCTCATTGTAGTTCTCCTAATCCTTATTTTATTTTCCTGCTTGAAATGTCTAGATTTTCTAATGCTACTGATGAAATGTCTAGATTTTCTAATGCTACTGATGTAGGTGCCTGCCTACTGCCTAGTAATGCACTTTGATGCCCAAGCATTATGTCCAAAATTTACCAACATGAAAATGGATGGAAAGATTCCAAACAAAATTTCAAGAACATGATAATCCTACGTACAACAGCACTAAAATTATTTGTAGGCTGCATAAAGTTTACGTAGAAGCAATGAAACAAAGATAAACAAGAGTGGTAGCTGATAATGAGGGAGTTCAGTTTGTTCAGCTAACTCATCACAAGAAAATCTGATTTTGCTTTCAGGTGGAGCTTTCATCAGGAAAAGAGGTTGCTGATATCATTCCTAACATTCATGAAATTAAAATGTGTTCTGGCAGAGGAATTATTGTTACAGGGCCAGCGCCTGCTGGATCTGGTTATGACTTCTTCACGCGTTTTTTCTGCCCAAAATTTGGGATACCTGAGGTGATGTCATACTATTTGTCCAAAATATATACATTGGGGGAGCTAAGATTGCTTAACATAAACTTAAATTGGAGTATTATACATTTTAGTATCAAATATATATAGGAGAATTTGTGACTGTTCTCATGATGTACCTTTATGGTACCTCGTGAATGCTTTATTTTCCTGCCTGTCTACTGTGAATTTTGACTACATGCATGTAGTAAACACCACATACCTATATTCTTGTGGCTTCCTTTTTCACAATTAGACATGCATATTGATCCTTAACTAGAAGCCATACATATTCTGTGCATGGAGAATAATCTATCAGAATAGCTATTCTGTATCATGATACAATCACATTCCATCCTTCTAATAAGGCACTAAGCACCTTACAAGTCTGGTTTCACTGTTCTTGTTTATACATAACATTCTTTACCTCAGAGAATATGTTTTCATGGAATTGGAATTTCTTATTGCTGCATTTATTGAAAAAAATATACTATTTTTGTAGTAGTGAATTACAAATGTTTGTGTCTGGTACAATGTCCGGTTCTCCTGGTCCCGACGGTTTAGGAAAATTCTGTTTTGATTTCTCTCCTGTGTTAGTTTTACAAAATTCCTACTACAGCCTAACCCTCTAAGAGGAACTCCAAGAGAGTTGGTAAAAAAAATGGCTAAACCCATGATTTAGCTAATCTCTAAAATAGAAATTCTCGTCAAAAAACAGAAAACTCCAACAACCTTTCTAATATGGCAAGACAGATAGCTAGCGGCACATGCAAGCTATATTTACCATACGAGAATTCCGGGATATATGGCTTACTATTTTAGAAAGCCAGATACAATAGCTGTTGGACTCTCTTTTCTTCCCAAAATAGTCAAATATAGATTACACAACCTAGATGGCTCTTCTGTTGGAGTTGCTCTAATAACTATGTTTTGACAGGATCCCGTTTGTGGCAGTGCGCATTGTGTCTTAGCACCTTATTGGGGCGGGAAGCTGGGGAAACACAAACTGACGGCATTTCAAGTATGTTTTTGCCACACTTTAGTATTTCCTTGATCAATCATCAGATTGGTTTTTGAATTCATTCTTGTGTCACCAGGCATCTCCACGGAGTGGAATACTATACCTGGAGTTAGAAGCTGCAGGCAGGAGAGTGCAAATTCAGGGCGAAGCTGTTACTGTGATGACTGGTACCCTCCTAGCGTAGCCGCTCAATGAACTTCCGCTGTCTTCAGTTTGGTTGTGCGGCATGATTACTCTGCAGCAAGGAATAAACTAATTCTCATTTCACCCGTCGAAAGAACTTAGATACACTGCTTCCAGTCTTTGGAATCAGAGTGTACCAGTCCGTGTTTCTGGAATAACTCAGTCGATATTCAATGTGTGTGAATAATATTTTCTGTTTGCATTGGCTTGAATTGGAGCAATGAACTAGATTTAGATTTACGGGCTGGATAAAGAACATAGATTTGAACAAACTGCTTGTGGAGTATACTGATTCGTGGTGAACGCTTATAAAGAACACCGAATGTAACGTCGGGCTCGGGCAGGTGGATTTGGTTTTTGTTTTTTTGACTGTCGGATTTGGTTTTATGCCCAAGGGAGTCAGACTAGGCTCTGAAACTTGGATCTCGCACGACGCAATTCAATTTCTATGAGAATTCTGGTACTCCCGACTCCCAAACAAACCTGCAGGCTGCATGACGGTACACTTGTCTATCTATTATTTTACCACAATAGTGTTAAAAGAAGGCATCAGCCCACCATATTTTCAGAGCACAGAAATCATTACGGTGATTGAGAAAAAACCGTTAATTAGGAGTGGCTATACATCATCCTCAACCACACAAAAGCGAATGAAAATATGACATCCGAGAGTTATTTAGAAATCCCGTATTTTTTATTCCGCTGCTCGATTCTGACACACCTTGGTGCTTCCCGTATTTTTTCCGAACGTTTTTTTTTTTTTTTTTGCCTGCAGTAGCTTGAAGCAGCTCCCAGCAGGTCGTACGGTGTGAGGCACCTGGGCTGATGCTGGCACAGACATCCTGATGATTCAGAGCCTGGAAGCTTTAGCTCTCATTGTTGCCACACTGGTTTTTATGGTTTGGGTGGAGTTGTGGTATGGTGGTAACCGTGAGCAAAAGCAGGATCTTTTGGGTTGGATGCCCATAGTGTGGCAGGACATCCTCTGTCCTCACCATCAGTGGGTGGTTGGAGCTTATAGCATTGTCCTTTTCACAGCTCCACAATTTCAGTTTTTTTTTTTTTTTTGCAACAAAGATACTAGATCTCTTTGCATTGATCACCAAAGGAGAAACTAAAAGTAGCCTAAATTAGAGTGACATGAGAATCACACCAGTCAACCTTCAAATCATTCACAAGAAAAGATGCTACAATTCTAGAACCAAAACAAGATTCTAAAAACTACAAACGCTCCATGATGGACTTGAGGGAGTCTAAGATCCTAACATAGTGGTAGAATAATGAAGAATGTTCGCCCTCCAAACCATCTCTGTGGTGACGGTTGCTCCCAGCAAGATTGTTACAGGGACTTCCACCAATCACAAGATCAAAGCCACCAATTCTTCTAACATATGCCTCGATCCTCTCAGATGTCAGTGTCTGCACATCACTAATCTCAATCAGAAGACCAGTCTGCGTCTGAGCCCACCAACTCTTCAGAATCGTCCTATTGACCTCAGACTTCTCTACTGAAATAACTGTCTTCATGCGTATACCAAGCCTGTGGAGAGCTACCTCTGCTCCTCCAATACCAGAGAATAAAGACAGTACATTCATGCCTTGTGGGTACATATCCTTGAGGACTGAGAGATGGTAAGCAACAGTATCAACTTGAAATGAATTTCCTAGAGATCGATACCTCTCTGTCCTGCTGATACCTCTGGTGTGATCCTTCGGAAAGCCGAGTAGAAACTCCATCTCATCAGGCTCTAAAGGAGCAACCTTGTTTAAGCCAACCCAAGCAAGATTCCATTTCCTACACTCCTCCAACACAAACTTTTGAACTCTTGGAGGAGGTGGATCTGAACTGTTTGTAAGGGCTACACGTATCCTTTCTAACAGTTTTGCACTAGACACACAAGTCTGGAGGCAATTGAACTGTCGTCTTGGGTCCCATGATGGCCACCACCTCCTGGTATGAGGAAATGCTTCTGATATTGTCTTTGGAGGTATGGGGAGGAGAGGTGACCTGTTCTCAAGTGGCAGATTGTGTATATAACCTCTTTTCCTGGCAGCAGCACAGAAGTACTTCGAGTCCACAAACTCCGGCTGAATATCATACAAGAATCTTGATATGGTAGTCCAGACACCTTTTGGAGCAAGAGCAACATTCTCGTAGTAGAAGTATGGTGGACCCATAGCTTGTGAAGGCAGCGATCTGTTCACTGGTCTTGTCCACTGGTCTGGCAAGTTAAATCCAACCATTGGATGTGGGAGAGGCATGGGTTCACTAGAGCTACCATCTAATGGGCCTCTACTTCCCTGTGCTTGACCTCCATATGTCTTTCTCTTTTTTTTGTTCCCATCCATGAACCTTCCTTTGTTTCTCCCTCCATAGGAATTATCCTGCAGTATTGCAAACACAGTTCCATTATCAGACCATTAAATTAGAACTAAATCTTATTGCAGACTTGTATGGACAGTTCACCTAAGACGAACCTCATAGTCAGACAAATTGCCACAGTAACCATCTCCTGCGGTCTGTGAAGCATATATTGAATCCACCAGAACAGAAACAGATGCACCCTGCCCTGAGTAATTTTAAACCACAGACGACAGTAGATGGCGTAAGGTGCATGATCAGTGAACAGGGGCATTTGGAGCATACTTTGACAAGTTCAAATAATAAACTCTGAAGATAAGTTAAAATAAAACAGGGACAAGGACAGAATCTGAGTGGTACACATTGCAAAAACAGTTTTATTTGACAGCAAATGGAATTAAAATATTCTGACCCCAAAAGAATAATAAATTGTTGGTTGCCTGCTTTGATACCCAGACTTGATGCAAACAGTACATCAAGCTTAGAAAGAATCAACCATTCTAGGTTCTCTCAGTTCAAGGTTGCAGACAATTTACGAGTTCCAACTTATTGCATTTGAGGAAAATTATCAAAATCCGGAGATAAACCAATAGAAAGTTTGACATATAATTAAACATGACAACATTATTATTCAACTAACTTATTCTATATGAGAGCATATCCTACTTTCAAGGTTGGAAATTGATGTTTATTTTGCTGAGGAATCTAAGGCAAACAGAGAAGCATGGAACAAAGGCTCAGAGAGCACACCGCATCTAGTAATAGCCAGTGCAGCCTCGTCTTCAGGAAACCCCATTTTAACTAAGGAATCAACTTTCTCATCCGTCTGTGATATCTCGTGTAAGAAATCCTGTGTAGAAAGCACTTAGAATACAGTTGACAAGCTACATAAACTAGCATTGCAACCAAAGGACAAAAACAACAATTCTTGTAATGTGTATAAAAATGGGAAGTATCATAATTCATAACTATGGACAATTTTAGGAAAACAATTCAATCAACTCTCAGCTACATGAAGTCACATGCCAAACACCAGAAAGCACAATGCAAGTTCAATGTTAGAGTTGAACAGGAATGTTGTTGCACTACAGAGCAGAGCCTCCAATTCTCAGGATCAGTGATCGATTTGCATAAGTATCAAAAAGGAAATAGATTATAACCCATAACTAAAGTTTTTTCCGTGAATTAAAACAGTAGGAGAGAATGCCATTACAGGGAGGAGGGGGTACAGCAAATTTAAGTAAAAAGAAATGAATGTCAGATACAAAATAAGGAATTCATCATTAACAAACCACCCACAATTTTGGAATTTCATTTGTTAGTCCATGGTGGTGCCTTGTTCAAGAATATCACCAACACGAGAGTTCTAGTCATACGCATAAGATGAAACGCAATAGTTTCAAGTTTATGATTGACACAACTATCTTGCTTACCGTCTTACCAATACGATTTTCTTAAAAAAATAAGGATTTTGGTTTTATGGGAACATGTTGTTTTGCCTAAAAGAACCCAGTTGTCCCCAAATATAACGGAAAAACAAAGTAGATTGGCTTTCTAGTACAGCTATGTAGCTAACAGCTGTTTGAAAACAAAAGGAACAAGTGCAAGTAAAAGTAAGGAACCTTATGGTCTTCAGGATAAGTAGTCTACTTACTGGATTAACATTAAACAAGTTTAATGCAGAAGTAAATGTGATTGAAACAAACTAAATACATAGCAGGTTTCTCAAAATAATAAAGTAAATGCATACAGTCACCAAGGGGGCGCATCAAAATACCTCGTCTCCAGAATCATCAAAAGAGTTAGCAGCCCTTGTGCTTCTACCACCAGCATCCTCATCATCCCAGTTTTCTAGAATGTCATCATCATCACTATCGTCAACAGTTTGGGGGACACAACCAGAAGCAAAGCCGTTATCCACTTTGAGATCATTGCCTAGTTCCTGCATTTGGCATCACTTCGTAAATACAAATCCTCTTTGACACCATGCAACAACATCATCAAAGAATAACTAATAGAAGTAGGGACACAAATGAATACCTGGTAAGTAAGAAGAAGCTCAACTAATGAATCTGCTCCATTATCCCCTGAAAGAAAAAGCAACTGTCAGATAGAGTATATAAAATCACCTAGAATCAAATGAGAAGAAATGGGTTATTAGCTAAGTACCATTGTCCTTCATGGCCTTCAGAACAATCTCTTCTGCGAAACCCATGTCCATATACTTCTGAACCAAAGCGGCAGATGGCCCAGCCTTCCCATTGCCATTAGCAACCTTCAAATCAGCCCCACAAACAAACAGAAATATTACAATCGTAGCCACTAGGAACAAGGTAACAGTAACATTGAGAGTGTTCGTGTCGCTATACACTAATCATGATCCTGTTTCTGTTCATGACTACCATATATATCCAACACCGCACCCCCCCCCCACCCCCACCCCCACCACACACCCACCCACCCACCCACACACCCCACTCCGGCCAGTTTGGTACAAGTGGTTTGAACAACCCTGAGTAACATGAACTGAAGAACAACTAGCTGCTGAGTTCACACATTGTTGCATATGCATGGATCAGTTAGCTGACTTACCCGTGTCGATGGGCCTGGAGCATCAGTGTTCGTTGATGTCATTGCTGATGAACTGGCACCAGCAGCGTTGAAGCTCGCTGCCTCCTCCCCATTGCCATCGCTATCCCATTCGAAGCTGTCACTGCCATCACTCTCGCTAACCCCGTGCTGTGACACGAATTAAGAACTAACCATCAGGCACCTCGACCAACAATAGGATCAAACCACCATCCATCCCGAAATAGCATAAAAAATGCAGGTTCTAACTCGATCCAGTGTTAAGAAAACCCTAGCGTTGAGCAGCAGAAAGGGATAAAAAAAAAACCCAACCTCGCGACATCAGGGACAATCTAACGCGCGGAATCACCGTAGCATCGGACCAGCCTATTAGTATCAAGAATTCATGGCGCGAGAGATCATCCCTTCACAATACATGGAAGGAGACAGAAAGGAAAGTCTTACCGCCATTCCGGAACCTTCGCGAAGGGGCTCCGGGGGATACCCCTCCCTCGATCCCTCTCGTTTTCCTCGGCCACGGCGAGGCCTGAAGCTGCGGCGACGGACCCGGAGACCCCGGACGGCGTGGCCCGGCGCAGCCTCTCTCCGCCCTCCGCTCCACAGCCTCCCCCCGGATTACCTGTGCCGCCTCTCCCCGCCCGTCGCCGTCGGCCCCTGCGCGCTGGGACTTGGAAGCCGGTGGCAGACGAGGAGGAGCAGGAGGCCGCGACGGCGACAGGCGGCTCCGCCTGCCTCCGCCTGCCTTGTCCCCTTGAGTTTAGAAGAGGGGGGGAGACGGCGCCCGCTTCAACGAGAAACTCACGCCGTCACGCGCCGCGCCCGTCAAACAGCACGAGCAATGGGCACATCGCTGGTGGTACACCACTGTGAATCTGTGATGTGGGGACCGCCCATGTGTCCAGGGCTGTCAGCGAGTGAGTGCGGCACTATCCCCGGTACGCCGGTAGCGTAGGCGGTGAAAGATCCCGTGTGGCGGCTGATCAGTGGTCACGCGTGTGGGGAGCATTTCCTGATGATAACGCCGGTCTGAGTGGAATGTTTCATTTACTAGTTTTGAAGACAGCCACGTCAACTTTACCGATGTAATTTGAACAATAAAACTAGCTCTCTCAATCCACGGTTTCATTTCACTATTTTATAGGCTATCTGTAGCATTTAATTCTTGTATAACGCTGTGATCAAATGAACCATATGATTTGTGTAGCCATTTGAAAGCTATCTAAAATAAGTATTAACATACTATAACATGACCATGTTAGCAAATAAATCATGCGTAGTCATATACTATATCGTAAAAAAGACAAGCAAAAACGTCCTTCAATCATAGATTTGTTAAACTAGCAAATATGCCCGTGCGTTACACTGGATGAAAAAAAACTATTAAACATTTATGCAAAACGATAACGTGAATGGTACGTATCTGCTTATGTTTTTATAATTTGTTTATGATGACCATCACATTCATAATATAAGTTAATGCTAACAATAAATAACAATGTCCTATAAACCTGTATCGAATTTTAATACACCTTGGTATGTTTTTCCTTCTATTGCAAAGTGCATAATTATTTAGATATAAATATATTAT
This sequence comes from Saccharum hybrid cultivar R570, assembly GCA_038087645.1. NCBI lineage: Eukaryota > Viridiplantae > Streptophyta > Magnoliopsida > Poales > Poaceae > Saccharum > Saccharum hybrid cultivar. The sequence continues at coordinate 21,481,511 of JAQSUU010000106.1, read as the reverse complement.
AACTTTAATTTTTCATACAACCCATGCGTTTCTACGACTCGATATCGACCTTTGTAGCATTTTTGACGCATCATATCAACCTCTATAATGTTTTTGCCAATGTGTCAAGGATTAGTCTACCCGCTAATGATTGTGACGGGAGACCTCTTTTTTTTCACCTCATCAGGAATTACATAAATACATTTGTTTAGATTTCATTAGACAACAATCTGTCCAAGATTCCGGTTCACGAAATAATTAGTTGTACCATTGACTAATCCATATTTTAATAAAAATAAGTTTTGTTTCTAATCAAAATTACATCAGATGGTGTAAATCTTCCTCCTAAAAACTTATTAATGCGCAAACAAACATAATAATTGCTGAAAAGTAGGGGTTATGCACCGGGGCTCTTGGGCAGGAACCGGACAACGGAAAGTTAGTGAAGGCTTCGGGAAAACCGATGACAAGGGCATCCTCCTCATACTCCTCGGCCACCTCTGTATATTCCGGATCTGCCTCTCGCATGTTCTCGGGTCATCATCGAACTTATATGCATACAACATATGCAAGGATGATTTAACACACCTATAAAAAAAGCACAACCTAACAAGCTTTATAACATCTATAGATAGACCAAATTTTTATGAAGCTAATAAAACTGGTTTGGTATTTTTCTATGATTTTTGATGAATTTTGCAAGATCTTGGTTTTTATAAAAAAATGGAAAAATGAAAGAAAAGAAAAAAAAAGGCTTGCATGAGCTTGGTCTCGCCCACAGCGAAGCCGGCTCAACTGCAAGAATTCAGCCCGATTTTAAAAAGAAGCAACGTGAATCAGCATGCAGGCCCGAGCACTTTAGTATTAGCCTATTAGGGGTATATAGAGGTATACACATAAATACAGAGGTATAGACAAAAAAAAAAAGACGGAGCCCTTGTCCTCCCGTTCGATGCTTTTCATCCACCCGTGAACACCCTCGCAGAGCTACGAGTTGGCTGCTTCCTCTTCCCTTCCTGAACTTCTCCCATGCGCGTGCATGGTTGGAAGCACGGCAGAACACGCCAGTGTAGAGGTGCCAAGATGGCAGGCTGGCAGCATCCATGGTCACAACAGCGTGGGCATCGTGCCGCACTACATCTTAGCGTCCCTTGCGCGGCCGGCCCTAGAAGACGACGGACCGACCTCGCCACGACCGTTGCAAGGTCCTCCTCGGTTCACCTGGGCAGCTTCTTCCCCGGCGCGGCGAGCTCCCCCGCACGGCAGGCAGGCGGCGTGGCAACCTCACCGGCGCGCAGGAGATTGACTGGTGCCGCACGGGATCTGCAAATGAAACGCTCGGTCCCTCAATAAGCCTCAATAAGCATTTCATTCGGTTTCATCCTTATAGGTAACTGGGCTAGATGAGTTTTATCCCCATGTGCAAATCATCTCTCCCTTCATAATTATCGTATCAAGTCACCTAAAATGCTGATATGTGATAGTAATTAATGAGAATGAAACTCTTACCGAATCTAGACTGGCCTAACAGAAGTTGGTGGGGGTCTAGGGTTCTGTTTCGAATTTGGTGAGGCACCCGGCTGGATGCAGAGTTGCGGCGCAGCGCACGTCTCAATGAGCGAAGACAGAAAAACTCCCTATTTTTTCAGCACTACTTTAGCGGTGCTTTTTCAAAAAAAAATAGTGTTTTTTTCTCACAATAAATCAGCATTAGCCAAATTTCAGCAAAATGAACAGGGGCATGGCAAACCAATTCACCTGCCACCCATGGACAATCTTTAAAGCATCATAATTGTCACGTATATAGTGTAATAGCCTTCGACCATTTCTACCTAATTTTATGTAAGAGAGTTATTAATTTATTTATTATATCAAATAAGTGATGTTTTGATATACATCTAATTAACTTTGGTTATTTTCTATATAATTTATTTTTATAGAATAGATAGAGTTAAATGTGCTGGCGACCCTTAAACTTGTGGTTCTGTGCCATTTAGGTCTAGAACACTCAATCAAAATCTAGTTCAAACTCATGAATGGCAGGTCCATACCCCTTCAGTTGCTATTCACTACGATAAAACTTTAAAAATGCCCTTCCACAGTCATCTCCTGCCTCTACCTCGTTTCGGAATTAAAGTTGTATTTTTTCCACAACGAAGTTTTATAAGAATCACAAGGAGAAAAATCTTAGCGTTTGGTATGCTGAATTCTAAGGGAGAACTCATGGACATGCTCGAGCTCCGCCGAGAATGAGGAGGATGAGAAAGGGCTCGACAAGGAAGAGGAGGTAGTCCTCTCGTTAGCGACAAGCCTACTCGTGGAGTGGTTCAACAACTACCACAGCGAGACAACTCCCTTTTGATCCGATGGTGGGCACCTTGTTCTTAGGAGCCAGTAGCCCCGCCGCCGTCGAAAGAGGCATCTCCGCCTTGTAAGCATCACTTGTCTATCGCCAAAGAAAGAGGCATCTCCATCTTGTAAGCATCACTTGTCCTTGTCACTACTAGAGGAGAAGGCGAGAGATCTATCGGGCTCGGGCTTCAGCTGCCCGAGCGAGGAGGCAGAGGTGGGTCTACCGGCAAATCTGTCAGGCTCGTGTCCTACTCTGGCTCTGGTGCCCAAGTGAGGTGAAGGCAAACACGAGCAAGGAGAGGCGTGGGTGGAGCTTGATTAGGCAGAGGCGGTGATGAGAGGGAGAGGAAGGAGAGAGTTGAGGGGATTTTCTCCGCTGCTCACTAATATCTGATTCTACGATCACGTTTGTAAGTGCAATCAAGTCCTAATGTGGGTTTTGGTGATAATGACCACGTAATTATAGGACTAATGAGATTTATCAAGATAACAAGTAGGTGAAATAAGAATGAGGATAACACGTACAATGGTGGAGCCCCCAATTACAAAAAGATGTGGCAATGGACTCAAATGACATTTAAATTCTTTTATACTTTGAATTTGAGCTTAGGAAAAGCCGCACTATAAAAGAGGATACAATGCACAAGCTTTAATGTGCAACAAATTGCTCATATTTCCACTAAGAATGTCTTCAAAATCTTAGCCAAGACACCTCCATGAACTCTAAAACCAGGCAAAACACCTTCCTCAACTTTTAAAACCGTTCATCTTACCTCCCTGACCCTGCTATAAGCAGTTTTGAAGGCGGTTTTGTCCTTCTCTTTTTTATTTATTTTGGCTGAATCTTTGAAAAATCGTAGTAAATCATAGAAAAATCATACAAAGTTTTTGCTATAGCTTTAGATATATGCTTTTATGTAATTAATTAGAATAATTCATAGCTGTAATTTCTATAGTCCAATTGTGATGAAATTTTTATAGTGTGCTAATTATTGTATGAGTGAACTGTATTGAAAATTTCATACTCATTCGATTATGTATAGCTTAGTTATAGATTTATTTATATTTAACAACCATAAACCTAAATAAAATCTATAACTAAGTTATACATGATCCAATGAGTATGAAATTTTTACTATAGTTTAAGCATATAATAATTAGTTCACCATAAAAAAAATTCATCATAATTGGACCATAGAAACTGCATCTATGAATTATTCCATTTAATTACAGAAAAGCATAGATCTAAAGTCAGAGCAAAAACTTTATACTAAAGCATATCATATTATATGCTCACTGTGTAGATCTACTCATGTGGAGTCCAACAAAATTGGATTTTTCATTTTATGATTTTTCTATGATTTACTATGGTTTTTTAAAGATTTAACCGAAATAAAAAAAAAGACAAAACCGTATTCAAAATCGCTTATAATAGGGTCAGGAAGGTGAGATGAACGGTTTTAAAAGTTGAGGAAGGTGTTTTGTCCGGTTTTAAAGTTTGGGAAAAAAGTGGACTTTCGTGAAAGTTGAGAAAAGTAATGTAAGCTTTTTCCAAATAATATTAACACGTTCGTTCGTGCAGAAGCAGAAGGAAACCAGCGGATCTCAGCCCACAGCATCCTGGCCCGGTTCCTCTTCCTTCTGTGGGCGGGTTTGCTTGCGGCTCGCGAATGCTTACATAGGCCTCGTTTAGATAAGGGAATTGGGGAGAAAAACACTGTATCAGAATTCCTGTAGCATTTCGTTTGTATTTGGTAAAAATTATCCAAATTTTGACTAACTAGGCTTAAAATGTTCGTCTCGCAAAGTACAACAAAACTGTGCAATTAGTTTTTGATTTCATCAACATTTAGTACTCCATGCATTTGCCGACATTTTGATGTGACGGGGAATCTTCTTTTTGCATAGTGGAATTTGGGGAGAATTGAGGAACTAAACAAGCCCATAGAAAACTCTGTTCTGTCCCCTCCCCTGGTTTATGCCTTTTCCCACCGGTCCGCCGCCGCTGCGCAGGCTGGAAACGGGAAACATGCTAGCTGACCTGCGCATTTGCGCCCTTTTGCCGCAAGCTGCAGCTGCAAGGCTATCTGCCGAGCAACCGCCGTGGATCAAGAACGCGAGCGCATCACGACCAAAGTACCTATTCCTAAGCGCGCGCGTTTGCTGTAGCTGGTGGGCGCACGGCGGACAGTGGCAACAGCGCATTGCTATCAATCAACTACAGTAAGATTGACTGGAAATGACGGTCTGATTCTGGTGATCCACCGGTTCACCGTGTCAGTTTGTAAAACAAGATATGCACAGCAACCATGTTAGGTCAAAACTGACATTACATGGCCCGGCCACAATTCAGCAATCCGTGCTTTTTTTCATACACATATTCACATGTTGTAATAATGTAATAAATAGAAAGAACCGGAAGGAACTAGAGGAGCATGTGAGTTAGGTACGCAACGAACAGAGCAAGAAACAGTTTAGGAGTAGCCCAAATTAGACTCTGGGTGGGCAAACGACTCTGGCTAATAAGTCTCCCACTCTCCCTCATGGCCACATGATGTCGACCGCGATCCTGGACACCGCGAGGTCCTCGAACGACTCCTCCCTCTTCTTGTCCTCCCGCACCGGCTCTGTCCCGGCGGCCGCGCGCTGGTCTTCCACCAGCCGTTGGCCCTGTTTCGCCAGCGCCTCCGTGACGGCCGGCCGGAACTCCCCCAGGCTCCGGTGGCCGCCCATGTAGCGCTCGGCCGCCAGCACGCTCGCGCTCTCCCCGCCCAGCAGCTCCGACAGCAGGAGAACGATGGAAGCCATGAGTCCAACAAGAACCGGCGGCGGAAGTGGTGGTGTGCTACTCCGTACGTGCAGATGGATGGTCTAGTGGAGCAGTGGCAGCAGGTTGGAATTGACGGCGATGGCCGATGGCTGGGAGGGGAAGACGGAGCCAGGAGATTTATGTATGGTAGTACTGGTACAACACAAACCCGGCGGACGGTGGTGGGCCGCGCGTGGTTTTATTTCGACGGTGGGCGCCGCGGCCATGAATACCCGCACTGCCTGTTGGATGCTGCAAGGATACGCTTTCGCGGCCGGCGGGTTTGGGGAAAACAAGCGTCCGTGGCACCCGGAATTGAGGAAGCTGGATCGGCGCCACAGGCCCCCCCCCCCCCCCCACCACAGCCCGCTCGATTGTCATTTTGTCAACGTGACAAGGTCGATCGCACGGTGCCGTGCAGCTAGGTGCGTGCGTCGTACGTGCCGTGCGTGCGGCGCGTCAATGCGAGCGCGACGGATGTTTTGTGTTTATCCCAAGGCCTAGCCATATTTCTGTCAACGTTTGGTCGGTAAAGGACTATAGGGTTCTTAGGCTAGTGTCAGTGAAAAGTTTCACGGTGTTGTTTCAAGATTACTATGTCTACCAAATGAAATAAAACTCGGATGAAACATTCATTCTCAGTGAAGAGTTTTATTCTATGAGTTTATAGGTATTTAATTTCATGACTCATAGAGAGTTGTTAGTCATGTCATGAGAGTTTCATCTAGATTGCCATGAGAGACTCATTTCTTCTCTCTTCTTAAATACACTATCATATCATTAAAAATGCTTATATGGTAATCTATTTAAAACAAATGAAACTCACACAGACACTGGCCTTAAAACACTTGGGTTTTGGCTTCCGCAAAAGCTATAATAATAAATTAAATATAAACATATTTCCAAAAAATAGTTTGACCCCCCAAAATCATGAAAGGTGCCAAAGCTAGATCGACGTGGCTAGCGCCTGGACATCCGGACGCTAGCCCACGGACGTCCAAACGCCAGCCCTCGTCTGGACGCCCGCGTCCGCCCCGCCTGCTGCGTGCCGTCTGGATGTTTTATGGGATGTCAGAAGGGGTGTTCGGATACTAATAAAAAACTAATTACATAACTCGTCTGGAAATCGCGAGGCGAATTTATTAAGCATAATTAATCCGTCATTAGCACATGCTTACTATAGCACGATATTGTCAAATTATGGATTAATTAGGCTTAAAAAATTCGTCTCGCAAATTTATCACAATCTGTGTAATTAGTTATTTTTTCGTCTACATTTAATACTCCATACATGTGTCCAAACATCCGATGTGACGGGGTAAAAAATTTTAGGGATGAACTAAACACCCCCTAAGGAGTGGTTTAGGGGGTGTTTGACACGGCTCCTCCGGAGGAGTTGGAGTATACTTCCTTCAAAACGGCTCCAGCTCCTCTGTTTTCTACTGAAAAACGGCTCCTTTAGGAAAGTGTTTGGCAGGACTCCTTCGAAAAAGTCGGAGATAGAGCCAGAGCCGGAGAGGTGCCATGCCAAACAGGCCTTTAATTGGTGTGTGCCTAAAAGGTTTTGGCTCCCGCAAAGCTCTATATAGAGGCCGTTTGGCAGGGCTATGTAACATCCAGTCCCGACATACACGGTCCAGGCCCACTCTGCCGAGTAGTGGTCCCACCTGCATACCAACTCGTTTGAGCTTTCGTCCTCGCTTCGCTCAAAACGGTTAACCGAATGTTACTACGCGTCCCTGACCCTGATATTTAAGCTGGTTGAACTCACTCAGAATTCACGGTACGGTACTAAACTTCTGGTTGTATAGTGTTTCGCGATGCTTCAGTAACAGGTGAACAGTACCTGAGCTACAATATAGCGAGGTTGGCCTGACCCGATTCGATGAACAGTAACGGGTTGCTACAGTATTTGGCCCGCTGCAGCCCAGAGTCTGGATGTACAGCAACTCCCCGTCTACAGTATTCGTCCCGCTGCCCCCGAGCTACAGTAACAACGGTCCATTCCGTGAATTTGGCCCACTGGGCTCATTTGGGCTGTTATAATCACCCCTCCTAAGGATTTGACGTCCCCGTCGAATGCCAGACCGGCTTACCCTTTCGGGACACTTAATCCAGGATCCTCCTCTTTTGGCCACGTTTGTGTGTTCCCGTGCCGGCGTATGTGTCATGCCATGCCGTGTCTACGACGGGCCCACGCGCATGCACACATCATGCCCGAACAACTAATCCCCACGTGCTCATGAAACCTCGAGAGTCGGCTTTGATACCAAATGTAACATCCAGTCCCGGTATACACGGCCCAGACCCACTCAGCCGAGGAGTGGTCCCACCTTGAAAGGTCTTGATGGCTAGAGAGGGGTGAATAGCCTTTTAAAAATTTCTACAAAGACAAGCTAAACAAGTTTATTAATATAACAAATAGCGAGATGCGAGTTTTGCTTAGCCTACGGGGTGTTTGCAAGCCACCTAACCAATTCACAATTCTAGTAAATTTGCACTGAACCACACAAGTTAAACCGCATAACTTAGCTGCAACTAAAGCTAACTAGCTACACTAACAAGCTAGCAAGGTAACTAAGAAATTAATATAAGAGAGAGTTAGGAGGGTATCACCGAGGGGCGAAGTATTGAGCCAACCAATCAATATGATCAAGAGATTAATTCCACAATACACAACCACCGGGATCGATTAGTCACAATAAGAAAGTGATGACACAAGATTTATCCTGAGGTTCACGTGCTTGCCGGCACGCTAGTCCCCGTTGTGTCCCTCTTCACCACGTGGTTCGATGGCTAATCGGTCACACACCGAGCCTCTCAAAAGACGCCACAAGAACCTACCAAATGGCAAAAGGTTGCAAATGACACGAGCAATCCACTAACGTTGTCTTTGGCGCTTCGCCGAGGTAGGCACAAACCCCTCACAATCACCGGAGGTGGCCAAGAACAATCACCAACTCTTGCTAACGCCTCCAAGCTTCTCCAAGCCGTCTAGGTGGCGGCAACCACCAAGAGAAACAAGAATCCTGCAGCAAATCAACCACCAAGTGCCAACTAGATGTAATCTCACAATGCAAATGCACTTGGATCACTCAATCTCACTTCGAATATGCAAAGAAGCAAGAGAGATGAGTGGGAGGGGAGTTGCTTAGCTCAAAATGCTCACAAGTATGTCAAAGAATGCAAGAGAGAGACTTGAGCCGGCCAACGAGTATTTATAGACGTACCCCTTCGAATAGAGCCGCTAGGCATAAGATTCAGCAGCAATCGCGCTGACCGGACGCGCTGGTCGCACAGACCGGACGCGCAGGTGCGTACACCACCCATGCGAGAAGCACGACCGGACGCGCTGGTTGAATTGACCGGACGCGCCACACTCGACCGGACGCGCTGGTCCCGTAACTGACCGGACGCGCTGGTCAAGCCTGAGCAACGCTCTAACGAATCAGCGACCGGACGCGCTGCTGGTCGCACCGAACGCCACAGTGCCAGCGTCCGGTTGAAGTCTAGTAAGCTCCCACAACGACCGGACGCGTCCGGTCGACCGTGACCGGACGCGCCACCGCGTCCGATCAGAGAACCGAGACACGGACGGGGCGGGTGGCGGAGCAGCGGGGTGGGCGCGCAGCACGGGGCGGCGGAGTAGGAGCAACGGAAGGGACGGACGCGGAGGTCTATTGGGCTGGTCCGCAAGCACAGAAAAGATGCATCCGGACAGGGCAGACACCCTGCACGCAGCATTTCGATATACTAAACATATTTCAAAAAATTAGTACCACCACCAAAATCATGGAAGGTGTCAGCGCTATTTTGTGGATATATATATGCCCGTGGAAAAGCTCGTGCATCCATGAGGTGAGCTCATTACGAAACTTTACGAGAGATGCAAACGGAATTGTCCGTGAACCTATGAATAGGCTTGATTTTTTTCTTCTGAATTTTCGCTAAAACTGCAAAAATTAAATCTATTTATAGGTTCTTCGATAAACTCACTTGCATGGCTAGATCCAACTCTCTAGAATGAACAAGACGGCCCTTGAGTTTTTAAAGACTTCAGCATGCAGCAACCTACCCCCAAAGGCTTTTCAACCGCGTAATATCCGAGAAAGGCACATCAAGCTGAACTTTTCATCTCTGTAATATTCAAGAAAGGCTTGTTGTCTGATGTTTTTAGCTCTTTGTACAATGTTGACATTTGTTTATATAAAGATTATGTCAAGCTTTCTAGCGTAACAGTGAATCTATCTATACCTCTCGGTTCTAGTCCTGATCCTGAACCTTAGTGTTCAGTGTGATAGCTGATAGTACTTCAAACCATCCCACTTATCAACTCTTTTCCAGTGAGGGCTTGTTTGGATGCACACGTATTCACCTCAATCCATATGTGTTGGAGTGAATTGGGTGGAAATCATCCAAATTCACTCTAACTCACATGGATTGAGATAAATACAAGCACATCTAAATACGGCCTGAAACAAAGCCTTGTGATCGTCTAATGTGTCAGCACATAGAGTTGAGATAATTAGATGCTTGTACCACTGGACACAAGTTTTTACACAAGTTGTGATCATTTAACGTGCCTGTATAAATTACTTTCTCTTCATTTTGCAACTTTTTTCAGTTTCACAGGTGGAAGTTGAAAGTAACCTTGGAAAGGGAGAATCAGACTATGCCTGCAAGTATATGACATTCATTTTTGGGTTTGTGAAATGAAAAAGACTGATATGACGCTGACAATACTGGAGAAGAGCTTCCACTTGGTTTTGAATCTCGAGTTTATTAGAATGTAAGAATGTTTCTAATGCGTAGTGATTGTAGGTTATAGCCATGAAATCAATCATAAGTCAGCTCATATAAAACGAGAATAGCTCAACTGGAAAATAAAACGAGAAAGGGGACTCCTCTAAGCTGATTAGGTGAAAAGCAATATACCCAATGAACAAAGTTAAACAGATGGGCGACACCATGAGGGAAGTCGTTTCCTTAAACAAAAATTAATGAGAAACATTCTGTGATCTATGATCCATCCACCTCCGAACTCAAAATTACCCCACCGCACTGGTTCAGGTCAGTAAAAGGCAGTCAACAATGATAGATATCAAACCACTCCTCCGAGACCAAGCTACTCCTTATCTTTTTACAGGTAATCTCTGAGCACCTAACGTGCAGTAACATCAGTTTGACCTTGCAACCTCACTGACATAAGTGACCTAGCTCCATTTTCTTATTGATCGCTTTCTGTCAGAGGTATATGAAAGAGTCGATGATGCCACAGACAGTGAACACAGATGAGGATCAAGCAGACCAAAAATTAGTTAGTTGCATTCATATTGGAATCGTAGCTGAAGCTATTCTTATCAGAAAAATATACAGAATTGCAACTGATTGCAGGCACCTAGTTCCACAAAGTACAGCTTTAGTATAAGCAATGCAGTCATATTCTCAGCTTACACTATTTTGTCAAGACTTTATACAGAATTGCAAACTCCACAAAAGGTTTGCCATTTATCAAAAGGATGGTCAAAAAATTACTGGAGCATTAGGTACGACATTTCAGAGTTAAAAGATTCATTCACAGAAGTGAAGAAGATTGTAGAGGTAGCAATCTTTTGACAATTGATTATCATATCCACACAAAGCAGAGTTCACACATAAACGTAACTACAGTTGACGCTCATACCTCCCACTATATATAGCACAAACATTTATTATGTAGTGTAGTAGGGATCTATTTCCTTATGTGAACATCACCTGCAAAACAACAGACAATTCAATTTATAGGGGTCACTGAACTGAAGAACTGAAATGAGTACCTTCCAATCTGAGAGGATTAAAATAAGAGCTCTTTTACAATGGTTGAGAAAGTACTTTGGTACTTACGGGTACTTTCGTTTTTCCAATTTTCTAGGCAATTAATTGAAGAAGATTATATTTGTTAAATGTAATTTTTATTACGTGGCTATACCAGTAATTGTTATTTTGACCCTTAGCACGCTGCACGGTTCCTCTAACGAGCTATTTCTCTCGCCCCAGTGGCCGCCGCTGCTTTTCGCTCGGCCTTAGTCACCATGGGCACATTTGTTTGCCTGGCCCAGCCGGGCCATTGCGCCCATGGGCTGCAACCCTGGGTGTTTGTTTGCCTGGACCCCCTCCCCAGCTCGGCCCGCACGGCCATCAAAGCAGGGCTGAGCCAAGCCATGAGGGAACGAAAATGAAATTTGTTCCTCCCGGGCTCGGCTCGCTCGGGCGCGAGTGTGGCCATTTCTGCCTCCTCATGGTTGGCCCGCGTGAGAGAGGTGAAATCTCCGCGCGCGGCGCCGCTAGGGTTCGGCCTCCATTTATCCGCTCCCTCCCTCCCTCCCCGCGGTGCTTCAGTCGCCCTCGCTCTCTCTGCTCTCCTTCCACGCTCTCTCCGCTCTCCTCACTCGCTCCGCCTGGTGGTGTCGGTGCGGTCGCAAACGCTCCCGGGCCTTAGGGTTTAGGAGTTCTCCCGCCGCCGTCGGTTAGCTAGAGGTGGTGTTGGTGGTGTGTCTGCTTCGTCTCCGGCTCCGGTCCGCCGCCTGCGTCCTCTTCTTCGCCTGGTGGTGGTGGTGGCCGGTGTCGCGCGGACCCCGTCTTCTTCCACTGCTCCGCATCTTCCTCCTCCTCTCCGACTCCGGTGCGGAGGTGTTTGTTTGCCTGGACCTCTCCGCCTCGCCTTTTCTTCCTTTGGTTCCTCGTCGCTCATAGCAAGGTGATATCCTTTCTCGGACCTTACCTCGCGTGGATCTAGTGTATGTGGATCTGAATGGTCCAAATCTTGAGATTTGAGGTGGCTGTGTGCAAATCCCTTGCCACCGTGGTGCCTATGATGTTGTTCTTGGTGATTTTCAGTACACTGCTCGGTTAGGGTTTACTGTTCTTGTCAATTTCATATGTGATATTCAGTACTTGCTCAGTTAGGGCTTACTGTTCATCATTCAGTATGGATTCAGTGATGCTTTGCGGTGGTTTATACTAGTCGATGATGCTGTTAGTAGGTTCTGGGGGGCTTCTTTTCGAAGAAGGAGCCGTTCCTGCTACTTTTGTCCATATGTTTATGATTGCAATTCATTTAGAGGCCAGCAAAGGCATGCCTAATGACTGAAAATCGTTTCTAATAACTGAATGTAGATGGATCCAGCCAGCCAGCGTTCTGTCATGGCCAATCAGGCTGCAGCAATGGTTGCAGTCATGGTGGTTTTTCTGTTTTTTAGGATTAAGAGACTAAGGGGTGAGGATGAACCTATAGTGTATGGTCCTAGGGCTTTAGCAGATAAGCATAGGAAGAACTTGGACTTAATTTATAACTTCACTGATAAGGAGTGCATTGCCATGCTAAGGATGAGTAGGGCCCCCTTCTTTGCTCTTTGTAATCTGTTTAGGTAGAGGAGTCTTGTGCTAGACAGTATAAATGCAAGTGTTGAGGAACAAGTTTCTATGTTCCTCCATGTTGTTGGACACAACCAAAGGTATAAGGTGGTCCACCAGAGTTTCAGAATGTCCATAGAGACTGTGCACCGCCATTTTCACCAGGTGTTGTATGCTGTTGGGGAGTTTAGGAGTGAGATGATCAAGCCACCTGGGCTTGAGACCCATCCTAAGATTTTTGGGAGTCAGAGATGGAACCCATATTTTAAGGTACTATACCTTATTTCATTAGTTGCTGGTTTAGGGTTTTTAAGTGGCATACACCTAATTTGTTCTAATGAAATGTTGTTTAGGACTGCATTGGGGCTATTGATGGCACCCATGTGTTGGCTAGGGTGATTAGACACATGTAGGCTGCCTTCAGGGGTAGGAAGAGTAACCCCACTCAAAATGTTATGACTGCTGTGGACTTTGACCTGAAATTCACCTATGTATTGGCTGGGTGGGAGGGATCAACACATGATGCTTTGATCCTGGCAGATGCTGTTGAGAGACGGATGGGTTGAGCGTACCAGAAGGTAATTGCATTGTTAATAATATGAGTAATTTAATTGTTAAAACATCAAACACAAACTGATTGCAGTCCCTGTTAATGCTGTAGGCAAGTTTGACCTAGTTGATGCAGGCTATGCATGCCGTCCTGGGTTCATACCACCTTCCATGTTGGATGGATTAGGATGCAGGCCATAAGCCATCTTCTCATGCCTAAACCAAATTCTAGTTTGGTTACTCACCTGGACAAGCCACAAGAAGTCAAATGATGTTTACACTCATTTGCTGATTTCCTTGGATCTCTATAATAAATTGAGGCAGCTTGTTCCATTTTGCAGAACTAAGATGAGTCCATGGTACGTGGTTTTCAATGGCCATAAGCCTGGAGTTTACTCCAGTTGGGCTGAGTGCCATGGTCAGGTGAATCGATTCCCTGGTAATTCCTACAAGAAGTACAATACCTATGGTGATGCCCAGGCTGCAATCAACTCAAGAAACAACTCAAATCTTCTCTTGTGTGGTGATGATGACTTGTCCTCTCCTAAACCAACCCCTCCTCCTCCATCCTTGTCAATCAAGACTGTTTTAGTTGGTCTCCTCGTAATCTATTTGTTTTACTTGTGGATCAAGCTCAGGTTATGTAGTTGTTGCAAGTGTCAGCAGTAGGCATGTGCTAGCTGAAAATGTAATGGTACAATTGTGACTTAAGTGTTGTATTGATCTTGTATTAGAACTTGTCAATTTGGGCCTCAATTGCTTGCTGCAGTGGTTGTTGCTGGTAGTTGCTGGCGCACCAGCAGCCGTCCAGGCAAACAAACACCTTCCCACTTGGGTAGTTGATGGTAGTTGGGGAAACCTGCCACTTGGGCCAGGCAAACAAACATCATCCGACCCCCAACCAACCCCTGCTTGGGCCAGGCAAACAAACAGGGCCAGTTGCACCAGTGTGGGCTGCCTTGCCCTGGCCTAGCTGGGGTGGGACGGACAGGCCACCCTGGGCCAGGGAAACAAACACGCCCCATGTTAGGCTGCAGGTTGGTCTTGGTTGCCAGAGCCAGCCATCTTCAGGAGGCCAATTCGCAGCCTATGTTCATTTTGCTTCCGCGATGCACTGGCGGCTGATTGGGCGGTAGTTGTTGGCAGAGCGTTGCACATGTGTGGGAGCAGGCATCGTAGGCATCACCTTGGCTCCTTGGCGCGCTTCTTCGTGGGGGAAGGAGGAGTGGCTAAGCATGTTAAGTACACGCCGACCCCGCCGGGCGCTTTCGCCTGCCACCCACGCCCTCCTCCTCCTAGGGGCGGTACTCGCCGGAGGCGTGGTAGGGCGGCCGCCCTAGCTCGCCCTATAGGTGGCTCTGCCAGTTCGCCGGGAATAAAGCATGGCAGTGGTAAGGGCGTCCGGGTTCCATCGACTACGGACGGCGGGGCTGCTAACAGGCGCGATTCTCTTCTCCAGCCACTGAGATGGGATGAGAAGAGAATTGACGGAAAGTTGTTTTTAACTAGAAGAGAAGAGAATTAGCGACACTGAGATGGGATGAGAAATGACAGTGTTGCCAATCAATGAAAGGGTTGAAAATACGGATTTGCCTTTATCTGGGAAAAAATAAATATAGAAAATTTTAAAAAGGTCTATCTATTTTGATACTGGTCCCACCTATTTTGGTACTGTCCCTATCATTTTGGTAGTATTTAGTACTTTCACAGGAGTACCTCTTATTTTTGCACCGTTCGATCTCGTCGTATGAATGGTCCATATTTTTTTCAACCATTGAAAAAATTCTCTTAAAATAATACTTCGTTATTACCTTTGTAGGTGTGAAGTCATAGAAGAAAAAATACTACAGGTTGGGGTTTCAGACGAACATTTCCATCTCTAAAATGCTTCGTCACCGGAACCAGGAATGAAAGTAAAAATAAAGACATTTAATTTTGAGAGAATATAAAAAGTTGGACATATTCAATTAATTCCACGAACCTGGATCGAATGAATCTTGTGTCCTCTTATATCAGTGTATATTATAGGGACAACCTGGGCAGGAAACCCAATTAGTTCTTTTTATGCAATAATAGTAGTGAATCTACCAAGAGTACCTTTAAGCCATAGAACTGTAACAAACATGGATGAAGAAATGCTCACTTTAAATACTGCTATGTCCCATCTGATGCTGGCTGTGTCCACTAAGCATTGTGTTCATAAAATTGTGAAGTGTTTTAGACTTTAGAGTAAGAAATTACATATTTAGGTAAATAGGAATGCCTGAAAAAGAATTGGCACCATTTTATGCCCAACAAGCTAAATGTAGATACTTACCCATCAAAATGGATTAACAACACCAGGGAATTCTGTCCCAAAGGACAGTTTGTTTATTTTGTGGGTAATCTGGTAAAGTCATAAGTAACCATATTAGAAACACCAGGCACAACTATGTCCCGATTCATAAAATCCTTTGTTTGGGCCAAAGTCGAAATTTCCAGCAACTTTACTGACATCTAAAAGGCCATGGGCATTGCTGCAGCCTTCACCTTGCTGAGTTCTAACTCTTTCAACGAAATCCTCTCTTGTGCACTAAAACAATCAACAAACACCAGTGGATCTCAAGAATAAAGAAAAACCTCACTTTTAATTGTGCTGTTTTTACTTTGACTAGGCTGCCTGCTAATCGCCTGAATGTTACTGTGGTCTTTGCGATGCAGCTATACTACAGATGACCGAAGTTCTGAATCTGGAAATATGCCTGAGCAGCGTTCATTACTTGCTGAATCAAAAAAGTCAGTACTGAGCTATTAGCTGGTAGTCAGGTGGAAGCTAAAAACTCTGTAGTGCATTAGGCAAATGTGCGTTTAGTTATACATGTTAGATATCTATCGACTATTTCATTAGCTCATTTACTTGAAAGAACAGGACATCTAAACCTTATGTTCCACGGCATATTTGCTCCTGAGTTTGTGGTGAAGCTATAGGGCTTGTGCTATTTCTTAGTTGATACAACTGGACTGTCATGTGAATTTACAAGGGTATATGTCTGCACAAGAGGTAAGAGATTTTTAGACGCAACGAAATAATGTTTGATGGCAGTGGACCGAAAGCTAATGTTTGCATCCAACGAGGCTCACATTGTGATATAACCTGCAGGCCCAACCTGTTATATGACATAAAAACTTTGACATCACTAGCAAGAATTTCTAGAATCCTATTTCTTGTTTTTTTTTTGTAGTTTTCTGATGAATTTCCATGTTACTCTGAAGACAAGAGGTGCTGCAAATGGACAATGAAATTGTTTTCAATGAAGCTATAATTAAGGGAGCAAGCCATTCAAGAGACCCAACAACAGATTGGTGAAGTACATGAAGTGTTTAAAGATCTTGCTACCCTTGTACATGCCCAAGGAGTTATAAATTATAATAGGCAAGTTTTTACATTGTATTATACAGTACATATGCTGTCCTAATTTTTGGTTTCTTAGGTAATTGTTAGCAGAGAACCAGCGGAAGGAGAAAGGAACTTGGGGAAGAAGGAATTGGACGGCAGTATGAAGGATTGAATTAAGTTCAGAGTTTTGGTTTACGATTTTCATAACCTCTCTCAGCTCTCATTATCGCTACTTATAGCTAGACACGCCACATGGGCCCGAACACCCTCGTACTGGGCCTGGTATTCCTCTTGGGCCTTGCTACTCCAGTTGAGTCGTCAGCTTCAGAATCCTTCTTCTGCTCGTCCTCATCATCGTGAGCCGCATTGTGCTGCTCTGTACTCTGTAGTCGTAGCCGCGCCTGCACCGTAGCTGTTTTTTTTAAATTACACAGTACAACGCAAGCACTCATAACGTACGTACACTCACCTCCTGTGAATACACGTACGTAAACCCTACTCCTATGACCACCTCCGAAAGACCGAGCCGGCAGATCGTGAGATTCATAGTCACCATCATGTGTACACTATCTTGCTCGAGAGGAAGTCGACATGAACATTGAAAATTCTGCAGCGGCAACCAAAGAAGCAAAGACAGAGGTCGCCAAAGCAGCCAAGACTCAGAAATCCAACTCGTAATGCAAATTACCGAAGCTTTATTGCTGTGTCTATTATGCACTTCAACAAATCCTTTCGTCGGCAGATTTGATTGCCTATGGTCATATTTGGGGTCGTGCAGCTTGTTGTGGCTATAGTTTTGGCTGCTTGAGACATGCAATATTTCCTCTTACACAGCTATTCTGTGGAGTTGACTGAAGCTTGTTATCTCTGAAAATGGTTGTTGCTGTTGTGATTATAGCAGACGTTTCTTATTCCATCCTGTATCACCATTGTCGTCGGTCGCAGCATTCGTGCTGCTATCCGCACACCCCCTCGCGATAGACCCCAATTTGCTGCTAGCCATGATGAGCTCCGGGGGAGGCCGGGGAGCCGTTGCCAATGAATCGCTCCATCGACCCAAAGACAGCCCGGCGTAGATTGAATCGGCATGAGTCGCTAGGTCAGTGTTATCCTATAACACTAAATGTTAAACAGTTAGTCTTTACGGAGTACTCTATCCATCCCAAAAAGTCGCAAATATGGGATTCGTGCCGGTCAAGCAGTGGCGGAGCCAGTTGAAAAAATGAGGTAGGACAGACGGCTATATACATATACAGAACTTCACCGATATATCGATCTAGCTATGTATGTATACCGTACATATAAAGGTGTATCACGTAAACAAATGGTACAGAAGAAGTTTTAACACGATTACTTTTCACATGAAAGAGTTCGGTATCGCTCTGGTAACTCCCCACACAAGGGAATTCACTCCCCTCCCCCCGCGCCGCTCCCGCACGGGCGGCACGGGGGCGAAACCCTAGCGCCGCCGCCAAACTTCCTTCCTCCCTCGTTCCTCCCCCTCGCCACCACCGGAGGAGGCAGCCGGGAGGCCCGCGCGGCCTCCTGGGATGGTGGTGGTGAGGCCTCTCTCGGCGAGGCGGGCGCTCCGTGCGGGGAAGGGCTCGAAGGCGGCCATGGCGGCGGTGGAGGAGCGCGGGTCGGTGCTCCGCGACCTTGGCGGCCCTGCGGCGGTGGTGGCCGTGGTGGGGTGCGGCCGGGGTGGGCGCTGCTTGGCGTGGCTCGTGCTGCGCGGCGGCGTGCGAGTGCTGCGGCGACGCCTGCTCTGGCGCTCGGCGTGGCCCGGCGGCGTGGTCCTCGCGCAGATCCGGCAAGGGGGTGACCGGATCCGGTACCCCTGTGCTGGATCTCGCGCAGAGGTGGGCGAGCGAGGCGCGGCGTGCGGCCTGACCCGGCGGAGTAGTAGGGAGTGGAAGCGGCGCGGACGGGTTGCGGCTCGTGCAGCTGCTGGTGGCGTGCGCCGAGGCCGTGGCATGCCGCGTCCGCGCGCAGGCCGCGGCGCTGCTGCGGGAGCTCCTGGGCTCGGCCCGGTGGCGAGCCCATCTCCAGAGATCGGGAGCGGTTTCTTCAGCGATGTCGTGGTGGCATGGCCGATCGCGGATTCAGCACGCCGGTGGTGCCATGGTGGTGCTACTAGCGGTGCCTGGTCCGGGAGGGGGCCGCTCTTCTCCGCTTGGGTCTCGTCAGCGGTCCGGTGTGGCTGTTGCCCATCGGGCGCAGGGGGTAGCGGCGGGGTTCCCCCCCTCTCTGCTCGCCCCCTGTTTTCTTCTTCATGGTGGCCGTTTTGCGGCGGTGGTCGGGGTTGTGCTGGCGTTGGGGGGCGGTCTTCGACTATGCCGTCCCTCCCCCATGTCCCCGTCTGTCGTCGTGGGGCGGTCGTTATGAGGACGGAGGCCATGGCGTCCGCGGAGGTGCTAGTCCGGGGCTCTGTTCCAGACCTAGTACCTTCGGGGTGGCAGTGGTTCTAGCGACGGGAGCTCGGTCAGCGGCGGTGGCCGGCGGCGGCTACGGCTACGGCGGGTGGATGGTGGACGTACATGGTGGCGGGAGGCTAGTGATCAGCAGATGGTCCGGCGGGGTGCGGGAGCAGCTCTGCGGCTGCTCGCGTGGCCGGCACGTCGACCCCGGTGAGGCTTCTTCTAGATGGCTGGCAGCGACGACTCGGTGTCTGGCGGGGTCCCGACATCTTGACCGACGTCCGTGCTATGGGTTCTTTGGGCGTATGCCTGGCGACGACGACACCTACAGGTGCCGTTCCCTTGTTGAGGGCGTCATTTTTCCATAGCACACTCCACGGGCGAAAGCCTTGTCCTATCTTGGACGAGCGACGGCGGCGCTCGGGCGTCGTGACCTTCTTGAAGGCGTCGTTGTGGATTTCGGCTCGGTCGGGGTATCTCGGGCAGGGCTGGTTCGTCGTTCTCGCTGTTTTGTTGCGCGGTTGGCGGCAGTGGTGGTGTAGGCGTAGTTTGTTTTTAGTCGTTTTTTCTTTCTTTGGTTAGTCTTTAGTTGCTTTTTTGCTCTTTGGTGAGCTCTAGTGGAGTGGTGTAGAGGCTCGTGTCGATGACCTAATCCGACTGAGCTTGCTTTTAGTGGAGTGGTGGCTCGTGTCGATGACCCAATCCGACCGAGTTTAGTGGTGTCAAGTGGTTGCTCGCGTCGATGACCCAATCCGACCGAGGGGTTGAGGCTTGTGTCGATGTCCCAATCCGACCAAGCAAGGAGTTTGAGTGGGCGCTAGTTGTAGCGCGAGTTGTGTCTTGGTACCTAGGTGTGCAGGAGGAGTAGGGTACCCTCCAATTGTATGGTTTTTTCTGGCCTGGTTTTTCAGTCAAAAAATTGGGCTGGCACTTGCCTTTTCCTTTATTCGTCTAATAGAAATCACGGCAAAGCTTTTGCCGTCCTTTCGAAAAACTTTTCACATGAAAAGGACATAAGCAGAATTTTTGTTCTATAGTCCAGATAATTAACCATGTCCATACATCAAACGAACAAAACAGAAAAACATAAATAACCTGCAATTAAAATAAATTTTGTAATGAGTAACGACATAACAATTATTGCATTCTAATATGTAATTCCAGCTTCATCTCTTCTCCCCACGACTTCAGCATCCACCGGTATTCAACAATCACACAAATCAGAAAAAAGCAAAAATC
Source organism: Saccharum hybrid cultivar R570 (assembly GCA_038087645.1). NCBI lineage: Eukaryota > Viridiplantae > Streptophyta > Magnoliopsida > Poales > Poaceae > Saccharum > Saccharum hybrid cultivar. Next base: position 21,461,398 of record JAQSUU010000106.1, on the reverse strand, counting down.
ACCACTTCAACAGCCGAGGCCGCACAGCGAAGGCGCGCAGGCACAGCGCGCTGGCCGCCAGCGCCCCGTCCGCTCCAGCATAGCCGCGCAAGGCCGCGGCGCCATCCGCCGGCCGCCTCTGCCCGCCGGCTGTGCTGCCTCCGCACTCCGCCTTGGTCCTTCTGGCTTGAGCGCTGCCGCCGAGCCGGCTTGCAGGCCGCCGCTACCGAGTTGCCTTGGAGATTGGAGTCCCGACGCCGTCGAGCACCCGACTGCTCGAGCGACCGTGAGTCCGCGAGTGCCCCATGCGCGTGCGTTGCTTCTGCTGCCCTAAGGGCCAGGCCAAACGGTGGAGTCTATGGGCTGAACAAGTAAGATCGTGGGCCATTTTGCCATTGGGCCTCGTAGGCCAGACAGCCCAACAGCGCCGAGCGTCTTCAACCTCCCGTCGCTTGTTCCTCCCGTAGCTCATTCGCAATCTGAGCCCTCAGCGCTTGGTCGCTGGCCGGAGATAGGGGTCCTAGGGGTGGTACTCGCGGAAGGGAAGGTAGGGTGGCCGCCCTAGCTCACCCTACAGGTGGCTCCACCTCTGCAGTCAAGTTTGCTAAAGTTTGACCAAGTTTATAATAATTAATATTAACAGTTATGTATCAAACAAGATTTATTACGAAAATATATTTCATCATTAATCTATTGATACTTATTTTGTATTATAAATGTTAGTACTTTTTTGTATAATTTCGATCAAATTTGAAATCAGTTGACTTCTCAGAAGCGAGAATTACATTATTTTTTGGACGGAGGGAGTATTTAGCACTTAAACGGTTTAGATGGTGTTTAAATGGATTAAAACGGTCTAGATGGTTTTACACAACATTACCAAAATATACATATTTATTGATGTAAAATCAATTATTATATCATTTATATATGTTTATGTAAGCAAAAAATGAAGTATTTTAGTATTTATATGTATTTATATTTATATGCATATAAAAGAACCAAATATACATATTTATACATGTAATAAATGAAGTATACATATTTATGAATATAATAAGTTTAAGTATACACATTTATACAGATGAAACTCAACTAGATTTACCCAGTGCTTGTCTAAAGAACGTTTAAATAGTTGTTTAGTCTGTTTATTAAAATCATTTACCTCTGTTCTGTTTAGGGTGTCTTCCCTCCCCTTTACCGTTTAAACAGTCAATCATTTAATTTCTGTTTACCTTCTTTAAAAAAACAGGATTGCTCGGTTTTTGGACAGTGGATTTGCTTCCCCTGCCGCATGCGCGCCGTGGATCCTCCTCTCCTCCTCCGATTCCTCACCTTCCTCGGAAATCACCTCAGCACAGCGCCACCCCCAGCGGACGGATCCAGCTCATCGTTGACTCCTCCCGGCGCCGTGTACAAGATCCGCGGCGGAAGGGCCGGAGCACCCCAGCGCGGCAGCGCCCTGGACAGCCGGGAACCAGCTCATGCGTTCCTCCGAGCGCGGCGCACGAGATTCGGGTGTACGTGTACCCAGCCGCGGAAGAGCTGAAGCATGGACGGCGACGACGACGCTGGTAGCGGAGGCGCCGGTCAAGAAGCCCCACGCAAGGGCGGCACGAGTGCAACCACATCAACTTGTTCGTGCTGCTGCTGCTCGTCTTGTTCGTCGTCTCCCGTTCACAGATTGTTCATAGTCTGTATTTTTTCTGAAATTTGTGAACAATTTGATGACATTTGTGAACAATTTTACATATATCTCTCTCGTATCTGAAATCCATAGAAAAAATTTGAAAATTTTGGCATATATTTGTTTGAAATCTGCAATTATCCCTAAATTACATCACTCTGTCCAATAAATTACACTAAAAATCGTTATAAATATAGAAATAAGGCTATAAGACAGTGTAAGTGAATGGAAAAATTCTAGTTACTGAGAGAGGTTGTTGGCTAGACAGATCTAAAAACACCTAAAGAATAAATAAGGTCATCGTCAACATTGCCCCGCCCCATAGCAAAAAAAAACAACGTCCCCGTTTCCAATCCAGGAAAAAAATATGGCAAAAAGATGTACGGCAAAAAAACCCCGACAAAAAAAATATTTCCAATCTGAAATCAAATACGGCAAAACAAAAGGTACGACAAAAAGAAAACGTTACAGAAACAAACTCTTCCGCATCCCCGTTTCAGAAACAAACTCTTCCACCTCCCTGTTTTAAAAAAAACGTTTCCAAAAAAACAAATATAGCAAAAAAAACATTTGCGAAAAAACATATACGGAAAAAAACCTGTTTCAGAAACAAACTCATCCAGATCGAAAATCATATACAACAAAAAAACCGTTTTCAAAACAAAATGTTCCACATCTAAAATCATATAAACGACTGATTACAGGCCGATGAAACCAATCATCGAGTTTGATCCTGAAAAAACTTGGTCTCTCGACCGACTACGGCGTCAAGTCCAATCAGCAACCGCATCGTCTGTGCTTAATAAATCCACGGGCGTTTTCATGATATTAGGATGTAGTCGATGAACGAGCACGTTACTAGACGCCTCGTCGTCCGGCATGGCCCGCATAAGGTCGCATGCCTCTGTGGCGGTGGCCGAAGACGGCGAAGACGAGGAGTAGTTGACCTGAGACGCCTTCGAAGACAAGGAGGTGGTGGGCGGAGACGTCGTTGACGATGGTGAAAAGGATGAAGAGGAGGTGCAGCGTATGTACTCGTAACTATCAGCGAAGTTGACGTCGTAGAACGAGATGACGGCAACGCGAGGACCGATGTGGCAACGATGATGAAGATCATCCGTGACAACGGAGTGCCCTTGTGGAGCTTCATGGCCGCGAGGGGCGTACGCAAACCAATGTTTTAAATCTCCCGCTATAGCTGCCGCTATAGCCTTTTAAGGTAGGGTGACGCTATTTGTGTTCATGTACAATTTAGCCGTTATATCCTACTATAGCCCGATTTAACTCCGCTAAGCTGATTTAGAGATATACCGCTAAACACCTTAGCCCACTATTTAAAACTATGACGCAAACACAAATGACGAGAAAAAAACCTTGCGGACGGACACTCCAACATGAAAATAGGACAAGGATGTACAGTAGATGGAAAGATAACATGGTTCCATATATATAAAAAATTTAGAAATAGTTTAGGGTCACCAATATAAATTTGTGTATTAGTTTTTTAAATTTTTTTTGAAAATAATCAAATTTGTCATCGTAGATGCGCGTGAGTAAAAATGTGGCCCTCATGCAACGCACGGGCATATATCTGGTTTAAAAAATACTCGCCACCCTACCGTTTAGCAGTCTTTAAACCGTTTGAAGACCGTTTAAACAGCTAGGGTTAGACGAACACTGTGCTAGGGTTAAGATCCACAAAGTTGGGCGGATGATGAGTGAAAGTACCTTGGTCCCTTCCCGTGGATAATCCTGTGCAAAATTAACCGAAACCGAAAAACGAACCAAACGAACCAAAAGAACCGGAACCGAAACCGAAACCGAAAAAACCGAAACCGAAAAATTCGGTTCCTAATATCGAGGAACCGAAATAACCGAAACAAATTCGGTTACTACTCTCGGTTAACCGAATTAACCGAAAAACCGAATTATATCAATTATACTTTACTTACTTGCATTTTGTAAGATTATGTTTGGTTTATGTGTGATAATTCATATTTGAACTATTATATATTTGTGTTACTATATTGGTATTGTTCACTTATGAATTATTATTATCTAAAATGTATATAATGTTGCATAAATTTACTTTAGAATATGCATATTTATCATTGTCTTAGCCTCTCCTGAAAAAGTTCGGTTAGTTCGATCAGAACCGGAACCGAACCGAAATAACCGAAAACCGAAATGGTCGGTTCCGAGAATTTTTAAGAACCGATCAATTTCCATTTTCAAAGAACCGAATTTCTTCAAAAATCGAGGAACTGAACCGAAACCAAACCGAGAACCGAATGCCCAGCCTACCCGCGGATGATGCAGCAGTTGAGTCAGTTTCGTCGCCAGCGGCGCCGTCGGACCGGGAACCGTCGCCGTCCCTCTCGCTCGGCCTCTGCAGTCTGCACTAACCTAATGTAGCATGTTAGAAGTTGTCCATCCCCTCACTCCTCTCTCTCCCACATGGCCACATGGCCCTCATCCACCGGTGGCGGTGATGGCATTGGCATCTCGATCTGGACGGCCCCAGAAATGCCCCCCCCCCCCCCCCCCCCCCCCCCCCCCCCCCCCCCCCCCCCCATCGTTCATTATTTCATTCGCTCGGTCCCCTCGTCGGCCATTGGCGAGCTGGATGGGCAGATGCCTGATGCCCGCGCCCCCACTGCCGCCACCCGTCGCGAGACGTGTCGAGTCCAGGAAGCAGAGTCACGGTTCAGCGACCGACCGGGACCGTCGCGAGACTTCTGTGTGCGTTCTGACCGGACCATCCACCTCCTTTTGTCTCGTACCACGTCGGTAGCGGGCTTCTGTGTGTGCGTCCTGACAGTCCGGACGATCGGAATGGCTGTACTTGCATGCACGGTCCTAGCCGGAAACATGTGACGAACGCACAATGCGACAATGGCACCAAACAGGAGTATAGTACAAAAAAAATGTAGAATTTCCGTTGCTCATCCACTCCCACCCCATGACGGTGCTGCTCTGTTTTCAGCACCAAGGCAATGCATGGAATGCCACCTGACGGCCAATGGATATGCGGTGCGCCAGGGACGAACCTGTCTGTGGTTGACTCCGTTGGTACCCTTCCGACAATCCCACCTGGCCGAGTCGTCTGTCCGTCGAGACGTGCTCGGTGGCATGGCATCAACTGCTGGTTCTGCGCTGTGCGGTGCGGCTAGTGCTGGGGCAAAAAAAAATTCTCGATTCTCAAGGCGAGGAGAAATTATATTGAAATTTGGTATATATAACATTGACGTTTCGCTGAAAAAATAAGCTGAAAAATATTGTTCGCTGATTTATTGGGAGAGATAAATACTGTTCCGGCTAAAAAAACAAGCTACAAAGTACGGATTATAAGACAAGCGAACATGGCATCTTCAAATCACGAATGAAAAAGAAATCTAAAATAAAACTATACATATTTATCTAGGTTTCTTCACGGTATTCTTTCCTATTGGCTTTTATCAACGCAGTCGATAGTCTACCATTGAAAACTGGAGTCAAAATGGAGTTCTCATGTCAAACCTTAGGATCAAAAGTTCTTAAACCAAATCAAAACACATCGAAACTAATGAAATTAAAGAACATCGGCAAAGCATATTGTCGGGTACCGCACAGGCTCCAGAATCAACACCTCTAACCCTTGATCTATCAAATTGAATACCTAATTCCTTTGTTGTGGCCATCGAAAATAAGGTCGGCGAACCAGAGTTATTGTCCTCGTGGAGAGTGCAAGTAGCACCCTTTTGCAGATAATAACCATAAACTAACCTCTTGACGATAAAATCGACGCCTGCAATTATTACGTAGTTATATCATCATAGTCATAACTTCCATGCGAACATCGAGGATGCATTCGTCACTAGATTTATGTGTACAAGATCTAAATAAAATAAATGTAAGAATGCTTAACTGTAAAGTGGATTTCTTCAAGGTTGAGACGATCATGCATTTCTTTTCATAGAGAACACCAAGGCTGACTCCAAATGAAAATATTACCGTCTATAAACCGAATACTAACATGCTTCTCCAAATGATGCCTAACACTAAGAATGGAATTCCAGAAAGTGGATTTAGACAAATAAGTAACAGGCATCCATGGTGAAGCATGTGGGAAATATCTTGCTTTTATCATGTTAGCAACAGTGGAATCAGGTTCATGAACAAGGTGCCAAGCCGCGTTTATGAATGTACCTCTTTTAACAAGCTCAAGTTTTCTGATACCCAGGCCCACTACCTTTTTTTGGCTTGCATTTGGATTCCTAGGATGTATAGTGAATGGGCTTTTTTGTCGGTCTTTTTGAAGCCCTTGCCACTAGAAATAATCGCTGTGATTCTTGCTAGAAAGCTCTTACCGAATAAAATGTAAGCCATATAATGAATGGGAATTGAAGTAAAAACAGATTGAATAAGCATAAGCCTCCTAGCATGATTAAGCAAATTGGTTTTTGTCAGTGTTAATTTAAATTTGAATTTTGATATATGAAATCATAAGCTTTATTTTTTGTCCTTATGGGTGATAAGTAAAAGGATGATCAAGGTGCATAACGTTTGGCTTGAAATCTTGGACAGGAAAAACAATTCTGATTTGAGCTCGCAAGGGTTGGCGTACCTATATTGCTGAAAAGAATTGAAGATTTTGTCCAATGTGATGTTTGTCCTAAAATACCACAAAGAGACTGAAGAGTATGCCAATTATTTGCACCTGCTGAATATCTGCTTCTGTGCTTCACCACAAATGATCACCACAATTTGATGTTGAATATCTGCTCACTAGATTAACTAGCGGTAAGGGTTGCGGCTTCGTGGCAAGCCCTGCCTCTGCCTACGAGCCTAATAAAAATTGAAAAAGGACCACTCCTTCACCAGTCAACATCATTCGAGTCACATACGAGCGTCAACCGAAATGGCGAAATACTGGTACGTAGTACTACAGTATTTCATAGTCTGCGTCCTACGTACGTGCTCACGTAGTGGCGTACGTTACTGGCGCCAGTCGGTTGGTAGCGCAACTGCGCAAGTGAGTAACCTACGCCGTGGAAATATGTGGTTCGATTCCATTTCCATCCATCTTCGCGCTTGCCTCCTCCCCTGGCCCACGCGCACCCGCTCGTGCCGCGCCCGCGCCCGGGACCCACCGGAGACAGAAAAGAAGACGTGGTGGCGGCTAAGATTACTAGATCTCCTCACCGGCGGGCATAGAAGGGACCGGCAGGGGGAGGCAAACCAGCTAGGCGGTGGGGAAGGAGTCCAGGCGGTTCGGGGCCCTAGCGGTGGTGGAGGCGGCTGGGCCAGCGAGAGGCGGGGGCGTCTCGGCGTCACCGGCGAGCATGGCCATGCGAGCTCCAGCGAGAGGGGGGAGGGGAAGAAGGTGGCCGCCACGGGCGCGCTAGTGTTCGCCGGAGCTCCGGCGAACCCTAGTGCGCCATAGCGGGGCAGTGGTTGGCGGCGGCGGAGGAGGAGGAGGGCTAGGGTCGAGGACAATCATGGGGTTCTCGACGGGGAGGGAGGGGGCGGCACGAGGAGGCAGCGTAAGGAGGAAGAAGGGGTCGCGCGCTCCCAGATCGCGCGACGGGTCACGCGTTAGCGGCCTCTAAAAAATATATAATATTTAAAAGTTATAAATAAGACGAACAGTCAAACAAGATATCTAAAAGTAAAAAACTTCATGTATTTTAAGACCAAGGGAGTACCTGACAATCCATGGATATAATATAAAAGTAAATACTGCAGCCCATTCTCGCAACACTGACACCACAGGTTGACGTTTTTATCTTTCATGTGATCAGATAATTGACCATTGGACTGCACGGCAAATGCTATGGATTTTGTAAGTAGTATCACTATTATATCGATGAGCATTCCTTTAGGACATAGCTGACACTACCGGAAACAGAAATTTATGTAGTATGTGCAGTGTGCACCTTAGTGCTCGGACATGTGGATACCACCTTGAGTCAAAGGTGATATAAAGTGCTGTAAATTTTATTAGCTAACCTCATAAAAAGATCATTAGAGCATCTCCAGAGTATCCAAAAGAGTGTCTGAAAGACTTATGTTTGGTGTTGGTAATTAGTGACAATGCCTAAGTACTAATCCTATGCCTAAGTTGTATGTAGCATATGAGGATTAGTACATTCCAAGGTTGGTGGCAAGATGGACATGGTGATCATGATGGTCACACTTGGATTTAGACGCAACCCTACGTGATCAAGGCAAAAGTATATGCTTAAGGGTTGTGTTTTAGTAACTAAGACACCTAGTGGGTGTGGTTACATTATAGGATAGATAGTCATACTATAAAGAGGGGAATGACGCGGCTATTGAACTCCTAAGTGCCTCTAGGTGTGCATTTCATAATCATATGCATTTGGATAGAACTAATAACGCCTCAAAAAATGATTGTGAAAATGCTAACACACTCACACATGACGAGATCACTTGGTGGTGTCAGCACATTTGTGATGGCGTTAGAGTTTGAGCGGTAGAGAGGGTTTGGGGTCCTCTCTCCCTCCCGCCGAGCTTGCGAGGCGGGATTCAGGCGTTTTCGAGGAATTGAAACAACTATTTTCCACTCGCCGGAAGTCGAAAAAGAAACGGAGGCGAACGGAGATGACCGGACGCTGGACCGGATGCGGTCTCTGTTTGACCGGACACGTCCGGTCAGTGTTCAGCGTCTGCGCGTGTCTCAGCTTTTTGATCGGACGCGCAGTGCGTCCGGTCACGGTCGACCGGACGCGTCCGGTCGTTGAGGGAGCTTACTGGACTCCAACCGGACGCTGGTACTGTGGCGTCCGGTCAGTTCTGCAGCGCGTCCGGTCACTGCTTCGTTAGTGTGCTGCTCAGGCTTGACCAGCGCGTCCGGTCCGTTACGGGACCAGCGCGTTCGGTCGAGCCCAGCGCGTCCGGTCGGTGCTTCGCGAAAGTAGTCGTTGTGTGATCGGCGCGTCCGGTCAATTGGACCAGCGCGTCCGGTCAGCGCGACTTCGGCTGTTTCAAGTTTCTAACGGCTATTTTCAAAGGGGTACGTCTATAAATACTCGTTGGCCGGCTCAAGACTCTCTCTCTTGGACTTTTGACATACTTGTGAGCACTTTGAGCTAAGCAACTCCCCTCACACTCATCTCTCTTGCTTCTTTGCTTATTCGAAGTGAGATTGAGTGATCCGAGTGCATTTGTATTGTGAGATTGCATCTAGTTGGCACTTGGTGGTTGATTTGCTGCGGGATTCTTGTTTCTCTTGGTGGTTGCCGCCACCTAGATGGCTTGGAGCAGCTTGGAGGCGTTGGCAAGAGTTGGTGATTGTTTTTGGCCACCTCCGGTGATTGTGAGGGGTTTGTGCCTACCTCTGCGAAGCGCCAAAGGCAACGTTAGTAAATTGCTCATGTCATTGCAACTTTTTTGCTATTTGGTAGGTTCTTGTGGTGCCTTTTGAGAGGCTCGGTGTGAGACCGATTAGCCACCGAATCACGTGGTGAAGAGAGACACAACGGGGACTAGCGTGCCGGCAAGCACGTGAACCTCGGGATAAATCTTTGTGTCATCACTTTCATATTATGATTGATTGATCCTGGTGTTTGGTTGTATTGGTATTCATTGTTGATCATATTGGTTGGCTCAATACTTCGCCCCTCGGTGAAACTCTCCTAACTCAACTCCGCATTACTTTCTTAGTTATCTTTGCTAGCTAGTTAGCTTTGCTAGAGTAGCTCTTTTGTGTAGCTTGCTAGTTGTAGTTGTAGTTACCTTCTCAGTTTGACTTGTGCGGTTGAGTGCCAATATACTAGAATTGTGAATTGGATAGGTGGCTTGCAAACACCCCGTAGGCTAAGCAAAACTCGCATCTCGCTATTTGTTGTATTGATAAACTTGTTTAGCTTGTCTTTGTAGAAAATTTTAAAAGGCTATTCACCCCCCTCTAGCCATCAAGACCTTTTAGTGTCCCAATCCAGGAATTTTGGCAAGATTGAAAAAAAAACTCATCTCCGACAACTCTCAAACCTACCTCCCAATCTTTTGGCACTTGGAAAAAAAACACCACATGCGCGTAAAGTTAAGAGCGCATATGATCGCCCAATCTAGAGGTGGAAGGACGTGGGGAAGAAAAAAAAAGATAGGATAGGGTTCCTGATGCAAATGTACAAGAGAGAAATAAAATATAAAAGTGGTTAGTGTGATTTAAAAAGAGTTTAGGATTCCTGATGTAAAATTACCTTCTATCTTTTAGGCACGAGATTTTGAAAACTATTGGAGTTGTAGCTTTTTTACGTCTCCCAATATATTTTGCAAAGGTTGGAAAACCTGTTTTTGGGAGTATTTTTGGGTAAAATGCATTTTTCAACCTTTAACTTGCACGAGAGTTCAGTTTTCAACCCTCAACTATGAAACCGGATATCGGACACCCTGCGATTGTTGAAACTGGACAAATATAGTCCTTTACCTAGTTTCAAAGGTGGTTTTCTATTTTCAAAAATAATAATAACTGGTTTTATAATATCTAAAAATTAATAACTTACATATTTTAAATCAAAAAATAAGAAACCAATAACATTTTTCCTAAAAATATTATCTAACTGTTGGTAATATATTTACAATAATTTGGAACTTATTTAATTTTGTTCCTATTGTTTTATGGCTTGTGGACTGGTTTATTAGAAACATGAGCAAATGACTCCAAATAGATCACCAATGAATAAATGATTTTTTAGGAAGAAATGGTATTAGTTTCACATTTTTATTTAAAATAAATAAGTTATGCATTTTTAGAGATTAAAACAATTATTTTTATAATAGAAAACCACCTTTGAAACTAGTTAGAGGTCCAAATTTGTCCGAATTCGACAATTGGAGGGTGTACAGCATCTGGTAGCATCTAGTTTCATAGTTGAGAGTTGAAAATCGAACTTTGGTGCAAGTGGAAGGTTGAAAAATGCACTTTATTGTTGTTTACTTGTGTTGACATGGTCTTGGATAAAGTTGGTAGACGCATGTTATATAATTTGATGGGTTTATATGTTTCCATACCCCATATTGTTGTTTACTTTTTTTTGAACCAGGGAGCCTTTTGCTCCTCATTCCCATGCCTGCGTAGGGAAATACGGTGGGGCACCGGTATTGTTGTTTACTTGTGTTAACTTTCTTGTTGAATAAAAGATCGTGTCCTTGTAGATCTATACTGTGAAGGCTTAATAATCCAGAAATATTGTGGGTAGGGCATTTGTTTCATCCGAAGACGCGTTGGTGGGCCTCGACACCCGCCTGAACGACACAACAATGCCATCCGCACGGATGCACCCATCTTGCGTTGCTCAAAATAAAAAATCCCAGTCACTTTCCTCTCAACCGTTGCGCCCCCATTCATTCTCGAACCCACTCTTGAATCGTCGGCCTTGCCCGCACCGCCGTAGCGTACTCCACCGCGATCACGTTACCGACGGCCGAAACACGATAGCGTGCTGCACCGCGCCCGAGCGCCGTCGCCTGCCTTCCTATCTCCCTACTGCCACCGCCGAGTTCTTCGAGCCGACGTAGCGTGGTCCGCGACGACTGCTTGTAACACACCTGATGTTAAGCATCACTAAAACTTATGGTTTGTAATAACTAAATAAATGGTTCGTAAACTTATGGTTTGTAAGACTTTCGTTGTTTATTCCGATGTAATATAGTAGTATATTTGTATAAACTGTTGTAATGTTGTAATGTCTTCTGTGATAAATCCTGCTCGGAAAGATAAAGTGGATGATTCGGGATTCCCTGAGGACACCTGATAGACTACCGGAGTTGTTTGGCTCTCGTGTGCAGTAGTCAGAAGTCTATAAGACAATGACAGTCGCACGTGGGCCATATAATTCGGGTGGTTCTGTCACACTGCTCTGGTGCGGCGTTCTTCACCGCGCCCAGCAGCCGCTTGCCTGCCCCCATCCTCCCTCTCCATTGCACCCGAACACCGCTGGTTGGCTACCGCAGTTCCCCACGAGGTAGCCCATGGCCGCCGCTGCCGCCGTGTTTTAAGTTTTTTCAGGTGTTTCAGAAGTATGTTTTCAAGTATTTCATCTGGATATTGTCTATGTTGCAATGGTTATATACATATGTTGCAAGTATATGTTTCAAGTGTTTCAGTTGTTTCAGTCATATGTTTCAAGTGTTTTATCTAGATGTTGCAGAAGTATATCTGGATGTTGCATAACATGCATGTTGTAAGCGTATGTTTCAAGTGTTTCATGTGTTTCATACGTATGTTTCAAGTATTTTATCTGTATGTTATAAAAGTAGATCTGGATGTTACATGCGTTTGCAATGGCTTTCAAGTGTTTTTCTGGTGTTTTGAAATTGTTTCAGATATATGTTGCAAGCATTTCAACTATTTCGGACGTATGTTGCAAGTATTTCATCTGGATGTTGTAAAGGTAGATCTGATGTTGCACATGTTGCAGTGGGACCACATGCTGCAGTCGCCTGCCGCATTTGCTGGGGCACTGTCGAGAGCGTAGAATGTCCTTGTGTGCATGCGCGTGGAGAGCGTACGAGGCACGAGCGGTCTCCCGCGTGTTGTAGGTCGGCTGGGCGGCACGTGCGGTCCGAGTGGCGCGAGCGTCCGTCCGGACGCTAGCAATCCCCTTAATAATCGGTTAGAGGAATGGGCACCGAATGGATCACGTCTTAATTCTCTGCCCAAGCAGCATCGTGTCCTCAGTATAAACCTCTTCCTCTTGCTTTTTGTTTTACCTTTTTATGTCTGAATTCTCTGCATAGTGTTAGAGATTGTAGTGTACTCCATGTCACGATGACATGTGCTCATGTCTGTGTTATCTATAACACTATGCAGTCCAATCAGTGTTTTTAGCCTGTAATTTTGTTGCCGAATCCTATACTTGGATTGGTAGAACACTACGGTATGCTTGCGGAATCCTATGCTTTGTTCAGTAGAGCGCAGCATGACGTGCAACAGAGGGATGGAGGGAAGCGTGGGATGGGTGCAGGTGCAAACGACGACCAATGAAATGGATAGGCTGAACTAATTGATTGATTTTGTGTTGTGGCGTGCGGCCGTGCCCATCCCCACGGCGCCACGCCGCTTTTCCCCTGATCTTACGTTACGTGCATGGTCACGGGGGACGTGGTACGGTGTCACATTTTCAGGTTGAACGTGTGTTTTCGTTGTAGAAACGTGGATCAGTTTCGTTCTAACGGTAAATAATCCTTTATTAAAAAGCGTTCCACGTTTCACGACCTAATCGTTTCGGGAACTATGTGACTGTAGTTAGGTGCCTCCTGCCGAGCCGCTGCACGTCTAGCCGAGCGCCGTTCCCGTTCGGCCGCGAGCAAGGCCGTGTTTAGTTCCCCCGATGTGGGGGCGGCGGAGTCACTGTAGGTACAGTGAATGTACTGTAGCATTTTGTTTTTATTTGGTAAAAATTGTCCAAACATTGACTAATTAGGCTCAAAACATTCGTCTCGCAAAGTACAACAAAACTGTGCAATTAGTTTTTGATTTCATCTACATTTAGTACTCCATACATGTGCCGGTATTTTGATGTGATGGAAAATCTTCTTTTTACATAGTGAAATTTGGGAAGATATTTGGGATCAAGCCGGACACAAGTGGCACTGGCCGACTGCTGGCGGCACTAGAGGCAGAGAGGCGGGCGGCGCGGGCGGATGAGCCGTCGTTATCAGGACCAATACACAGTAATGACAGCGAAACTGCGGTCCCACTAGTATTTACCAGGACCAATACACAGTACAGGGCCACACTTGGGCCGTCGGTCGGATGCAATCCTATCCAATGGCACGCACGGCTAGCTCGACGAAATTGAGGGTTAACGCAATAATAACCCCAAAATAGCAAGGGAACCCGTTCACGTCATGTGCCAGATAGCGCCGCCGTGGGCGGAGGCGGAGGCGGACGACGACGAGGAGGAGAGACCGTCGTAGTCGCTCTCGGCGGGGAGGAGGCGGTCGCGGCAGAGCGGGCAGGTGGCGCGCGGGCGGACGAGCCAGGCGTCGAGGCAGGCGCGGTGGAAGACGTGGCGGCACCGCAGCTCGCGCACCTCCTCGCCGTCGCGGACCGCGGAGAGGCAGAAGGCGCAGTCCGGGTCCGGCCCCTGCCCGCCGCGGCGGTACACGGCGACGGCGAGGCGGTCGCAGTACTCGGCCGGCAGGAGCGGCGGCTCGTCGTCGTCGGGGAACACGGACGGGTACGCTCCGCCGTCGATGCCGCCGGGGCGCGCGACGCGGTAGCCGAGCATCGCGGCGCGCGTGGGCCACCAGGCCTTCATCTCCCCGCGGAGCGCCAGCGACGCCACGCGGAGGCCCGCCTCGCCGACCACCAGCAGCAGGAGCGCGCACGGCAGGGAGATGGCCGCGTACAGCACGGACGATGGTAGCGCGCCGCTGACCTCCATCTCCATGACGATCGCCGATCGCGTTCTGTAGTCCTGTCTGTCTTTGGCTGCTGGGAAGGCACAAGGCAGTGCGGGCCGTGTGGAGGCGCAACCGCCGGCGAGCGTCGAGGCGTGGGCGTCTTTGGGTTTGGGGGCGGCGCTCTGCTTCTGGCTTCTGCTCGCGGGCGGGTCGTCGGTGGGTGGGGGAACGGATGTACGTAGGCAGTGGACGCTAGCGCTGGCTGTTTTATAAGAGCAACTCGAGCGGTTTTGTATTTTTTTTATTTAGCAAAAGATGGACTTTGTCAACTCTCAAATTAAAATAGGAAGGAGAAAAAAAAGTTATCTCCAACGGTTTGGCAAAATTGACTTGCCAAAATTCAAAAAAGGAAATCCAGCGGCACGGGAGGGAAGAGCGCACGTGGAAGTAGTGCGTGAGACGAAATGCCAAGCCGATCACGAGCTTGCATATATGCCGATCCATCTCAGAATTTTGTCAAGTTAACAAAAATACAAAGCCCCATTTACCAAACCGTTAAATAGAAGTTTTATAGACTTTTTTATAAAAATAGAAACGCAAAACCCAATTGCAAAACTGTTGCAGTTGCTCGAAGAGACGAGAGACGCAGTGCTCGGCGCCGGATGCGGATAAGAGCAAAAGGCTAGCTGTCAGCCGCGGAAGAGGTACCCACGTCACACAAGTCTTCGACAAGAGGCGATAGGCCCCGTTCGCTTGTCTTTTACTTTTCAGTTTATTTTTTAAATTAGAAAAACATTTTTCTTTCATTATAAATCAACAACAGTACTTTCAAACGGACGTCGTGGGCCAAGACATGGCTGTGCATGCATCGGCCACACGTTTCCGCTCAAGCGCGAGCCTCCCTCTCCTCTCACCGTATCCGCCCCCGATCGATTCATGAACCCTTACGTCCCAAATCCAAGGAATAAAATTTGAAAGTCAATTTCCAGATCGCCACCTCCCAAAGATCGCGGCCGGCGCTGCTGCAAGATTTCCTCCTCTTCTGCGCCATTGCCTTTGAAGATTTCCGCCGTCCCCGTCCGGACGCCGCCGCTGCCCGCAAATGCAGCCTGTCCTGCAGCCAGCACGGCTCCGTCGGTGGGCGCTGCGTGCTCATGCCCGTGCATTTCCCTTGGGTGAGCACGAAGGACCATGGTACTCCTAGAAAGAATATAACTTTTATTTTCGATGAATCAACTGATTTAAACTTTAATCAAAATTGTAGTATAGGAAACTACTAACATTTATGATACAAAATTGATATCACTAATTTAATTATAGAATATATTTACCGCTGACACTATTTAATATAAGTTTGATCAAACTTGAGCTAGTTTGACTATCACAGTTTCCGCAATTACATTCTTTTTTGAAGGAGAGAATTGGTTAATACACATCGTATCTTTGTCAAAAAAAAATACAATTCTGGTGCATTCTCGATTAAAGTGCCTGAAGTTTGACCAAATATAGATGAAAATATTAATATTTATGGTACCTAAATATATTATAAAAGTATATCTTATGACAGATCTAATAGATAAATATTATTATTTCTTATCTAAATTTGATTAAAATTAGCATATTTTAACATGATACCATCTACTCTAACTATTGATTATTTTTTATAGTAAACTTGTTTAGAGATATAAATATTATTAACATTTTCTATAAATTTAGTTAAAGTTAAAAAAATTGACCCACACAAAACTCAAGCGATATTTTTTGGGGGGCGTAGAATAGTATAGTACTGTAGTAAATATTTACTCCCTATATACCCCTAAATATCTTACGTCTTTCTTCCCGAATAACTTTGGTTAAATATATATTAAAAAATATTAATATTTATGATAAATAATTAGAATAATTAGAAAAGATCTTTAAATCTATTTTTTAATAAATTTATTTACAGGTATAAATATTACACTTATCTTTTATAAATCGAGTCTGACGAACGTACCAAAACGATACTTCTAGTTAGCTAGGGACACGGAGGGAGTACGTATTCAATGCAACTAGCCAACTCCTGATTGACTAGTACGTGGCGATACAACATAGCCTCAGCCCACTAAAAATTATATTCTCTATTTCAAGTCGTAAGTCATTCCGAAAATTTTGCAAAGCATTTTAAGTTTGACAAAAAATTACAAAAAATTTATAACATTAAATAGGTGTACTAGGAGAAATTGATTCAACATCGGTTGAGATGGTTTGGGCATGTCCAACGGAGACCTCCTGAGGCGCCGGTGCGTAGTGGAGTTCTAAAGCGGGCCGATAATGTAAAGAGCGGTAGAGGTCGACCTAAACTAACTTGGGACGAGTCCGTTAAGAGAGATCTTAAGGAGTGGAATATCTCCAAGGATTTAGCTATGGACAGAAGCGCTTGGAGAGTGGCGATCAACGTGCCTGAACCGTGACCTCTTTTGTCTTGTGCCCTTTATGTCCCTTCTTGTGTCTCCCTGTTTCTCGTTTCTTTTGGGTTTCATCTCTAGCCTACCCTAACTTGCTTGGGACAAAAGGCTATGTTGTTGTTGTATTAAATAGGTATACTATGGAAATATAGTTAACGAAAAATCTAATAATATTTAGTTGATATCATAAATATTATTATTTTTATTATATAAATTTGGTCAAACTTCAATCTTTTCGACTCTCCAATGTTCTTGTAATGACTAATATTCTTAGATTGTGTTTTTGTTTTGGACGGACGAGTAATTTGCAGCCTGTTTCGCTTGAGCTTTCAGTCCCTTATTTTCAATCAGTTAACTGTATTTTTCTCTTATATAAATTAGTCGACCATATTTTTAGTCATTTATTTTCAGCACAGCGATCCAGGTGTAGGGTGCAGTACGGAGTGTGAGGTGGCCGATGAGCTACTACGGCGTGGTGCCACGGCGCGCAGGCCTCGGCCGCGTGGCGGGGGCTCGTGAGCTCGTCCGGCCACCCAGCCACGCCCGGCAGAGGACGTGCCGCGCAACGGCAACGGTGTCAGGGCCAGGCATGGGCGGGGGCGGGCGTGCAGTCCTGTCATCACCCTGTGGTCGGACGGTGCATTGTTTTTTTCTTCAAAAAAAATATTTGGACGGTGGATTATCTTGACTCTGTCAAGGCGTCAAGCGCAGAGCAGATTCCTCTGCCACCCTATAATTTTTTAATATTAATAAAAAGGATTAAAGTTTTTGTGCCCAATCCGATGGATGAAGACAGAAGACTTGACTAGTCTACGCCTTCCGGACGCCTATGCAATGCCAGTGGGGTGCAATGAATGAGGGCTGTGGTACCGGTGGACCGTGGACGGGACGATCAATGATGCGTGTGCCGTGTGCGCTGTACTAGTACTAGGCCGCGTGTTTAGATCTTAATTCTGGGGCCCAAATTTTTACTGTGTGTATTAAATACGTAATATAGCAATTCGTTTGTATTTGGTAAAAATTGTCCAAACTTTGACTAATTAGGTTTAAAATGTTCGTCTTGTAAAGTACAATAAAACTGTGTAATTAGTTTTTAATTTCATCTACATTTAATACTCCATACATATGCCGGTATTTTGATGTGATAAGAATTTTCTTTTTTATAGTAAAGTTTAGGGTTAAAATTTGACATCTAAACGGGGCTTTACATTTAGTACTCCATGTCGGGTCAACTTCACTTGATTAGCACACCCGCACTACACCTGCCGTAGCGATAGCGGATCTCGCGTCATGCCAAAATAACACATCACTCTGGTTGCTGTGGCTTCACTTTCCAACTTCAGTTCGTCACAAAAAAAAAGTACTATTGCCGTAAGTTTTTTCTAAATTGACTGACACTGTGGCGCCAGTTTTAGTTTTCAAAATGGTTCTGACATTTTTTAAGGCGACATCATTTTTGGCCTACCACAAGTTTAGAAGCAAAAAATAAAAAGAATAAGAAAATGTTTCAAAGATAGGATTTGTTGCATCATTTTTTAATTTCGAAAATGATTCAAAAAATAAGTTTTCAAGATGACTATGCCACCATTTGTCACGACATTATAGCATGCTAAACCAGCAGAGCCCACTCCCTAAAGACCAGCACCGAGCCAGCACAACCACGTCTTTAATCTCCATTCTCTATTATTTGTCTATTTAACAAGACAAAAATTATCTATGTACAACTCCCACAATGGTGCCAGGAAGGTAATGGAAAAAGGGAGGAAAATTTCCTGGGCAGCCACAACACAAGGTATGGGCAGGGGGGTATACCAAAATCTGCACATGTCTACTCGAATCATTACTTCTCCGCAAAGAAAAAGAAAACGCTACTTCCTCCTTTTCTGGGGCGACCACCAAAAAATTTCATGCCAGGCTCAGATCTACTTAGTCTCAGCCTTGGTATGACTTGCGGCCACCGCCACACTGCTGCTACTGATGCGAGTTCCTTTCTCCGCCGTCTCTCGGGCTTTCTCATTTACCTTGTTGAAGTCTTCTAGGGTCCGGAACTCCTCCCTCAGGAGCCTCTCCAGCTCTGGAAGTTTATCTACTGGTCCGCTATCTGGATTTCGGTAATGGTGAAATGCCCTGGTGCAATTAGAAAAAATCAATGTCAGTGACTATCATGTGCTCAAATCAGACAAGTTCCACTCCAATTTGCAGAATCCATTATCAAGTTGGACACTTTCATGTACAAACTGCATGCATAACAATATATAGAAATTGAATGAACTGCATGCGTGCAGCTACTCGTAGGGTGTCACTATAACAGTAAGTTCACATGTAATCGTAGAGTTTCAGCAACAGAATGCTCCTTCGCTAAAGATAAACAAATAATCTCCAGCGACAGTTTCACAAAAGAGGAATGCAAACAAATAAAAAGATAACACATACCAGTATTTTTCGAGTCCATAAAGATCGCCATTACGGTAGAATTCTAAAGTAAGCTTCTGGAAATCTTCATATACATTGGGTTGGAAGTTTTTCTCCAAACCATAACTGCAAAAAACAAAAGGTAATAATTGATGCTGCTCTATTGCAAAATGCACTCCCTCCATAAACTTTTTTAAGGCGCACATGCATATTAAGATTCAAACTTTAAAAACTTTGACCAATAATTTAGTTAAAAAAATTTTAACTATTACAATACAAACTTAATACGGTTAGATTTGTAATCAAATATACTATCAATTATCATAAGTTTATAACCCTTAACAATATAAAATATAATAAATAAATGGTCAAAGTATAATTTAGGAGACCGTGTCATATCAAGTCGCGCCTTATAAACGATTATGGAGGTAGTACTGATCAAATAAGATGCTGCAAAATGCAAATAAGCGGTAATTGGAACGCTATTCTTCAAACTACGATGTCCATACCTATAAAATCTGAATAGACACTCGAGACCATATCTGTAGCTCGCTTCAGCATCCTCCAGTGCCAATTGCTTAAAATGATTGTACATATCTTCGTTAAAGTTATCTCTTAGATAGTATGACCAAAACCGATACAGTGAGTTCATTTGCTGCAGACCATTGAAAGCACACATGTCAATAGTAATGAAAAATATTACTTTTCAGTTAAAGAACAAGGGCACATGTAGTAATAATCATAAGTCTCCGATGGTCCAACTGACATAATCACGAAGACAATGTAATGACACGTATAGATTAAACCTAATTAGCTTTATGCTTTTTCACTAGTTAGTGTTTACAAAGATACGACTGCCAGATAAATATAGGAGAGAACTGTACCTCACTCTGGCCAGTGCCTAATTTCTTACGCTCCATAAGGCATTGATTTTTGAACTTATTGTACCTTCACTCAAAACAAGAAGGTTGATATATATATAAGAGGAAATGGAACGGAGGAGAACAGATGAATAATGTTTAAAGAACATTAACTTATAATACACTTCCACGCCATAAGACATTTACCTTTGCTGCTGGAGCTTATTCTTTTCTAAAAGATGAAAAGTAAGATGGTGAGATTGTGGAGAAGATTTGGGCACAGATCCAACAGGCGAGCTCCCAGTAGGAATTCCATGAGGAGATGAACTCAGCTTTGAGCTTTTATAACTAGACAGCAGTGTAATAATCAAATCAACAGCAATTTGACACAGCAATTAGGTAGGTTTTACTGAAGTAGACAAGGATTAATTGTTGACCCACCTGTGATTTTCTGGAGTAGATCCATAGAAATATCCAACTGAATTGCCTGGAGGACTTTCTGATACACCACCATATTGATCAGGATTATTCACAAAATTACCAGCAAAGAACCTCTGTTTACGTGAGCTGTGCGCTTTTCTATTGCCTCTACTTTGGCACCTACGTGGAATGGGCTGTCCAGCTTCTTCAGTACCATTAGTCCCAGTGCCAATATGATTCCCCTTTGAACCACTGGTTGGTTTAGAATCAACATCTGCAGGATCAGCCTGGGAACTTCTTTGATTATCAGTGCGTCGACCATGAAGTTTCTGAAGTCAG
Source organism: Saccharum hybrid cultivar R570 (assembly GCA_038087645.1). Lineage (NCBI taxonomy): Eukaryota > Viridiplantae > Streptophyta > Magnoliopsida > Poales > Poaceae > Saccharum > Saccharum hybrid cultivar. The sequence continues at coordinate 21,440,897 of JAQSUU010000106.1, read as the reverse complement.
AATTAATAGTACAATATTAGGATGGGAATAGAACAAAAGGTAGAATCTAATACCAAATAGAAGATCATCGTATACAAACCGGAGTTTCATAATGCCCTCTAAGAGAAGCAAAAAAGCTAGCTAGTAAAATTAAGCTCAGACACTCAAGACATTCAAGCCTGACCTCAAGTCAGCTTGATTCAGATGCAGCCCCATAAGGAATACACTTAAGTTTCCAACACACTTATTTCAATGACTCAAAATTTAAATAAGCAAACATTTGAATCAATCCAACAACTGAGTGTCGCGGAAATGCGTATGTTGCGATGGATTTGTGGTCACACAAGGATGGACCGAGTTCGGAACGATGATATACGTGATCGTCTAGGGGTAGCACCAATTGAAGAAAAGCTTGTCCAACATCGGTTGAGGTGGTTTGGCCATGTCCAAAGGAGACCTTTAGAGGCACCAGTGCATTGTGGAGTCCTAAGTCGAGATATCAATGTGAAGAGTGGTAGAGGAAGACCGAAGCTGACATGGGGGAAGGCAATAAAAAGAGATTTGAAGGGTTAGGATATACCTAGAGATCTTTGTTTGGATAGGAGTGCTTGGAAAGCAGCTATTGACGTGCCTGAACCGTGACTTGGGGCTCATGTTGGGTTTCAACTCTAGCCTACCCCAACTTGCTTGGGACTAAAAGGCTTTGTTGTTGTTGTTGTTGTTGTTTGTAAACATTTGAATCAATAATACAGAGTCCAAGACTCAAACAGCAATATGGAACACAATTGAAAAATTGTCTATTGCTACCAATAAGTTTACCTGGGAGCTGACACTGAAGGTTACAAAACACCTTGCAACTTTTCATACATGAGAATTTGAAATAATGAGCTTATAATTTTGTGACGGAAGCATTTGCTCAATTTACCATAAATACAAGGATAAATGAATCTGGTAAGTAGGTAGTATTAACTGGAGCAGAACCACCAGCAATCTATGTTCTCACAGACGTGTTAGAGGTGTTAACTGGGAGGTAACTTCGTTATAAGAACCAAATAGTCTTTTTTCAGCCAATCAATTGTTGGTTAACAGGCAAATGGATAGCATGACAATGTCCGATGAGCATTGGCCAGTGGCATATAAGGAATTTCCCCACTTTGTAATGCTATGAACGTAACACATCACCTCATAGCAGTATAAGGCATCACTTATTCTTGAAGCTTCCTCAGTTGAAAACGCCTGTGGTAAACTTCTGCGATTTTTGTCATCCTTTTCTAACTTAGTATCCTGTGAGATACAAAATTGAAACAATATCTCAGTGAAATGTTCTCAATGTCATTAAATGATACAGCTTAGCACTAGCTCATCACAAGTTCCATATCTCAGACATCAACTTGATCTGCAAAATACTTTGGACACCAAATTGTATTGTAAAAACTAATGAAGAAACATAGGGATCCCAGTGTTTACAAGGATGTTGCCTTTCAACTGAAAATAATTTCAGCATGCATTATAAATGCACTTTATTGAACTGTTAGCGGTTCTCTACCCACCAGCCCCAGGCCCAAGCAAACATACAATACAACTCACTGCATGGTTTGGAAAAAAAAACAGAAGAAATTAACAATTAGCTAGTCATTACTCAAGGCCAATAAGCCATTCTATAACAAATAAGCATGATTACGGTGACTAAATACATGTAAGACACCAAAAGTATCTCAATCACACAAGTCTGAGCTAAACCCTTAAAGGCCTGTTTGGATATGGGGTAATCAGAATCCAGATCCAGCCGTTAGAATTTAGGGAAGCTTTAGTTTAAAAATCCTATAAATCTCTGGTGCAATACCACTCCTCCAAACAGGACCAGCCCCAAGAAAGTTTTTTAAAATCTTATAATTGTCAGCAGAATAAATAAAAAGGCTCTGCTCATCAAAGCGTGAAATGCACATCAGAAGTCTAGATATACTATCAAAGATAACTGAACAAAAATACTGTCCAATATTGTCAACTTAAGGAATGCTATCTAATGAGTCACCCATTTGCACCAACACTATCAAATATGACAAGTTAACCTCCAACTAGTCAGTGGCAAAATAAATAGATAAATATTACATATGTTAAAGAAAATTATAATCTAGAGCTTCAACAAGCAAGTGCGTAGTTTTTGGCCTGCTACGCTGTGACATTTGTGCAGTATGGCATTACATATAGCCACTCAACAAGTAATTGTACTGTTTGGTCCACCACAAATTTTATTGAAGAACAATTCTACTAATAAACTATGAATGTGCCCTCCTTAAGGGCACCAATAGGCAATGCAATTACAAAGAGTGGCATGAATGCAAATATCTTAAAACAGGCAAAACAACGGACACAAAAGGGTTAATTGACAATTCTAGATTTGGTAGCACAGGATAGATGTGATATGAAAAGGATGCATCAAATAAAAGAGTATTGTATGTGTATACAGGGTCTATATTACAATGAACTCCTAACCTGATTTACCCAAAACCATTCGATCATTGTCCATATTAAGAAACCTATTAAGTTGCATGCACCGACCAGTTCAACCCAAAAGCTTAAGCTGATGGGAAGAGGTGGGCAATTCACTTATATTCCAACACTCCCCCTCACGTGGAGGCTCCCCTCAGGCCTCAGACGTGGAATAGGAGCGAGCAACAATTATTTTATTTAATTGCGCTAACCAGGATTCGAACTCGAGACCTCTGACTCTGATACCATATTAAGTTGCATGCACCGACCAGTTCAACCCAAAAGCTTAAGCTGATGGGAAGAGGTGGGCAATTCACTCATATTCCAACAAAACCAACAGAGGCTAACTCAAGTGCATTATTGGTTATGACAGCAAGAAACAGGAAAGTTAGGCATTATATCATTATATAAATAAAGCAGGATGCACAAAATTATGTAAGTCCAACCTGTGTGACAATCATTAGCCTGCTAACATCTTGATCATCAACAAAAAAGTCCTCATCCTCATCATTGCTCCTGCTTGAAACAGAAATATTGCAAAAGAAAATCATTAATGCATGCACAAATTCTAGTCCCTGTAGCATAGGAGATGTGCAATGGAGCACAACAGGAGAACTACTTTGAGCTATACACAAATGTTGTCAGCCTGACTTTCTGATCTGTATGGTAAGACATGATATCTAGTATGACAAATTTCTTTCTTTTTTTTAATATGAAGATGTTATATACCGTTCTACAATGGAAGCAGACCATTAGTTGCTGGAAAAAATATTTTATGCATAATGCAACTAAAACATAATATTTTAGTGAAATACTGACATTAAATATGGCTACCGTATATTTTTCTGACATTTCAATAGCAACTTAAGATTTCTCCTTGTGGCTTTGCCACCTAGTTTGTCATGATTGAAAGTGACAAACAAGTACATGTATAACAGTAACATATTATATACTATTTAAAAGGTGTATTATTATTATCTAAAGTGTATACTGTATAGCACCTTTTGTTCCAAAAGAAAATACAAGTGCGCAGCTTACATGGATAAGGAAACATTTGCGCACATCTATCACACATAACTATGGGTGGGCGGGTGGGGTGGGGGTGGGGGTGGGGGTGGGGGGAGGCAGCAAACATCGAATGACCATCAGTAGGCTAAGGGCATGTTGGAATTTCTTGCCCAATGCCCACCCTGCTTTGTCAAGAAAAAGCTAGGTAGCATAGCCCATATGAATAATAGCTAAAGGAAGCAAAGTTGACAAGGCTTAGGGTATGTTTGGTCTGCTACCAAATTTGTCACCTCTTAGGTTCTTAGCCAAGCCAAATTTCGGCTGCTAAATGGCCCAGGATTTGACAAACTTTGGCCATCAAAATGAATTAAGGTGGCCAAAGGAGAAGGCTAGCAAACCAAACTTTTGCATTCAACCAAAATGGTGGCTAAAATTGGTGAAAGTAGACAAAATTTGGCTTGGCCAATTTGGGCAAACTTGCACCAAACCAAACACAACATAAGTATTTAGTTATTCTGCCTTGAGAAGGGAAAAATTGGCTACCACATCCACATGCATACACACCTAGAAAAATAATTAATAAACCATGAAAAATTGATCTTATACCAATTATAATTTACCTTTTATGTGAATGGAGGTCATCACGTGAATGGTCCACATGTTCCAGTTCCAATTCCTCATCAAGCAAGAAAGTGCTCTGGTCACCACCAAAGCTAGAGAAGTCACTTGGGAAACCATTAGAGAAACCTCTTTCAGTCTGAGCATCAGGTACACTTATCTTCGACCTCACTTTCTGAACTTCACCAAATCTAAAAGAAGATTCATGTTTGTGTGAAAGGTGTGCAGAAAGGTTCTTAGTCTTTTCATCAATACTGATGACAGAAAAGTCCTTATTCAATGAATAACCATGTGAATCTTGCACTTGTTCATCAATAACTTTTTCCTCGATACCAATATCTGTATTTCTAATATCTTTAGATTGACAATGCTTCTTTTGATCTTCAGAATAAGCATCCTTATTTGAAAAGCCACCAATGTTCTTCTCACCCACACTGCTATCCATACTGGCAGATGATGGGCTCGCAACAGATGTACCAGAAAGCAAGACCCACTTTGACCAATCAGAACGCCTTCTAATCTTCTCATCCTGGCAGTAGACAAGCAAATGTTAAGGTAAAACCAAATACCTAAACAGAACATGAAATTCGAACAATGACAATTAAAATAACATTGCAACCTGAACTTCTAGAAGACTTGAGCTTGCCAGTGCATCTAATATCAGGTGTATATCCTCGGTCATTTTCTTAAGCTGCAAATAAGAAGAAAAAACAAAAGAGTTGTTTCCTAGCACAAGGGCAAAATAATAGAAATACAACATTGAACAATCTGGAAAGAAAACATACTCTCTTGAAATCTGCAAGTTTTGAAACTGGAACCCAACCAAGCTCATCCATTAAAGATTTCAAGAAATCATCATGCTCCAGATTTGTATCACTGAAAAAAAAAAATGATTGAATCAACAAAAGATTCCATGCCACAGTTGTGCTAAAAGAACATTTAGTCACTCCTGATGTTATCGAAACATATAAGATCGTCTTAAATTGTAGGCTGTATTGGTATTTGCATGCATGTTGCATAATGACAATACAACAGTGAAGTATGGTGCAACATCAAACATAACTTTTTAAGATCATGTTTCTGACGACCGGCAAATATTCAATTAAAATAAACTATTTGGCACCGCTACCCAGCACCCACAAAAATTAAATGAGAATGTATCAACACATTGCTACAAATCCACATGCCTATTTTTATAGGTATCATGCTTTCTTATAACTTCAAAAGAAGATAATAAGAATTTACCTGAAGTAGTACTCCACTTGAGTTAGTATATTAGATCTTAACTCAGCAGCTTCTGGGGATAAAACAGGATTAGGAGCTGGTTGATTTTGAATGTAGCGTGGTGGACCTCTCATTGAATCCATAGGTACAGCGGGCATGTAATAATACATGGGAGGGATAGGCCCTGAGTTTAAAGCATTCATCAATATTTGAAACCTAAAAAAATCCAAATTCCAAACATGTCATAACTGGTGAGTAGAGCATTACCAGGATATGGTGGTCCATTGATGTATCCAAGAGGTACCATTGGTCTGACAAAAGCTCTTGGCCCAAGACCTTGTGGTAAGCTTGTGTTTTCTCTAGTACCAAACATCTGAGGATTTTGCCAAGCCTGACCATAATGGCCAGGGCCTTCAGGACCAGGATGGGGCCTAGTGCCATGAGTGCCAACAGGAGGCCGCCAAAGATGAGGATCTCCTCTTGGATGTGGCGGCATTGGCCTGTTACCTTCATGGGCACCAACTTGATCTACTGGAACAAAAGGAGGCACAGAATTCTCATAACTGGACTTTCCAACATGCCGGTCATGATTCGGGACAGGGATAGGAAATGGCTGGTAAGAATATTCTTGTAGTATCATTGGACTGGGAACCACAGGGTAAAAAATGGGTTGCCCTGGATGTTGGGGATAATGCATTGGTGGAGGGTATGGTGCACCATTAGCAGCAGGAAAACGTCTCCTGGGCCCATTTCTATGATGGGCTTGGTTATTTCTGTTGGGATTTCCATTTCCATGGCCATCAAACTTGTGCATACGATTAGCCACCTGAAAATGTTTGCCCATTTTTATAAAACTGAAGCAAAGTATGAATAAAGCAAAGTATGAATAGTAGATGGAAAATGCACATAGGATCTAACCTAGGAAGAGTGACTCTAATCCTATATGCATCAGTAATAGAAATGCTATAATGTCCTTACAAAAACCAAAGAAGCGCCACAACTTTTAGTGTGATACAGAGATGTAATGAAGCAAAACCAAACCAAAAAGGATTGAAATGTTTATGCAGTAGAGGAAGGGAAGAATGGGAATTGCAAGACCTACCACAATGTCTATCAGACTTCAGAATGGTGTTTTGCATCAAAACTGTTCAACAGGATACTGGGTAAAAGTCTAGCACATTCAGAACAAGTTCCAATTTGGACAGGGGGTCCCCAAATGAGGCATGCCATGCAAAAGAATACTATCTAACTACAAAGACGATGCTTCAGCACTCAGCGGTTCAGATAGGCGACAAATTTGAGTTACCATGACAAGTGTAACATACTTCAAACATAGCGCAACCTGGTCAGCTGGAACCCGGCATCTAATATGAACGCATTGGACCAAAGGCTGGAACTACTATAAAAACAGCTATCCGTTACTACTCGCCAACGAATTGACAGACACCTACATTCAACCAGGCAGCACAAAAAAGGTAATAGCTACCCATATCCACGGCCGCGAGCAACCGCTAGCATTTTCACCAAAAGTGCCTTAAAGATTAGCTACGCCAAAATAGACACAGACCCAGTGAACAATAAAACTATACATATGAGCATATCAGAACCAGGGGACAGATAATACCTGCGAAGAAGCCGACGGCGGAGTGGGGCCCTGCGGCCCCTTCGCGAAATCGCTGCCAGCAGCATTGCCCGCCGCTGCCTTCGTGGGGGGCTCCGAGGCAACCTTCTGCCTCGCCTCCTCGAGCGCGGGCCAGGATTTGGCCCCCATAACGGCCGCCTCGCCGGACTCCGCCGGAGGTGGTGTGTTCTTCCTCCATGGCGATGCGCTAGCCCCGACTCCGGCGCCAGCCGGATCCGCTGCCTCTACTGCCGCCGCGCCGGCGCCGCCCGCATTCGGCTCCTCCATTACAGACGCCAACGCACAACAGCAGTACCTGCTACCTGGCTGCCGCGTTTCTCCCCGCCGCCGCCGCCGCCGCCGCCGCCGCCACCGAGAGCGCGAGACACAGGAGCAGGATTCGGGAGAGACCAGCGAGCGATTTCTCTTACTTATCGTGCGTCCATGAAGGCGCCGGCGACGACCACGGCGACGAGGTATGGGCGGCGGCGGGGTAGGGTTTTGGCCAGAGAGATGGGCGACTAGGGTTTTTGGGTGGAAGTGAGAAGGCGAGGGCGAGACCGCGAGAGTGAAACACAGCAGAGACCGAGACTCCGAGAGGGACAGCCGGACAGGGGGTGTGGACTGGGAGAAGGCTGTGTGCGCGTCTCTGCGTGCGTGGAGCGCGTGAAGAGACAGGAGAGAGATGGAGAGGGGTGGCCGGGTGGACGGGCGCCGCGGGCCGGGAGTAGGGAACCGACGGGCAATGGCTGCTGCCAGCCGGCCGGTGCCGGGACTGCGTGCCTACGGCGGTTTTGTCCGGAAACCCGGATGTTTTGGTGCTTGTCGCGTGGGCTGTCAGCGGCGGACTGCAAACCCAACCAGTACACCACAATCCTGCGGCGGCTGGCTCGGACGCTGGCAGGAAGATGTGAGAAGCCTCTCGCGTAGTAGTGATTATAGAGGTAAAACGAAGCCGAGTGATTTACTATGATTACACTTTAACAAAAAATTGCTAAATTTATTCTAAAAAAACTAAATTTAGTCATGCTTCGCAGCGGAGCTATAAATCAATGATAATGATACGCCACGGAACGTCCGTCGACCTGTGCTGCCCACTGCGCACCACGGGCCTTCACCCGTATCGCCCGCCCGCGACACGCACCGCGCACCCAACCCACTCCGCCTCGCTCGCTCCCTCTCGTCGTGCGCGCAGCCTGCTCCCACCCGTCGTGCACGCCGCCTGTCTGGCTAAGCCAAGGCCAGTGCTAGTTGTGCTCAGCTGCTCGCACGCCGCCGCTAGTGCTGGTGCTGGTGGCGCTCGCGCGTCGCCGCTTGTTGTCGGCTCCCACCCGACATTTTGAATCGATTGGCCTCGACCTTCCTATGTTGCAAAATGCATGTTTCAGATGTTTCATATGGATATTGAAATGGTAGTTTCCGGATGTTGCACATGTTGCAATGGTAATAGACGTATGTTGCGGGAGTTTGTACAAAATGTTTCATCTGTTTCAGACGCATGTTGCAATGGCTATGTTCTAAATGTTTCATCTCTTTCAGACGTATGTTGCAATTGTTTTATCTGATTGTTGCAAAAGTAGATCTAAATGTAAGGTTGTTGAGTGAGAAAGAGAGAGCTAGCATGAGAGTCATAGCGGCATTGATGTGGGGAGGAGGCGTGTAACACCTCTGGTGTTACGAGCTTACTTAGCACTGCGGTTAAGGCCTGAGAGAAATTATTAAAATAAGTTCCTCGGATTTTAAATGTTAAACTCACACAAAATGATAAATGTAAATCCTACATATTTCACTTTTATTGTGGAGAAAAACTAAACGAGCATTGAAAGTTAGTCTATGTTATGTGAAAATATGCTAGAAGATCCTAATAAGAAAAATGGAATAAGTTGTTGTAATGGTTGGCATGAAAAGCAATTTCTAAACAAAGGTGTAATATAGCTTATGACTAAGAAGTGCCATTTTTGAGTGAAATACATTGAGCAAAATAATCAAATAGAGCTCGAATGTTTTGCCTTTACGAGTTAGTATAAAGCATGGATTATCACATGGGATATTTGTTAGTTGAAATTAATAAGGTTTAGACCTTTTAAAAATTGTGCTTAAAGTACTAACGGACGTAGGTCCTAACCGCACTCATGAATTCTCGTCTGTATTAGTGATGGCAATGCCATTTTGGCATTTAAATTTCAAACAAGAATACTCAAGCACTAATGTCGTGTTTTTACTTTGTAGTCGCATCTTAGTGAGTACTTTGTAAGAGTATATTGGTTGTCCTTATTAGAGTCCGCTGGGCCACTAATTAAATTAGTAAAGGTAGTTAAGACCACCTCTGTCCAGCCCGGTTCGCGCTCTGGAACGCAGCCTAACAAGCCCTGGTTGGCGTCCATGTTTCTCCCTCTCAGGTCACTCGTTGGCCATGGGGTTTGCTTCATTGGATAGTTGGCAGTATCGGCTTCTGGATAAGGGCGTTGAGCTAGAACAGGATCAAGCTGTTGATTAGCTTTGGCACGTTTTAGAATTCGTGCTTGCTTCGGTTTTAGCCTTTCGGGCTCTGGGCGTGGTCACCGAGCGCGCGTGTGCTGCTAGGCCGGGCTCGATCTGGGTTGTGGCCGCTGCCCCGCTGGACGGCCGCTGCAGCTGCCGGCTGTGCGCCTGGTCCAGCCGGCCACGGCGATCCCTCTGCCAGGCTTCGGTCTCTGCTGTCCCATAACGCAACCGTCTTGCCGCCCTTGCGTCACAGCAAGTCGAGTCGCGCCCTGGGCCGCGCACTGCTGCCCGCTGTCGTATGCTGCTGCCGCACGTAACCATGTTTGGCCGCTGCCGTCTGCGCTGGGCTGTGCGCCGCGCGGTTGCCGCCACGCTAAGCTAGTCCCACGTGCCTCATCGCTGTCTTAATGTGCCGTGGTCGCTACTGCCTCGCAGCGCTAGCCGATGCCACCGCGTGGGCCACTACCGTGTCGCTCACTGCTCAGACCGAGTCAACCCATCCAGCACTTCCGGACCCGCTCCGCTCTCCCTGCGCGCTCATTTATGAAGGCCACCAAGTTGATTGGACTCGACGCGCGTCCTCGCTGTGATCATGGACGACCGGCCAACGTTTGCTCCCCCGCGCGTGCCGGGTTCGGAACTCTCTCACCTCGATCCATTAAAGCTCAAGTCGTCGTGTCTATAGTTTCGCTATGAAGTCTCCTAGCAACTCGACCCGCACACTCTCTCACCTCGATCCATTAAAGCTCAAGTCGTCGCGTCTATAGTTTCGCTATGAAGTCTCCTAGCAACTCGACCCGCACCCAGGCACGGTCAGGCTCTGTCGTCGGCCAATTTTGAGTTTGCCCGCCGTTGGTCGAGTTCGCCGCCGTGCACTGGCGTTTTGGGGGTAAGGCTCTCGTGGCCGGTAGCAATTCTTGGCACCAGTAGTCTCGCCTTGATCCTCTCTATCGGGTGCTCACCCTATTTTGGCCAGGGCGTTCGTCGTCGGCGAGGTGACGCGTCGGTGTCTGCCTCAGAGCGCCGCTGCCCTGACTGCGTGCACGTGGCCGAGCCACCTCGGCACCTCTCCGCCTCAGCCATCGCCTTGGCGAGCACTACGGTGAGCCGCTAGTGCTTCTCAGTTATTTTTACTCGTCCGAAAGGCCGTAGCATCGACGGAACGGGTGCGCCGCCGTGGTAGTTGGTCCGCCGCCGCGGGCAGCGCGATAGAGGTCACCATTTAGCTTCCAATCTCCGCTTTGGGGTTCGCCCTGGCTCCGCGTTGCTCGTTGGCCCACTTAGTGCGTCGTTGCAGCGCCAGCGTATGCAGGGGTGTTGGGGACTGCCCGTTGTGAAGGTGATTTGTTCCAGGGATCTTAGTGCAAAACCTGTGTCTGTTGGAATAGCGTTTTACGGTGTCACTCGATTATCCAAAAGCGCGAGTACCTTTTCGTAAAATCGCAAGCACGTGCGGGCTTTCTGGGCTTGGGCCGTGGTGGGCCGCCTTGACGCGCGCGGCCGCGTCACGCGTTGGGCTGCTAGGCCAGTTTGGGGGCCGCCAGCCTTTTCCCTTTTCTAAATGCTTTTCTAATTAGTTCTAAGTTTAACTTGTAAATTCAAAATCTAAATGTGTAGAAGTACAAAAATTGTGAAACCAAGTTTGTTTAGTTTCTAAAATCATGATCTATCTACTGGTATAATTTGTTCGCGTGGTCTCATGATTTTTTTAGAAGTTCTTTAATTAATTTGAGAAGCTTAATATTGTTAACATATGAACTTGTAGTAATTTTTATGGCCAAAGGGTGATAGTGTTAGCTTTGAAAATTTTGTGGTAGCCTCGTAATGTTATTACATGCTCTCTGCAATTTTTGTAGCTCCCGAACAATTAGTTTGCTTAATTAGTTAATGATCCCTAGTTAGAGTATAAATATTAAATCGATGAAATAAATAAAGCAACACTTTGGGTTCTTATGACAAAAATACTTGTTGGGTAAATCATATCTTATTCAACCACATGGGTATGTAGTCTAGTACATTAGAGTTAGCTCGTGAGCTTGCGAAGTGTATCGTGTTCTTCTAGTTGCAATTATCGTTGTCTATTTACGTCTTTGCATTGCATCCACGAATGTCATAATAGGAGCGATGATGGATCGTGGAGTCATCCGAGGTAGCAGAAAAGATGGTGCCTTGGTGATCGTGTCATCATGGTGGAATGCTAACTTTGGTTAAATCATACACAGGCAAGCCCCGGTGCATAACCCCTATTATTATACACTTTAATTTATGCTTGTGCATTAAGTTTAAAGGAGTTGAATAAAACCCACTTACATATATATATATATTCATATGAGTCTTACTAGTATGATAGGATCGTGTAGCGCGCTATGCTATAGGATTCCGGTAGAAGTCGAGTGATTGCTAGTCACTCGCGAGAGATAGGAAATATATTATTGTTACTATTATCATGTTACTATCTCATGGAATATAAATATATATGAATAATTGGAGACTGGGCGGAACGGGTTGGATGGACTTGGATTTGGTTGGGCAACAGAGCGGGGTTCTGATTGCATTTGTTCCGCCTATGTCGATTAAAGAACGTTCGTTGCATTGGATTCTATAGTCAGGTCACAGACCTACTTGTCCCGAGCATATACTTGCTTATAGGAGCGGGAAGACTTGTTTCTCTCTTGTCATGGGTTCCAACTCTTTTCGGACTGGCTTTTTTGGTGGTTATATATAGTAGGTTGAGGAGGTCTAAGAACCATACTAAGGGCGGGCCTGCAGTGTTGGGGGCTTAGAGTCCAAGCTTGGACGGGGACTTGAACCCCTTAACAGGAGAGGAACGGGTTGGTCTTGCTTGCGCCTGAGGTACAAGCAAGACGTGTGTTTTCGGGGCACCCAGCTGGGCACATTGATTCGTGAATCGCCGTCAACTTGACGGTATGACATGACTATAATCTGGCATCGTAGTAGAAACTATGGAAGATGGTAAAATGGTTCTGATTGCTTACCACCTGCTTGAAAGTAGCCTTGGTGCTTACATAGAATAGTCGGTTAATGAATTGATTATGACTGCTAATAAAAGAAATATAAGAATGCACATTTAATAATGCTTCTTGCAGATGCAATAAACCCACAAGTCAGAAAGTCTTGCATAATCCTTAGAGTTTTTTTTTCTTTCCTCCTGATAGGTAAGTCTTGCAGAGTACAATTGAGTACTCAGGGTTTTATTCCCCCTGTTGCAGGTGACAGGCGTTTTTTGAGTTGACATTTATGTGTGTGGAAACCTTCTGGTGGGCTTAGCGAGGATTTCCTTTACGATACGGAGTAGAGTTTATTTAACAAAAATCCCACCAAAAATTTTCCAAAGAAAATACTTGCAACTTGTTACTATTTCATGCTTTATAAAAGCTCATCATGTTAATGTTTAACTTATCGTTCAATTGTTTCATTTTCGCTGAACTCTGATAATATTTTATATTTCGCTGTTATAATCAAATAATGAATTACTCTGATGTTAAACTAAAAGTGATGTAAGAAATGACAAGGATGTTGTTGAATGGTCGAGATGGCGGACTAGAGGGGGGTGAATAGTCCTTTCTAAAATTAATCGCGTCAGCAAACCGAAACAAATGCAGAATTAAAACTATCGGTCTAGCCAAGACTACACCCCTCTATCTAAGTTCACAAGCACCTCACAAAGATCCTAATTATGTAACTAAGGTGCTTTCCTTACCAAGAGCTCTCCTAAATAATTCTAGAGTAAGGTCACACAAACCTATGCACTAGTACTTTAGCAAAGCTGGGGAGCTCCTACACAATTCTAGTAAGCAAAAGCACGAAGCCACCTATGCTCACTAGCAATGCTCAATAGCAAGGCAACTAATGCCAAACTAGAGAGCGCAAATTACTTAGCTACACAAACTAAGCAATATGACTAACAAGGTTATACAAATCAAATTAGCCACGCAACGGGAGCTACTTCTATGCTACACAAGCAAGAAGGTAACTAGCTAACTACACAAGCAAACTAGTTACAAGAGCAACTACACAAGCATAAGTATATGAATGTAAATATAAGCTTGTGAATCAAAAGCAGACCACCGAGAAGATGTACATAATGTTGACACGGCGGTTTTTCACCGAGGTTCACTTGGTTGCCACCAAGCTAGTCCCCGTTGTGGCGATACATCCACTTGATGGATCACGAGCTAATTGACTATCAAGAGTCAAACCCTCAGCGGGTGCCGCACATCCACTCTTAAGATGGGGATCCTTCAAGCCACGAGCTTTACTAGAGTTGCTCTTCGCGATCCCCGCGGGGTGAGCACAATTCCCCTCACAAATCCTCCTCCGGAGCCACGCACAATCTCCACGCGTGCTTCAACGGAGTCGCAAGCCACCAAGCCGTCTAGGAGGTGGCAACCTCCAAGAGTAACAAGCATCACCGGCTTGCAACTCGATCACCTAGTGCCACTTGATGCAATCCTCACGATGCAACGCACTAGAATCGCTCTCTCACTCGATCGGATGATCACTATCAAGCTCAAGTGAGTTAGAGGGCTCCCAAGCACACCAACACAAGCCACCAAGGCCTAAGGGTGCTCAGCTACCGGCCAAGGCCGGCCACAACATCTATTTATAGCCCCACAACGAAATAGAGCCGTTAGTCCCCTCGCTGGGCAAGTTTCGGGTCGACCGGACGCGCCGGTCGAACTGACCGGACGCGCAGGTCAGTAGCGTGCTCCAACGGCTAGTTTTCGTGCGTATAAACTTGTATTGACCGGACGCGCAGGTCACTAACAGGACTGGACGCGCAAGTCGCAGAGAAACAGCGAACAGAGAGGTTCCAGCAAGCTCCCGACGCGACCGGACGCGTCCTGTCATCACTGACCGGACTCGCTGCAGCGTCCGGTCACTTTCGCCCACGAAAAACATTGACCGGACGCGCTGACCGGACGCGCAGGTGCTAACCGGACGCGTCCGGTCATGAGTCCGGTCACAGATGAAAGGTCCTTGTTTGGTTTTGGTAATTGAGTGACAACTTAGGTGGACTAATATGTGGTTATGTGAGATACACAGGAGATTAGTCCACAGGTAATGATATCATGGAGGAGCTCATTGCATATGAGACATGACATTGACTCATGTGACCAAGATGATGAAGACCAAGATGAGGCTTGGCTCGATGGACCGGTTGTGAGGGTGAAGGGCAAGTCGAGGCTTCGAAGCGAAGGGCCATGCGATGGTGAAGCTTGAGCAAGACTTGGCACCGATGGACCGATGCAACAGTGAAGAGCAAGTGAAGTCAAGGTCGATGGATCGAGACGGTCATGTGATGATGTCATGAAGGAGCTTAATGCACATGAGACATGACATGGAGTCATGTGACCAAGGTGGAGAAGATCAAGATGAGGCTTGGCTTGATGGACCAGTTGCTAGGGTGAAGGGCAAGTTGTGTGATGGCTTGGCGCCGAAGGACCGAGGCAACGGTGAAGAGCAAGTGAGGTCAAGATCGATAGACCAATATGGTCACGTGATGATATGAAGTGGATCATATCATTTGTGATATGGTTGGTGCATGTGTTGCATCAACGTCAGAGGAGATGGAGTGGATTGCGCAAGGCAAAGGTATAACCTAGGGCATTTCCATTTCACCGGTCATAGGTGTGTAGAGAAGTTTATGACCGGGTTTTTAGGATAGATGGCCGTACTATCAAGAGGGGCAATCTTGTTTGCATATCGGTCATCTAGTGCCACTTGAGCGATCTAACTTTGCATACGTGTTAGGATCGAGTGGCGAGGCAAGTTGAGTGCCTAATTCCTTCGAAGAAAATGTTTGTGAAAATGCTAACACACGTGCACAAGGTGGTGATCACTTGTTGGTGTTGGCACATTTGCGAAGGCAGCGGAGTTTAAGCGGTAGAGAAGGGTTTGTGTTCCTTTCTCCCTCCCGCCGAGCTTGCGAGCGCGGGATTCAGGCGATTTCGGGGAAATGAAATGCCTATTTTCCACTACGCCGGAAGCCGGAAAAGAAACGGAGGTCACTGGAGTGACCGGACGCTGCACCGAACGTGGTCTGTGTTTGACCGGACGCGTCCGGTCAGTGTTCAGCGTGTGCGCGTTTTTCGGTTTGATGATCGGACGCGTGGCGCGTCCGGTCACAGTCGACCGGACACGTCCGGTCGATCAGGGAGCTTACTGGACTCTCACCGGACGCTGGCACTGTGGCGTCCGGTCAGTTCTAACAGCGCGTCCGGTCACTGTTTCGTTGTGCGCGACTCAGACTTGACCAGCGCGTCCGGTCAGTTACGGGACCGGCGTGTCCGGTCGTTCCCGGCGCGTCCGGTCGTTGTTTCGCGGGCGCGCGGTACAGTGCGACCGGCGCGTCCGGTCGGTTGAGCGGCGCGTCCGGTCATCGCGTTTGACCGTTGGCGCGCAGTGACCGTTGGAGGATCTAACGGTCGCGTTTGAATTCGAGGGACACGTGGACGGCGCAGGGCGACCGGACGCGGTTGAGCGCGTCCGGTCAGTTTCGACCGGCGCGTCCGGTCGTCCCGTTTTTTGCCCAGTAAAGGGGTAACGGCTCTATTTGACCGTGGGGTTATAAATAGACGTTGTGGCCGGCTGTGGCCGGTAGTTGAGCACACTTTGGCCTTGGTGGCTTGTGTGGTAGTGCTTGGGAGCCCTCTAACTCACTCATGCTTGATAGTGTTCATCGGATCGAGTGAGAGAGCGATTCTAGTGCGATTGCATCGTGAGGTTGCATCGAGTGGCACTAGGTGATCGTGTTGCAAGCCGGTGGTGCTTGTTACTCTTGGAGGTTGCCACCTCCTAGACGGCTTGGTGGCTTGTGGCTCCGTCGAAGCTCGCAAGAAGATTGTGCGAGGCTCCGGAGAAGCTTTGTGAGGGGGATTGTGCTCACCCCGCGGGGATCGCAAAGAGCAACTCTAGTTGTGCGTGTCATTGAGTTACCTCACTTGAGAGTAGTGTCTTGCGGTGCCTTGCGGGGCGTGCCTTGAGGGGTAAGTGACTTGAGGGTCACACCGAGGAACCATCTAAGTGTTGGTCGACACAACGGGGACGTAGCTTGGTGGCACCCAAGTGAACCTCGGGAGAAAAATCACCGTGTCAACATTGTCTACTCTTCTCGGTGGTTTGCCTTCGTGCAACACAAGCTTGTATTTACTTTCATATATACTTGTGCTTGTGTAGTTGCTTTCGTAACTAGTTTGCTTGTGTAGCTTGCTAGTTGTCTTCTTGCTTGTGTAGCTAAAAGTATCCCCTTTGCGTGGCTAATTCGGTTTGTGTAACCTTGTTAGTCACATTGCTTAGTTTGTGTAGCTAAGTAGTTTGCGCTCTCTAATTTGGCTTGTGTAGCCTTGTTATTGAGCATTACTAGTGAGCTTAGGCTTTGTGCGCTTTGCTTACTAGAATTGTGTAGGAGCTCCCTCTTGCTTGCAAAGTACTAGTGCATAGGTTTGTGTGACCTTGCTCTAGAATTAAATAGGAGAGCTCTTGCTAAAGAAAGCACCTTAGTTGCTTAATTAGGATCTTTGTGAGGTGCTTGTGAACTTAGATTGAGGGGTGTAGTCTTGGCTAGACCGTTAAAGTTTAATTCCGCATTTGTTTTGGTTAGCCAACACGTTTAAGTTTTAGAAAGGACTATTCACCCCCCTCTAGTCCGCCATCTCGACCCTACAACAGACCACTCTTCGGTAAAACGGCGATAACTCTTAGCTCCGAACTCCGATTTCGATGATCTTGGACATTTTGGAAAGCTTACTCAAAGGGCTACACAACCCACTAAAGCACTTGATCTAATTCATAATGGATCAAAGCAGTATTCCACTCTAAGAGCCATCCTAGTGTCCGGAGAACACCAAAAAACCTTTCTCTCTTCTCCAAGTTGATCAAAACCAACTCCAACACCTTCTCCTTCGCAAATGTGCCAACACCACCATATGTAAAACACTATGTGCAAGTGTGTTAGCATTTTCACAAACATTTTCAAAGGGTTAGGCACTCCACTTGCCTCGTCACTCGATCCTAGCACGTATGCAAAGTTAGATCGCTCAAGTGGCACTAGATGACCGATATACAAACAAGTTTGCCCCTCTTGATAGTACGTCCATCTATCCTAAACCCAGTCATCAACTTCTCTACACACCTATGACCGGTGAAATGAAAATGCCCTAGGTTATACCTTTGCCTTGCGCATTCCACTCCATCTCCTCCGACGTTGATGCAACACATGCACCAACCATATCACAAATGATATGATCCACTTCATATCATCATGTGACCTTGGTCCATCGATCTTGACCTCACTTGCTCTTCACCATTGCGTCGGTCCATCGGTGCCAAGTCTTGCTCAGGCTTCACCGTCTCACGGTCCATCACTCCAAAGCCTCTGACTTGCCCTTCACACTTGCAACCGGTCCGTCGAGCCAAGCCTCATCTTGATCTTTGCCACCTTGGTCACATGACTCCATGTCATGTCTCATATGCAATGAGCTCCTTCGTGACACCATTACCTGTGGACTAATCCCTGTGTATCTCACATTAAACACAATTAGTCCACCTAAGGTTGTCACTCAATTACCAAAACCAAACAAGAACCTTTCAGTTGTAAGCTTTATTCTCTCATTTGTGATCCTGATGTAAAAATGTGGATCTTTGAGTTCTCCCTTGCGGTGTGCTCGATGGAATCGTAGAGTTTAGTGTTCTCCCTTGGGTACTTAGGGTCTAATGAAAGATGAGTACTCTTGGGAGGGCATTGGATTAGACGGTTCTGCCACAAGGCGCAGGTTGCACGGCGGCGGTGTGGAAGAGGCGAACAAGATGACGGTGTGGAAGAGACGGGGCCGAGTCATCTGGGCGGCGTGGGCAGCGGAGCGTAAGAGAGCGGTCCGAACACGGGCGCATGAAGCAAAGCTAGCATGAGCGACGCATGAATCTGAGTGACCTGGGCGGAGCAGGCGCGCGTAGCCGTCCTGACGTTCGGGCGATAGTCTTGCCCATAAATCGATGAGCAAAATGTGTTGAATCCCAAAATCAAATAGCATCTCAAGACTCCTTTGGTTTGAAGGACTTTATGAAGGATTTTTTCCTTTCCTAGCCTTTGGTTCGTAGGATTCATGCTTTGTATTCCGTAGGAAATCTACCCTGTGCAATACCGATTTCATAGGAATTTTAACATCCACTTAGACCTCTTGCTAAAAATCCTATAAACAAAGAACGAGAAAGCCTTCTCTAGCAACTAGTATACTCTAATCTTTGCTTCTTGTCCATGGACCCACCTGTCTAAGTAATGAAACAAAATTTTACCATATAGGTCAGAATATTGCGGTCTACGGAGGGCTCAATTTTTTATCTTGACAACACACATCTTGTGTGTCCAACTCGCATTCATATATTTTTACCATAGCTTGCCAAAAAGGCATCTCTTTTTCTTTCACACGCTTTAATTCCCATGGGATTCCACATGTATGCATGCCATAGCGAATCCTAAGTTTTTCCTATTCCTATGTTTTTCTCACCCTGCGTTTCAAAGGAGACCTCAGTGGGAACCAAACACGGAGATAACCTAAACCTCAGAGCATCTCCAAGAGTCTTTGTAAACTCACTCTCTAAATCATCATTTAGAGAGCCATTTGAATAAAGATCACTTTCTATATTTTCTCACTCTCCAACAGTTTTTCCACATCAGTGTGCACAAAGAGCCATTCTCGTTTTTTACCTTTGATTAGGGAGAAATCAAGAATAGAAGATGATTATATTAAGGTCCTGTTTGGCAGGGCTCTGGCTCCGGCCCCTCTGAAGAAATGGCTTCTTCGAAGGTGTTGAGGCCGTTTTGAAAAGTGTTTGGAAAAACGGCTCCTCGTGTTCTTTTTAATGTAAGAAAGATGTTAAATGTCTATAGTACCCTGGCTCATTATAATATTACTACTTGACTTGATTGTATATATAACTAGAAGGATTCTCCGCGTGTTGTTGCGGGTATCACGAAGGAATGCAGATGGATTTGAATGTTAACCACTGAGAACTAGGAGATGCATATGTATGATGTCGGTAATGCAGGAACATGATATAATATTGATGTATTAGCATATAATCATGAAGAATGTATCCATTATCATATATGGTACAGATTATTTAAATTAAAGTCTGAACTCTACGTGTGTAAATTGATGTGGCTTCTTTTTTCCATCTTATATGGGAAAAGTGGGCCAGGTGGGAATATGGAGGAGCAGGTGGAGGTGGATGCCATTAAGGGTGTCTTTGGCACGGCTCAGTGCGAGCGGCTCTGGCTCCTGTTGGTACTGTGCGAGCCTGTAGCAACAAAGAAAGGGCTCCGGCTCCCTGCTACATTTGCCTACACAGCAGAAGGAACCGGCAAAGCTGCCTTTCCCTGGATCCTCCGGCTCCGCGCTACAGGACGCTACGGGGCCGGAGCCAGAGCCGGAGGAAGCCGGGCCAAACAGGGCCTAACTGTTGCGGTTTTTTTTCCATCCCCTATTGAACAGTGGTCCAGGTGGTGGATGATTAAGGGATGGATTTGATTCCCGAGTATGATCGGATGGACCATATGAAGCGATGACGTGGAACATTATGAAATGAGAAAAATTCTTTAGTGGGGTTTTTGCTTCCTCAGAGTACTATAGGATAGGATATCAGTTCGTATATAGTGATTACATAGTAATTGATTATCTTGCACCAATTAAATCATAATTTGGCTATGAACAAGTAAATCACATATGAAGAATTGTTTAAGCAAGAAATGAGGTAAAATCACGTACTAACTTTTTGGGCCAAGGCCTGTACGGCCTACAGGCCCACTGCCCACCCTCTCCGTTTTCTAACATAACCACATCTTCCACTCAAGAAAAAAAACACATCTCCAATCCGCTCGCACAAGCCGCCGCCGCGTGCTGCGCTCGCACCAGCGCTTGCGCTGCCGCTTGCCGTCTCCCACACCGCACTTGCCCTCTCCCCCGCCGCCGCTCTGCCCGGTGCTTGTGCAACTCAAGTGCCCGTGTCTCCGCCCACATGCTTCGGTGAAACACCGCGCCAACGTCACCTCTACCTAACTGAGCGAGAGGTCGAGGACTTGAGGGCACCAACGTATTTGCTTCTGTGGCCATCAAGCGGAGCTGCGAGAAGCCTCGAAACGTAGCTCCTTCTCTCTAGTGCAAAAGGGCTCCGACTCTATCGACAGCTCTTTTGGTGAATCCATTTCCGGCAGTGGTGTTTGGCAGGGCTTCACCAGGAGTTGGAGCCTCTCTGAAAGCCCTACCAAACAGCCACTAAAGAAGCTCTGTCACCAAAATCTCTAAGTTGCTCTTAGGGCCCATTTGGCATGGATCCGAGTGGCTTCGGATTCTACCTGCAAAGACACTGTAGCACACTAAACATGGAAGCCAAAACTCTCTCTTTTCTCTCCCTCTCATAGCCCAGCTAGGAGTCGGTGAAGCTAAAATTTTTGGCTTCTGGAGCTCCATGTGTGGAAGCAAGAGAGAAGAAGAGGAATGAGAAAAACAGATTTCATCAACAGTGCATATACAAGGTTTGAGTCAGAGGATGCGGAGCAGCAGGAATCCCTGCAAAGACACCCTTAGCGTGAATTTCAAAAATTCCGTGAAGCTGTTTTGAATTTTGATGTAGCCCGTTTGGCTGGGCCGCGCGTGAAGCAGCTCCAGGCGCGCCCACCCACAGTCCGCTTCACTTCATTCTGAGCCGAAGACGCGAAAAAGAAGAGGAAAAATTCAAAACCCTCGTCTCCGGCGGCGGCGGGCGGCGCCATGAGCTTGTTTGCGGGCGTCAGCGGCGGCGCGGCGGACGCGTCGTCCGGGGGCGGCACAGGAAGGGCGCTCCTGGAGCTGACGCCGCACAAGATGGCGGTGTGCCAGCTCGTGCAGGCCTTCGCGCCGCCGGCGCAGGCCGGGGGCGACGTCGTGCCGCCCTTCCCCTTCGAGTCCCTCGCCCACCACAACCGCCTCGGACTCTTCCTGTTCACGCTCACCCGGGTACGTCCTCGTGCGCTTGCTTCCTTGCTCCCCCCTCGAAAATCGAGATGCTGCTGCTTGTTATGCTTGGTCTGCCCTGTGCTTTGGTACCTGTATTTGGAGATGTGGAGTGAGCGCTTTGGATTGGGGCATTAGGGTCTCGAGGATTTAGGCAATGGTCCCATGATTTTGTTTTACCCCGTAGCATCTGCACTTGTGCTCAACCGTCTACCATTTAGGCTCAAGCAAAATAATCAAAACAGTGATGTGATGTCTGGTTATGTATAGATGGTTGTCACAGCGTGCACAGTCAGTCAATGTTGCACTTGATATTGTGGTAGGTACACAGGTCCTCTTAACTCAGTAATTTTGTAGTCATGCGAGGATTTTCTGGAGCCTCCACTGGAAGAATTTCTGAGGCAGCTGAAGGCAGTGGATAATTTGGCTAATGGTTGGTTCTGCGAGCAGCTGACAAGTTCTCTGTCAGCGCTCAACTCACCTGATGACCTGTTCAACTTTTTTGATAAGCTACGAGGTGAGGTTCACATGATGTGGCGATGGATGGATGTTTTTGACTTATTTATGTTTCCATCGTAGAGATGCATTCAAATTGACAGCTTGCTCTGGAATGATATTTCTTTTTTGCCAGGTGTGCTCACTGCACCAGAGGGTGCGAGTGCAGAAGACGTATTTTTGGATCCGAATAGTCAACTTGGAGTTTTTCTTCGTTGCTGCATACTTGCCTTCAACTCAATGACCTTTGAGGTGCTAAGAGTAGTAAAAGGCATTCACGATGATATTTTCATCACGTGTTGGTCCCTTTTTCTTATTTAAGATGCTGATGTTGTTCACTGAAAATTTGCGTAGGGTGTATGCCGTCTGTTGGCAGATCTTGTCATGTACTGTAACTCCACTGATGCTTCATATGACTTGGCAGAAGATGAGGACTTCAATAGTGAAATGGGCAACTTGATGGATGCAGACATAGGTTCTCAAGTAGGTATATTTGACACATTTCATCAAGGTTATGCCTCTGAGCATCATATGGGGGAGAGTTCTTCAGCTCTAACTTGTGCACCAACGTCAACCTATGATTTTGATGATGGTATATACCTGAACCCTGCCATGTTTGCTGCTTTGATTTTGATGGAAGTATTAAATATGCCAAAAAAGAAATGGTATGAAGCACCAAAAAAAAAAATCTGGTCAAACTCCAGAATGAAAAGAAAAGTGATGGTCACAACCTGGATGGACTATTTATCTCAGTTTTTTTTTTCCTGACATCTAGTTAGTTTCTTCCTTTCTTTGGGCTGTAATATGGATCTTGGGAAGGGCTATCCACTGCCTGAATTTGTACTGATTCTAAGAAACGGTATCTGTTTCAAGTATTTTATTTTAATTCCAAGCTTGACGAGATTACCTCCTGATTTGTTACAACTTTGGCATGAGACACTGGAGAATTGCAGGCTAGCACAGACAGTTTGCCTTGCATCTAGCTGCATTACTGTTCTAATGTACTTTTATGTCATATAATTATATAATTGTTTGGCCTACATCATTCACTGCCATTGTTTGGTCTACATCATTCACTGCCAGTGCCATGTTTCTTTCTCAAATACCATTGTACTGCTGAAGAAGTGGAGCATTTGCAGCTTATATTTTTTTTTTTACAATTTTGATCTTTCGTTTTTTACTCGTGCTAGTCAATCGGTATGTATTACTAAATACATTAGGGCATACTGAGTTCTGAAAGTTCCTACATATTGTGGATTCTGAGGGAGGGAATTTTTGGGCAACCTTACCTTTTATTTTGCAAAGGAAGCTGATTCGAACACCAAATAGATTAGGGTAATGGTTTTTTGCTTTATAAACCAGCTTTTCTGTACTGTATGTAATATCACTGTGTAGAGTTATTTTGGTTTTATCTGGGCATCATAGATTTTTTCGGTTGACAGTTATATTTGCATTTCCTTTTTTCTATGCTAGCTAATATTTTTAAAGCGGATGACAACCCAACCTGTCTGAGATCGAGGTGGCAATTAGAGGCATATCTTAACCAACAAGCCGATATTCTTGAGAAGTGAGTATCTGTTCCTAAATTTAGTCATAAATAACTAATACTGCCACAAACTTGTTCTACTCCTTTAAAAGGACATGAAAGATAAAACATACTCTTTAGTGACAACTCTATTATTACAGGGATCCTGGCTCAGTGCCTTTGAATTCATTTAATGCCACTATGACACAGCTTCAAACATTAGCTCCGGAGCTTCATCGTGTAAGTTATGGCACAGTGAAATACACCTTAAATTTTCTAGGAGACTTTGGGGAACTATGAATGTTTCCTAATCATGTGAAATTTTGTATTCATGTTTTGCTTGCCAGGTCCAATTCTTGCAGTACTTGAATGCCCTTTGCCATGATGACTATGTTGCTTCACTGGATAATCTTCACCGCTACTTTGATTACAGGTCAGCTGCACTGCCCTTACTGTATGATGGAGTATGTCTCATATTTTAACCATGTTCTCTGTAGTTATGTACAAGTATGCCAGTTATAGGTACCAAATTAAGGAAGTGTTTTAATGTACTACATGGCCTTTCTGTTTGCATTTAAGAATGTTGCTCTTTCTATTTACCTCAATCTCTGTTACTTTCTGTATTAGCATAAATTGTGATAATACAAGTTACAGGGTCCTGATATTCAGCCTGACCTTGTGCTAGTCTGCTAGATCATGAAAGCACAGGTGTGAGGTGAAACCACCGCAGGACTATTCATTAGATATTGTGACTCTTTTATTTCCTACTAGTTCATTTTTTCTCAATAATATTAAACATTTTGGTGGCCTTGCTAGCTAAATCCTCCAGTATTTTTCTCTTCAAGTTAAGTGTTTGTCATAATGACATGTTTTGTATGAACTTTTGCTGGAAACATATGCACCTCTTGTTAAGCATGTTCTTATTTAGTTATTCTTTCTGGTTGATGCAGTGCAGGGATGGAAGGACTTTTTGGTCGTTCTGTGACTCAGGTGCAAGATATTGTTGTTGGAAAGTATGAGAGTGCTTTGCTATGCTTAGGCAACTTGCATTGTTACTTTGGACATCCTAAGAAAGCCCTAGAGGTAGTGTAATTTATTTAGTTTTCTTGTTTTGTACTATTAGACCATCACTTTCTAGACCTACTTGTTTCATTGCACATTGTTTATGTTCTGCTTGGTTGCTTCTTACCAGGCATTTGCAGAAGCAGTCCGTGTTTCTCAAATGGTAAGTTACTGATTTGTTATCTTTTTGAAATATGATTGCATCCAATATTTGTATGACACTTGAAGTTAAGTTTGTATTGAACCACTAATGGTTTATGAGGAAGGCGTAATTTTGCTATTGTTAAGATGATTCTGGCAGAGTGTTTTGGGTTTTCCTATAGTTCAGCCAGATTTTTCCTCACAAAATTATATTTTTAATCTCCATGTTTATTTTTAAATTTGCATAACAAATTTCTTTAAATAAAATTATGTCACCTGATAGCATGATAAAATCTCACCAGTTTTCCAGAAATTCGACACTCCTTGTCCCTAACATGTTGTGATAGTAGCATAACTTTGAAAATACATTCCTTGTCATCGAGTTTTCAGTTTTGTCCTACCTGTTTCTTAACCTAAATGTATATTCCCACCTGTATGTTTCCTGGACCTGGAATTGCCAAGGTGACCTGATGGATCTCTATAAGTTTTTAATCTAATTGCCTATTGTGCAAGCCCCTTGGTTCATTAGATTCCGGTTTTCCTAATGTTCAGATCCCTAAAATTAGGGATACTTGGTATAAGATCTTGTGCATATTTTTGAACAAAAGTGAAGTGTATTTTATTTCCCAAAAATATTCAATGTTTACACAGACTAACAGGTGGTCTTCAATTGTGTTAACAGATTCTAGCATTTTGTTTTTTCAGAATAATGATGATTCATGCCTTGCCTATGTATTAGGAGCCATTTCCAATCTATTATCAAAGATAGGCATCTCAAACACAGTTGGAATAACCAGTTCTCCATATTCACTTGGGACCAATATTAGACTGGGCACACCATTATCCATTCAGCAACAGTTACTTGTTCTTTTAAAGCGGTCACTCAAGAGAGCTGATGCATTGAAACTTCCAAGTTTACTATCCTTTGATCACCTTTCGCTGGCAAAATTTGATCTGAAGGTATGATATCTACTCTTTTTTCTTCTTAGTATAATGATACACAACTCTGCTGTGTGCTTGAGGGGAAAAAAGTTCTGCTACTAGTATTTACTATTTATTACTGTTTGACATTAGGATTTAGGAAGATCTCTTTACCTAGTCATGTTCAAATTTCTCTGCTTATCCTCCCATGCAGATCTCCTGTCATAGTTATGTCAACATTTGAACATGATGCACAGCTTCAAACTTACAGTGTAGTGATCATTGCATCTGTTAGACATATATATGTCAGGTGCATGTGTGTGATATCCAGGTGTGGCCTGTCACGCCTGGGATAAGGGCCGGCTGAGTCAGCCTCCCCTAGATAGGATTAGGCACCTCTAGCCTTGGCGCCTAAGTAAGGATCAGCCTCCCTTGATTAGAGGAATCCCCTGATTGGCACTTGCCATAGATAGCAGGGAGGCTGGCCTATTTGTAACAGCCCCTTGGGCATGTTCTCTATCAATTAGATTCACACACCCAAATCACTTTCTCACATGGTATCACGAGACCGGGTCATTCCCGTTTTCCCTTCCGCTTCCTAAGCGCGCCGATCCCGGTGCCGCTAAGCGCGCCGTCAGGTGCTGCTCGCGCAACCTGCGCCCATCCATCGCAGCTGCCGTCGCCATGTCGACCACGTCGTCCACCAAGGCCAAGGCTGCCGCCGCTGCCAAGGCTGACAATACTGCCAAGGCCGCCGAGGAGGAGGCTGCCGCGGCCCAGCGTGACCGTGATGCAGCCGACGCACGCATCCGCGAGGCGCTGCAACGTGCCGCCAAGGCGCGCACGGAGGCCCCGGTGGCCTCCGACGAAGAAAACTGCGTCGACGACGACGACATCCCGGAGCTCGACGCACGCCACGCCCTGGCCATACATGAGGCGCAGGCGTTGCTCCATCTCCACTCCCAGGCGGTGGCTGTCCAGAACATCCGCCTTCTCATCCCCGTCGTCCTCGACCACACCGCCAAGAACTACGCTCGCTGGCGGGAGCAATTTCTCCTCGTCGTCGGCAAGTACTCCCTTCAGGACCACGTCCTCCGCGATCCACCCCTCCACACCCATCCGGATTGGGTCCGCATGGACTGTGTCGTCCGCTCTTGGCTCTACGGCACCATTGCCAATGACCTCGTCGACACTGTCATGTCTCGCGGCGACAAGGGTGCCAGCGCCCGCACGACATGGCTCGCCATCGAAACCCAATTCCTTGGCAACAAGGAGACGCGCATTCTCCTCCTTCAATCTCGGTTCCGTAACTTCAAGCAGGGCGACTTGTCTGTTGCGGACTACTGCAAGGAGTTGAAGACGATGGCTGATGATCTCACCGATCTAGGTGCGACCATTGACGAGCAGCTGCTCGTCCTCACCCTCGTCGGCGGCCTCAGCGAGAAGTATGCCGCCGTCGGTCGTGAAATCCGCCGCAGTCGTCCCCTCCGCACCTTCGTCGAGGCGCGGGATGACCTTTGGCTCGAGGAGATGACCCAGCCGTCCGCTACTCCACCTACTGCGCTCCACGGCGACACCGCAGGGGGTCAGGCAACTCACCAGCCCCCTGCGCACCACCACTCCAACCAGGGCCGCTCCACCCATGGTGGCAGCAGCAAAGGCGGCGGCGGTCAGCACAACCGGGACAGCCGCGGCTCCCGTGGCGGCCAATATCGCCCTAGCAAGGGCGGTTCCAGGGGCGGCCACAAGGGCGGCCCAAAGGGCAGCAGCAACCAAGGCAGCCATCCCAACGGCACGTCCGGCTCCAAGGGCGGCCAAGACCCCCCTACGGGACCTTGGCCTTCCTTCTGGCATCCATGGACAGGGGCTATACAGATGTATCCTGCCCCCGGCCCAGGACGCCCAGCTGCACCTCCTCCCCAAGGCACTCCAGGCAGTCCCTTCCTTCCCCAAGCGCACCTAGCACAGCAGCAGCAGGCCGCCTGGCTGCAGGCGCAGCAGCAGGCTGCCTGGCTGCAGGCGCAGCAGCAGGCGCCGTACCAGGTGGCGCCTCCACCAGGCTTCTCCGGGACACCGTCGGGACTGCCATCCTCCTGGGATCAGCAGTCCCTCGCCTCCACCTTCAGCACCATGACCCTGAACCAGCCGCAGAACAACGACTGGTATTTCGACTCAGGTGCCACCTCCCACATGTCATCTAATTCTAATATCCTTGCACATTCTACTTTACCGCGGTATCCCGTTCCTTCGAACATCATTGTCGGTGACGGATCCTTGCTTCCCGTCACAGCCACTGGCTCTGCTAGTCTTCCAGGATCTTTAACCCTTAATAATGTCTTAGTTTCGCCTAAACTTATTAAGAACCTGATTTCTGTACGCCAGTTCACTTCTGACAATAACTGTTCCATTGAATTTGATCCCGCTGGTTGTTCTGTGAAGGATCTGGCATCTCGGAGGGAGATCATAAGGTGCAATAGTTCCGGACCACTGTACCCATTGCAGCTTTCTGGCGCCCATGGTTTGGCTGCTACGGCCACCTCTTCACTGTGGCACCGTCGTCTCGGCCATCCTGGCCATGAAGTCATGTCTCGAGTCGCCACCATTGTTCCCTTTAGCAATAAGGATATCGAGTCTATTTGTCATGCATGTCAACTTGGCCGTCACACTCGTCTACCTTTTCAGTCATCCACATCTCGAGCTACTGCCCCCTTTGATATTATACATTGTGATTTGTGGACATCACCCATTTCCAGTGTTTCTGGCAATAAATATTATTTACTCATTTTAGATGACTGCTCTCATTATTTGTGGACGTTTCCCTTACGGCTCAAATCCGACACCTTTGCGACTCTCACTGACTTCTTCTCTTTTGTGCGCACACAGTTTGGGGCCTCTGTCAAAACCATTCAGTGCGACAACGGCAAAGAGTTTGACAACTCTAGCTCCCGCACCTACTTTGGCTCCCACGGGATCCACCTTCGCATGTCATGCCCCTACACCTCCGCACAAAACGGCCGCGCCGAGCGTATGATCAGGAGTGTGAACAATGTTGTTCGCTCTCTCCTCTTCCAGGCATCCATGCCTGCCTCTTATTGGGTCGAGGCTCTGCAAACCGCCACACACTTGCTGAACCGACTGCCCACAAAAACCCTCGGCGCCATCACACCTCACCAAGCCTTGTTCGGCCAGCCGCCATCATACACTCACCTTCGAGTGTTCGGCTGTACCTGCTACCCAAACTTGTCCGCCACTGCTGCACACAAACTCGCTCCACGCTCCACCCTTTGCGTCTTCCTTGGCTACTCTGATCATCACAAGGGATACCGCTGCCTTGACCGTTCCACGAACCGCGTCATCATATCCCGACATGTGGTCTTTGATGAGACCACATTCCCTTTTTTGCAGCAGCTCTCGCCGCCATCAACTAATGAGTTTGATTTTTTGGAGCAAATTGATGTGCCGCCGATGCCCATTGGCAGGCCTCCACTTCTTACTGCAGGTGCCCCCCCTCAGGCAGCTGATCCCGCACTGTCACGTGCGGAAGGAGCTTCGGAGGATGCTGCAGCTGCCACCCCAATGCCCGCACAGCCACGTGCGGCTGGTGCGGCCACCCGCATGCCCCCGGCGGCGTCTCCAGTGCCCAACACAGATGCGAGCACACCAGGGGCGCCACGTGGTTTCACTCCAGCAGCTCCAGGGGGGCTGCGCACACCAGGGCAGGCCCCTGGTTCCTCTCCCGCAGCCCCAACGGGACCAGGGCAGGCCCCTGGTACGTCTTCATCAACCCCAGGCTGCCCCTCTGCTATCAGCGCAGGAGGGGCTCGTCTTCCAGCAGCAGCAGCTCGGCCTGCACTTCGCTGCACCTACACTCGGCGACCCCGACCAGCGCCCACGGCTGCACCTCAGGCGCCCACTGCTCCAACACTGCCTCGCGGGGCTGTACCAGTTCCCACTGTCATCAACCAGCATCCCATGACGACACGAGCCAAGCTTGGACATCGCTTCCCGGCTTTATTTCATGGTGTCCATCTGTCCCCGGTGCCACGGACATACAGGGGTGCCCTCACTGACCCTCACTGGCGTCAGGCCATGCAGGAGGAGTACGATGCACTCTTGGCCAACAACACTTGGGACCTTGTGCCTCGACCATCTGGAGCCAATGTAGTCACTGGGAAATGGATTTTTCGCCACAAGTTCAATGCTGATGGCACACTGGAGCGCTACAAGGCTAGATGGGTCCTCAGAGGGTTCACACAGCGCCCCGGGATTGACTTCTCTGAGACGTTCAGTCCCGTCGTCAAGCCGGCCACCGTCCGCACTGTGCTATCCATCGCACTCTCCCGTCATTGGCCCATTCATCAGCTGGATGTCAAGAATGCTTTTCTTCACGGTACCCTATCCGAGACAGTATACTGCACCCAGCCTGCCGGCTTTGAGGATCCTACTCTCCCTGGACATGTCTGCCGCCTTAACCGTTCCCTATACGGACTCAAGCAGGCGCCACGTGCTTGGTACAGCAGGTTCGCCACCTTCATGAAGGGTCTCGGGTTTCTGGAGGCCAAGACTGATACTTCACTGTTCGTGTTCCACCGCGGCGCCGACACAGTGTACCTGCTCCTCTACGTGGACGATATCGTCTTGACAGCCTCTTCGCCACAGCTCCTCCACAGCACCATCACTGCTTTGCAGCGGGAGTTCGCCATGAAGGACCTCGGGAAACTTCATCACTTCCTGGGTATGCGTGTTCAGCCCTCCAAGGGCGGCCTTCTACTTGACCAGCACCAATTCATGTTAGAGATTCTGGACCGTGCTGGCATGGCTACCTGCAAGCCCTGCTCCACGCCCGTTGACACCAACCCGAAGCTGTCCTCCACTGATGGTACTCCACTGTCTCCAGACGATGCCTCAGATTACAGGAGCCTTGCTGGTGCACTTCAGTACTTGACCTTCACTCGGCCCGACATCGCCTATGCCGTTCAGCAGGTCTGCCTTCACATGCATGACCCGCATGCTCCCCACCTTGCTGCTCTGAAGCGCATTCTCCG
This sequence comes from Saccharum hybrid cultivar R570, assembly GCA_038087645.1. Classification (NCBI taxonomy): domain Eukaryota; kingdom Viridiplantae; phylum Streptophyta; class Magnoliopsida; order Poales; family Poaceae; genus Saccharum; species Saccharum hybrid cultivar. Next base: position 21,410,273 of record JAQSUU010000106.1, on the reverse strand, counting down.
CTATGTTCGTGGCACTGTGCACCTGGGTCTGCTTATTCGTCCCTGTGCCCTGTCCAACATGGTGGTTTATTCAGATGCCGATTGGGCCGGTTGTCCTGATACACGGAAGTCCACCTCCGGATATGCAGTCTACCTGGGGGACAACCTGGTGTCTTGGTCGTCCAAGCGACAGGCTGCAGTCTCTCGCTCCAGTGCCGAGGCCGAGTACCGAGCAGTCGCCAATGCTGTTGCAGAGATCGCCTGGCTTCGACAGCTTCTCCTTGAGCTGCACATCCCTCTGCGCCGCACTGCTCTTGTCTACTGTGACAACATCAGCGCCATCTACATGTCCTCCAACCCCGTCCAGCATCAGCGCACCAAGCACATCGAGATCGATCTGCACTTCGTTCGGGAGCGCGTTGCCACCGGTGACGTCCGCGTTCTTCATGTTCCGACGACTTCACAGTACGCCGACATCTTCACCAAGGGGTTGCCCTCTTCTGTCTTTACAGAGTTTCGGTCCAGTCTGAACGTTCAGCCATCCGACGATCCGACTGCGGGGGGATGTTAGACATATATATGTCAGGTGCATGTGTGTGATATCCAGGTGTGGCCTGTCACGCCTGGGATAAGGGCCGGCTGAGTCAGCCTCCCCTAGATAGGATTAGGCACCTCTAGCCTTGGCGCCTAAGTAAGGATCAGCCTCCCTTGATTAGAGGAATCCCCTGATTGGCACTTGCCATAGATAGCAGGGAGGCTGGCCTATTTGTAACAGCCCCTTGGGCATGTTCTCTATCAATTAGATTCACACACCCAAATCACTTTCTCACAGCATCTATATTACTGTTGCTATGGCATCTGTCACTTTGATCTTGAAAAGACTAGATGTGACTTAAGAACAGACTCATGTGCTTCAACTCAGAGCATCCTTGTTTATGAACCTTTTCTTCCTTGGTTTGTCAGCATGTCCAAAGGCCACTAGTCTCTTTTGGCCCTAATGCATCTACAAAGCTTAGAACATGTCCTGCAGATGTCATTAAGGTATGCTGCATTTACTCCAAAACATTTTATGCTCATCCTTCAGAGCAGCTGTATAAGTTCGCTTCTATATTAAAGTATTCATAGTTTCTCTTGCTTCTTTTTTGGCAGAATTTAAGATTAGGTTCCCGTGTGTTGACTGACTTTGGAGCAGATGTTCTATCTACTTCAAATGATAATGGTAGTTTTAGCACTTCGTGGCTTAGGAATCTATCCGCCGCTTCTGATTCATGGCGTAGAAGTTCTAAGAACACCAAGAAATTACATATTAATGACTTCGACAATTTCCATTATCATGCACAACCAAATCCAGTACCTGCACCAATATTGCAATTAGCTGATTCAGCATATTTGCTGAGAGCCACCGCTTGGGAGCACTATGGGAGGTACATATCTATTTTCTGTGAATGTCAAGGTTCAGTTTTCATAGTGATTTGTCATACCGAATTTTCCCGTGTTGTATTATGGAAAAAGAGTGGGTTAGATAAGCTCCAAACAAGTGTCTTGCAACTAAGAAAGAGCAGATACTTGATGAACAATTTAAAAGCGCTCGACTCATTGTGGGCACTGTTGATTCATATTTTATCTGGTACCAGGAATTATCGGGCTTAAGTCTATTTATATTAGAAACAACAGGGTCTGTACATCACTGTTTGTTCTATAGTTCTATCATCTATAAAAACAAGACCTTTTATGATCCTGGTGTTCTGTTGCTTTAATGCACCCCCCTTATCCTCATGGCTGTCTTGTTTACTGCCAAATTAACAGCAATACTTTTAGCTGCCTTTTTATCGTTGTTTTATGTCCCTATCGAATCATATCTTAAAGTGGAGTTTAACTCTACTGGTACCATTTCAAGAAAATTAATATTTCCATATTTTGTCAACCCTCTTCACAGTGCTCCAGTGGTACGGATGAATGTTCTGGTTTATGCAACCTGCTTTGCGGATGCTGCAAGGTGGGAATGTGCTAAATGCCTAAATTTAGTGTCTTTTCAATAACTTTACTGCTTTTTATATAATTACGCTGCAACTATTCTTTAACTATTTCACACAGTTTTTAACTTTTTAAATGAAAACTCTGATGCTTTGTGAACCTGGATTTGTGATGCTATTGTATTTTCTGTTACAGTCCATCAGAGTTATCACTAGCATATGTGAAGCTAATTCAACAACTGGCGGTGTTCAAAGGATATTCAGGTTAGTTCCTATAATGCAACCACATATGTGCCATAGCCCATAGGCTGTGTAGTGTCCCAAGAGCTCTGTATTTATTGACCTTTTCTTATGGCCTTCTGTTATGTGATTGATCTGCAGCTGCATTCTGTGCTCTAAAGCTTGCTGAAAAGAAGTTCCCATCCTCAACAAGTTTGCACATCCAGCTTCTAGGAATGCAGATTCTACATGAGCGCGCACTTCATCGGTACAAAACTGTTTCTACACTTCATTTTGTAGTTGCATTTTGCTTCCATAATCTAACGTGCTATTTTTTTGTGTAAAATTGATCTACTTAGAGGGCATCTAAAAGTCACGCAACAAATCTGTGATGAGTTTGGGGTGTTGTCATCTTCTGTTTCTGGAGTAGACATTGAGCTAAAGACAGAATTTAGTGTACGACGTGCTCGCACTCTCCTTGCTGCAAAACAGTTTAGCCAGGTTGTGCACTTCCTTGCTTATATTTACACAAGAAGTATGCATTTCATCTTATTTGTTTTCCATTCATTAAGAAAAAAAATTGAAATAATGCATTTTCCTTTTACATATGCAACTTGCAAGCACATTGCATGGAAGATATCTCCCCCTTCCCTTAGGTTTTACAGGGGTCAGGGCCCTTGCTAATTCTGAGTACACTCTTCATACCAGTACATGAATTGACAGAACAAGATCTGTTTATGACACTTGACTTTTTTTCACACAGGCCGCAGCTGTGGCCAGTTCTCTTTTCTCTACGTGCTACAAGTACAACATGCAGGTTGAGAATGCAAGTATTCTTTTATTACTTGCTGAAATACATAAAGTAAGTCATCATTTTTTAAAAACGAGAACCTGGTAAAATACTGCAATTCTGCACACAGCAAGCTAACACTTTTTTTTATTCTAATTCTCCCAGAAATCTGACAATGCAGTCCTTGCGCTTCCTTATGCGTTAGCCAGCCAATCATTCTGCAAATCATTCAACTTGGATCTGCTTGAAGCCTCAGCTACACTTACTCTTGCTGAGTTGTGGCTGGCTCTTGGATCAAGCCATGCAAAGAAGGCACTGAGTCTTGTCTACCAGAGCCTTCCCATGATTCTTGGTCATGGTGGACTTGAGCTACGTGCTCGAGCTCACATTGTTTTAGCAAAGTGTCATTTATCCGATCCAAAATTCTCAGGTACTTTGCAATACTTCGTGTTCCATTATGTGGATAACCTCATATTGATCTGCTCGATACATACACCTAGATGCTAAACGCTTCTCAAAACAATGGGCGTGGTTCTTTCTTTTGTTACTTCTTCCCTTTACTGTCGTATTATTGCAGTTCTCAAAGATCCTGAAGCTGTTCTGGATCCTCTGAACCAAGCCACTGAAGACCTGCAAACATTGGAGGTGAGCTGATGAATCCAGCGTGCTCTTTACCCCTTCTCTGACTCACAATATGTTGCTTAGAAACTGACATCCTGTGCGGCTGTGCTAATTGCATAAAGGCTTGTGACATCAGATACACTAAATCCTGTGTCATATGCAGTACCACGAGATGGCAGCAGAGGCGTACTATCTGAAGGCGATGGCATACAACCATCTTGGCAAGCTTGATGAGAGGGAGGAAGCCGCGGCTCGTTTCAAGGATCACGTCACTGCCCTTGAGAACCCGCAGAACGAAGAGGACTCGCTTGCGTACTGAGAGACACAAGACCAGGCTCCCCCAGTCTCAGTATTACTACCATTAGTTATTAGTAGGAAGGCGCACTCCGGCACTCGTGTATGTGTGTGGGATGGGGTGTCTTCAATCGTCTTGGGAAGAGACGATTGATGTATATTGTAAGATCCATGAAACAATTGTAAAATCAAGAGTTTTTTTATCCATGCTATCACAATTTTCGAAGTTTTGGGATCTTGGTCTGCTTGCCCCCACTGTCAGAGGCTAGTGAGGGCGTGGTGCTGTTCGGCTGATAAGCCGGTTGAAGCCGATTTATTGTGAGAAAAAAATTATGTTCCTAAGTTCAAGCGAATAGGGCAGGCGAATGGCGTTTGGTGCCACGCGGAGGCACTGTGGGTGGACCGGCAGAGGCCGAAGGGGCTAGGGCATCGTCTTGACAAGTGTCAAGACGGCGGCAGCAGCAATGCACCTGTCGTTAGTGATGAATTTCGTCTAATTAGTTACTTTTTGAGAGTTAAACCGCACCCCTTCTATTTTCTAGTTCCAACTTTGTTTGTGTATGTTAAATGAATAATTGGAAAGAATCCACCTCATTCTCACTCCATTTGCCGACTCCCTTTTTTATGGGTTTGCTCACATCTTTAGACCCCAAAAAGCGTATATTGATAGTAACCTAATAAAATAAAAACCAAGCAAACGCTCTTTTTTCTAAATTAAAATATGAGATCCTTTTTATTTAAGATCATCTTTTCTCCATCTCATTCCTACTTCTACTGCTTATTGGCATGTCTATGTGACCCATAAGGTGCGAGATGCTTCAATCGAGATCCTTCTAGAAAAAAAAAAGAACATAAAATTTTTTCTAAGAATAAAAAAATAATATAGATGGAAAATGCGCGATATATTGTTAATAGCTTCATGTTAAAAAGTCTAATTTTCTCATGTATAGAACTTTCTTTTTAGTACTCAAGAGAGAGTATCAGTGTTGATAATGTGTTTGAATGTAAACAGAACAAGAACAGAAAAATAGAATGATTCAGCTATATTTTCCTTTGACTGACGTTGGATATTTATACATGGTGAATATACACCTAGAACGAATACATATGTTCATTCATTACATGGGACATTATATTGAACAGATTATTAAATTTAATGCTTAGTGACTAATCTATGGACCTAGTTGATACAAGAGCTAATTAGTAGCTAGATAAAATTAGTCCTAGCGCATCCAAACAGGAAAGACTAATAGGTGGCTAATTTTTAAAACAAGGCTTCAACCAATTGTCAGCTAATTTAGGCTAAATGTGATCAAACAGGCCCTACTTACACCAATCTTAACAGCCTCTACGGGGTTCAAACAGAATGAGTTTTAGGCCAAATAGAGCCGAAGTGACTTCTTATATCTGGAATGGAAGAAGTATTTTTCTTTCCGCTCAGAAACCAACATGTGTTACAATTCAAATTGAGAACAAATCTAACCTGTGCACCTAAAGTAGACACATTTCAAATTAAGAACAAATCTAACCTGTGCACCTAAAGTAGACGGTTGATCCAATAAACACATTCGATTTCGACATGCATCTTCTGCATCGCTACCAGAACAGCAACAAAAAGTAAGGATGAACAAACATAAAGCCATAGCCATAGGAATGAATAATAGCTCGTATAGTGGAAAGTCACATGCAGCTCGCCAAAATAAAAAAAACCCAGGTATGCGAGTGACTTGTGAGAACATACAGTACAACAAACTTGGTTAGCATACAACAATCTTCTCTGCAGGATAGCTCAGTTCAATAGCACAAGGGAACAACCAGAGAATGTGTATAACAAACAAAAATAATTCCTACTTCAGATATTCCAGCTTATACAAACAAAAATAATTCCTACTTCGGATATTTCATCAGTTGTGACGCAATGTATTCCAAGCCATTCTGTCAAAAAGTATTTTCAATAATCAGTGGCATCATACACAATGAAAATAAAATAAAATAAAATAAAATAAAATAAAAGAACAGTCATCAGTCCAAACCTTTCAAAATAACCACCGAACAAAAAGTACCATCATCGATGTTGTACAGAAGAATCTACAAATAACATGTACACGCATAAGACGAGGAAAAAAATAGCGTTGAATAGAAAACAAAAATCTGCACTCTTAATATAGAGAGGCTGTCTCTCAAAGACCAAGCAAAAGAAGCAGAGCAGCCATACGATTAACACTACGTGGCCAAGTAGGTATCCAGTAGCAACTTCAAGTAACATACTAGGCAGAACCCCTCACAGCATTTAACTGTATCAACATATAGAGGAAAGTACGCCGTTCGCATAACACAAATGATTGCACTTAGCATACAAAAGAAAATAATATGAAAGGTACGGCAGCAAGATCCAGCAAAATGGTTCTCCATGATAGCTGCTGATGTATAGTTGTAAGCTTAACCTGCCACTACATTGAGAACCAAAAGACTCATTTCTTTCTCCCACCACGCTCCCTCAGTGTTAGATTGATCACCACTCCAGGACCCACATTGTAGTAAGCAAGAGTAAGGTTGTCTTTGAGGAAACTAGTCCTCACACTCAGCTTCTGCTTATTAGCAGGGAGCTGCAACTCTCCAGAAATCTGCTCCTTCAGACTACCAACTGTGTCTGACAGTGATTGAACAGGAATCAGCAAAACTTGGCCTCGCAAGTTTCCTTCATCGAGGTTGGGTACAGATACAGAGATGCTAGCAGGACCCTGCATGCAACAGATTATATTAGCTTGCCACATAACAAAAATACCTAGAAGCATGAAAACTGAAAAGTAAGGAAGAAAGACTAAAGAAAAATGGACTCCCAGAGCCATTACCGGATGCTGAGCAAGGAACTGCTCCGCTGGGATAAGAGAAGCATCATCTGTTCTCGGCCTCTTAGGTTCCGGTTCATCAGGTGGAGGCGGTTGCTCTTCAGCAGGAGGCTGCGGAGGCAGAGGCGGTGCTGGAGGCTGAGGGATTCCAATGGGATTGACCATGGTTGGCATGTGCGATGATGGGGGCATAGCAAACGTGCGTGGTGGACCAGGCATAAACTGAGTTTGGCCAGGAGGCGGAGGAATGTTGGTCGGCATATGAACCATTTGACCTGGCATCCTAACCATCGGTGGCTGCCCAGGTATCTGCTGTGGAGGCAGATGCATGTGAGGCATCATCTGTGGAACTCCAGGCATATGAGGACCTGGGGGTGGAACAGAGTATGGTGCTGGTGGAGCGATAAAACGAGGAACATTAACAAGAGGAAGTGGCTGAGGAGGTCGGGGCAATGGCATGCCAGGTCGGACAAGTGGAGCTGGACCAGGAACATTTGAAGCATCAAACTGTTCCTCGCCACCCTGAGGCTGAGATAATGCATGAGTAGCAGTGCGACCAATGCTACCAGAATGACCATCCCAAATAACCTGCTTTGGCTGCTCATCCTTTTTCTTCTCGATTTCTGCCTTGACGGCGTTAGACACCTCCTCCTCAGTGGTCCCAAAAATATCAGGGCGAGTGCGAGCAAGGCCAACAATATTCCGTGAAATTTCATCATCAGGTGCAAGGGTAGTCTCCTTGATCTTGGCCAACATCCTCTCTTTCTGCTCCTTGTACTTAGGGTCAATGAGTGAGATGCGCATGTGTTCCTCCATCTCGCTGATGGGAATGAGCTCCCCAGTTATCGGCGAGACAACAAACTTGGTTGGGTCTCTCTCCGCAGGAATCCTCTCCTCAGGCCTCTTGTAGTTCTTGACAATCCTCATAGGTGCGTCGTCATCACCAGCCACGTTAACTTGCGCTCCTCCATCATTCTCCTCGAGCTGTGCTGCCCGCATTCCTTCCTCAACAAGTTGCATCTCCTCTTCATCCATGTCCATCTCAACCTCCTTAGCAGGTTCAGCCAAATCCATCGCTTCCTCCTCTCCCAAGTTCTCCATCCTCTTCTGGCGCTTCAACTCCTCCAGTGTAAGTGGCACAGGAAGCCCCTCGTACTCATCATCCGCAAATTCAATGGTCTCCACAACAACAAAGTCATGCCAGTCAATCATTGACATCTGCATCCGTTCCTGCTCAATCTCATCCTCTGCCTGCTGCCGTGCCTGCTCCTGCGACCGATCCCACTCCAGCCGGTTCAGGCATCTCTCCAACACCGTAGTCAGGTCCTTTGACCCCTCCCTAAGCTCTTTCAGCAGTGCAGGCACCCCCTCTGCCGGCCTCAGCACCCTGGAGTACGCATCTGTGAGCGCCGTAAAGAAGGGGAACATGCTGTGCGTGGGCCGGATGAAGTGGAACTGCATGTTGTTGCTCTCGCGCTGCGCCAGGCTCGTCAGGAAGTTCTTCCCGTTCCGCGCCACAAACTGGGCGGTCAGCTTGATGATGTCCAGCTCCTCCCCTGTGATACCCTCGGGCAGCCGCACCGTGTACAGCTCCGCCTTGGGTGGCACCAGCACCTTGGGCGGCGGCGCCACGCGGAAGGGCGCGGAGTGGTCGGCCTTCGCGTCCGCAGCGGAGCCATCTGCGGGTGCGGCGGCGGCGGCGCCGTCGGCCGGGGCCGACGCTGGCGCTTCGGCGGGTGCCGCGTCAGTCTCGGCGCCCGAGGCGGCGTCCGCGCCGGGCGGCGCAGCGCCTATCTCGGAAACGCGGTGCTGGTAGTAGGCGTGGTAGGGATCCGAGGGCTGGAGGAAGTTGAATTTGGCGTTGCCCTGGTTGTGGGAGATGATGCGGCGCTCGAACTCGGGCCCGTTCTTGGCGACGAAGGTAGCCGTCTTCTCGATGATGACGCGGATGTCGGGCGGAGGGTGGATGATGCCGATGGTGCGCGTGTGGGTGGCCACCGTCGCCGGGGGGTCCGCCTTCGCGCCGGGAGGGGGAGGCTTAGGCGGCTCCTGCTGCAACTGCTGGTCGGCGTCGCCGCCCCCGGTGCCGTTGCCCTCCGGTGCGGGGAGGGTCAGGATGGTGGTGCCCATGGCGGCGGCCATGGGGTTAGGGTTTCGGCGGGTTTAGATCGGAACGGAAGGAGGGAGAGCTCGAGTCGAGAGGCCCCGTGACTCGTGATCGTGGGACGGAGGCAGGACGGGATCACGGGAGCGGCGGATCAGTATATTTGGGCCGCATTTTGGTCCGAGTCGGTTCGATTTCGTATTCTTTGGTTTTTTTTTTTTAGAATCTGTATTCTTTGGTATAGTCGGTTCGACGAAGGCACCCACATGCTGTTCCTTGAGCAGGTGAGCCTGGTACATATTTGGGTTTTTCTCTTATATACTAGTTGAGTGCCCGTGCGTTGCTACGGGCGTACAAAAATTCTGATGACATACAGTCGCACGGGTAAAGCATACGTAAAAGCTTATATCCTCACAAACAATTAGCTCCAAAACACAAATGTAAGATATATAACATCCAAATCAGTAATATCCTCACAAGCCATCATATACTACTTGTCTCCTATTGTTCTCATACTTTTTCTATTACCTGAAATGTAGATAGATACGACAAATATAAATTACAAAAGACTCAAATGTAAGATATATAATACTTATACAAAACAAAAGGCAATATCTTTCTATGGTGTTAGGACCTCTTTGTAGACAATATTTTTCGTGTATATACCATTAATTGTTGTCTTCTTTTTGTTATCCTTCTTATCACCAGGTGGGATAATAAGGATCCTGATGTTCGATCTGGCAGTGGCTCTAGATAGTGCAACATACAACTGACCATGAGAGAACACTGGTTCAGAAAAATACACACCAACATTGGGGATAGTCTGCCCTTGCGCCTTGTTAACCGTCATGGCAAAACTAAGCCTAACAGGAAACTGCTTCCTCTTGAACTGGAATGGGAACATCTCATCATCAGAGGGGCATAATGGAATATGTGGTAGGAAGATTCGTTTTCCAACATGGTCCCCCACCACAATTTCTGCATCAATGGTATTTCGTTGGAACCCCCTGACCACCAGCCTCGTTCCATTGCAAAGTCCATTTGCAGGGTCGATATTCCTTAACAATATGACCGGGCACCCAATCTTGAGCTTTAACACATGTGGAGGGAGACCGCTAGGGGTTAAAGTATTAAGGAACTCGGAAGGGTAGTAGTTATGTGGGTCATCCACTGCAGAGTCAAAGCTATGGTACATAATCTCCTCACCTTGGAAACGATCTATCATCTTCATATTAATCATGTCCACCCAGTCATTTCGTGTAGACAATATAACTCTCGAAGTGATGTAGTTTTGATCCGATAAATTTTCATTGAGGCTCGGGAAAATATAGTCTATTAATGTATCAAGTTCATTGCCATTCCCCGTATATGGCATGCAGATCTCGTCAGGAAGACGAACATCACCATCACCATTGACCTCCTCGGTACCACAACCGATGCGCAACAGATATTCAGCAAAACCCGGGTCACTCTGTGCCCTCATGTTACGCACCAGCTTTAAGTGATGCATGGAATCCCAAAGATATGACCTTCGTAGTGACGCGCCAACTATCTGAGCCCTCGACCCCTTCCTTACAACAGGAAGGACCTGCCTGAAATCTCCACCAAACACAATAGTCTTACCACCAAAAGGAAGTTTATGCCGATCCATTATATCACGTAGGTTGTTGTCTAGCGCCTCTACTGCTTGTCTCTTGGTCATAGAAGCCTCATCCCATAAAATGAGGGATGCTGTCCGTAGAAGCTTTGCGGTACCACTCTGTTTCGTGAAACTACAAAAAGTACCATCCTCGATAGTTAAGGGTATCTTGAAACGTGAGTGGGCAGTCCTCCCTCCAGGCAATATGGAAGCCGCAACGCCAGATGTAGCTATAGCCACAGCAATCTTGTTTTGACTGCGTATTTTTGCGAGCAGGGCCTTATATAAATAGGTCTTTCCAGTGCCACCAGGTCCATCAACAAAGAATACTCGGCCTTGAGCAGAGTCAATGGCAGAAATAATCTCATCAAAAGCAGCCCTCTGCTCATTGTTAAGGAACCCCTCAAGGGCCACATCATCGGCATTGGGATAGATGCTTGACTCCTCAAAAATCTCCCTTGGAATGTCGTTGGCATCATCATATGTGTCATTAATATCTGGCAGAGGGAATGGCTTTATGTCCTTAGACATTGAGTGTAGCAAATTCCTAATATCAATCAAGACCATCTGCTCTACAGCTGATGTGGATTGTACATTGCGCCGATAGTCCTCTGACATGGCATCTAGGTGTCTATTCCAAAGTCCACACACATCGCTCGGCTCACAGAATACTAATATTGTTGCAAATAGCCTTCGTAGTGAGGATGGCATCTGATACAGAGTAGCTTCAGCCATGCACTCATCTAACGAGTTGTCGGCTTCAATGAGGCCCCTTCTCTCTGCAGCTTCACGGAATGTCGGTAGGATCACTCCATTCACTGTCCTTAGATCATCGTAAGAGGTCGCACCACTCACATGGTTTAGGAGAACACGGAGATAGTAGCGTTCCCCCTCGACCGGATTGGCAGAGACAATTCGACCTACCTGGCCCTTATATTCCTGCTTCCTTCTTTGCCACTTTTTATCACGTGGTTGCCAAGTATACCACTCGGGGAAGTCATTGTACAAAATTCCACGAGCCCTTTCATCTAATCTGTTTTCCTCAAAGTATGCCGTGAGCATGGACCTATCAGCACCTGGACAGTTAACCACTCTTCGTATACCTTGTCGTTGGTGAAACGACACCATGTGCATGTTCGGAAGATGGAGTTGCAGCTGCATCATAGGTGGTGAGTTCTTGCTCAACTCAAATCCATATATCCTCCACAATGCTTCTGGAGGGGTCACCCACCTAGCCTCTCTATATTGTTCAATCTCATCAATTTTTCCATTTTCATCAGGCTTGCTAGCTTCTCTCATAGACATAGAAGCACGATCATGGCCCTTGTATATGTACTTGAATAAGTATTTCACAGCCTTGATGCTACCACATGCCTCAACATTTATGTGGCAATTGAAAAGTCGGAGGAGGTAAGGGTTGTAGGGGACGACCCATCTGTTGTCTAGAACAGCCCCTCGAACTCTTGCCTGGCGTCCGTCTTCACGCCGCCTATAAATTGGGTAGGAGTCCTTGCCCTGTAAGGTAGCCTCGTTGTACGGTCGTGGATAATGATTCTTGCATGAATCACGACCCTTTGTGCATGGGCACTCATGATTTAGCACACCGCATGGGCCATGCATCATGTGCTTGATAACCAACTTGTGCAGCTCTGGGTACTTCTTGTCTGGAATCTCAGCCGAGATAAGACGATCATATTGTTCCGGGCATGTGAGCTTGTACCTCCTATTCATAATCAGCAAAAAATGGGCATGTGGTAAGCCTCGCTTCTGGAACTCTATGACATGCACATGTGCACAGACCTTCCCAAGAATATCATTTTTCATCAACCTTGTCTTTAGCTCCTCCAGCTTTGCCCTAAACACACGCACAACAAGATCTGGACGATCTTGTGATGTCTGACCAGGGTAGAGTTCATTCTTAATCTCATCCCAGTTTGGGTTGCATGTCATCGTAAGAAAGATATCCGGTTTTTCAAACTTCCATACTAAAGCCATGGCGTCCATGTACCAACGCCTCATGTCCCGTGGGCCGCCAATGAATGATGTAGATAGTACAGTCCGCTTTCCAACGGCAGCAGCTCTCTCCTCACCAGCCTGCAAGCTATCCACCAAGCCCTGGTATAGGTCAGCCCTTATCCTATCCTGGTTCCTCCGCTGATAGTCTAGGCGATTGCTCTCGATCTTGATATATGTGTCCACCGTAAACTGTTGGAAAAGACGCTTGCCAAAGAGTATCGGGTTGAATATTCCTGGACGCATCTGAAATTTATAACAATAGTAGTCTCGCACAGACACACATAGATTGCCAGGAGATTCTACACAAACAATTCGATGGAAATTAGTGATGAAAAATAGCATGCATAAGAATGAATAGTGTAGACTACTATGAGAAACAACTAACCTGGTTCATCCTCATTATTATCTGAACGTGCCTTGCGGAGTGCACGTGCCGCCATCACTTCTTCCATACTCACATTTGCCTTTGGAATGTCAATATGCCACCCAAGTTCACCTCTAGGGAAGAACATAGGGTATGACAGTGGGTCATAACATCCATTGTATGACCGGATGCCATACATTTGCCTATTTTTTCCTTGTAGGATTACACTATGTTGAAACTGTCCACGTCGTTCGCTTCCCTCAATCCAAACAGCGGCCACCTCAGAATTGATCGGCACATTATACACTCTCTGGTCCATCTTTTGGTCAGGGTTGAGTGTCACACAATAGTCATCAATTTGTCCAATCTGCCCCATAGTCCTAAGCTGGTCAGAGTATGGATTACCACAAAGGATGGCAACTAACCTCTCAATAACTTCTTTGTCTTTTTCATAGTGCTTCTTGTGGCAGCTGCGGTAACGATGCTCAAGACTTGGGTCGTCATCATAGAAGTACAGCTCTAGATGCTTAGGTTGTGTACCCTCCTGTCTACCAAATGACTATATTATGGTACATCTGGCCATGTGCACGGAACGTGTATATACCACTGTTCCTGATATCTGTGGTCATACTATCGAGGTAACAGTAGAGGGAAGTGAATGAGAAATGACCATTGAAAAAACGAATGTTATCATGGAAGTGCCTAGCATCAGCATCTGCACTCGACCATAGTCTCATGAGGTCAGGTGGTGTGTCAGATGTGGATAGCTCAATCTTTCCGCTGCGACAACAGAATCCAGGTGGCTCGAATTCAAACTTCTTTGCATTGCAATGCTGACAGTTGTGAACGGGCTTTAACTTATGCTCCTCTTTAGGGATGTTGCTATACACCCCATCGTAAGGATCAGGTACGTCAGGAATAGATGTAGAGTCTTCTTCTTGAGGATCACCTAACTCATCATCATCGTCAACTTCCTCATCTGAAGTGTGGTATTTAACAAACACGTTACTATTACTTTCCAAAGGCATGAATGTAAGTACATTTTTCTATTATATTTAGCATAAGTACCTTGGCCAGCGAATAGATAACCCTCGTCAGCTTCTTCATCCTCTTCAAATATGACACCCTCGTCATCACCGGTTCTGTCATGGGGACCTATGAAAGGTACATATTTGAGGATGGACACTCAATTGTACAGATGAATCATGGTAAATACCATTTTAAATGATTGAGAATGATTATCCAATGGACGAAAATAATAAAATGTATTACCGTTGCATCCTGTGGATGTCTCGAAAGCTGCGGCATGTTGAGAGCTTGAACCGATACCTTTATTAATGACAGGGTGAGTATAGTAAGGCTATGCCTTTATTTTATATAATAAATTAAATTAGTTGAAAGGAGTAAAGAAGCGTCAGTAAGTACCATTGTTTTTGTTACATGAATGATTTGGAGTCTTAAAGCCATCTTCATCAGCCATGCACGTATTCTCCATAGCTAAAGCAACTATTTTCCTTGCAGTGGTTGCTTCAAAATATTTGTTTTGCCGTGCTAATCGCGATTGTCTCTCTCCAGATGGCACACGCTGTCTACGTGTTATCTGACAAGGATCCATATCAAGGGGCCTGACATCCTGTGTCTGATCTGAAACAGGTGATCCACTTGCCTCAGGAATAATCCAATCACTCGGGGCAGTTGATTTATCATTAAGTGGTACGACATTGGGGATATATTCTGGATTCTCCATGGCAATGGAATCGCTGTTCAGAGTATTGCGCCAGGAATCCCTTTCCATCCTTTTCTTATCTCGCTTTGCCTGGGCTTGCTCAGTCGTCATATTTGACACCCTTCTATGTTCATTTTTTGCTTCAATCTGCTCCTGAGTTCGGCAATCATGCATTTTTTGACGTGCACGTTTAGCCTCTCTTTGCTCAGGTGTCATACGTGCATAGCGATCTCTTTCCCTAGCACATTTAGCTTTACGCTGCTCATTTGTTAACTTTGTTGTACATGAATTCTTGGATGAGGGTGTGGTGATGGCACAATCACCAACTAATGCGGTATTTACTGAATCAAGGCTAATTTCCGCTAGCATTTCCTCATCTACAAATGAAAGGAGGTTTCTATAAATATTTATGTATATTTTGTACAATGAAGTTACAATAGTTGGTCTTATCTCTGCTATGAAATTGGAGGTGCTAGCTAAATCAAGCATGCTTCAGTGTATATCAATAGAGGTTACTGCCAATCAATTTAGCATAATTGTAATAGATGTTAATTAAGTTGAATTGAAATACATGACTTGTATATATGAAATTCATAGTATTACAACAAATGTAGCACATCCGCTTTACGAAATAGCATATGTATAAAATGATATTCACAGGACAATTGTACGCAGTACCCAACACTTGAAGGGAGGTCTTTGTTGCATGTGGCATATTGTATGAATCATTTCTGTGTAACCAATTAGCATTCTCATCTGGAACCATATTTTCTACTCTTGAGGTGTCGCATTGCTCAACATTACTGAGGATGCCTGTAGACATAATATGTGTTAAGTCATGTACAATACAACCAAAATGAAGAAATGGGTGTCACCTTCTGCAGTGAGTGGGATTATGGGTTGTGAATCTTCATTTGTAAGGAGAGCTTGAGCTTTCCTTCGATGATAATCTTCTCGACGTTTCTTTAGTAACCTCTCCTTTCGATCTTGAGGCATATTCGCGTATGCGTCCCTTGCCCTTTGCCTCTTGCGTTCTTTTGGGTCTGTGTCATCTGAATGCAGATTGGATATCGTAGGTCCACTTTCATTGTTGGTGTTGGATATATCTTTGAATGGGATGCGACCCCCAGTATGTTCTGAAGATGCCATCTGCATAAAAGATTTTGAGTGTCACACAAACTTAATGTTGCAAAGAGAAACCACTACATTTGAATCAATATGAAAGGGAATGAGTATCAATCAGGGAACGAAAGTGAGCCAAATCTCTAGTCTGCCCACGGGAGAAAAAAAGATCTACAATCAGTAGTAGTATACAAATTTTATAATCAGTAGTAGTATACAAATTTTATGGAGCTCATGTATGCAAGAAAATAACACAAATCGACAAGAAATTCCACGGATTCAAAGCTACATGAGGAAATTCATTTGGAATTTCAGATACGAATCCCACATCGGCAAGAAATTCCATGGATTCAAAGCTACATGAGGAAATTCATTTGGAATTTCATATATGAATCCCATTTTCAATAAAAGAGTGATTACATCACATCCAAATCCACGACGGTCCATCAGCCATGAGCAGGCCTTGATGACATGTATAGTAAGGTAGTAGCAAACAAATACCTAACAGTCAAAGTGAAGCAAACCTTAGATTCATAATTTTTGGGTGACGCGCTGAAGCTCCAGGTTGATAATTTTGAATTATCAACCATTTTGCGGAACTTGGTCATTGGCTTGGCACCGGAACATGCCGTCCTCGCGCCCAAGCCACCTCTGCCCTGGTGCCAGCAAGATGTGCCATCCCAGGATTCCCCAGTGCCTAGCCTAGACACTCGGCATCCTTCAGAAATAGAGTGAGCGAACAGGCAACAGCAATAGCTGTACCCAATGGCAGTTCGCCCCAATAGCTTCTCACCTTAGTGGCCACAGCTGCTCGACGGCCATGCTACAGCCAAGAATCCCCCATATTGCCCCACCTCTCCTTTCATCACCGGGGAAGAAATTGGGGGATTTGTTTCTGGATATCCTGTGGCATTCCTTTCAATCATGCATGACTATGGCAGAACCTAAATCTATATGGATTTAGTTTCTTTCCTTCTTTTCCTATTATCTGTTGCAATTAATTTCCTGTTAACTATAAGGGCTATGTGATAGTCTTGATAAAAGCAAATAAAGGAAAGATGGTAGTTTCACCAATGACATACTGTTCTTCTATATACTACACTGAATCACCAACTCAGCACCTTCCTTTGCAGTCAATTGGTCAGTGTTTCCATCATCAAAAGGGCAAAAAGAATTTATGAAGAAACTGAGGCCGAAATGAAGATTGCTGTGGAACTTCCCTAGAGAAAATAGAGCAGGTATAAATTAACAGTTTTTATGCCAAAGGTTTCAATTAAGACTGTGACTCTATTCTTCTATTTTTCTCCTTACCTGTTTAGTGTGGATATGCCCCACATCAGTATATACCATCATCGAACTACCCTGCCCAACATCGCCTTAGGAAAGGTTTCTGACCTTACACATGTTCCTTTGTTTAGCACACTGAACAAATTTTGGGAAAATAGATATATTACTCTGCTTTGTAGATGGTGGCATGCTGGTTTTATCTGTTTCATCACGTGAGATGTTTGAAGTTTTGAGCATTTAAGGGAAGTGTGAAATTGAGCACTTTGCAATGTAGGCACAGCCTCAGTTTTTGGCTCAGATTAAAAATAGTATATTACCAAAATAGGTGAAAACCAAAGTTTTAGAAATAGTAATGAAGATAGGAGCACAAGCAACACACCTCAATGGACTTGGCGTTGAGGAGATCCTTGTTGTTGAGACAGCCTATGTCGTTGACTGATTCTCTCTTGGTGAACGTAGAAGCGGTGCTCGTCTGCGGCGGCGGCAGCGGCAGTTGGGGGTCTCCTTGGTGTCGAACGGCGGGGAGGAGGCGAGTTCGAGCTGGGGCAGAAAAACGTACACATGTGTTAGTGCAAATATGTCTCTATTCTATTTGTTTAGTGATCATACCGCTTGCAAAATTTAGGATGATAATAAAAACAAACAACAGTAGAGCATTGTGCCTAAATCAGAAAAGCGTACACATGTGCTAGTGCAGATATGCATAGAGTATGCCCTGTATATTCAGTTAGTTTTTTGGTTTTGAGATTGTTGAACATGAATAAATTTCCTGAGAAGCGGTTTCTTTCTACACTGTTTCCTTAACATGTGCTGGCTGCTGTGGTCCCCAAGTGGCTGGCCTTTCTTCTTCATATGCTATAAAACATGCAGCAGGTTTCGACAAAGACATAGCAACAAAAACAGAGTTTGAGCCTGTCAGAGCTCAGGTTACTGCTAGTACTTTTCTTCCCTCCAATTAAGCCGTCTCAGTATGCATATCATACATTACTCTAAGTAGCTTTTCTTCCCTCCAATTAAGTCATCTCAGTATGCAAATCATACATTATTGTAAGTGAAATACCTGCTCATTCTACTGAGAAAATGGCATTATAAAAGGCTCTATCAGAATTCACAAAAAGCCTCTATAAACAGTAAATGCAACAGGCGTACAATCCCTTGTATTGAATAGTTGGGACTTGTAAAATAAACAAGGTCCAGAATACAAGGTGATAAAATTAGTTTTGCAAACACATTAAGTCCAGACTCACCCTTTCACAGCTCGGTGGAGGAATGCTTGATTACTGCGATCAAGTGGAAGCCTTCTCGGTGCACTTAGAGAAGCATATTGCAAATTACCACGTATGATAGACTGTGAAAATAAAATAAAAGTGTCACAAGGTTGAGTTCAGAACATAGGACTCGCAATTTTTAGGTCAATAAACTAAGTTGGTTCATCATCTTAGCCAGATAATAATGAGCTGCAAGTTTAAGTGCACTGTAGCAATCAGTGCTTTTTCAATGCTTATAGTTAGCAAGGTCGACAATGGTAATATCCAGACACCGTAAGATAGTTCATATTATATACAAATAGGAGTACTTAGCAGCACAAAACTAAATGCACATTCTGGAAACGAAACAGCACCTCCTTATCACCACCTTGCTTAGTAAAAATACCCTTCTTCCGTTTTTGTTTAGTATCTGCTACCTGAAAGTATCCAGATATATCATGGAGAGAACACTGTCAACTTTAGTTCCACAAACCAGGGAAACACAAAAGGAGATAAGAAAAGTAGTTTAAAGACTAATGTAACTGTAAAAAGAACAACTGAAATTATGGATGGCCAACCTTTTCCACTCCAGGCTATACAGAATTCCAAAAGCACATATAAGAACTTGAAAAGTAAGCACTAAAAAGAATAAGACAGAGAGAAGAAAAGGGAATGCAAAAGTTTAATTGGTAAAATAATAAATTATATAAGAAAAATTATGAACAAACAAGAATTTAAGTTATAATTTGTAAATAGTTTGTCAAATCAGAGGAACATGACACAGCTGCATAAAAAGGAACATGTGTAAAACCTAATCGTCCCCAAGACATTACACACAACAAAATTGGTAAGAAAGGGATAAAAAATTTATAATAAGTATGCAGCCCCTCAATCACCTTCCTTGAATTATCTCGTGAAATTGATATCAAGAGAAGATCGTATTGGAGACTTGTTTACTAATTTAACTTAAACCTATTAGAAAATTGATGTACGAGATGAGATCATATACCAATTTTGGTACAACCTGATGATCCGATCAGATCAGGGTCCAAATCTACAATCAGTAGTAGTATACAAATTTTATGGATTCAAAGCTACATGAGAAAATTCATTTGGAATTTTGCAAGAAAATAATACACATCGGCAAGAAATTCCACGGATTCAAAGCTACATGAGCAAATTCATTTGGAATTTCAGATATGAATCCCATTTTCAATAAAAGAGTGAATACATGACATCAAAAAATCCACGATGGTCCATCAGCCATCAGCAGGCCTCGATCTTACTATTTAATTAATAGCGGTGGTCTCCTTGATAATATTTTTCCTTAGTTGGAGCAGAACTGACTGAACAGCGATAGAACAGAATGAGATTCAGGAAGAAAGGATAGGATGAACCTTGGTGCCTGCACGTGGCCTACACCGCTCGTCAGCATGCGCGTTGCCGCCACCGCTCAGCCCACGGGATACCGTCGCTGCTCTGGCCCTTGCGATGTCGCGGCAGCCGATATCGCGTTGCCTGCGATGCTCCTAACTTGATGACGATGACGCTCCTAACGCGTGGACGCACTGGGGCGGCACGCTCGTGAACTCGGCGTCCTCGAACTCCGCCAGGCAGATGGCGCACTCTAAGCTGTCGCCGCCTCCGCCTCCCTCAACTCCTCGTACCCTTGCTGCGGCAGGGATCCGGCAGGAACAGTGCCTGAGGGTGGAAAGGGCGACGAACGTGGCGGATCTGGCCGGGGGAGGCGCAGCTCCGGATGGAGGTTTCGTTTTTCTCCGTGAGTGAAATTTGGGCCAGGGCGGGCGGTTGCTGGCGGCGTCGTGGGGTGTGACCGTGTGGGGGAGTAGGGAGTCAGCGGCGGAAGTCGGAGGAGTCGTAGGTGGGCGTGGACCCTATCGGTCGATGCATGCAGATCGTAGGTGGGCAACCGACGAAGACGCACACATAGCTGGTGGAGTCGGAGAGGTCAGACAAAAACGGATTGGCAGACGGGACAGACATTTCGTTCTTCATATTAGTAGAGATAATAATATATAGTATTTTTTAAAAAAAGGGAAACTAGTTGGCCTTTTTTCTTTATCATGTTTTGATATTCTTTTTTTCATATACTCGTACAATTCAACTACCTTACTGCCATGTTTGGTTCTTGTTCGCCCTCATCAAATGTCTGATTGGGTATGGTTAAAAAACAAGTCAGGCCAAAACTTTTTTTTTGCGACGAAGTCAGGTCAAAACTTTTTGATCCGTGCCCGCTCAACAGGCATTTTGGGTCAAGTTGGGTGGAACGATTTATCAAGTTTTCCTATGTTGAATGAGATTCTTTCGTTCGGTTAAGTTGGATTATAGGCTGAAAAATTATGGCTTGAACTCACCCCATGTATTAGCCAGATCAAGCTTGGTCGGGTTTGTATCATCCAGTTATCTATAATCAAATTGTTAAAAAGAATAAGCTTGACTTCATCTTGTATACCTAGATGACCAGATGCAATATATTCATGTCCTACTCCCCTCATATCTAGTGAGCAGTTGATGGTTGCAAAATTTTTAGAGTTTTGCCTGTGTTTGCTTGCATGGTTGCAGGATTCTCATACTTAGAATAACTCGACTATTGGTGTCGTAATCCTTTTAGCTTGTGCTTGATTCATTTTTGCAGGTTGCGGGTTGCTGCTCCTCAATCCATGGACTCGTCGGAGGTCGAAGCATATACACTTTGGTTTGATGTTAAGACTATAAATTAGCTAATTTTGCAAGAGACAAGTTTTCTTAACAAACAATCAAATTCTTAGCTCCTTGCACCTATGGTTAAGGATGTCTCTTATCGTTAAGCTCTAAGCCATTATGGTCTGTTTGGTTTGCATCATGGAAGCAATCCGTGACAAGTGCTAGTGTTTGGTTCACATCATGGAATCAGTTTCTACGTCATGGAGTGGTTCCACTTATTAACTTCCACGCCATTAACGACAGGTGGAGTCATTTCTCGAAAAGTCTCGAATGACTCCATACCAAACCGATCCATTTCGAGTGAGATGAATCTCCAAACCAAGTAGGTCCTTAGTCTCCAAGACCAGTCTCTGTAGAAATTGAGGAAATCAGAAGACAAAATTTGTATGGTTATCAAGATCAGAAGGAAGATAAATAAAATTGCGGATAAAATCACAAATTAGGAAGACAATGATCCCTACCTCTTGCTTGTTACCATGTTGTAATGTGAAAAAGTCCAACGAGCCGCAAGCGCACTACTCAAACCAGAAGACCCGGCCCCCGCGTCGCTCTCGCGGAGGGCGACTCGGGCGGCGCCGCCACCCGCCACCAAGCACCCCCCCTCTTCCTGGCCTTCCTCCGGCCGCCGTCGCCACCCTTGCTCGTGGCGGTGGCGGCCAGCGGCGGCGCCCTCAAAAAGGGGTGCCGTCCACTCCCCGCTCCCCCCTCCCCACGCTCCACCTCCCCCCTCGCCCCACCACCATCTCCGGCGAACTCCGACGATGGCCGGCTAGATCCAGGCATCTGCGGGCTGGATCCGGCGGTTTGAGACCCCCCCTTACCCGCCTGGCGGCGGTGGCTCGGCCACCGTCCATGGTGGGCCCGCGGCTCTCCGGCGACTGGGGCGGGTTGGGGTCGGCCGGATCCGGGCCCATGGGCCCCGGATCTGGCTTCGGCCCTGCCATCCCCGCCCCCTCCCCCCTTCCCGCTCACTGCGGCGGCCGGCTGCGTGGTAGGGCGCCGCCGACCATGCGGGGCCTCCCCAGTGCGGTGGGCCCGCACTGCTCCAGCTGCCGGTTCCTGCTCTCCATGCACGGGGGTCGGGGCTTGGCGGCCGTAGCCAGGGCCACCCCCACCGCCGGCGGCCGGAGCCGGTTCCTTTGGGGCCGGAAACGCAGTGATTCGGGATGTGGGGGTGCGCGGGCGGGGGCCGTGTGCGCTGCTATGCGCATGGGCGGTGGGGCCCCACATCCTCGATTGCCCCGCCTCTCTAACTGCGCTGGCACCTCGCTCCTTCGGCTCCGGCGGCTCGATGCGGGGCGAACGGTGGTATGGGTGGTGCGGCCAGTAGCGCTCTGTCTTGCACCATGGTGGTGTGGGCGGCTACTCTGGCGGTGCGTCTTCGACGCCGTGGTGGCGTGGATGGCGTCGTCTCGCTCGTTTCACGCATCTGTAGCGTCATGGTGGCGAGGCTGATGCCGGTCGAGCGGGCACACCTGCGACACGGTTCATCGACAACGACTAGGAAGGTGATCTTCGTGCCACTACGTGCACGGAATCGGTCTCTGGTCTCCGGCGTTGCTTGGGGATGAGGCGCAATGGCAAAAGCTTTACCCATTCGTTGGGTCGATGACGGCGACGCCTTTGGGTGCCGTTCACTTCCTTGGAAGTGTCTATCGAAAGGCCCTCCCCCCTGCGTTGATGTTGGAGGCCGGTGCGGTGGCCGGCGGTCAGGATGGACGCGGTCGGTCTGTCGATGCCGCTCCTAGCTTGTGTCTGCCGTGCTTCATCTCCTCTTCACTTTGGTCCGTCCAGCTCGAGTGTTTGGTGTCGCCGTGGCGTATGACGTCTTGTTCGCAGTGGCTACCTGGTCACTGGCGGTTTCACCTCGCGACTACCTGGTCGCTGGAGGCTCTGGTGTACGACGTCTTCTTCGCAGTGGCTACCTGGTCACTGGCGGTTTCACCTCGCGACTACCTGGTTGCTTGAGGTTCTGGTGGATGCTTGGCCACAACGGCTGGACCCCCTCGGTTGGCGACCTTTGTGTGGATGTATCCCGTGTTGCAGGCACAGCTTAGTTGTTAGTTGGTCGGTGTTCGGTGGTCCCCCCTACCACCACCACTTTTTTCTCTTGTTTTCTTGGTGTTTCGTCGGTGTCTTGGGGTTGTCATCGGTAATCTTGGGATTACTTGTGACTCCTTTGTATCAACTATGTGTAGGTCTATTGACCATTCTCCTCTGCTTAATGAAAAACGGGCTATATGCCTGGTCTCGAAAAAAAAGTAATGTGAAAATGGCTCTTTAAAATTTCACAATTGGGGTGTTCTTACTCTAATTTCTGTACTATGTTTGTAACGAATGAAAAATATTTCTTTTTTTTTTGAAAAATAACCCCAGAAATCGGCGGCATCACACGGATGAGAAGTGCGATTTTTCTAAGGGCCGGTTTAGTTGCCAAAAATTTGGCAAAATAACACTGTAGCAAATTTTATTGTTATTTGGTAATTAGTGTCCAATCATGGTCTAATTAGGCTTGAAAGATTCGTCTCGTCCATTTCGTCTAAACTGTGTAGTTAGTTTTATTTTTTATCTATATTTAATGCTTCATGCATGCGTTCAAAGATTCGATGTGACGGGGAATGTTGAAAAATTTTGCAAAATTTTTTGCAACTAAACCAACCCTAAACAGGCTCTAAACCAAAAACCGAAAAGACCAAAAAGCCCAAACTGCCGAAGCTAGGTGCAAAAACGGGGCCAAGCCAGATGGTGCTTCTGCGCGTCCGCCACCGCTTCGGCCACCTGCGCTTCCCCTCCTTCCTCTCCATGGCGGCGCCCCAGCAACCTGGTAAAACCCTCCTGCGCCCCAGTCCTTCGCGTATGTCTGAACTGTGAAACCCCAACCTCATTCCTGCTCCATCTCCATCTCCTCCTCCTCCCTCGCCCCCCTTCTCCGCGCACTCACTTTTTTCTCTGCCCTCTCCAGTTCCCCTCTCCGGGTCGGCGCCCAAGAGGTTCAGGGCGATGGCCACAGACGTCGCGGCGGCGGCGGATCCTCCAGCCTCCAGGGGCTGTCCCGCGATGAAGGCGGAGTTCGCCAAGCACGCCGAGTACCTCAACGCCCTGGTACGGCGCCCGTTTACGTGTCGCTCATCCGCTTTTGTGTTAAGCGAAGCTTTCGCTTCTCGAGTTTTTTTTGTCCCGCGCGATGCGCTCAAAGAGTAGGGGTTACCGTATAGGTTTGTAGGTGGTGCGGGAAATTAGCTGCCAGGGTCTAATGTGTGCTAGGTGTTTGGAGGAATTACTACGAAGCCAGATTTTGGATTAGGCGGTCCACTTAACTGATATTGGTAGGCTCACATTGGAGTTCAGGTTTAATCAGTGTTGTTGAGTGAGAATATTTCGAGAGCCAAGCGTGCGGACCTTGAGGGCACGTAATTCATTTGCGTCGGGCCAACCTGCAGTCACCCCTATTTAGGCATACAGCTCGTTTGTGAGAACTATGGTTCACTGATACAATTATTCGTCTAGAGTTGACACCAAATTCCTCCCAAGATATACTGTATTCTGCAGGCGATGTCAGCCGATATCTCCTGATTGAAGTCAAACTTTGTTTATCATGTTGTTTTCACACACAGACGAGTCATAATATAGGTGATTTATAATTATACTTATACTCGATCATGCGTATGGCTGCAAAATATATTTCAACATTGCCACTTCTGCAAATGTCTTCTTACCCGAGTTAACTGCATTTAATCTATATGAGACCACGTCTTTTAACTCTTCAAAGCCACGTCAACCATATGCTACAAATTTGGTTAGCTTTCCTTTAAATTTGATTAAAGTGTTTCGAGCAGCTGGCATTGTCACACTAGTTTTATAGTTCATCAAAGCCTTTCCTCCTTTTACAATCTGAAATCATTATCACACAGTATGTTTGACAGTATTGTGTAAATTATCAATGTTTTTATATTTTCTCTCTGTTTACTGTAGAATGACAAGAGAGAAAGGCTTGTGAAAGCGAGTCGGGATGTGACAATGAACAGCAAAAAGGTCATCTTTCAGGTCCATAGGTAAGTAGTATAGGGCTTTGTACCTCTGCTTGATTTCAACATTTAGCAATCGTGCTGCTGCATTATTTTATATTTTTTTTAAAAAAAGGACATACTTTTTAATGGCAGACTGTGATCCTCAGAATCATAGATCTCTCCATGCCATTACTCAATTTATGTATTAAAAATTATACTGCCTGCTTTTCAGCGTTATATGTGAAAAAAGTAAAGAAGCTTTATGTAAGTTTTGTTGGCAGAGACTCTGATTGTCTAGTCACTTGGTCACTCTGAACCATGTTAATGAATATGTATATCTTGTTAGTCACACTTGCATGGTAGCACCTGGCATAAAAAAAATCTACAAAAAATGTGAATGGGCAGATCATATCACCAACAACAATCATGCAAAGTTTGAGGTTGAATAAAATTTTGTGCATGTGGAGAAAGAGAAATCATCATGTAAATAGTTGCGACTTGAGGGTGCAACTGTTCATATCTGAACACACAATTCGCCACTATTCACAAGCTGATTTATCTTTTTCTTTTCTCCTTGCAAATGCTTTTGTTCAACCTCAAATTTAGCATGATGTTAGATGATAAGATCTGTCAATTCAAATAGCTGATAGAAATTTTTGGTGCACTTTTTAGTGGTGCTACCATTCATTGGTAGCACAGTAGCACCTAAACATGTGGCAGCACAAGCATCGGAGTTGTTCCCGTTTCTGTAAAAACATGGGTTTACAAAAACCTATCCCATGCTGCTAAGTCTTACTGTGTGTACAATCAAGAAATACACATTAATTAAGCTATTTGGATCATTTGTTTTTTCTCGAATGTTGATCAAAATCAATTTCTGCTTAAAGTCAACTTTCACTACACGGCATGTTTCTGTTAATTGTAATGCCTGTGAGAATGTGAATTGTTCGATGATACTAAAAAAGATCAGCTGTAAAAAATGAGTTGGCCATGTGTAAGTGTCCTTAAATGTTGAGATTGTCTATGTTTCTGAATGCTGATACCATGCCAAGAAGCTTCTTTATCATGTCTTCATAACCGAATAGTCCAACTGTTTTACTGGTTTCTTTGCTGTAGAGTTCATATGCCTTCATATACTGTTGATTTGTTTCAGAATCACGAAAGTTAACAGGGACGAAGTTCTCTCCAAGGCAGAAAATGATCTTGCTGCAGTGGTTAATCAACACATTGCAAAACTAGTAAAAGAATTACAAGGAACTGACTTCTGGAAGCTCAGAAGAGCCTACACCTTTGGTGTTAGTACCAATCTTACTCTTCTACATTTGTTTATAAATTGTAGAGTCAAATGCACCGCCGGTTCTTCCATGATGCACATTCAGGTCCCTAAACTTACTAATCGTGTTGTGAGGTCCAAATCACCAAAACTAGAATCAATCGCCTGCGTGGCAAGTTGATTGCACGATGACATGGCACAAAAATGTGGAGCCCACATGCCGGTCTCATCTCTCCCCTACCAGCATGTGGACACACATGTCGGTGCCCCATCATCCCGCAATCAGCGTGCCACATGGGCGGAATAACACAAGTTATGGCGATTTGGACCTCACGACACAATTAGTAAGTTCAGGGACCTGGATGTACATTTTTAAGTTTGGGGACATAGATGACACCCCGAAACAAGTTGGAGGACCTGCGGTGCACTTTACTCTAAATTGTAATAGATCTGATATGTTTGCTATTGACCATTGCAGGTACAAGAATATGTCGAAGCTGCAACACTGTGTAGATTTTGCAAGACTGGCACTCTATTAAGTCTTGCTGAAATTAATGATTCTTTACTAGCACTAAGTGATAAATCTGTTGAGCCCTTACAGTTAAATGTGCTTGACTATCTTTTAGGGGTAAATACACCTGTGCATCTATAATTCAATTCTCAATGTCTATAAATACTGTTTTGTTTGAAGCCGTTAACAGTTCTGCATTTTCCATGTCTTAGGTTGCTGATTTGTCAGGAGAGCTTATGAGGCTCGCAATAGGCCGTATATCTGACGGGGAAGTTGAATATGCAAAAACTATCTGTGCTTTTGTACGTGATATTTACAGGGAGCTGACTCTTGTGGTGCCTCTAATGGATGACAATAATGAGATGAAGAAGAAAATGGAGGTCATGCTGCAAAGCGTAGTAAAAATTGAGAATGGTATTATTTGATTGATGCCTGACAGAGTTAATATTTTTGGTTCACTCCTATTAAGACTATAACCAACCAGAAAACTTCAGGCATGCCTCAACTAAAAGATGAAACGTAAAATATCTTTGCTTTCAATTGCATGGCATACTATATAGCTTTTGATCCCTTTGATATGCACTAGTCCATATCACCAGGAATACAGGCCTGAGTACTGATGCTGACTTATATACTAACAAGAGAAGCTAAGTGAAATGTTTTTTCTGTGCACATTTCCTGAAATGGCTGCTTTTAGAGTCTTGTTCCCAGCAGGAGATGTGGTATATATAATTGTCTCTATTCATTTTTATTTGATGTTTTTAGACTTGTGCACGTGTACGATGGAAAAAACACAACATGACATGTACTAGTCTTGCTGCCTCCCTAAATTCATGTGTCCTCAATCAGTCATTGTACCCAATGAAAAAAAAAGATTTGTCTTATAACATGTAGCACTTCACAATATGATAGGAAATTGTTTTCCACATCATGAGTTACCCGCATTAATGTGTTTATAATTTGTCACTGAACATCTTTCTGTCTTCTGCCGTTTAAATTCTTCAATGGTCCATATGTAATTACCTCACATGCTTAAATTTCTGAGAACATATTTGCATTCTGTTCTTGTTGGCTAGTGCTATCCTAGTCACTACCTTTTGTCATGTTACCTTTTCTTTTTGTAATATGACTAGTAGTAACCAAATATGAAACATTTGAAATGCAACATTTGGTGTCCTTAAAGAGTTATAGTCTGCTATATTTTTGAAAAGATGTTCACATCTCTGCTAGCTTTTTTTGAAAGATGTCCATATTTCTGCTTGCTTTTAAAGGTATTCATATCTGTGATACTATCGTGTTAGGCATGTGTTTCCAGTTTGTTAGTATTGTACTCCATCCATTCTTTAATATTTGATATTAATTAGTTCAATTGCTGGCAATTGGCATGCATTTTTTTTAAAAAAAATAGTCCTTACATGCTCAGAAACATTTAACTTTTGCATATGCTTGTGTTTCAGCTTGCTTCAGTGTTCATGTGAGAGGTTCAGAGTACATTCCTCTGCTAGGATCATCAGCAGACCCAGATTATTCCTTTTTCGGTGCCTCGGACTTTGACCAATGAATGTTTTGAAGCAAGAAGAACTAATTGAGTGTTAAAGGAGATTAGATCGATTTAAGGAGAGTGGTTGTGTCAAGGCTACTTCTAGGGTCCCATGTTAGGTGTTTGATTTTTATCGCCAGTTTATGTTGCACATCTTGGAGTTTGTAAATCTTGCCCTAACGTGGTAAGTGGTAACCCGGGAGAATCATGTTGCAAGACTACCCTTTTTATGGTGCAGCCTGTTTGATCTGTGCTAATAACAGTGTTCTTACGCTGAAAGATTTTTCTATGCGTTGGTAACTCCATTGAAGCTATATATACATAAACACATACCACTCCGGTCAAGACATGGTCACGGATGTCGCCTTCAATCATTATTTTTCTATTGTAATGTATTTTAAATTCCAACAAGTTTGATACTATACAAATATCTCCTCTATTTCAAATTGTATTCAAATTGTTGGTCGTTTTAGCTTTTATATGTATATAGGTTTTAACTTTTTTAGTTACTAGGTAGCGTGCTCGTGCGTTGTTACGGGACAACAAAATTTTTATACTAAAAATATATAGATCGCACGATAAGATAACAATACTGTGAAATTAAATACTGACCTTAAAGTAACATTTAATTCAAAATAGCAAAGTTCGTGAAATAAACAGTCACAGAGAGCGCAGCATCGCAGGCTAACCAACTCTACTGTATAGTCAAAATAGTTCGTCGTGCAGGCTGAGGCGTATACGAACACCGGAGCCTGTCCGCCATGTGCGCGTATACGGCTGTTGGCCACACCGCCCACTGTCCCGGCACACACACCCGGCAGCTAGTCGCGCTCCCCATCCACCGTGAGCTGCCTTCACCTTGGATTGGAGAGCACTGCCGCTGAGCGACAGAGTGGATACAGCTTTAACCAGAGAAGTCAAAGATAGGAAAACGAAGAAAAGGGGCACCTTCTGGTTGGACAAGAGACTGAGCGGCGCTGCCTCCACCACCTGGACGTCGCGCCGCCTCTACCGCAGGCACTTGGATGCCGTTCACAAAAACGTGAGGACAAGGGGGCGTGAGCAGGAGGCGGCGTCACTAGCGATGGCAGAGCGAGCAGGAGGCGGCGGTGCTGGCGACGGCGGAGCAAGGGAGATGGCCGCGAGGTCTCGGCAATTTCGTCCCTGGTGAGTGTGACGGAGAAGGCTCTCATCCTAGGCAGATGCTGCTTCTGAAACCTACAATATAATATCAAATGAGTCCCTTTGTTTGGCAATGCAGCAGGATCCATCTAGCTAACATGTTGTGATGCAAAAGAGAAAAAAAAATCACAATGCAGTTCAAATTACACGCCAAAAAGGAAAAAAAGAGTACTAATACAACAACAAAAAATAAGAGGCAAAAAGAGAAAGAAATCAAGAGGTGCTCAAACTTTGATGTCAGCGTGCTTAGTTTCACCACATCTCTAGCGCCGTCCAGTGAGTAACGAATCTGTTGGGATGCAGTGCATCACTCGTTGAGGCCAGCGCCATGATGAAAATTTCATGAGCTAGCTTCATCTGATACAAAGCATAGGACTTGAAATTGTGATTTATCAATGTAATACCTAAATTCATCTAAGATCACAAACTGAGAAACCGCCACCAGCGCATACTGAATTACCATGCAACTGGCAAGCCTGACAATACAGTTTATAAAATTCATACTCGAGATAACATCAAACCTGCTGGTTCTGAGTTTGTTTTAGAGTCATCATCTATTATGACAATAATTAGTTCTGCCCTGGTCGACTGCTGTCTTGGCTGAAACATAAAGGCAACCAACCAGATATTAAATGGTCATATATGAGAATCGAAAGCAGGCTAAAATAATATGCAAATCTACAGATAGACATTGTAACAATTCACAAGTACATATATACTCGAGGGAGTGGTCTTGAAGAATAGATAACAACATCATCATCAATGGCTTCCTCATCGATGTGGCAACTATGCATGCCAACGTGGGGCTCATCAGTAGCCGGTGGCATACTACTCAAAGCCTGGATGTTCTGTACAGACATACTGCTTGGAGCCTCGTTGTGTGCGACAGGCATGCTGTTGAAAGGTGAAGCCCCCTCGCCAGCCCCTTCAGCAGAGGGACATCTGAGGTCCAAAAGCCTTTTCATAGTCCACCTTCCAGCACCATGGGAAACGCAAATATCTTACGGGGTGACAGTAATTTTTTTATGAACATAGCCAACAAACATATACTTGCAGGTACAATGAGAAATGACTGGGGTCAAATATATATATTTTTTTTTACTCGGCTAGGGTCAAATATTGGATGCTGAAACTACACTACATACAAGAGCTCAAATCAAGACACGGTATGGATCCATGAAAGACAATTTTATCTCCCTTGCAAAAACTAAATCTAACTCCAGGTGAGATAATGTTGGCCTAAAATTCATGGGCGTGCTTATCTTAATATACGCACAAAAATCATCAGTCACCTGAGTCTAACAGCACTGGTATTAGCCTGACAATTCTTCCAGCAGATATGCTGCAACCTTCTCTCATCCCTAACACCGTGCACCCTCCCTCCTACCCCATTGGCCCAACCAACTACTACCTAAATCATCATTATAAAAAAAATACTACCTTAAGGCTAAAACAAGTAAGCAATCAATAATCCAGAGAAGTAGACCGTGCAGCGTTCCTACCTACCGCCTGATGTCCTTCTGGGCGAGGAGGCACTCCTTGCAGAAGGTGTGGCCCTTGGTGCAGTAGAGCGGGTCAATGAGCGGCTTGAGGCAGTGGCAGCAGGAGTCGAAGGTCTTGATGGAGACCTTTCCCAGGCGCTCCCGCTGCGTGTCGTACCCGAGCTTCCGCTTCTCCCGGTCCCTCCATCTGTGGCAATAGGAATTCCGTGAAAATAACGCTTCGACAGAGACATTCATCTTCCTCGCCTTCGTGTTCTTCTAGTGATGCTGGCCATGGCCGAGGGAGGGGCGTGTGGGTGGGGGTAGTCTCGCCGGCGGGGAGGTCTGGCGGCCACCAGGCCTCGCCAGATTGGTGGATCCGTCACTGCTCTCGAACCCCTAATCCATTCAACATTGCATCGCCCAGTGCAGCCGTCGGGGTGGAGCAAACCTGCAAATCGGATGCCCTCAACTCAATGATCCACCAAACCCAAACCTTGGGTGCCTACCTCATCGCCTCTTCCACCCCGGCAGCCGTCGCCAAAGCCGATGCAGCCGCCGCGGTAGGCGGCGGGGCCACCGGATGCATAGCAGTGAGGGCGGACTCGCCGTCGATGTAGAATAGCTGCAGGGCCTCCTCGAGGTGCCAGCTTGTCATCTGCATAATGGAAACCCCGGGATCACATCGGACCAGATTGAATTGTGTAGAAGCTAAGGGATTGGTTTTGGGGGGAGGGAGGAAACCAGACCTGTAGGAACTGGGTGGTAGTCTTGGGGGTCTGGCCGGCGGCGTTCTCGGTCGCCTATCTCATAGTGGCGGAGGCGGATCTGGCCTGGCTGAAACCCTAGCAGGGGGCGGCGGTGGGCGGCCGAACGGTGGTCCTACGCCGTGGTGGCCGCCGGTGTCCTTGGCCGATGCCCTCGCCTGGGCGGGTCCCTCGCCTGGTGAGATGGAGTCGCAACCGTGGGAGAGGAGGAGTCGGGGGAGTGAGGGAAACGCGTGGGGTGGGAGGCGTCGGGGGGCGAGGGGGAGGTGTTTCGCACCGGAGGGTGGGCAAACGGACGAAAGCAAATGTCGTAGGCCCACATGTCGGCGCGGTAAAATCACAGAGATCGCAGGGGGTGGGCAGGCAGATGGACGAAAGCAAATGTCGCACCAAAAAATTTGTCCACGCTTTGTTCTTTTTAGTTGTAGGAGATTTGGTTTTGGCAATATACCTCTAACTAAGTAACTATACATTATAGTTGCCTATATTAGGCTTAGTCTGGGTTTTCGAAAAAAAATATTAGGCTTAGTCTGAATTAGACCTTATGCAACACAATCCAAGTCAGCATAAACATATAGTGTCTTTGTGTTTTGTTGTCCTGTATGATGAAATTATGTTTGTTTGTTTATATCTTATTGCATGTAGTCACCTTATATCTTCTATTAGAGTTTCTCAGATTTATAGTAAAGGTAAAGAATGTGAAATATTTTATTTTTGTGTTTTCAACGATTTATGCAAATTTACATTGTCTAATACAGAAAAATCCTGGGCAAACTGCATTGCACAAGGTTGGCTAGGCTAATGTAGGCAACTAATCAAACTCTAAAGACTGTGTATCTAGAAAATCTAAGACAGTTTAACAATTTAGAACAGAGTATATATATATTCTAAGATTGAGTATATTTTAAGAGAAATGCAACTTTAGTATTTTGAAACTAAAAATTATAATATAATCATATTTTGTTGAAAAGTATTTATGAACAGGAACGGAGGGCTGTATAGTTTTTGCCTCATTAGTCGAGGATATATGAGCGGAGAAGGTATTTGCTTTCTACCTAGTTGATCAAGGTAAGTATATAGGCATATATGGTGATTGGTTGCTCACATTAGCCTTAGCTTCTATTACATATTATACAACATAATCCAAGGCAATATGCAATTTCTTGAAGTTTGGTTGTCCTGTACATGCAAGATATGTTTGTTAAAATAATATTTGGTTGTTTACATTATGTGGCATGTAGTCTTCTCTATGGTTGTATGGCCTATTAGGGGCTTTATGTTTTAGTAGATGTAAGGAAAAGGTGAGATTATATTTTATATTTGTTTGTCTAATCAACTGGTGCCTTTCCTGACAAATCATGCAACTAAAACTGGCGTACTAACTAATGTTGTATTTTGATGTGCTTTGAACATTGTACAAGTCTATAGAAGAACCTCTATGAGTAATCTAATATAGGTAAATGTACTGCATATATTTGAATCAAACTAACGGAGACAACCAAACAAGCCCAAATAACCTCATCTTGTCTCACTAGGACAAACTAGCCCCTGCCATAGTGAGGGAGCCAGGTAGCCTGAGATGGCAAGAAGAAACCTTGACAATAAAGAAAATGAGGAGTTTCGCCAACAATCTAAACACTTAGGTAAAGACTTTAATATGCACTCCAGTATTTTATTTAGCCCGTGCGCACACTCACATCCATCGACTCCTGTACTCCCAGCGCCCGCATTCTATCTCTCTCTGGCGACTGGCGAGCTCCTCCGCAACGACCTCCTCCCCGCACCCACGCCCCACGCCTCCCCATGCTCGCACCTGCGCCCCCACCCACACCGGCCATGGCGAATCCGGCGAGGTAGGCCTCCTCCTCCTCCTCCTCCTTTTCCTCCTGGATCTCTGAGTTAGGGTTTCTAGCGAGCTCTCCCTCTCATCTTGCCTAACTTTGGCTGGCTTAGAAGGGAAGGTTTGGGGGGGAGGAAGGCCAGCCAGGCGAGGGGATGGCTGGAGGATGGTTAGGGGCCTTGGCGGTGGTGGAGGTGACTGGGCCAGGTGAAAGCTCTATGTTTGGTGTTGGTAATTAGTGACAATGCCTAAGTACTAATCCTATGCCTAAGTTGTATGTAGCATATGAGGATTAGTACATTCCAAGGTTGATGGCAAGATGGACATGGTGATCATGACGGCCACACTTGGATTTGGACGCAACTCTACGTGATCAAGGCAAAGGTATATGCTTAAGGGTTGTGTTTTAGTAACCAAGACACCTAGTGGGTGTGGTTACATTATAGGATAGATGGCCGTACTATAAAGAGGGGAATGACGCGGCTATTGAACTCCTAAGTGCCTCTAGATGTGCATTTCATGTCATATGCATTTGGATAGAACTAATAACGCCTCGAAAAATGATTGTGAAAATGCTAACACACATGCACATGGAGATGATCACTTGGTGATGTTAGCACGTTTGCGAAGGCGGTGAAGTTTGAGCGGTAGCGAGGGTTTGGGGTCCTCTCTCCCTCCCGTCGAGTTTGCGAGGCGGGATTCAGGCGTTTTCGAGGAATTGAAACGCCTATTTTCCACTACGCCGGAAGTCGAAAATCAAACGGAGGTAAACGGAGGCGAACGGAGGTCACAGTGGTGACCGGACGCTGGACCGGACGCGGTCTCTGTTTGACCAGACACGTCCGGTCAGTGTTCAGCGTCTGCGCGAGTTTTAGCTTTTTGATCGGACGCGCAGCGCGTCCGGTCACAGTCGACCGGACGCGTCCGGTCGATCAGGGAGCTTACTGGACTCCAACCGGACGCTGGCACTGTGGCGTCCGGTCAGTTTTCCAACGCGTCCGGTCCGTCACGGGACCAGCGTGTCCGGTCGTTGTTTCGTTGTGCGCTGCTCAGGCTTGACCAACGCGTCCGATCCGTCACGGGACCAGCGCGTCCGGTCGAACTTCGCGCGTCCGGTCGTTGCGTGCAGCGCGTCCGGTCGGTGGTTCACAAAAGAGCCGTTGTGCGATCAGCGCGTCCGGTCAGTTTGACCAGCGCGTCCGGTCAGCGTGACTTCGGCTGTTTCAAGTGCGTAACGGCTATATTCGAAGGGGTACGTCTATAAATACTCGTTGGCCGGCTCAAGGCTCTCTCTCTTGGACATTTGACATACTTGTGAGCACTTTGAGCTAAGCAACTCCCCTCCCACTCATCTCTCTTGCTTCTTTGCATATTCAAAGTGAGATTGAGTGATCCAAGTGCATTTGCATTGTGAGATAGCATCTAGTTGGCACTTGGTGGTTGATTTGCTGCGGGATTCTTGTTTTCTCTTGGTGGTTGCCGCCACCTAGACGGCTTGGAGCAGCTTGGAGGCGTTGGCAAGAGTTGGTTATTGTTCTTGGCCACCTCCGGTGATTGTGAGGGGTTTGTTCCTACCTCGGCGAAGCGCCAAAGGCAACATTAGTAAATTGATCGTGTCATTGCAACCTTTTGCCATTTGGTAGGTTCTTGTGGCGCCTTTTGAGAGGCTCGGTGTGAGACCGATTAGCCACCGAACCACGTGGTGAAGAGGGACACAACGGGGACTAGCGTGCCGGCAAGCACGTGAACCTCGGGATAAATCTTTGTGTCATCATTCTTATTGTGATTGATCGATCCCGGTGGTTGTGTATTGTGGAATTCATCTCTTGATCATATTGTTTGGTTGGCTCAATACTTTGCCCCTCGGTGATACCCTTCTAACTCTCTCTTGTATTAATTTCTTAGTTACTTTGCTAGAGTAGCTCTTTTGTGTAGCTTGCTAGTTGTAGTTTCCTTCTCGGTTTGACTTGTGCGGTTGAGTGCAAATATACTAGAATTGTGAATTGGATAGGTGGCTTGCAAACACCCCGTAGGCTAAGCAAAACACGCATCTCGCTATTTGTTATATTGATAAAATTGTTTAGCTTGTCTTTGTAGAAATTTTTAAAAAGGCTATTCACCCCCCCTCTAGCCATCAAGACCTTTCAAGTGGTATCGGAGCCGTGGTCACCTTTTGCAAGGCTTAACAACCTCGGTGCAAGATGGCTCAAGTTATGTTCAATCATGTTAATGGCAAGCCTCTATTCTTTGATGGCGTCTCTTCCTTTGATCATTGGAAAAGGAAGATGAAGCAATATCTAGGCAATATACATGAGAAGGTTTGGGATGTGACCAAAGAAGGATACATCATTCTTGATGAAGAAAATCTCACTCCAAATGACCGCATCAACAAACAATGCAACACGACGGCACTTGACACAATCTACCGTGCCATTGATGACAAAGTATTTGAGCAAATCAAAGATCTTGAAAAGGCAAATGAGCTTTGGATAAGGCTTGAAGAAACATATGAAGGCACTTCAACGGTAAAAAGTGCAAAGCTATATATGCTCAAGGACAAGTTCTCCACTTTCAAGATGAAGGATGATGAATCCATCCCGGAGATGTTCTATAGGCTCCAAGTCATTGTCAATGATCTCAAGGGGCTTAGAGAGAAGGTTGAGGACAAGGACTTCTCACACAAGTTCTTGATGTGTTTACCCAAGAAGTTTGCCACCTTGAGAAGAATGATCTTTAGAGAGGGATTGGACAAGGTCAAACCAACCGATGTGCTTGGAGATATAATGACCGATGCCCAATACAATGATGATGAAGATGAGGTAGAAGAGAAGGAGACCAAGGTCAAGCAAGAGAAGCCCATTGCATTTAAGGCTTCATCTTCTAAGTGCAAAAGCAAGGTGGAGAGTGATAATGATGATCCATTCGATGATGAGACCATGGCCCTCCTAGTGCACAAGATGGGGAGGTTCATGAAGAAGAAAGGATATGGGGCAAGGAAGAGAAGGGACTTCATGAAGGCAAAGGAGGTGCTTTGCTACAATTGCAATAGCCCCGATCATGTAGTGGCAAAGTGCCACTATGAAGACAAAAGATATCATGATGGGGAGTTGAAGTTGAAGAAGAACAAGAAGGACAAGAAGAAGAAGAAAGAGAAGAAGAGCTTCACTATCAACAAGAAGAAGAAGGGTGGTGGTTATGTGGTCACTTGGGATAGTGACAACTCCGATAGTGATGATGATGAAAGCTCTAGTGATGATGAGAGGACCACTCGGCGAGCCATTGCAAGCATCGCCCTCTCCAACAAGTCATCTATCTTCGACACTACATCGACATGCCTTATGGCCAAGCCTACCAAGGTAAAATATGATGATAGTGATGATGACTCTTGTGCTAGTGATGGTTGTAGGAGTGATGATGAGGAGGATGAGGACTACTCCAAGGATGATCTATTGGGCATAATAGATCAAATGAGCAAGGGCTACAAGAGGACAACCAAGAAATACAAAATCTTGGAACAAGAGCTCATTGCCAAGAGCAATGAAAATGATGCCTTGATGGAGGAGCTTGTTGCTCTTAAAAAGAGTAAGGAGTGCAAAGGAATTGAACAAGAGCTCAAAGCTCTTAGAAAATTCTTGATGAGCTAGAGGCCTCTCGTGAGTGTCTAAAGGAAGACCACGAGGACCTTGAAGTTGCTCACACTAGGCTTAAGGAAGCCCACTCCACTCTACTTGAGCTCATCAAGGAAAAGGACCTCAAGTTGGAGAAGTTCATGAAGGAAGCTAAGGAGGAGCAAGTGATTGTCACTTGTGATATTGGACTAACATGTGATATTATTGATGATTCTTTATTTGTTGGTCCTACTAATGCTTCATGTAGCTCATCATCATCCACCACAACTAACTCTACCTCTACTACTAGTGATTCATCACTTATGGTTGAGAATGAGACTCTCAAGAAAGAGGTGGATGATCTCACCCGCGCATTAGGCAATGCCTATGGTGGGGATGCCCGCTTGCTAAAATGCTTGGGTAGCCAAAGGTTCTCTCTTAACAAAGAGGGCTTGGGTTATACTCCCAAGAAGGGCAAGGCGGCCTTTGCTACTCCAAAGCCTTGCTTTGTGAAGAGCAATGGTCGTTATTGCAATAGATGCAAGCAAGTTGGGCATCTAGAGACAAATTGTAATAAAATGAACAAGAACAACAACAAGTTTCATGCTAAAATGGATTACATTCCTTTTGATTCTTGTTATGTGCTTACCAAGGGTGAGAAGGGTGTGCATGCTAGGTTTGTTGGTACACCAATTGTGGGTCCAAAGAAGAAGGCCATTTGGGTACCAAAGAGCTTAGTTACTAACCTCCAAGGACCCAAACAAGTATGGGTACCTAAGAAATATTAATTTATTTTGTAGGTAAATTACAAGGCCAGAGGAAGGCATTGAGTGCTTGATAGTGGGTGCTCTCAACATATGACCGGTGATTCAAGAATGTTCAACTCTCTCAAATCAAATGATAGTGGCATTGATAGTATCACATTTGGTGACAATAGCAAGGGTGATGTGAAGGCTCTTGAAAGGATTGCAATCTCAAATGATCATAGCATTTCCAATGTGCTCCTAGTTGAAAAGTTGAACTTCAATCTTCTCTCGGTTGCTCAATTGTGTGATCTAGGTTTCAAGTGCATATTTGGTGTTGATGATGTGGAGATAGTTAGGGTTGATGGCTCTAACTTGATCTTCAAAGGCTTTAGATATGAGAATCTATACTGGGTTGATTTCAATGCTAGTGACACTCAACTTTCAACATGCTTGCTCACCAAATCAAGTATGGGTTGGTTATGGCATAGAAGACTCGGTCATGTTGGCATGAAGCAATTGAACAAGTTAGTGAAGCATGACTTAGTTAGAGGCTTGAAGGATGTCACATTTGAGAAAGATAAGCTATGTAGTGCATGTCAAGCCGGAAAGCAAGTGGGCAACACTCATCCATTGAAAAGCATCATGAGTACTTCCAAGGCATTTGAGTTGTTGCACATGGATCTATTTGGGTCAACTACATACACAAGCATTGGTGGCAACAAGTATGGCTTTGTGATTGTGGATGACTTCACTAGATACACATGGGTATTCTTTCTTGTGGACAAGAGTGATGTATTTGACATATTCAAGAAGTTCATCAAGAGGGTACAAAATGAGTTTGAGACCACAATCAAGAAAGTGAGAAGTGACAATGGAAGTGAGTTTAGAAACACAAGAGTTGATGAGCTATGTGATGAGCTTGGAATCAAACATCAATTCTCGACCAAGTATACACCTCAATCCAATGGCCTAGTTGAGAGGAAGAATAGAACTTTGATTGATATGGCAAGATCAATGTTAAATGAGTATAATGTGAGTCATTCTTTTTGGGCCGAAGCAATCAACACGGCTTGCTTCTATAGCAACCGCCTCTATTGCCACAAGTTCCTAGAGAAGACACCATATGAGATCTTAAATGGAAGAAAGCCTAACATTGCATACTTTCGGGTATTTGGTTGCAAATGCTATATCTTGAAGAAGGGCACTAGATTAAGCAAGTTTAAGAAGAAATGTGATGAAGGATTCTTACTTGGTTACTCCACTACTAGCAAAGCTTATAGAGTTTGGAATTTGGCTAGTGGTTTACTTAAGGAAGTTCATGATGTTGAGTTTGATGAAACAAATGGCTTTCAAGATGAGAAAAATAACTTGGATGATGTGAGAGGAACTCAATTGACCAATGCTATGAAAGAAATGGATATTGGTGATATTAGGCCAAAGCAAGTGATTGATGTGGATGACAACAAAGATCAAGTGCTCCAAAGTCCAATTACACAAGCTAGTGGGTCTCTAATGCAAAATCAAGCTAGTACATCATCTCAAGTGCAACAAGATCAACAAGTGGCTAGTTCATCATCTCCAACTCATGATCAACATCAACATCCAAGCAATCAAGTCCAAGTGCTTCAACCAACCAACATTGCAAGAGACCATCCACTGGATTCCATCATTGGTGACATACAAAGGGGAGTTCAAACTAGATCAAGATTGGCATCATTTTGTGTTCACTCTTCTTTTGTGTCAATGGAAGAACCCAAGGACATTGATAAAGCATTGAGAGATCCGGATTGGGTAAATGCAATGCATGAAGAGCTCAACAACTTTAAGAGAAATGAAGTATGGGAACTAGTTGAAAGGCCTAAGGATCACAATGTCATTGGAACAAGATGGGTCTTTCGCAACAAGCAAGATCGGGATGGGATAGTAGTAAGGAACAAAGCAAGACTAGTGGCTCAAGGTTACACACAAATAGAGGGTCTTGACTTTGGTAAAACCTATGCCCCGGTTGTAAGATTGGAAGCAATTAGGATTCTACTTGCCTATGCTTGTGCTCATAATATCAAGCTATATCAAATGGATGTAAAGAGTGCATTTCTCAACGGGTACATTCAAGAGGAGGTGTATGTGGAGCAACCTCCCGGTTATGAAGATGATAAGAAACCCAATCATGTCTACAAATTGAGGAAAGCTCTGTATGGATTAAAGCAAGCACCAAGATCATGGTATGAAAGATTGAGGGACTTCTTGCTATCCAAAGGATTTGTCATGGGCAAAGTGGATACTACTCTCTTTACCAAGAATATTGGGAAAGACTTGTTTGTGTTGCAAATATATGTTGATGATATCATCTTCGGTTCAACCAATCAAGATTATTGTGATGAGTTTGGAAAAATGATGGCAAAGAAATTTGAAATGTCAATGATCGGTGAACTTAGTTTCTTTCTTGGACTTCAAATCAAACAAATGAAGGAAGGAACATTTGTGAGCCAAACCAAGTACATTAAAGATATGCTCAAGAAGTTTGGCATGAAAGATGCAAAGGGCATTACAATCCCAATGGGCACTAGTGGAAGTTTGGATAGTGACAAGAGTGGCAACATGGTGGATCAAAAGCTTTATAGATCAATGATTGGTAGCCTACTTTATGTGACGGCATCAAGACCCGATGTGATGTTTAGTGTATGCATGTGTGCAAGATTTCAAGCCTCACCAAGAGAAAGTCATTTGAAGGCAATA
Organism: Saccharum hybrid cultivar R570; assembly: GCA_038087645.1. Classification (NCBI taxonomy): domain Eukaryota; kingdom Viridiplantae; phylum Streptophyta; class Magnoliopsida; order Poales; family Poaceae; genus Saccharum; species Saccharum hybrid cultivar. The sequence continues at coordinate 21,369,628 of JAQSUU010000106.1, read as the reverse complement.
AAGAGAATATTGAGGTATTTGAAGCATACACAAGATGTTGGATTATGGTATCCCAAAGGTGCAAGCTTTGAGCTAGTTGGATATTCAGATTCCGACTATGCCGGTGACAAAGTTGAAAGAAAGAGCACTTCCGGGACTTGTCAATTGTTGGGAAGATCACTTGTCTCATGGTCATCCAAGAAGCAAAATAGTATTGCACTATCTACCGCCGAAGCCGAATACATCACCGCGGGTAGTTGTTGTGCACAAATCTTGTGGATGAAGGCAACATTGAAGGATTTTGGAATCAATTTTAAGAATGTGCCATTGCTATGTGACAATGAAAGTGCCGTGAAGCTAACCAACAATCTGGTTCAACATCAAAGAACAAAGCATATTGATGTTCGTCATCATTTTATTAGAGATCATCAACAAAAGGGTGACTTGCTATTGAGAGTGTGGGCACCGAAGATCAACTAGCCGATCTATTCACCAAGCCACTTGATGAGAAGAGATTTCACAAGCTAAAGAATGAGTTGAACATAATTGACTTCTCCAACATGAGTTGATGCACCCCATATATGACATGCCTCTCCTTCGAGCCCCAAGGTATAATTGGTTGACATGTCATACATTCTATACTAAGGACATGTTTAGTGCATCTAGTCATGATTTCTTATGTTCTAGGCTCATTCATGAAAATCAAATGAATTTGAAGTTTATATGGTGCCACTATTGTTTCCATGACTTGTATGATCTAGTGGTAGCATATAACTTGTTTAAGTAGCTTGTGATCCTAAGTGTTTAATCTAGAAAACTTGTCTAAATATTTGCTTCAACATGGTGCATGATAACCCTTCTAGTGAGGTGTGAAGAAGCTTGCCCTTGGATCAAACCGAAGCATTTTATTTATGCAAGCAATCTAGGTTGAATCACAAACTTGATCCTCACCCCATAATTCAACATGATAATCTATCTAAAATTGGTCCCTTGTGGTCATTAGTGCCAAAGGGGGAGAAAATGTTATTCACAAAGATAGAATCTAAAGGGGGAAAATACCTAAAGGGGAGAATTGATAAAAGAAGGGGATCAACTAAAATTTTGAGCACACAAGTAGGGGGAGCAAACTCTTAAACATGAATGTTGCATTTCTTTGTGCACTCCATATGTATGATGCATAGTTATGCATTTCTTTTTCTCCGATACTTTGCTTGTGTGGTGACTTGCTAGTATAATTTGAATGGTATATTGAAGTACTAGCATGAATAGGAAGTAGTTAGATCTTTCTTGCTTCATGTTTTCCAAAGTGGTACTAGAGCCTTACTTATAATGTTGATCTCACGAGGTTTCTAGTTTTGTTTGTGCTTTTACAAGTGGTATCTAACTACACAAGGTGCTAAGATGGTGTTTATCGCTACTCCGATGGTATCACGCTTCAAAAGTCTATAATCTAAAACATTTAGCACCTATTGGTAGTCAATGCTCCTAATCTTTCCTATCTAACATGTATGCTTCCAAAATCCAAACATATAGCATACATGTAGGGGGAGCCATTGCTATCAATTTGAATTCATGATCACATGTCCATAATTCTTACACATGGTAATATACTTGGACAATGTGACATGGGTTCAATCAAAATTTTATCATAATATCTTTGTGAAAGGGTTGTCACCAATTACCAACAAGGGGGAGATTGAAAGCTCTATGTTTGGTGTTGGTAATTAGTGACAATGCCTAAGTACTAATCCTATGCCTAAGTTGTATGTAGCATATGAGGATTAGTACATTCCAAGGTTGGTGGCAAGATGGACATGGTGATCATGACGGCCACACTTGGATTTGGACGCAACTCTACGTGATCAAGGCAAAGGTATATGCTTAAGGGTTGTGTTTTAGTAACAAGGCAAAGGTATATGCTTAAGGGTTGTGTTTTAGTAACCAAGACACCTAGTGGGTGTGGTTACATTATAGGATAGATGGCCGTACTATAAAGAGGGGAATGACGCGGCTATTGAACTCCTAAGTGCCTCTAGATGTGCATTTCATGTCATATGCATTTGGATAGAACTAATAACGCCTCGAAAAATGATTGTGAAAATGCTAACACACATGCACATGGAGATGATCACTTGGTGATGTTAGCACGTTTGCGAAGGCGGTGAAGTTTGAGCGGTAGCGAGGGTTTGGGGTCCTTTCTCCCTCCCGTCGAGTTTGCGAGGCGGGATTCAGGCGTTTTCGAGGAATTGAAACGCCTATTTTCCACTACGCCGGAAGTCGAAAATCAAACGGAGGTAAACGGAGGCGAACGGAGGTCACAGTGGTGACCGGACGCTGGACCGGACGCGGTCTCTGTTTGACCAGACGCGTCCGGTCAGTGTTCAGCGTCTGCGCGAGTTTTAGCTTTTTGATCGGACGCGCAGCGCGTCCGGTCACAGTCGACCGGACGCGTCCGGTCGATCAGGGAGCTTACTGGACTCCAACCGGACGCTGGCACTGTGGCGTCCGGTCAGTTTTCCAACGCGTCCGGTCCGTCACGGGACCAGCGTGTCCGGTCGTTGTTTCGTTGTGCGCTGCTCAGGCTTGACCAACGCGTCCGATCCGTCACGGGACCAGCGCGTCCGGTCGAACTTCGCGCGTCCGGTCGTTGCGTGCAGCGCGTCCGGTCGGTGGTTCACAAAAGAGCCGTTGTGCGATCGGCGCGTCCGGTCAGTTTGACCAGCGCGTCCGGTCAGCGTGACTTCGGCTGTTTTAATTGCGTAACGGCTATATTCGAAGGGGTACGTCTATAAATACTCGTTGGCCGGCTCAAGGCTCTCTCTCTTGGACATTTGACATACTTGTGAGCACTTTGAGCTAAGCAACTCCCCTCCCACTCATCTCTCTTGCTTCTTTGCATATTCGAAGTGAGATTGAGTGATCCAAGTGTATTTGCATTGTGAGATAGCATCTAGTTGGCACTTGGTGGTTGATTTGCTGCGAGATTCTTGTTTTCTCTTGGTGGTTGCCGCCACCTAGACGGCTTGGAGCAGCTTGGAGGCGTTGGCAAGAGTTGGTTATTGTTCTTGGCCACCTCCGGTGATTGTGAGGGGTTTGTTCCTACCTCGGCGAAGCGCCAAAGGCAACATTAGTAAATTGATCGTGTCATTGCAACCTTTTGCCATTTGGTAGGTTCTTGTGGCGCCTTTTGAGAGGCTCGGTGTGAGACCGATTAGCCACCGAACCACGTGGTGAAGAGGGACACAACGGGGACTAGCGTGCCGGCAAGCACGTGAACCTCGGGATAAATCTTTGTGTCATCATTCTTATTGTGATTGATCGATCCCGGTGGTTGTGTATTGTGGAATTCATCTCTTGATCATATTGTTTGGTTGGCTCAATACTTCGCCCCTCGGTGATACCCTTCTAACTCTCTCTTGTATTAATTTCTTAGTTACTTTGCTAGAGTAGCTCTTTTATGTAGCTTGCTAGTTGTAGTTTCCTTCTCGGTTTGACTTGTGCGGTTGAGTGCAAATATACTAGAATTGTGAATTGGATAGGTGGCTTGCAAACACCCCGTAGGCTAAGCAAAACACGCATCTCACTATTTGTTATATTGATAAAATTGTTTAGCTTGTCTTTGTAGAAAATTTTAAAAAGGCTATTCACCCCCCCTCTAGCCATCAAGATCTTTCACCAGGTCGGGGCGGGGGAGCTTTGGTAAGGATGAACTCTGGCGAGGGGGAGGGGGAAGGCGGCTACCGCGGGCGCGCTAGGGTTTGGCCGGAGCTCCGCAGCCGCGGAGCTCCGGCCAAACCCTAGCCCACCGCGGCGGGGCGGGGGACGACGATGGGGGCGAGGACGAGGTGCCAGTGCAGCCACCGACGAGGAGGAAGAGGGAGGGCACGAGGTTGAAGACGACCACGCGTGCCTAACACACGGCCATACGTGCCTAACACAAGGACGGCCGATTTTTAGCCGCGTCCAAACACCTAACCATATTTGATCTTTTTGCTACTTAGATGAGGTAAGATTTGGTGAAAAGATTCAAACATTTCCGTAGGCCACAATTTTCGTCGTGCTTTGCACTTATCACAATCATCTATGGAAACATTAACATGTCTAGATATCTTTGCTTTGAAACTAATGACTAGTAGAGGATTTCGAGGAACTAATAAAACAGAAGTAGGAATGTGCCTTCCTTAGACTAGTATTTCGATTTTGCTGATCTTACCAATGGTGGTTATCCAAAAGACAAGTTCCCACCGGCAAAGAGGAATTTATTTTTTAGTTATAGCTTTCGAGAAAAAAATTGAATCAAATGAACGAGCAAACACAAATTGGATCTTCAAAGGACAATCGTATACTTATACATCGTGTAAGGACCTATTTTACTTATACATCATGTAAGGACCTGTTTGGAATGAAGGAATCGAAAACAGAGGAATGGAACAAAACACAAGAATTTGAGAGGAATGTAGTTGCAAAATAGAGAAATGGAAAAAACATAGAAAATAAACACAGATGGGTGTTTGGAACGCAGAAATTTGCAACACAGGAATAACACGGGGAATAAACCGTGCGAGCGAACGCTAATAAACTACTCCCTCCGTCCCAGAAAAAGTGTCGTTTTAGGTTTTTCAGACATCGTATTTGACCGTTCGTCTTATTCAAAATTTTTTAATAAATATTATTTATTTTGTTATGACTTATTTTATCATTAGAGATACTTTAATAATGATTTATTTATTTTATAATTTGCACAAAATTTTTGAATAAGACGAACGGTCAAACACGATGTCTGAAAAACCTAAAACGACACTTTTTCTGGGACGGAGGGAGTACTTCCAAACGAGTAATGCAACAGGCCACCTCGGACTTCGTGAAGGAAATCAAAACAAGGGGTGGAAGTAGATGTTTATTTTCCTTCGAAATGGTAGGCTGGCAACAGTATTTCAGAGGAAAGGAGACGATCTTTCCTCGTTCCAAACATTCTCTATTTCTCTCCGAGTTCCTTTCGTCCTTTTGTATCTCCATTTCCTGTACTTTTCCTCCAAAATACCTTCAATCCAAACCGCCCCTAAAAAGACAAGAGAAAAACTAACCCCAATTCTGTTGGTGGGCCTTTCTTACATTATTCAGGCCCAGGACACAGGATGCACAGACAGCCCCGTCCGACGCCGCCGTTAACTACCCGAACGAGACGGCGAAGTCGCCCCGATCCCCTACCCTACATCGAAACCCTAGCGCGCAATCCCGGGCTTCCCACGCCGTATCGCCGTCGCCATGGGCAAGAAGCGGAAGCTCGAGCCCAAATCGGCGGCAGCCGTCAAGCCGGTTAAGGCCTCCCCGACCACCACCAAGGCCTCCTCGGCCGCTGCAAACAGGTCCGCCACCGCTAAGGCCGCCGGTCTATCCGAGGTTCGCTCCCCCGTTGAGGCGGCCATGGAGAAGCTGCCCCAGGGGGCAGGCGGCGAGGAGGAGGCAGAGGAGGAAATCGAGGAGGAGGTGGAGGTCGAGGAGGAAGTGGAGGTGGAAGAGGAGGAGGGCGAGGGCGAGAGCGACCCGGCCTCGATCCAGGCGCTCCTGGATTCGTTCCCCAAGGACCAGCTCGTCGAGCTGCTAGGCGACGCTGCCGTCGCTCACGGAGACGTGCTATCCGCCATCCGGCACGTGGCCGACGCCGACCCGGCTCAGCGGAAGATCTTCGTCCACGGCCTCGGCTGGGACGCCACAACCGACACTCTCTCCGAGGCGTTCGGTCCATACGGGGAGATCGAAGACCTCAGGGTCGTCACCGATCGCAACACGGGCAAGTGCAAGGGGTACGGGTTCATCCTCTTCCGTCACCGCTCCGGCGCCCGAGCCGCGCTACGCGAGCCCCAGAAGAAGATTGGTAACCGCAGCACCGCCTGCCAGCTCGCCTCTGTTGGCCCTGTCCCTGGTGGTGTGGCCAACAGCGCTGTGCCAGCCCCGGCTCAATTGCAGCTGCCACCGGTGTCAGAGTATACACAACGCAAGATATTTGTCAGCAATGTTGGTGCAGATATTGACCCACAGAAACTGTTTCAGTTCTTTGCAAGGTATGGTGAGATCGAGGAAGGCCCGCTTGGGCTTGACAAGGTCACTGGGAAACCCAAGGGATTTGCTCTTTTTGTCTACAAGACCATTGAAAGTGCCAAGAAGGCTCTTGAGGAACCACATAAGCATTTTGACGGAGTGGTGCTGCACTGCCAGAAGGCGATTGATGGACCAAAGCCGAACAAATTAGGAGGAGCTGGAGGCTTTTTTGGTGCTGGGGCTTCAAGTGGGGGCAAGGGGTTTGCTGGTTATGGAGCTACTAGTCATTCTCTGCCCGGAACTGTTGGTATTGTCCAGCCAATGTCACCTATGGCACCTGGATTGGCTTCACTGCCTGGTGGTATTTCTGCTGCCCCAGGTGTGGATCCTGCTCTGGGGCAGGCCTTGACAGCTTTGCTTGCCACCCAGCAGGGGGCTGGGCTGAATTTGAATAGCATTCTGGGGGTCGGTGCTAATGGATCAGGGTTGCCTCCGCATGGGGCAACTGGAGCATTGGGTGGTAGCAGTGTGCCGGGGATGCAAGGTGGTTATATGGGTGGCTATGGTGGTTCTGGTGGGTATGGGGGTGCTGCTTCAGGAGGCCCCGGAAGGAATTACATGGGTCATTAGGTAAGATTTGGCAGGTAGATGCATCTAACTGCAGGAAACTACAAATACTTCCGATTTCTGTTTTGCATAAAAGAAACCTTGCGATTTTGCTTGTGAATATGGAAATTAGTTTTGCATGTCCATAGATGTTAGACTCACCACTATCCTTGTTATTGTTGCTGTATAAAAGTAATCTTCCATTTACATTGTTTTCATGGTTAGATTTTTTTCTGGTTAACCAGATATTTATTTATATGATGATAATTAGCATGTCCCCAGTAAAAATTTAGTTATCTTTTCAGGTTTAGTTTTCTGAAACGGCCAGTTTCTATGTCAAGGATTAGAGTTTGAAATTTACATTCATGGCCTGGGAACTATTAGTGTCTTCATCGAAGTATTTTCATTTTTCAATAATTGTCTATTGTCTTGCTGTTTGCTGCTTATATGGGATAGCTGTGCTATTAGCTAGAGGTTTGAGGTATTTATTCATCTGGTTGTACAGTGTCCTCGGTAGTTCATTATCTTCATATTTGAGGTCTGTGACAAGTTCTACAGTTTTCATGTGAGTTAGTTTTGTTGTTCCTTCATTTAACGTGTAACCTTCATCGTTGTACATTAGTTCAGTTATTGGCGTACAGTATGCCTGGCAGGCAAATTTTGTTTGCACTTTGCAAGCATAAATTAGGTTCATGACAAGTCTTATTGTTTTAATGTGTCTCCAATTTGCACTATTTTGTTTGCCGTGCAGATAGTGTGTATGCATTGACCCTATAACCTATTTTGTATTACTTGTTTTGAACTGACAGCCCAGACCACAAACCACAGTTATGCTTTATTGGGAAGGTTGTCTTTGTACACAAATACTATTTTTGAGAACTGTTTCACTTATTTTAATCTATCTTGCTATTTGACAGGATGGTTATTACTATTTTACTGTGGCCAGATGATTCTACATGTTCCTGCTTGGCACTTATAAACTTGCTGTTTTAAGCTGTTTCTGGCTACTCAATTATGCCTGTGGTCAAAGTTTTCATAGGAACTTTAGTTCCCTCCACCTATCATTTCAAAACGAAACAGTGCTTTGTACAACTATTTCAATTTTCAAAAGGACAATCTTATGGCTGCAAGACTATTGTAAAAGACTTCATGTGGATTTAAAGCACTGCGGTATTTAAAGATATTACTGTTTTTGTACGGTTTTCAAAAAGGCCAAATTAAGGCTTGCAAAACTATTGTAAAAGACTTCCTGTGGGTTTAAAGCACTGAGCTATTTAACGACAATGGTTTCTTGTTTTATATGTATGGTTTTTAAAGAGGCGATCATGTGGCTTGCAAGACTGCTGTAAAACATTGTGGGTTTTTACTATGTTTCTGTTTTCACCCTTTTTCTTTTTTGTACCATAAACCTGTTGTTATGTTTAGACATAATTTGTACTCTGCATTGACATGTGTCATTTTAGTTGCATCCTAATTTGCAGGTAATGCAGGTCTATTGCTTAACAAAGTTGGATATTTCTCTTTTTTATATATATCTAAAATAACACCTCCTAGTTTGCAAATAATGTGCTTTATGTGGATAAAATGTCAAAGTTGAGAATGTTTGCTACTCCCTCAGTCCCAAAAAGAATGCAATTGTAGGTTCGAGATGAGTCAAACTTTCTTTAAATATAGGTTTGCTATGAAAATATATTTCATAACTAATCTAATGATATTTATTTGGTATCATAAATGTTAGTAATTTTTATAGATTTGGTCGAATTTGAAAATGTTTGACTTATCAGGAAGTGAGAATTGCATTCTTTTTGGGATAGAGGGAGTAGTTCAAGTGAAATTACTCAGATAAACAATCTATTGTGTTGGCTGAAAACTATTTAGTTATTTTTCATAACCACCAAAACTATTTGTTCTTATTGCTTGATTGAGAACTTACCTCTTTTTATGCTTAGGTATAGATTGTGGCATTGTCATGTTGTCATTTCATTATTGCTTGAATTCTTTATGGTATATACATAATTCTTACTTTCTGTAATGTAATCTTTTTGGAATGTCATTTGATATTGTTATTTGTTCAGGAAATCAATAGTGCTTTTCTGTGTATTGTGACCACAATTTATCCTTGTTTAAAAGCAGTTAAAGAAAGGATTGATAGAATCCATGGCCCTGAAGTGGCAGATTAGTTGTAGCAGTGGCAGATTAGTTGTAGCTTACCATGGTGCAAGGATGATCCAATATCACTTGATTATTTCCTTGGTTTAATGTCTCGGCAGGCCGGTTGAGGCCTCATGTTTGCATTTGAGACAGGTAAGTACGAAATGCATACATTCCCAGGTCCAAATGATGCATATAGCGGCAGAAAGCTGTCTTCTGTAAGTTGTACAATGGCGGCAATCTGTTCGATTCTCAGAGAAGGGAGTGTGTTGCCCGCAAGGAGGGAGTGGCAAGGTAGGGGTGGAACGTGGGAGCCCGCTCCCTGCTTCCACTAGGCTTTGCAGCTTCAAACGGACCGTAACCAGATGATGTATATGTTGAATTAGGAACAAGTATATATATAGTTACATGTAATTGTGCATGATGATATGCGGTGTGGAATGTCATACGGCATGCGTCGGTGTGCTGGGCTGTATCCCACCCGAGACTTTGATCTGTCTTTGGCGCGCGAAATGCCAGTTCATTTGGTAAAGACGGACACAGTTTCCTGTCGCAGATGATCTCGCTTAGAGTGATGTTATTTCTACACGGGAGATGTAGGAGTTCGCCGTGTTAATTTACTTATTAAATCGAGTGTCATCCACCGAACCGAGACTCGATTTAAGTTCATAAAAAAACTTAGGTCTGTTTAGTTTCTAAATTTTTGTTTTTGCCTCCACCCATCGTATCAAAATGCATGCAGTACTAAAAGTAGACGGGAAAAAAAATTAATTGCACAGTTCTCGGGGAAATCGTGAGACGAATCTTTTAAGTCTAATTAGTCTATGAAAGCCTTAGGTGCTACAGTAACTAACATGTGCTAATGATGGATTAATTAGTATCATTAGATTCGTCTCGCAGTTTTCTAACGGGTTCTGTAATTTGTTTTTTTATTAGTATCCGAAAACCCTTTCCGATATTCTTCCGACATAACCGATGTGATACCTAAAAATTTTCTTTTCGCGAATTAAACGCAGTCCTAATAATCCTTGGAAGATACCATTCACATCTTCACTGAGACACAGGAGTAGCGGAAACATATTACAAGTATTGTCAAGTTAACAAATTAATTGTACGGTATTAATGGTGTCGGTGTTCGGTCCCGAGGGGGTCATAAACCGACGAGTAAATGCTGTGTGTCCCTTTCCTGGATGGTGATGCAAGGAGAACACACGGGAGTTTATCCTGGTTCGGGCAAAAGAAGGCCCTACGTCCAGCGGGGGGAGAGAGTTTTGTATTTCCTTCACCGAGGTGCTTGTGTAGGGGTTACAAGCTTGCGAGAGAGGGCGTCGAGCCCAAGTCTCAAAGGGAAAAAAAGAGTACACGGGTGATTGCTTGAGATGTTGATCTCTGGCTTGTTGTCCGTTGTCCCCCGTCGTAGAGCCCTGGCCTGTCTTTTTATAGGGCGAGAGGAGGCCAAGACGACGGAGAGCCTTGAAATGACGTTTTGTCGATCCCTGTTAAGGTAACTGTTACGACGTGCCATAGGAATGGAAGACCATCCCTGGACACCGTGGTGACGTAGAGGACGAGACACTGAAATGACCCGGAGCGCCGTGCCATACCGTCCTTCCTTCCCTGTTGAGCCGTGCAGGGCGTCGAGGCCGGGTCGAGGCCGGGTCGAGACTGAATGGATAAGTCCGAATCCCGGGATTACGGTATACGGGCTTTGTCGTGTCCTCCCTCGAGGGTAACTAGTGACGTACATTGCACGGTAAGGTGTGTATAGTGACAGGCTTCACCTCCCATCACGGGATGGGCGGTAAAAAGCGAGACCTGACACCGGTATTGCTCCCACGTCGATCCTGGTTGCGGCCATGTCGGTAGATGGTAGCAGGTAAGCGCATTAAATGCTCTGACTTTTGTCTCGGGGTAGGTGAAGTGAGGGGGTCGAGACGCTCGACCCGGGCTCACACGAGTCGGAGTTTTTCTCAGGGGGCGGATGAGCCTCGCGCGAGTCGAAGTGCAGTTGAGGTACCTTGCTGTACGGGACGGGGCGCGGTCGAGGCGCCCCCGTCGAGGGTGCCTCGTACGAGTCGGAGCCGGAGCGCAGTCGAGGTACTCCGTCGAGCTACCCTCGTACGAGGCGGACCCGATGTTCGGCCGAGCTTGGGCGCGGTTTAGTCGTTTTGATTTTTATTATCGTTAAATGTGGGTACCCCTATGCTATTGGTACCGACAGTAGCCCCCGAGCCTTTTGGTGAGTGTGCGATCACTCTCCTAGAGGCTTTTTTGCTGACGAACTGGAGTCGTAGCGTCGTTGACTTCTCTGGTGGGGGCGCGCGAGCGCACCCGCCGGGTGTAGCCCCCGAGGCCTCGGTGGAGTGTTGAGACTCCTTCGAGGTCTTTTATTTGTTTTATTGGGGAATGATTCGTTGCGGTCGAGCCCCCGAGCCTCGCGCGCACGAGGTCGATCAGAGTCCCAGCCGTCTTTTGTCGTGCGACCCTCACGCTCTTCCTTCAGGGAGGAATAGGAGGGGTGGGGAACGCCGTACTACCCCGTTTGGGCGAGTTCTGACGATCTCCGGCGAGCTGCTAGTGGGGGAATTCGAGTGAGAGTCCGTGCTCCAGTCGTTAGGAGTCGGCTTGTGGCCCGGAGGCGCTCTCAAAAATGCCAAGGAGTGGTCGTGTGGATGTCGGTTCCCTGCGACAGGATCCGAGGGCTCGGTGCCTCCCCCGAGGGGATTCCTACATCGACCTCCTCCTACAGCCTCAAATACGTCTTGGGGTGCCTCGAGAGCGCGGCTCGAGCCCTGGCCATGTACGGGCACACCCTTGGTCGTCCCTTGCTCTGTTACTCGAGGGCAGCTGTCGAACCCTGGTCGAGAGCCAGCTTTCGATCCCTCGAGGTTTAGCTTTCTGCGGTCGAGCCCCCGAGCCTCGCACGCACGAGGTTGATCAGGGTCTTGGCCGTCTTTTGTCGTGCGACCCTCACGCTCTTCCTTCAGGAAGGAGGAGGAGGGGTGGGGAACGCCGTACTACCCCGTTTGGGCGAGTACCGACGATCTCCGGTGAGCTACTAGCAGGGGAATTCGAGTGAGAGTCCGTGCTCCAGTCGTTAGGAGTCGGCTTGTGGCCCGGAGGCGCTCTCAAAAATGCCAAGGAGTGGTCGTGTGGATGTCGGTTCCCTGCGACAGGATCCGAGGGCTCGGTGCCTCCCCCGAGGGGATTCCTACATCGACCTCCTCCTTTAGCCTCGAATACGTCTTGGGGTGCCTCGAGAGCGTGGCTCGAGCCCTGGCCATGTACGGGCGCACCCTTGGTCGTCCCTTGCTCTGTCGCTCGAGGGCAGCTGTCGAACCCAGGTCGAGGGCCAGCTTCCGTTCCCTCGAGACTTATAGTGGGCTCGGAGCCCGTTACCAGGTATCTGGGAATATCCGTCCGCGGATCTCGCCCCGCCCGTTAGCCAGGCGCGCCTTTTTAGGGCGAGATCGGCGCGGTAGTGGGCGACGTGGCGTTCGGTTACGGCGTGGGGGACGGCCACGTGCCCGGTTCCTGCGAGATGTGGGGGAAACGGTTAGGTGGGCGCATTTAATGCGGGAAACTGTTCCTACCTTTTCGCGCGGCCGTTGGGCTTCCGCCTAGGCATATAAAATCAAGGCCCGGGGGTCTGCGTTCCCCACCGGTCCCTTGCGCTCTTTGCAATCTTCTGCCTCAAACAACCTTTGCCTTTTTGCGCTTACCGCCCACATCGCCGCCGCCACCGCATCCTCTTTGCCCACCCCCCCTTCCGACAGCACCGATGGCAGGAAAGAGCCAGATCCTCCCTGCCGACGACTGGGCCGCCTCCTCGGTGACGGAGAGGAGGTTGGAAGAGTTGGTTGAGGATGGGCTGCTGCGGCCAAGGACGAGTCGGTCGCAACCGGAGTGGATCACGCCGCCTCCTGCCCGCCGGGAGCCGGCGCCCCCTGAAGGGTACGTGGTGAGCTTCGTCTGCTTCCACGAGCGGGGGTTTGGCGTGCCGGCGTCCGTCTTCATGCGCGCGCTCCTCCACTACTACCGGGTGGAGCTTCACCACCTCGCCCCCAACACCGTCGCGCAGGCGGCCATCTTCGCGGCGGTCTACGAGGGCTACCTTGGGGTGGAGCCGCAGTGGAACCTGTGGCTTCACCTCTTCAAGGCCGAGCTTTTCGCCAAGAAGGCGGGGGAGAAGGGGGTCATGTGCGCGGCTTGAGTAGGGAGCTGCGTCCTGCAGGTGAGGTCGAGCCGGGTGGATCTGTATATCCCGGCCTGCCTCATCTCCTCGAACAGCGGGTGGCACGAGGGTTGGTTCTACCTCCGCAATGATGAAAATCAGTTGCCGAGGTACACCGGCCGCGTGCTGACCGCTCGAGAGGACCGCTGGACGTACGGAGTGCCGGAAGCCGAGAAGCCGCGCCTGGACCCACTGCTAGCGGCGCTGCAGCAGCTTCGCCTTCGGGGCTTGACGGCAGCGGCGGTGGCCACGGCCTTCCATCGCCGCAGAGTGATGCCGCTGTGCCGGCGTCGTCTCCGCCTCGACCAGATGACTCCGGAGGCATCTCTGGAGGGGACCCGGATGTCTCACGAATCCCTCGCCCTCGAGGAGGTCCTCCGGCGAGCGTGCCGGATGGTTGGGAACTTCAAGGTGGAAGAGGTCAACCGGGTCCCCATGAGGCCTACCGAAGGGTTCGAGCCCGTGGTACGTATCTTTGGGCTGGTATATTTGCTAGTTTCGTTTATTTTTGGATTCCGCTGATTTGGTCGAGGCCGGCGCGTAGGATTTGTCGGCGCTGCGGGAAACGCATCCGCCAGTCCCAGAGGACCGGCCCGCCCGGGAGGCTCGACGCCAGCATGCCTCCAAGAAGAAGCAAACCAAGGAGACGGCCAAGAAGCGGGCAATCCGCAAGGCCAAAGAGGCAGAGGCGTTGAAGAAGCTCCGGCGCCAGCAGACCATCGACGGGGTCCCCCTGGCGCCGTCGCCCTCCGAGTCGATCTCGGGGGAGGATGACGACAGCAGCGGCGAAGACGACGACGCCCTGTCGCGGTATGAGGCCGCGACCGGACTAGGGGACCTCCCCGACATTCGCCCCCTGCTGGAGCCCATCAGGGGGGCGTCCTCCTCGGTCGTGGTGGTCGAGGTGACTGAGGAGGAGGAGGAGGAAAAGGAGGAGGAGAAGAAGAAGAAAGAGGCGGGCCCCTCGACGGGAGGGGCCGCTTTACCCCGGACCCAGCAAGAGGGGTCAACGGGGATGCCTGCACCAGCCCAGGCCCCGCAAGCTCGGGCAGAGGCTGGGACGGTGGTACCAGCGTCGTCATCGGTGGCGTCACCGTCAGGCGTGAGAACCCGAGGCCAGCTGGCCTCGGAGGCACAGAAGGCGCAGGGCGGCGCGGCGGCCAGGGCCCCAAGGAGTGCCCGGCCTGCTGGTGGGGCCGCTGCGAGGCCATCGTCGGCTGCCCCGGGAGGCTCGGATCGCGCGGGGTCGAGGCCCTTGGTGCCGATTTCCGGGTAAGTGTTCGTGCTTGGTTGTTTTTCCTTTCTCTGGATCCGTCGGCTGACGTTCTTTCTCGCTTTGCAGGTTAAAGCGGAAGGCGGAGCCGATGGGGCCTACCCCCGTGAAGTCGCTGCGGGCCAGCGCCGTTGTCCTTAATCGGACGGTGGAGCAGGACGCGGCCTGGGTTTGCCAGGTCGAGGCCGTGAAGGGGCGTTTGCGACAACAGCATGGGGCGGCAGGTGCCACTGTGGTCGCTGGCCCCGATCCCGCCGCGGAGAGGTCCGAACCGGCGGAGACGGTGGCGCCCAGTGCGGTTGAGGCGGAGCCCAGGCCGTCGCCGACGGCCGAGGCTGCCGTCGAGGCCGTGACGGGCGACGCATCCGTCCGCGGCACGGAGCGGGCGGGTGCTGACGTGACCATGGAGGAGGTCGCGTCGACACTGGGATAGGAGGCAGCACTGGCGAGGAGGCCACGGCCGCAGCAAGACCCGCCGGCGGAGCCGGCGAGTACGGTGGAGGGCGGGGCCGTCGAGCCCCCGACCGGAGCTCCAGAAGGAAAGGCGCCGGAGGTCGAGGCGCCGGCTCCGGAGGCGCCGGTGGTCGAGGGGCCGGCTCCCTCAGAAGGGCGGGCACCCATAATCGTGGACCTTACCCTCGACGACACCCCCCTGGACAAAGGGAAATAAGTGATGGGGGTCGAGGGAGGTGAGGCCGCGGATCAGGCCGGTGCCTCGACGGCCGTTGGAGAGGCGAGAACTGCGGGCGAGGCCGGTCCTTCCGTGGGACCGGGAGACGCCCCGGCCGGGTTGTCGTCGTCATGGCCCGACATCGCCGCGCTGGCCATAGCGCGGGCGGAGGCGGAGATACCGAGGTGGGGGGGCGTCCCTCCAGTTTAGGGACGCCGCAAACCCCGACGCCGAGCCCATCTTCACCCTGAACGACAGGGATGAGGTGCACCGATGGGAGTACCTCGAGGGCGTCCGTCGGCACCTTGATCGGTTGCTCCATGTGGCGTCCGAGGCCGTGTCGCGGAGTATACGGGATGCCACCGAGGTATGATCGACCCGTCGGCTTTCTTCGTGGTTTTCTTGATGTCTTTTTCCCTCGGTTTTTTAACCTTTTTGGTTTTTTCGAATTGTGCTCAGGAGCTGAAGGAGTACTCCCGCCGCAAGTCACTCTTCATCCGGGATGAGAGTGGCGTGTGGGCCGCGCTGTCTCAGCAACGGGTCCTGGTCGAGGAGGCCTAGAAACGGCTTTCTGATCGGAATGCCGAAATGGCTGAGCTGCGCGTCGCATACGCGGCGGTGAAGGAGGAGGCGATACAGGCTTGGGCGGCCGAAGCCGTGATGCGCACTGATATGGACAAGGCTCGGGAGCAGGCTGCCCAGGCCCGTAGGGACCTCGAGCCCCTGTCGGCACGGGTGAAGGAGCTCGAGGAGGATGTCTCCCAGGTTAGCCGTCAGCGCGACGCCCTCAACGTTGAGGTCGAGCAGGCCACTGCTCGTCTTGGTGCTCTGAAGGATGAAGTGACGACGCTGAACGGAGCCATCCAGGAGAAGGACACGGCCCTCGAGTCCGCTCGCCAGGAGATCGAGGCACTGAAGGCGACCATCAACGACAAGGACGGCGCCCTCCTAGGGCTCGAGCGGACGTGCGGGGGGCTTCGCAACGAGGTCGTGGGCCTGCAGACCCATATCGAGGGTAAGTGTGACTGTTATGGCCATGGTGCTGAGGTCTCGTGTTAGGTATTAATTTGTTTATCGTGTTTCAGAGCTGGAGAGGGAGAATCGAGAGGCCCAATCATCCGCCAACTCCTTCCAGAGCCTCCTCGAAGCTGAGACCCGGAGGACCCAGCTGCTCCAGGGCGCGATCACCACCGTGTGTGACGGCCTGGGGGTCGAGCCCGACGCCGACACCGGGGAAGATGTTCCGGGGAACTCCTTCATCCGTCGGATGGCGGCGCTGGGCCGCCTTGCCCGGGAGAAGATACGGGACGGCCTCCATCACGACGTAAAGAGGGCGCTGGCCGTCGTCCGTTCAGGGTTTGTGTTCGACATGAAGCTCGTTGCTGATGGCTTCATCACAGACTCGGATCGGATGGACGAGGAGAACGAGAATGCCTGCCTGGAGCTGATTGAAGCCGCGGAAGAGCCTGGAAGCCGTCTGGCCTCGCTTTTTGAAGCCGAGGTGGTTCCGCCTGCTGACGATGAGGGCCTGTGAGCCAAATTTGGGCGCGAAGGCCCATGTAATTAGTGTTTAAAACTTTGGTCGTGGCGGCCTCGGAGGCCTTGAAACGCTCGAAATGTAAACTTGTACCGATTGTTAAGTTTTGTTTCGAGTTTTTTCTTCCCTTTATCGCTTGAATCACGTTCTTGCATGATTTACTTAGCACGCGGTCGCGCCCTTTGGCGTAAGGGAGCGAGTGGAGGTACCGTAGCCTCGGAGGCGTAAGTGATCTCGCGGCTCGACTGCCCTCGAGCTTTAGGGTGCTCTTGCGGCCTTGCGGATCGTGTAAGAACTTGATTCGAAGCGACCGGGGATGTATTCTTTTTCAAAGTTACGAACCGTTACTAGGTCTACTTAGCGCGCGGTCGCACCCCTAGGCGTGAGGGGTGAGTGGAGGTACCGTAGCCTCGGAGGCGTAAGTGATCTCACGGCTCAACGGCCCTTTGAGCCTTGGGGTACTTCCGCGGCGTTGTCGACTTAGGTGACAGTTCTGTTTTTTGAAAAAGGATACGAATTTTTTCGGGGACAGGGGGTTCCCCCCTTGCAGCCCCCGAGGGAGGGTCGAGTCTGAGAAAATAGAGTCGATCCTACCTGGTTGTTATGAAAATAAAGCTTTGAACGTTGTTGTATTCTTTATTGAGATTAAAAAGAAATTACAGAGCCTCGAGGCTTTAAGGAAAAAAGCGACGTATCTGTTCAACGTTCCAAGCGTTGGTGAAGATTTCGCCCTTCTCGTTCGATAGCTTATAGGTGCTCGGCTTTAGTACTTCTGCGATGATGTACGGCCCTTCCCACGGGGGTGTGAGCTTGACGTCCTCCGCGGGCTCGAAGCTGCCAGCGTGGCGCTTGGGGTCGGGGATCTCGTTGGCCAGACCGTCGAGGTCCGCCGCCAAGGTTGCCGACTCCAAGACGGCTTCTCCGTGCTCGACACACTCGACGTCGCACTCGTAAGCGTGTTCGTAGGAGGGCTCGACGGTTATGACACCGTTTGGGCCTGGCATCTTGAGCTTGAGGTAGGTGTAGTTTGGGACCGCCATGAACTTGGCATAGCATGGGCGCCCAAGGATGGCGTGGTACGTTCCACGGAATCCGACCACTTCGAAAGTGAGGGTCTCCTTTCTGAAGTTAGAAGGAGTGCCAAAGCAGACAGGCAGGTCGACCCATCTGACAGGTTCTGCCCGCTTCCCTGGCACGACTCCGTGGAAGCCCCCGACGCTGGGTTGGAGGTGCGTCCTCTCGATCCCCAGGAGGTCGAGGGTCTGAGCGTAAATGATGTTGAGGCTGCTGCCACTGTCCATGAGTACCTTGGTGAGGCGTGTGTTGGTGATGATGGGATTAACGACAAGCGGGTAGACTCCCGGATTGGGGACGTAGTCGGGATGGTCATCACGGTCGAAAGTGATGGCTACCTCGGACCAGTCAAGGAAGTGGGGGATCGCCGGCTGTACGGAGAAAACCTCACGCCGCTCTCGTTTGCGCTGGCGCGTCGAGAGGCGGGTCGAGGGTCCTCCGTAGATCATGAAGCAGTCGTAGATCTCGGGGAACCCCCCATCCTCGTCGTCGCCCTTGGGATCTTCCTTCTTGTCGTCCTTGACGCCCATGCCTTCAAAGTACCTATGGAGCATGTGACAGTCCTCGAGGTTATGGTTTGTGGGCCCCTTGTGGTAGGGACATGGCTCTTTGAGCATTTTGTCGAAGATGCCCCCGCCGGGGGGCCCTCGAGGTTTCTTACGTTCAGTGGCAGCGACAAGCTCGTCGGCCGGGGCCTCGAGCTTGCCCTGCTGGTTCTTCTTCTTCCGGTTGTTCCTTTTAGAGCCCCGGCTGGAGCCCGTGGGATCGTCGACCTTCTGCTTCCCCTTGTCCTGATCACCGCCAAAGATGGCGCCAACTGCCTCCTCGCCGGCGGTAAAGTTGGTGATGATGTCCATCAATCCGTTGGCAGTGAGTGGGGTGTGACGGCCCAACTCTCGGACCAACTCCTTGCAGGTGGTGCCGGAGAGGAAGGCCATAATTACGTCGGAGTCGGTGACGTTGGGGAGCTCGGTACGTTGTCTGGAGAAGCGCCAGATGTAATCCCGGAGGGATTCACCCGGTTTCTGCTTGCAACTCTAGAGATCCCACGAGTTGCCGGGGCGCATGTAGGTCCCCTTGAAGTTTCCCTCGAACACCCTTACGAGATCGTCCCAGTCGTGGATCTGCTGGGGCGGGAGATCCTTGAGCCAGGCTCGAGCGGTGTCAGAGAGGAACAGGGGGAGCTGTCGGATGATAACCTGGTCGTCGGTGGCCCCGCCCAGCTGACACGCCAAGCGGAAATCGGCGAGCCAAAGTTCGGGTTTGGTCTCGCCGTTATACTTGGTGAGAGTCGTGGGAGGGCGAAACCGAGCCGGGAGTATCGTTTCGTGGATAGCCTTACTGAAGACCCGAGGGCCCGGAGGCTCGGGTGAGGGGCTACGATCTTCCGAGCTGTCGTAGCGCCCGCCCCTGTGCACGTGGTAGCCTCGAGCCACACCGTCACCGTGCTTGCGCGTGCGGCGCTCGACGATGTTGCCACGGGTGTCTCGAGGTTCATGGTCGTCAGCGATGGGCTCAGGGGCAGGAGCCATCCGAATCCGTCGGGCAGGTTCGTGATGAACCGAGGCCTCTCTCTCCTGTCGGGAGGGCTCGGCGAGCCGCTCCGAGATGGGCTCGCGTCGCCTCGAGGCAGAGCTCTCGGCCTGCTGCATGGCAGCGGTCTCGAGGAGTTCTCGGATCTCATCTCGAGCCCGGCGGGCGTCGGGGTTTGACATCTCGGGTATGTTGCGGAGGAGCATGGCGGCGGCGACGACGTTCTGGCTGGCTCGAGCGAAAACCGGGGGGTCGATCACCCGGTCCTCGTCGATGCGACGGTTGACGTCGCGAGCTCTCTCGTGAGCTCTCCCGCCAAGTGCGCGTTCCGCGCGCTCATGCTCGAGGGTTTGTTGGAGTAGATGCAGGTTCTCTCGTTCCTCGTCGAGCCTTTCCTGCAACTCGCGGATCTGCTCGAGCTGCATTCCTTGATTCGCAAGGAATTGAGCCTCGTCCCGCTCGGCAGGGAGCTCGACATGAGGTGGCGTGTGCCTTTCTTCGACCGGCTCTTCTTCCTCCGATTCCGACGTGCTTTCAACGTCGACGTTGAAGCATTCGCGGGTCGGATCATAGGTGTCATCAGCCGAGTCGGAGTCAGGAGCGCCAAAGTAGTAGTATGACGGGGGAATGTGGGGTCGTCGCAAGTCGCTCCCGTGATTGCGACGCCGGGAAGCGGTCTCACGGGGCCCTGTTTCCGGAGTCTCCGTGGAGTCCAGATAATCAGAGGCCGGCGTGGATGCAACGAGGTCCAGAGTGGAGCGTAGATGGTGCCCGGGGAGCTCCTCGTAGGCACTCATGCTAGTGCTTACGGAGGAAGCATAGGTCCGGGCGGCCGAGTCTAGCCCAAACGGGAATGGTGATGGAGATGTCGCTATCCACGCCGGAACGAATGCTCCGGGCAGTGGTGTCTCACCAGACGGGGGAGCGCCGGGGTTCTCCGTCGGCATGTTACCCTCAGTCAAGCTCATCCTACCCAGACCTTCCACGAGGAAATCTGGGCCGGCGCCTGGCTGGGGGGCGCCGGACCGGGGGATCCCATCACCCTCCGCGAGGTGCAGACGATGGTTGCGCCGGGCTCGTCGTCGTCGGGCGGCTCGCGCCTGCCTGGAGCGACGGTACCGGCGGATTGCTCCCCCAGGCTGGGAGAGCTCATAATCCTCGTCGGTTGGGTGCCTGGGCGGGAGTAGGACCATATCGTAGCCATAGCCAAGCGACATGAACTCCAAACTCCCGAACCAGATCACCGTGGCCAACGGAATAGGGCGTTCGGGGTCAGCCATCCAGGAGAAAATGGCGGGAAAGCAACGTTGGCACGCAGCGATCCCCTACCTGGCGCGCCAACTGCCGGTGTTCGGTCCTGAGGGGGTCCTAAACCGACGAGTAAATGCTGCGTGTCCCTTTCCTGGATGGTGATGCAAGGAGAACACACGAGGGTTTATCCTGGTTCGGGCAAAAGAAGGCCCTACGTCCAGCGGGGGGAGAGAGTTTTGTATTTCCTTGCACCGAGGTGCTTGTGTAGGGGTTACAAGCTTGCGAGAGAGGGCGTCGAGCCCAAGTCTCAAAGGGGAAAAAGAGTACACGGGTGATTGCTTGAGATGTTGATCTCTGGCTTGTTGTCCGTTGTCCCCCGTCGTAGAGCCCTGGCCTGCCTTTTTATAGGGCGAGAGGAGGCCAAGACGACGGAGAGCCTTGAAATGACGTTTTGTCGATCCCTGTTAAGGTGACTGTTACGACGTGCCCTAGGAATGGAAGACCATCCCTGGACACCGTGGTGACGTAGAGGACGAGACACTGAAATGACCCGGAGCGCCGTGCCATACCGTCCTTCCTTCCTTGTTGAGCCGTGCAGGGCGTCGAGGCCGGGTCGAGGCCGGGTCGAGACCGAATGGATAAGTCCGAATCCCCTGATTACGGTGTACGGGCTTTGTCGTGTCCTCCCTCGAGGGTAACTAGTGATGTACAGTGCACGGTAAGGTGTGTATAGTGACAGGCTTCACCTCCCATCACGGGATGGGCGGTAAAAAGCGAGACCTGACACCGGTATTGCTCCCACGTCGATCCTGGTTGCGGCTATGTCGGTAGGTGGTAGCAGGTAAGCGCATTAAATGCTCTGACTTTTGTCTCGGGGTAGGTGAAGTGAGGGGGTCGAGACGCTCGACCCGGGCTCACACGAGTCGGAGTTTTTCTCAGGGGGCGGATGAGCCTCGCGCGGGTCGGAGCGCAGTCGAGGTACCTTGCTGTACGGGACGGGGCGCGGTCGAGGCACCCCCGTCGAGGGTGCCTCGTACGAGTCGGAGCCGGAGCGCAGTCGAGGTACTCTGTCGAGCTACCCTCGTACGAGGCGGACCCGATGTTCGGCCGAGCTTGGACGCGGTTTAGTCGTTTTGATTTTTATTATCGTTAAATGTGGGTACCCCTATGCTATTGGTACCGACAAATGGAATCATATACTAACCAATTAAACCTAAGTTGTAGGTGAGTTAAAGCTTCCCTCTATTAAGTGTGGCACAAGGCCTTTAATTAAACCATTGCTTTTGGCCCTATCCAGCGTGACAGATAGAGTATCTCCCAAAAAAAACTAAGGGGGTTTTTTTTTCAGCGAGCTAAAGTTTAGTCTGTGTCACATCGGATTTTCATGGGATTTATTAAGCCTAATTAATCTGTCATTAACACATTTTGTACTATAGCAATTAGTGCTAATCATAGACTAATTGGGCTTAAAAAAATCATCTCGCAAATTATCCTCACCCTATATTTTTAGTTTCATAAATAGTCTATATTTAATACTTCATGTGTCTAAACATTCGATGTGATGAGGACTAAAATTTAGTCCCCAGAACCAAACAGGGTCTAAATTAAACAACAGAGGTGAAAAAATAATGTCCCCTATCTGAGCCTCGGTTTTCACTTTTCTTGATGATTAATTGCTTGTTCTACATTTTTTGCTTATTTATTGTTATCGAATCAAGTGCTACTCTCTCTTCTTGTTATGGCACGAGTTAGTTTGAGCT
The DNA here is from genome assembly GCA_038087645.1 of Saccharum hybrid cultivar R570. Lineage (NCBI taxonomy): Eukaryota > Viridiplantae > Streptophyta > Magnoliopsida > Poales > Poaceae > Saccharum > Saccharum hybrid cultivar. The sequence continues at coordinate 21,347,521 of JAQSUU010000106.1, read as the reverse complement.
TGTGAGCTAAACGAGCTCGTTCGAGTCAGAGAACGAGCCGAGCAAGTTTATCTTTTAGCTCGTTATTAGGATACCGAGCCGAGTCGAGCTAGATATCCTCACGAGCTAGACCGAGCTGAGCCAGCACGAAGCCCTTAGCCTTGCTATTCGCGATGGTTTTTTTTTCTCCCACAAAGGCAGGTCCATTTGGTAGGGCTCTAGCTTTAGCTCCAACTAAAATAGCTCCGGTCGTGGCTTCTATGATGAAGTAGATTCTGTAGCGGAACTGAAGCTATTTCGAGAAAAAATTTGGTAAAACAGCTTTACCTGGTATTAGAAGGAGTGAAATGTCCAAAGCACCCTTCTATTTTTTCTTTTTTTTTGTTTTCTTTCTTATTTTTCTTTTTTTTTATTTCTCTTTTCTTTCTATATTCTCTCACTACCCTATCCCATTGACCCACCGCACGCGACTTCGGCATCTCCACGCACGCGACGGTCGTCTCCAACGCGGACGGGATCTCTTCCACGCACGGGATCCTCCTTGGCTCACCGCACCGGCCTCCGCTCAGGAGCCGGTGAAACTAGTATTTCCGGCTCCAATTGCGCGCTGAACCTCCAGTCAGCGTATTTTTCGTGACTTCTCGTGAGGAGCTGTTGCGTTGGGAGGCGTTTGGCTGTCGGAGTGCTAAAACAGGTCCTGGAGCGGCAGCAGTGGTCTTATTCATCCCGCTTATAATTCATACTTTTCAACTTGTTTTTTAGTTAAAATAGTATTTTTCTCTCCCAACAATAAATCAGCCTACTGTGTTTTTCAGTCGGCTTGTAGCACAGCCGAACAGGGCCAGCAGCCGTGCCAAACGGCCCCGGAGTATTACTGCTACAAAATCGAGTCCCTGCAGTATTACAAGCGAGAGATAGCTCTGCAGCCGGTCATCTCCGCCGCCGTCGATCCGAACCCGTTGCAGCTGGCATAGAAGTGTCTCTCCGATTCAGGATCTAGTCTAGGATCCAAACGGTCCGCCGCCGTCCAGACGCTGCGGCGAAGGAAAATAGAAGGCGAGGCGGGAGTGCGACTCCTTGTGAGGTGAGGGGGAGGAAGCCTTGTCGGAGATGGAGCCGAGCAACGGGGACCATATGGCGGAGGACCAACCGAGTCCGGCCGCGTCCGCCCCCGAGGAGCCCGCCATGGATGCAGATACCGGCGGCGAGCGGCGTAGCGCGGCCGCGTTGGTGGGCCTGCTCCGCGGGTTCCTCGCCGTGCAGCAGCGCCGGGCCGAGGCCTACTCCACGCTACGAAGGTACCGCCGTCGTTCTCCGGCGCGGCCCAGCCGCCCCGGTTCTTCTGAACTATATATAAACCCTAATGATCATACGAGAGATTTCTGGTGGCGTGTTAAAGACTGTGTAGTGCTGTAGGCCAGATTGGGCTGGGACTCTAGTTCTCGTATGATTTTGTAGCATTTTATTTGCTAGCCTTGAACGTGGTAGTCGATACAGTATAGGCCCTGTTTCAAAGGTTCATAGGAAACAGTTCTATTCATTAGATAATTGGTAAAGTTCTGGCAAAAACATTGCAGAGATATCCATCCTGTGATCAGCCCATCCCAGTCATGATGTCTATGCCTGCTCTCCTGTCATCTCAACTAGTGATTTTGAGTGCTTTGGTTTGCTGGTTTTTTTTTTTGCATCCTGAAGTGAGGTGTTTCCATATTTGTTATGCTCGTAGTTTTAGGTTGTGTTGCTGGTGTGCAGTGTGGATTTGATTTTACTTGTTGGGTGGTTAGAGTAGTTATTTTAGTCTTAGTGGATCATTGTGAACATAGGTTTGAACTTTGGATCCTTGCACCATGTATTAGAATCTGTTATGTTTCGGTTAGTCATGTTGCTGAATTTTTCCATGATTAATTGTAATCGATTATCTACTGGATTGGTAGCATGAATCAGTGCTTTGAGCTTATTGCAAGGGAGAGTCAACCTTGATGATCTTGTTTTCACTTGTCCGCTGTCACACTAGTGATTAATCGATTATCTACTGGATTGGTAGCATGAATCAGTGCTTTGAGCTTATTGCAAGGGAGAGTCAACCTTGATGATCTTGTTTTCACTTGTCCGCTGTCACACTAGTGATAAGGTTCTTAGGATATAGGAAGTTTCTAGCATTGAATCCTAGGAAGTTGTCTATTGTGCATCGAGTGTTTTCCTGCCGCTCAAAGAAAGAGCATAATAGTAGGCCTAAAATTCTTCAGACACAAAATAAGATGTTTTGTGCCAATTTAAATGAGAACTTGGCCTATCTTGGAACATCAGATGCCATGTTAGCTTGGAAGAAATTTGGAGAGGGAAGGGATATATGACTAGAAAGGTTCAGTTATCTTCAGTTAGCAGTAGTCTCCTCTACCTTTGGGATACTAGATAAGGCTCATTTACATTACTACCAATTGTACACAAAGGAATTGTCTCTGTGATATACTGGTATTAAAAGAAGTATACGTTGTACAATTCAATAGTATGTGCGGAATGCTCATTTGGTAGTTTCTTTTCCAATCAGGACCACTGCTGAATGCCTTTCTATGATTTTTTTTATGTATATATGCTTCCCAACAGAATTTTATAATGTTCAGACCTATTATGCAAAGAGGTCTGGTGTATTGTAGCTACATAAGTTTCTTGGTCTTGTAGTTGTTGATCTAGCCATAAAGAATGGTTGTTGCTTTGAACCCACTGGAAATTTAGCTATATGTCATGTAATATATTCACAAAAGGAGAAAACATTTTTGGGAATAATAGCAAAAGTACTTTGCGTTGTCACTATATTTCCATGCTAGAATGGTTCAAGTGGTAAATTGAAAAATCACATCAATGTATTTTTTTTATAGTAATAAGTATTGTAACTCAGAAATATAATTGTTAGTCACTTTGGTTATGCATTTTGTCAATAAGTTCCCTTTGGTCATCTATAATTCTGGTGACTGCATCTGCACCTCTCTGTGTGAAAAGTACGCAATGACAATAGTTTTCTATGTAAGCCTACCATTTTGTTTTCTCGTTGACTCGTTAAAAATATATGGCAGGGGTTTTTCTGAGTATATGGCTAATGGTGGTGAATTGGCCTATCAAAAACTGTGTGGCAGTATTACAGCAGAGTTCAATGATTGCTCGAAACAAGTTAGCTCTAGTTGTCTCATCTTCTTCTTATATCCATAAAAAGGCAGCATCTAATAATTCTTTCTTCAGGTCATTGAAATAATTTCCCTGCTCTCAATGCCAGAATTTAGTCGTAGTGATCTTGCTGATTTACTGAAGGGTGTTCAAGCACAGGAGAAAGAGAAGTTGCATTTGGTAAGTTAGCTTGAACAGTTGGGTTTGTTGTATTGCTATTTGGGCTTCCTTAAAATAACTAGATTTTATGTTTCTGTTCAAGAGTGGAAACTTATTCTTTCTTATTCTTTCATTTAGCCTAGGAATACTGTGATTGGAGGAATTATTAGCACATAAGAGATCACAGTTTCATTTCTTATGGTTTATATTAGGTCATGTTTTGTCAAATCCTAAAGGAAACCAAGCTTTACCTCTTAAGCAATACATTTTAACACGCTTGAATTTATATAAAATGATTCTATAGTTTTCCCTGTTAAAAGTAATATGTGTTAAATTGTAGAAGTGACAGACGTTTATTTTTGGCATGATAACGGTTCCAGGTTTGCTACCTCTACACAAGCCTTAGGCCCTGACCAATGTACCCTTGAAATTGCATTGTAGTCCAACTACTCAATCTTTGACTTATTTGGGTAATTTCCTGATTGACCTGTGGTACTGACCGGAATTTAGATGTAAGATATTTGTGCTTGCAACTTTCAACATGCAACATTGTTTCCATCATCTGCTTCGTATTTCTTCTATAGCTTTCATATTGGCATTTTCTTGAATTGCTGATTATTTGTCTCTGGCCTTCCTGGTTTGGTTCGTTGATTTCTGAAGACAGCGAAGATTCAGGTGCTGAAGAAAGCCGGCAGGCCTTCAGAGCGCCTGGTGAACCACGAGGACTGCAGGTCGCGCAGCATGGCCCAGCACGTGTGCGTGCACGTCAAGGAGATCACGGAGGCCGCCGGCACCGAGGACGCCGAGGCGGACGCGGAGTATGACGCTGCCCTCAAGGAGGCCATACAGGGCGTGCAGGAGGCCGTGACCAGCATAAATGAACACATGGAGGAGGTGCGCTACGAGATTGACGGACTCGAGGCGGAGACGATCGGTAGCAAGTGGAGCGAAGTCGAGGAAGCGTTCCCTGGTACCCTGTCTATAAAATAGATCGATAGATGAGTTGTTGAGCAGTATGTGATTTTTTTTTTGGGCACCGTTCAGTTCAGTGTACCCGTGTTATTCGGCTCAGTGTACTCTTGTTAATGAGCCTGACGCCGATGGAATTTGGTGTAGGTTAACTATGTTTTCGACTTTTCGTGTTGCTTAAAAGAAGGATTGAAATTGGAACAAGACACTTTTGCATTTCCCATATTTGGCTGTGATGTTTGGGGACCGGTGCATTCCGTTTGCCTTTTTTTTTTTAAAAAAAAAACGAAGCAGATGCTCTAAAGATTTTGAGATCAGTGAATGGCCGAACCATTTGCACAGGTAGAGCAGGGGGTTGTGAAGATGTCCAGGCACGAGCGTACCTTAGTTCACCGCTCGAGCATCTCTAAAGTCTAAAGTGCTAACAATCCTTCAAAAACGGTCACCACCACCGTGTTTGGATTCTCTCCAAACAAAATTACTTTGTCCTTTTGATAATTACGCTCACCGCTCGAGCATCTCTAAAGTCTAAAGTGCTAACAGTCCTTCAAAAACGGTCACCGCTACCGTGTTTGGATTCTCTCCAAACAAAATTACTTTGTCCTTTTGATAATTGTTAGAGATGTGCTTTTTTACGTAAGAAGGATTTTATTAATTCATAATCATTACGTTGATGGTATAATAACTGTGAATCCACTTTTGACCTTCGCATAAAACACATCCTAAACAAAACAAAACAAAGCAAAACGCTGACACTCTAATAACTATCAATTTTAAGACTAAACCACCACTTACGTGTTTGGGAGAAAAACACTGTGACTGTTTGCTATTGCAATGTCGTTGTGCGAAGTAAACTTTTAAAAGATAACCTATGTGTGGAGACAATGGATATACAAAAGAGATAAACATGTTTCTTTTCAAACACTAAATCATTTCTGCATAATCAAAGCGACATCGATTATTGCTATGCCGCTATAACAAAAGCATAGGATAACTATGTGTAGAACCAATGAGTAACTAAATGTACAACCTACAAAAAGAATAAACATGTTTCTTTTCAAATATCAAATCATATCTACATGACCATAGCTAAAAGATGTTCTTATCTCGTTTTTTTCTTTGTTAGAACTGATTGCCCGCACTCAATAATACAGGGTGTTATTTGTTTGGTGACTTGTCTCTATACAATCACTCACCGACATCTATATCTATATTTATACTTATAATAATAATAAAGAGGCAAAATTTCCTCCTCTTTTTCGGTACCATTATTTTGGTTTGCTCCTCTCTTTCTGAATGTGCAAACTATCACCTCTCCCCTCTGCCGCTTCGCGGCTTTGGCTGTTGTCTTTCTCCTCTTTAGATACGGACAGGGACAGCATCAGGTCTGGACTCTGTCCGTCTCATCGTCTCATGAAGTCATGGTCGCCTCCTCAACGGAGTTTAAAGTTCACCATGAGTTGAATTAGGAAAAAGTCTGCTTCACCTCCTCAACTATGGGGTGTGGACTACTTAACCCCCTCAACTATGAAACGGTCTATTCTACCCCCTGAGCTTTTCAAAACCGGTCAAATTACCCCCAGATGGTTTTGAAACGGCGGATTTGATACAGCAAACCACCGTCAGGAAACCGCCTGAGGGGGTACTTTGACTGGTTTGGGAAAGTTCCGGGGATAGAATAGACCGTTTCATAGTTGAGGGGGTTAAGTAGTCCACCGCTATAGATGAGGAGGTGAAATAGACTTTTTACAGTTGAATTATACAAAGAAAAGAAAAAAAAGAACCCGAACGAAAAGGATAAGAAGAAAACTAGAATCCACACCCAAATCGGATAGAAGAAGAATTACAATTTCCAAATTGACCAAATGAGAGCGAGATCGATAGTAGCACCGTGACTTCCAAAATCGACTCCAAATTGCACTGAAGTCGGGTACAAGTCGCCAATAAAATCCTAATTCGACCGCAAATCGCACCTTAAAGCAAATATAACGGTCAATAAATTGATCCTCAACGGAAGCTGCTCCTCCACTTACGCCGCCGCGGACAGAGCTCGCGCGGCCACCAACGCCGTCGCCGAAAGTTAGGGTGCGGATGGAGCTCGCGCTACCGCGGATGGAGCTCGCGTGGCCGCCACCGTGAACGGAAAGAGAGGCGAAAGCTGCTGCGATGTTAGGCCGAAGCGGCGCCATCACTCGACGTGGAGCTGCCGCTAGCTAGGTCAATGTGGAGGCACAATCGCTGGATGCGAGGCAGGTGTAAGGTCCAAATGGCTAGAGAGGGGTGAATAGCCTATTTAAAAATCTATAAGCTTCACTAAACAACCACGTTAGTATAAAAAGATGGCTAAGCGAATTTTAGCACTAGCTCAACTATACTATGCAAGCCACCTATACAATTATAGTGAAGCAAGGCTATGATCTCTGATACACACCAACAAGACTAAGTCACTAAGCTACTTACTCCTATGTGATAAAAGCTACACTAAGCAAACTAAACTAGGATTAGTACAAGAGGGTAAAGAGCAAGTGACTTGATTCTTATACCAACGAAGTAGAGAAGTAATGCACTCGAAGAATCAATCACAATGATCAACCACAAGAGAAATCCTCGGCAAAGGGATGACACAAGATTTTTACCGATGTTCACTTGCTTCCCGGCAAGCTACTCCTCGTTGTGGCGATGCACCCACTTGTCGGTTTGCGAGCTAATCGACTATCAAGAGTCGAGCCCTCGGCGGGCGCCGCACAACCGCACACAAGATGGGGATCCTCCAAGCCACGAGCTCCACTAGAGTATCCAATTTGTGAACTTCCACGGGGAAGGATCAAGAACCCCTTACAACACTTGGTGAGGGCTCCAACAATCTCCAATTGCGAGCTCAATCACCTCCGCTGCTCCAAGCCGTCTACCGTGTCGGGAAACACGGAAGAGTAACTAGAAATCCGCAGCAACTCGAAGATCAAGTGTCTCTAGAATGCAACTCTCAAGCAATGCACTTGAATCTCACTCAATCTCACTCAAGATGTGCAACTAAGCAAAGAGATGAGTGGAGGGGTTGTTCTCTAGCTCAAAGTATGTCTCTAGGTCTCAAAATGTGCAAGAGTTACCCTCAAACCTTGGACATCCTCTATTTATTGCGAAGGGGTACGCAGCTAGCCGTTACCGGACGACACAGTTAAAATCGTGCTGACCGGACGCTCCGGTCAGGATGACCGGACGCGTCCGGTCACTACAGGACAAGCGAAAACAGTGCGCGTCAGAAATAACCGTTGTCGTGACCGGACGCGCTCCAGCGTTTGACCGGACGCGCTGCACCTGACGTCCGGTCGGAGTCCAGTAAGCTCCCACCGCGACCGGACGCGTCCGATCGCACGTGACCGGACGCGCCGCGCGTCCGATCAGCACTCCGCTGCGCTCTGCCCCTCTGGACGCCTGACCGGACGCTCCGGTTCCGTGAGGGACCGGACGCGCTGGTCGCGCGCTCTTCTTCTGCGCACAGGTGAACTGACCGGACGCGCTGGTCAGGCCAGACCAGCGTCCGGTCACAAACCCTAAGCGCGCTGCGTTGAACTGACCGGACGCGTCCGGTCAAACCGGGACCACGTCCGGTCACCACAGTGACCGCCGTTCGCCTCTGTTTCTTTTCCAACTTCCGGCGCAGTAGAAAATAGGTGTTTCACTTCTCCAAAAAGCGCCGAATCCCGCCTCGCAAGCTCGGCGGGAGGGAGAGAGGAACCCAAACCCCTCTCTACCGCTTAAACTCCACCTTCTTCGCAAATGTGCTAACACCACCAAGTGTACACAACCATGTGCATGTGTGTTAGCATTTCATAAATATTTTCAAGACGTTATGTTAGCTCTCTACTAGATTCTAATGCATATGCTCAAGACATTGATCTAGTGGCACTTGATTCCCGAGCTAACCGTGATTGCCCCTCTTGATAGTCGGCTATGTATCCTAAACCCGGTCAATCACTTCTCTACTGATCTTGTGGCCACCACTCCTTGCCACGTACACCTTCATCACATGTGTTGCTTATGCCTAACTCAAAACACTTAACACATGACATTAATAACTTAGTGTCATTAATTACCAAAACCAAACTTGCCCTTTCAGCAGGGCACGGTCGCTCGATGGGAGGCGACGCGGTTGCTCGATGCGGAGACGGCGTGGTTGCTCCGTGTGAGGCCGAGTGCGGTGTCGAGGCGGGGACCACGGTACCGCTGGGTAGCATCGGGGTGTGGCCCTCGCTGCCGCCGGACCAAAGCTTCAGGCTACAAAGCTCCAAATGGAGACTCGGAGAGGAGCCCGAGCGATTCCGGGATAAGGACGGCATGGAGGAACTCGTATGGAAGGACAAGAAAGCAGAGAAGAAGCTAATAGGAAAAGAAAAAAAACCGATAGAGTGGAGAGAATATAGAAAGAAAAAAGAAACAAGAAAAGAAAGAAAAAAAAAGGGGCACTATAGACATTGCAGGTCCTAAACCGGGTCCTGTAACAAATATTGCGTTGGGGTTATTGGTTTCTATGTGTGATGTCTTGTGCTGTCCTGACTATCTAGTTATCTTTCCTTTATTTTGCATTATGTTTCCTCTTTTGATACAATGATAATCTTGGTTTTCTCTATCTTATATAGTAATATATATCTTTATTTTTGTAGGAAGGAAAAATAAAGGGAAAAAGAAAAATATGAAGGGGTGCTGGTGACAGTCTAGCTCGATGAGATTTACTAGCACGCAGATGCGCTCCGCTGCACCGGTTCTTGGACAAGGTGAAGATACGGTGATTATTAGAAATTGAAGATGTAAACAGTAAAAATACACAGTTTTAAATGGTAAATGATAGCACTAGTAAACAATGTTTAATAATGTCAAAATAGCATTAAATTAAACAATGAATGATCAGTGGTAGTAAATAGTGTCAAAATAGTATTAAAGTGCATGAACAGTAGTTGTGTGGCTCAGCGGCTCTAATTTATTCACGGTTAAAAGATCTTATTATATGAATGGATACGTGAGATGAATGGTTCCGAGGCTCTAAACTGACCCGTGTTAGATGTGGTAATTGGGTAAGTTGGGTTTCTAAGGGTTTATAATAATTTTAATAACACAATATTACATTTCCATAATTCCATTTAGAGCTTGTTCAAAATGATGCAACGTTAATAAAATCAGTTTTGATAATTTATGATTTTATTTTGACAAGAGAGATCTATATACTTATGAGTTGTCATATTAGTGTTTTTATCTCCCCCGTTGCAACACACGGGCATATTTGCTAATATTATTTAAAACGACGTCCAACTTCTTGCGCAGATAGGAGCCATGATCAAACCTTTCGGTTTTGCCATCAAACGTATAGAAACTGCAAAGGCGGTACCAAAAAGATTAATTATGAAAATAGTTCCTTATCTATATGCTTTGAGTTTTTTTTTGCGGAACAGAAGCTTTATTAAAGTATATATGCTTTGAGATTTGTGACTTAGACATTAAACTATTCTTATATATAGAAAATAGAAACAATATATCAAAGTGGCATCTTGCAGATCCCATAAGCCGTTTGTTTAATGTGCAGCCGGACTGCTCCTAAATTTCCTATTACTTTGCTCGTTTAAACTACTAAGCCTCGTTTTGGATCAAACAACTAAAAAAATAGTTAAAATGGATGTGAACAAACCTAACTAATGGGTCAATGCATCGTTAACCGAACACATAGCTAACAGGTACGTATCACACTAGCTATCCCAGCAGCTAATACCCCCTCTATCTTTAAGCAAATTAATTTTTAGAACTGTCTTAAGTCAAACCTTTTCAATTTTGATCAATTTCTATAGAAAAGAGCACCAATATTTATAACAATAAATAAGCACACTAAAAAATATTTTCTTGTGTATAATAATTCTAATTTGGTGCTACAAATATTACGTTTTCATCTACCTCTGTCCACATGTTCTAGAATAATAAACAGAAACATAAAATCATTATAGACAAAACCACCAATATATTCACCTTCTAGTTAATTGATCCAAACAATACCTAATTAGTAGGCAACCAACTAATAGTAGATAAAAATAGTTGTGAACTACTCCCTCCGTCCATAAAAGAATGCAATTGTGGAACCGTGCAGGTCAAACTAGCTCATATTTGATCAGGTTTGTAGTAAATAGTATTTCTAAATAAATTTATTATGAAAATATATTCTATAACTAATCTAATGGTACTTATTTTGTATTATCAATGTCAGTATTTTATTAAAAAGTTTAGTCAAAGTTTTAAACTGTTTAACTTCTTAAAAAACGAGAATTGCATTCTTTCGTGGACGGATGGAGTATTAGCTAGTTGAATATTAGCTGCTAGTAAAAGCAAACAGAACCTAAGTATCCAGCTTGATCCGAATGTATGCACATGTGAACCTCTTCCCAACGGTTGAAGTTGATTCATAGTTTCATGGGCCAACAATCATTATGTTGGTATTGTGATGTTCTGCTTCCAATACCACGTTGCAACAAAGGCTGTGTTTAGATCCATTAAAAAGTGCGCTATGCAAAAAAAGATTCCTCGTCACATCAAACTTGCGATACATGTATGGAGTACTAAATGTGGATAAAATCAAAAACTAATTGCACAGTTTGGTTGTACTTTGCGAGACAAACGTTTTGAGCCTAATTAGTCAATGGTTGGACAATTATTACCAAATACAAACGAAATGCTACAGTGTATTTTGGCACTCTAAAATTTGGATCTAAACACAGCCAAACTCTTTACGATTGAAAAGCAACTTTCATTTTAAATTTTGGGACATGCCTAGTGTTTTCTATACATATCATTTGATAAACTATTATCGTGTTTTCTTCTACTGTCATGCATTATAAGAACCAGATGGATCCTCCACACGTAGCTGTGAGAATTAGAAATTTATTTCTAGATGAATGCATGACGTGGGAAAAGTTTGGAGAATAGCATCCATGTAGTTAGTAATGAAAAGATTTTTAGCGATTAGACCATAGTATCGTCTAGAAATAATGAATAAAACAACGCAAAAATAGACGATCAATTATGTTTGTTGACTTTGTGGGAGGAGGGGAAAACCATGGGAGAGATGGCCAGCCCATAGAAGCGCAGAGCAAATACATATTTGTGGGTGAGAGAGATCTATTGAATCCAGAGTAATTGTTTTTAAATAAGGAGTTTAGATACAAAATTATTGGGTGTCTATTTTTTTCACCTAAAAATGAACTATGGAGTTATCTTAGGTCTTATTTGTTTCATCCCTAATTCAAGAGCATTCCTTTGGTTTAGGGGTTAAAAGAAAAGAAAGGGGCTTAAAACATTTCCAGCAGTTCCCAATACCTCCACCTATTCCAATAAAACTGTCATATTAGGACAATTATGTTTTTTTCTTGCTCTAGTAGTTCCCTAATACTTTTTTTTTGTGGCCACCAATATTTCCTTCATCTCACCTCAAAGAAAGAGAGAGATACAACTCTCCTAATACCATGAGACCATCCCAACCACCATTTTTGAGCCATATTTTCTCTTCCTATGGGACCCACCTTTCATATGGGTATTGGGGGAGATATATTAGGACGGTGCTGCAGCAACTCTCCCCAATAAATTAGAAAGTGATAGTGGGCTATCCAATACAATCTTATTGGGGGAGTTATATTCAAGGATTGCTAGAGATGCCCTTAAGGGGTTCATCTCCCTGTCGTGGCACTAGTAAAAAAAATCTAAAATCTGGTGGAAACCACGGCCGCTTAAAGGGCTTGTTTAGTTAGTGAAAAAGTTTGGGTTCGGCTACTGTAGCACTTTTCGTTTTATTTGGCAATTTGTGTTCAATCATGAACTAATTAGGCTCAAAAGATTTGTCTCGTGATTTTACAACTAAACTGTGTAATTAGTTTTTTCTTTCGTCTACATTTAGTACTCCATACATGTGCCACAAGATTTGATGTGACAGATACTGTAGCACTTTTTGGGTTCCTTTTTAGGAACTAAACATGCTCAAAATGGGTATAGTGGTTAGTGGACTAGCACGACAAACACCCCCGCTCAAAAACGGAGATCCACGTCAGCACGTGTGGGTTTGATTATGCGTTAAGCACGACTATAAAGCACCCTCGCACTAACAGGGTCCTTTCTTGTGCCCTCCTTAGACGATCCGCACCGCGTCCGCTACGCGCGGATAGCGGACGAAACTGCTGCAGCGGCGTCCGCTATGTAGCCAGCTCATCTGGCATCGGGGCCTCCGTCCGCTATCTTTGGCGGAGTAGCGTGCGTCCGCTACGCCTGCCCTGGCCCCACCACGCCCCACCACGGCCTCGACGCGCCGCCGAGGAAGCTCCGCCACGCCCGCTGAGGAAGCTCTGCCTCGCCCTCGCCTCGCACCCGGAGCCGGAGGAGGAGGAGGTCGTCCCCGCGCCCGCGCGCGGCTCGCCCGCCACCGGAGGCCCACCTCGCCATCTCCGTCGGACGCGGGCGCGCTGGTGCTGGAGGCCCGCCGGCGCGCCGCCCGCCGCCTGCCGGAGGCAGATCCGTCGCCCTCGGAGCCCCTCGGAGATGGACGCCGCGCCGGTGGAGGGAGCCGGGAGGGGAGAGGGAGAAGAAGGGGGCCGGTGGAGGGAGCCGGTGGTGGAGGGAGCCGGTGGAGGGAGCCGGGAGGGGAGAGGGAGAAGGGGGGCACCGCCGCGCGGGCCTCCGCCTCCGCCGCGCCCGAGAGAGAGAATGGGGAGGGAGGGCAGTGCGGTGGAATGGATAAAGGAGGAGAGGGAAAAAAGAAAAGAAAAGAAAAGAAAAGAGAAAAAGGGGGAAAAAAAGAAAAAAATATCTAACAAGTGGGTTCCACGGTGGATAGAGGATGATATAGAGTATGGATGAGTGCGGAAGAAATTAATATAGAGGATGGAATCTCGATGACCAGGACAGAATATTCGTTTTAGAGAATGAATTTAGAGTACGACGAGTGCGGTGGTCTTATCCCCACCTCTCCCTTTCCTTCCCTCGCCTGCTCAATTCATCTCGCGCGGTGACGCCATTCTCCCACCGCCTCCCGACTCCCGACTCCGCGGGCTCGCAGATCCAGGACACCCCGCCGCCCCCGATGAACCGCCGCCGGGTCGAGACCTGCGACTCGTGGCGGCCCCCCCGGAAGAACCACGCCGGGGCGCCGCCGCTCCTCCGCGCGGGGCCCCGGCTCCCCGCCTTCGCCTCGCTCTCCGTTCGCGACGGCGGGGACGCCGCCGCGGCCGTCGCCAAGGCGGTGGATGAGGTGGTCGTCGTCCGGGCCGACGAGGTGAAGGAGCAGAAGGCGGCGGTGGTGGCCGAGGAGCAGAGGACGAAGTCGACGGACCGCAGGCTGCCCCCCGCGGCGCAGCTGGTGCGCCACCCGCTCGCGCTGCTGGCGCTAGTACCCAACAGCGCCGCGCTCTTCGCCGCGGGGGCCGCCGCGGGCACTATAGCCAAGACCGTCACCGCGCCGCTCGACCGCGTCAAGATCCTCATGCAGGCACGCCACCCACCGCGCGGCTCTACTAATTCTTTGCTCGTCGGTCTTCGTACTATTGCTTTGCAGCTGACGGGATTTAATTTTGTTCTTTTTCATCTATCTAGACGCATAGCGTGCGGGTGGCGGGAGAGAGCGCCAGGAAGGGTGTTGGATTTCTCGAGGTAACCAATATGAGGCGCTTCTCTTTGCTGGATTTTTTCACTCTGATGCTGTGCATTCATTAATGTACCTTTTGAGCTACGCTTTCTGTGGAAAAGTCACATCTCCTGTGCTACGTTCATTCATTAATGTACCTTCTGAACTACGTTTTCTGTTGAAAATTCACATCTGTGGATTGTGGAATATTCTGAAATACACCAGAGTTTATAGAGCTTATCTTTAACAATTTAACAGGATATAAGTTTCCTAGGCCTTGTTTAGATGCACCCAAAAGTTAGAATTTTTTCACTTTCTCCATCACATCAATTTTTTGCCGCTTGCATGGAGTATTAAATGTAGGTAAAAAAACTAATTACACAGTTTAGTTGAAAATCACGAGATGAATCTTTTGACCCTAGTTGGTCCACGATTGGACAATATTTGCCAAATAAGACGAAAGTGGTACTATTCATCGGGTTAGAAAAATTTGCAATCTAAACGTGGCCCTAATAACTTTCTTCCATCAATGTTAGGGAGACAATTTATACTGGTCAATTAACAAATGACTGCATTAGGAAAAGAAATCCTATGCTTAATATAATATCAGCACAGGTGAGAAAATTTAAGATACATATCACTAATGGATTAATGGGTGAATCTGTTGCATATGTCCTTGGACGGTCCTCTTTTCTGAGTCCTGGTCATGTTGCTTTCTGATATGCGTATTAAAAATAGAGATCATCGAATATGTTCAGGTAGTTATTGTGCAATCTAATAACATGGGTACTAACGATGGGCTCGGATTGTAAAGCATAATCCTTTTTTTTTTAAAAAAACTTTTTGATAGGTGCTACCTGGATTTAAATGACAGCTTTACATAATATATCGTGTATCAATTATGCAGGCTATGGCAGACATTGGGAAGAAGGACGGGCTTAAGGGTTACTGGAAAGGCAACCTTCCACAGGTGCTTGATGTTCCCTATCATCCATGCTTCATCTTGCAGTCCTGTGCTGATTCCTATCCATCTCCATTAACTTGTCCAGGTCATTCGCATAATTCCTTACAGTGCGGTGCAACTCTTCTCGTATGAAGTTTACAAGGTCATAGTTACTCACGGTTACACTTAGTCATCAAGTTTTTTTACATTCTTTGTGACAGTGAGTTCCTCATTTCTCTCTCTCACAAGTCACAATGTTACTGCTTTTAATTCAGAAAATTTTCCGGAGAAAGGATGGAGAGCTTTCTGTATTTGGGAGACTTGCTGCTGGTGCTTGCGCGGGCATGACATCTACACTTGTAATTTATTTTATTTGCTTACTCACTAGCAAATGTCCCTGTATTTCTGTTTTTGTTAGATATGGGAATTTTGAATATAGTTGGTTTCTTCTTTGGTCTTTAGTTTTTCATGGTACATGAATTTTATCAAAATCCACAGAATACCATCGTTAGCACATTCAGAACTTTCTATTTGTACTTGCTTATAGGTAACTTACCCACTGGATGTTCTCCGGCTCAGGCTAGCAGTTCAATCTGGACAGAGCACTTTACCTCAGGTAACCACTCTTGTAAGTGCAAATTTCTATTTTTTCTTTTTGGAAACTGGCATAGCCTGATGACTTTGTAGGTTGCTCTTAACATGCTGAGAGAAGAAGGGCTGGCCTCCTTCTATGGAGGCTTGGGTCCATCTCTTATAGCAATTGCACCTTACATTGCTGTGAACTTCTGTGTTTTTGACCTGTGAGATTCCTTCTACTGCATATGAATGCTATGATACATACATGAAAGCTCCACACAGATTTAAGTATTTACCTCACATTTTTTATATTGCATTCTCTTTTGATGTACAAGAATGAAGAAATCTGTACCAGAGAAGTACAAGAATAGACCAGAAACATCTCTAGCAACTGCTCTTCTTTCAGCAACATTTGCAACTTTGATGTGTTATCCCCTGGACACTATTAGGAGACAGATGCAGATGAAAGGCACACCATACAATACAGTTTTTGATGCTATTCCAGGTAGTTATGCTAGCATTGCATGAGCTAATGGCTAATACATAACATACACTTGATCTTGATAAATCTGAACTATGTTATTTGCTATTTCTATGTGCTCATATGTGTTGGAGTATGTGTTTAGGCCCATGAGGCTAAGGCCCATGTGGCCCCATGTATGGAACCTATATAGCTACCCTTCTAGGGTTAGCCCATGTAATGGAAAATCATTCCTTTAACATGGTATCAGAAGCCTAGGGTTAGGTTTCTCTCCTCTCCTCTCCCTGCCCGCCGCCCTTCCCTGGTGGCGCCGCCGCCGGCCCAGCCACCATGGCCGGCGGTCCTTCCCCTCCCCCTTCTCTCTATTCCTTTTTCCCCTCCCATTCTTCTCCATCCTGGGCCCAGGTCTTGGCCGGCGCGTCTGCTCCTGCCGCCGCCGCCTCTCCTGGCGGGCTCCCGGCCGCTGCCGCGCCTCCTGGCGGCCACCTCCCAGCCGCCGCTCTCCCTGGCGGCGCTCCTCTGGCCGCCGCCCATCCTCTCCCCGCCGGCCGCCCTCCAGCACCCCCTGGCGCAGCCGGCTTCCCTCTGGCCGTCGACCCGTCCTCCAGCGCCGCCCGCCCCCCACCCCTCCTGATGCGGCTGCTGCTGCTGCCCTGGGCGCAGTGGCAGCCCGTGCCTTGGCCTCCTCTCCCGGCCTGGGCGCGGTGGGGGACGCCGCCGAGGACGTCGTGCCTGCGGGGGTGGTACACCCGGGGGTGGTCCAGCCGCTCCTCCGTCCTACTGCTGACCCTGGAGACCCCGCCGGTGCCACTGCTCCTGCTGTTGGTCTCCAGCCGGACCCTCTCGGTGGTCTCCATCTCCTGCGCGCCCCGGGGCCGGACTCCGCCCTCGCCGCCGCCCTCGTCGCTGCCCGTGCTGCTGCCGTGGAAGGGCAGGCTCGTGCGCGCGCGGCTGCTCTCGTGTGGGAGCGCGAGCGCGACGCGGCCGACGCCCTGGCTCGCTAGATCGCCGAGGCGGAGCAGCTCCTCGTTCCCCCCACCTCTCGGGACGGTGCCACCTCCTCTGCCTCGCCGGGGCGCCCCATCTCCCACACCACCGTCCTCTGGCATGACCCGGCTGACCCGCTCGTGGCCCAGCTCCACTACCAGGCCGGGAGGGTCCAGAACATTCGCCTTCTCGTCCCGGTCGTCCTCGAGCCGGAGTCGCCCTCCTACGCCCGCTGGCGGGATCTGGTGGTTCTCACTCTTCGCCGCTACACCCTCGACGACCACGTCCTTGTCGACGTCTCGGTCGTCGTCCAGACGCCGTCGTGGCTCCGTCTCGACAGCATCGTCCTCTCCTGGATCTTGGGGACGATCTCTCTGGACCTCCACGACCTCGTCCGCACCTCCCCTGACGCGCGCCGGGCGTGGCTTGCCCTTGAGGGCCAGTTCCTGGGCAACGCCGAGGCCCGGGCTCTGCGTCTCGACGCGAGCTTTCGCACCTTCGTCCAGGGTGACCTCTCCGTCGGCGAGTTCTGCCGTCGGATGAAGGGCATGGCGGACTCCCTTGGCGACCTCGGCTGGCCCGTGGAGGATCGCATCTTGGTCCTCAACGTCCTTCGCGGGCTCAGTGACCGGTATGCCCAGCTCCGGACGTGGATCACCCGTCAGCGGCCCTTCCCCACCTTCCTGGAGGTCCGTGACGATCTCGTCATGGAGGAGCTCACGCAGGGTATCCAGCCGGGGTCTGCCGCTTCCCGGGGTCCTCGACGGCTCTGGCAGCTACTCCACCACGTCCGCCTACTCCCCCGCAGTCGTCCGCTCCGCCACCGCCGTCTCTCCTAGGCCCTCCTCCCTCCGGGCCGAGCGGAGGTGGGGGGGGTCGTGGCGCTCGTCGTCACCGTGGAGGGGGCCGCGGGGGTGGCCGGGGGGGTCACCCCAGGCTCCGGCACCGGCTGGGCCACACGGGGGGGCACCATGGCCTTCGTTCCAGAACCCGTGGTCCGGTCGCATCTCCATGTGGCCCTACCACGCCACCGGGGCCGACACTCGTCCACCGGTGGCCATGCTCACCGGAGCTCCTCCTGCTGGTCCTCCACCCGACGCCTTCCCTGCTACGCCGTGGGTTCCACCCTCCGGGACTCCACCGGGGGTCGCCGGCTGGGACCAGGCGACCCTGGCTCGCTCGTTCAGCACCATGGGCCTGACACCTCCGGTCGGACCCGAGTGGATCGCTGATTCGGGGGCCACCTACCACACCACTCCTGACCCCGGTATACTTTCGTCGCTTCACTCTCCCTCTTCCTCTCTTCCTTCGTCCATTATGGTCGCAAATGGTTCTTGTATTCCAGTCTCGTCTGTGGGTACCGCCGGTGCTCATGGCTCCTTCCGTCTTCCTGATGTTCTTGTTGCTCCTTCTATGGTTCATAATCTTCTTTCTATTCGTCGTTTTACAGCTGACAATTCTTGTTCTGTGGAATTTGACTCTTCTGGTCTTACTGTAAAGGATTTGGCTTCCCGGCGTCCTCTGCTCCGATGTGACAGTTCCGGGCCCCTTTACACCCTTCGCTTCCCGGCGGCTCCGTCGTCTTCTTCGCCGCCCGTTTTGTCAGCTGCCTTTGTCGCTTCTACTTCCTCTACTACCTGGCACCGGCGCCTCGGCCATCCTGGACGTGATGCCCTGATACAGCTCAGTCGTAGCTCTGGTCTTCCATGTACTCGAGCTCATGATGAGCAACTGTGTCATGCGTGCCAATTGGGCCGACATGTTTGTCTTCCTTTTTCTAGTTCTACTTCCCATGCGGCCCGTATTTTTGATCTTGTACATTGCGACCTATGGACATCTCCTATTCTGAGTATTTCTGGTTATAAGTACTATCTTGTGGTTGTTGATGATTTTTCGCATTATTCATGGACATTTCCTCTCCGTGCGAAGTCAGATACGTTTACCACGCTCCTTCACTTCTTTACTTGGGTGTCTACACAGTTCGGCCTTACCATCAAGGCCGTCCAGTGTGACAATGGTCGCGAGTTTGATAACTCCACCTCCCGAGCTTTCTTCCTCTCTCACGTTGTTCAGTTGCGCATGTCTTGTCCATACACCTCTTCGCAGAATGGCAAGGCTGAGCGGATGATTCGCACCACCAACGACACCGTGCGTACCCTTCTGTTTCAGGCCTCTCTTCCTGCTCGCTTCTGGGCTGAGGGCCTGCACACCTCCACCTAGAGATGGCAGCGGATCGGGTTCGGGTCGGATACCCGCGGGTTTCGGGTTTTGCGGTTTCGGGTTTGGGGATGGTTTCTCACCCACGGTTTTCGGTTTCGGTTTCGGGTTTGGTATCGGGTTCGGTTTCGGGTTTGGTTTTTCACCCGTGGATATCCAATGGATATCCGAAATAAATCATTTGGAATAAAAACTTATGTTTTATAATATGCTAATAATAACTTGTTTACTTAGATTATTAAATCTATTCAAAATTGACTCATGAAAATATTTATTATTTATTGCCTCTTATTTATATATGTGAATATGTGTATATTTATCCGCGGGTTTCGGGTATCCGTTCGGGTTTCGGGTATCCGCGGGATTGGTTTTGGTGATGGATATCCACCCGAATCGGTTTTCGGTTCGGGTTCGGGTTTCGATTTCGGGTTTCGGTTTTGGGTGCACAGAGACTCCACCCGATCCGAACCCGACCCGTTGCCATCCTTACCTCCACCTACCTTCTTAACCGCCTTCCTTCCGCTGCCTGTCCCGCTCCCACACCTCACCACGCCCTCTTCGGTACCCCGCCTCGGTACGATCACCTCCACGTGTTTGGGTGTGCCTGTTACCCCAACACCGCTGCCACTTCTTCTCACAAGCCGGACCCTCGCTCCACGCTCTGTGTCTTCCTCGGGTACTCCCCGGATCACAAGGGGTACCGGTGCTTTGACCTTACCTCCCGACGGGTTCTCATCTCTCGCCATGTGGTGTTCGATGAGTCCGCCTTTCCCTTTTCCAGCACTACCACCCCTCCGGTCCCTGACCCTCCCTCCTTCCCTGTTTCCCACTGACACGGTGGTCCAGTCACCTTTTTCGTGGTCTCCTGCAGGTACCGCTTTGCCGCGCTCCGGGCCGGCCACCTATCCCGGATCCCCAGCGGGTCCGGGCCCGTCGTCCTCTGGCGCGGCCCCCTCCTCTCCAATTGGTGCAGACCCGGGGCCTTCGTCCCCCGTTTCTGCCCCAGGGGGGTCGTGCCGGTCGCCGACGCCGGATCCCGTCCCGGCACCTGCCCCGGCACCTCCGTCGAGGTTCGCCGCGCCGGTACGGGTGTACCAGCGCAGGCCGCGACCGCCGCCGCTCGCGGTCCCTTCTCCGTCAGGGACACCGACACCACCGCCGCAGTCCCCGCCGACTCGTGGTGCACCGCCGGTCTACCACCCGCCGCTGCTTCACCGACACCCGCGGCATGTTCACCCGATGGTGACACGGCACGCGGCTGGCACACTGCCGCCTCGTGCCCTCGAGGCTTCGACCGGCGAAGCGGTGGTCTCCCCGGTACCCTCTTCCGTTCGCGACGCCCTGTTGGACCCTCACTGGCGCCGTGCGATGGAAGAGGAGTACGCCGCGCTACTCGCCAACCAGATGTGGGAGTTGGTGCCGCGGCCGCCAGGCTCCAACGTCGTCACCGGCAAGTGGATCTGGACCCACAAGCGCCGAGCCGATGGCTCTCTCGAGCGCTACAAGGCTCGATGGGTCCTCCGGGGTTTCACTCAGCGACCGGGCGTCGACTACGATGAGACCATCAGCTCGGTGGTCAAGCCGGCCATCGTCCGTACCGTGCTCTCACTGGGGCTTGCTCGGTCTTGGCCCGTCCACCAGCTGGACGTCAAGAACGCCTTCCTCCACGACCTTCTTACCGAGACGGTGTACTGCAGTCAGCCGGCGGGGTTCGTCGATTCCACCCGTCCTGACATGGTCTGCCGGCTCAACAGGTCCCTCTACGGCCTCAAGCAGGCACCTCGGGCGTGGAACCACCGGGTTGCTGCTTTCTTGCTGACCCTGGGGTTCGTGGAGGCCAAGTCTGATACGTCCCTGTTCGTCTACCACCATGGGGCTGACACTGCATACTTACTGCTCTATGTTGATGACATTGTCCTCACGGCCTCCAGCGAGCCCCTTCTCCGCAGGATCATCGCCGCTTTCCAGCAGGAGTTCGCGATGAAGGATCTGGGTGAGCTCCACCACTTCCTCGGGGTCACAGTTGAGCACCGTCCTGCCGGGTTACTCCTTCACCAGCGGCAGTACACTCGGGACATCCTGGAGCGGGCTGGGATGACTGACTGCAACCCCTGCTCCACTCCGGTCGACACTCAGGGCAAGCTGTCTGAGGTTGAGGGACCCCCGGTGGCCGATCCCACTGCGTACAGGAGTCTCGCCGGGGCCCTTCAGTACCTCACCTTCACCCGGCCGGACATCACCTATGCAGTTCAGCAGGTCTGTCTTCATATGCATGACCCCCGGGAGCCTCACCTCACGGCTCTCAAGCGCCTCCTCCGCTACCTCCGGGGCACGCTCGACTACGGCCTCCTCCACCGGACCTCCTCCACCGACCTCGTCGTCTACACCGACGCTGACTGGGCGGGGTGTCCGGATACTCGCCGCTCCACCTCCGGCTACGTCGTCTTCCTGGGGCGGCAACCTGGTGTCTTGGTCGTCCAAGCGCCAGCCGGTGGTCTCCCGGTCCAGCGCCGAGGCGGAGTACCGCGCCGTTGCTAACGGCGTGGCGGAGGCCGCCTGGCTCAGGCAGCTGCTTGCTGAGTTGCACACTCCGCCCTCCCGGAGCACACTGATCTACTGCGACAATGTCAGTGCGGTCTACCTCTCCACCAACCCCATCCAGCACCAGCGGACGAAGCATGTGGAGATCGACCTCCACTTTGTCCGTGATCGGGTGGCCATGGGCGAGGTGCGGGTCCTTCATGTTCCGACGACCTCCCAGTTCGCGGACATCTTCACCAAAGGCCTCCCGTCCTCGACCTTCGTCGAGTTTCGCTCCAGCCTCAACATCACCGGTGGCTAGTTGTGTCTGTGGGGGTTGTGTGTGTTCTTTCTTGTTCAGCCTCGAACTCCGCTGCGCCGGTAGTTCAGACTGCGGGGGGTGTTGGAGTATGTGTTTAGGCCCATGAGGCTAAGGCACATGTGGCCCATGTATGGAACCTATATAGCTACCCTTCTAGGGTTAGCCCATGTAATGGAAAATCATTCCTTTAACAATATGCTACTTGATCATGCTAAAACGAAACACATTTTAAAGTCTATTTCAATGCTTAATGCAGGCATTGTGGAGCGTGATGGTCTAACTGGTCTTTATAGAGGTTTTGTGCCAAATGCATTAAAAAATCTACCAAATAGCAGGTATATCCTTTTACACACCATGGCGACAAAAATATTTGGTATAGTTTTAGTAAAACTGAATGAATTTTTTGTCTAACAACACATGTAAATACTCAGTACTCAGTTATTGTTGTAACCATGCAGCATTAAAATGACTGTGTTTGACACGGTGAAGACACTGATAGCTACTGGGCAGAAGGAGATGGACAAATTAATTCAAGAAAATGAGGAGAAAACAAGCTAGGAAAAGCGCCTTGTTCAATCTTGAAGGCTTTGGTAGAAAGCATGCTTCTTTGCATACTCCATGTTGCTATGTTTCCTCTGCTGGGGCCATATTTTAGGATCTAGGCAGCACATCCTTTTGTTCCTTTTCAGATAGGTCCAGTTTGCAGTGTTTTCCTGAGCATACACATTCATAGAGATAGAGGTGGCATTGGAGGGAAATAAAAGGCAATGAGTTGACCTTTTAGCTAGTGTCGGTAGCATTCCCCTACAGATCGTACTTATTTTAATAGAGGATAGTGTATCAATGTGACCGCCCCAGATTCTTTAAATATGTGGCCCTATTCGCTTACAGTGTTTTTCTCTCACGATAAATCAGGCAACAGTATTTTCAGCCATGGCTTATCAGTTAAGCGAACTGGGCGTACATCATTAGCCAGAACAATCAAATATCGCACAGGAGCAGGTTTTCCTTGAAATAGCATCTTTGTTTTGACGAGCATATTGGGTGTCTTGTACATCACAAGACCGAAGGCCAGATTTGCTTTCGAATTATTTCATCCAGTTTAGACTTTGGTTAGCATGATCTTTTGAGCATCAACTCGTCGTTTTTGTTAGTGAAGCCAGTTTGTATTAGAGTAGGAGGCAACAGACGAAAATTGTTGCTTAGGGAGAGGATCAGAGGAAAATGCATGTTTTTTTATATATTTATTGAGGTGACCTTATTACCTATGTATATTTCTTAAGAAAAGAAGTCGGAATGATATTGGAGAAACTACCCTGTTATTTCATTTTTCTAGGTATAAATTAAGGATGCATAATGTGCATTTAGTGGTGGAATTGAATACAGGGGGTGTTTACTTCCTTCAAAATTCCAAAAATTTTACAAGATTTCCCGTCACATTGAATCTTTGGACACATGCATGAAGTATTAAATGTAGGTAAAAAATAACTAATTGCACAGTTTGTCTGTAAATGTCGAGACGAATCTTTTGAGCCTAGTTAGTCCATGATTGAATAAATTTTACCAAATAATAACGAAAAGTGCTACAAAAACTTTACACCAACTTTTACACCATCTAAACACTACCACAATTGAGTCCACATTTTTAGTACACTGCTGGAGTTGGGTGTCACTGTCAACCCTGTTTCTACGTCTGTTCTGTCGTAGCCGACGGCCATGTTTAGTTCTCCAAATTTAGCTCCAAAATCTACTATGCAAAAAAAAGATTTCCCGTCATATTAAAATATTGGCACATGCATGGAGTACTAAATTTAGATAAATCAAAAAATTAATTGCACAATTTTATTGTACTTTACGAGACGAACATTTTGAGGCTAATTAATCAATGTTTGGACAATTATTACCAAATAAAAATAAAAATTACTACAGTACCAAACAGTAATTTGGCACACCCCAACTTGGGTAACTAAACAAGGCCTAACATATGTGTTGAGAATTTTATACTTATTCCAAACTCACAGACCAAATTGTTAAGAACCTTTAGGTTTATTTGGAACATAAGATATCCAAAACATAGGAATAGGAAAAACATAGGATTAAAAATTGCATATCACTTGTAATTCTACATGAATTGAAATACATGAGTTGAAAATATAGGAAATTCTCTAATGGAGCATTTGGATATAACTCAAGAAAAACATAAGCATTATGAGAGAGAGAGAGAGGCAAAAGAAGGTTTCTAAAGAGGTTGGACCTCGTGTTAGACTTTCTCCAAAAGGTTTCTAAGAGGTTGAACCTCATGTTAGATTTTCTCTAAAAGTCCTATAGATTGAGTCTAGAGTTAGCGGAACCCATTCACAAAATTATAGACCACTATATAAAGACTCGAAAAATAGAGCTCAGCCTAGAGTCAGCTGAACTCACTCACAAAGAGTTCATAAAAAGTTTAGGCCAACCACGAAATATTTGCACGATTATTTCTGCTTCTGTGAATTCTACCAAATGTTGAAAAAATATACAACGCCATACGACGAACAAATAAGTGGTAATACAACTAATTTTATTTTAACCATACTAAAAATTGTTTTATTTGGAGCTTTGGCAAAGCTCACCAAATTTTGCCAAACTTCACCTTTCCGTGTGCCGTTGCCGTCTCTATGCGCGTGCCTACACGTGCCAATATTCATATCATACGACTTTCTTTTCTGAAAAAGGAGTTTGCGAAGCGTCGGTTGCACGTTGGAGCTTCAAACGAGGAGCGCACGCCCACTTCTCCTGGACCCGTCCCACCTGCACCGCAGCCTACCCGCACCCCAACCATCCCCCACGGGCTCACGTAGACCGGGCCCAGCCTCCGCCCCACCAACCCTGCCTTCCCCCACCTCTTTTTGAAGCCCAGAGGCGCGCCCCCCGGCCCGGGCATCAACCACTCGTCTCTTTTTCTTCGCCCCGCCCCAAAGCCGAAGCCGAGGAGAAGAGGGGAGCAGCGAGATTGCGCGCGCCTCCGAGATCTCCACGAAGGTTGGTGCCAGACCTCCTTCTGTCTTCCCTCTCCTGATCACGTTTCAATTCTGCTTGCTAGGAGGTAATGCCGAAGATCTCGCTCCAGATCTCTCGCTGGTTTCAGATCTGTCGTAGCATGAGGGTGCAGATCTGTGCTCTTGAGCCTCCTGTGAGCGCGTAGAATGCTGCTTTTAGTCGTGACGTGTTGGCTATTCGGATTCTTGTCGCCGTTCAGCGGTTCAGGCCATTGGCCATCGGATCTCGGCTCCCGCGGTTCCGCGTGCTAATGTTGTTTGGAGTTGCATCGTTAGAAATGATTTTTTTTCGGCAGAAATGGAGGGGCATTATGGTCTGCCTCGTAGATCTGTGTTGGTATAGGTCTGTGATGTTGTTGGCTTGGCGCGGTGTGGAGTCGTAGGTGATTTTTTGGGCTGTGGTTTGTTCTTGGCTGAGGCGATCGCATTTTTCTAATCTTGATATCAGTAGTGCCTTATTGTTTGCATAAGATCTAAGTAATTCCGTTGAATGAAATACCAGCGAGACAAAATGACACTATACATTTAGTCGAGAGCTCATTCTCTGATCTGGTGTTTCGTTGTGCTCAGAGTCCCATTTGTTTTGTTTTGGTTGCCGTGCCTTCTATGTAATGTTGATCACGAAATGCTGACAACCATTGCTCAATGGCTTCTGCAGTTGTGGCAACATGGGGCTCACCTTCACGAAGCTCTTCAGTCGGCTCTTCTCAAAGAAAGAGATGAGGATCCTTATGGTTGGTCTCGATGCAGCTGGTAAGACCACCATCCTCTACAAGCTCAAGCTCGGAGAGATCGTGACCACCATCCCTACAATCGGTGAGAGTCTATTCTATGCTTTTCAGTTTACATTGATCTTCTATATATCTTGAGAATGCAATTATATAGCTTTTTTTATCAACAACAATATATACAATGCTTGTTAGTTTGGATCTGTTTCAGAATAAGTGAAATTTCTCCCCTTTTTAAAATAGACAAAGGACATTCGCAAATGGATCTAACAATTTGTGAAGCTCCCTTTGAATTAGACCATTACAAGAAATACAGACTGCATTACAACAGTACAACTATATGAATCACGAATTTGCCACTGCACCTAATCTGTCCACCTTGTTTTATTGCTGCATGTTTTTACTTGGCTCGCAGATGTGGTTAGACAGTTGTTTGTATCATTATGTTATATCCATCATGTATCTTTGATGCAAGTTATTAAAGGTTTTTGTGAAATGAACAAGACCGCAACACAATATTCTTGTAGGAGCAAAGCTGACTAATATTTTGCCTTCTATTTTGTGATTTCAAGGGTTTAATGTGGAGACTGTTGAATACAAGAACATTAGCTTCACTGTCTGGGATGTCGGGGGTCAGGACAAGGTAATACAAAGCCTCTCTCCTAGTTCCCTTACTGATGCGACTTCACTGCACTAGCTTTTTCTGTGCTGTATCAGAAAGATTGTTCAAAACATCTGATAATAGATCTAATTGTATTCAGGTTTAAGAGACTTTTAACTCACAACATTTTATTTTTCAAACCCCAGATCAGGCCATTGTGGAGGCACTATTTCCAGAACACCCAAGGCCTTATCTTTGTTGTTGACAGCAATGACAGAGATCGTGTTGTTGAGGCAAGGGATGAGCTCCACAGGATGCTGAATGAGGTATATTAACCATGTTCATGTTTCATGTTATATATTTGTTGCATGATCAATCACGTGCTGCCATTTTTAATTTACTTGGACTTTTGAATTTGGGATTGTTCTCTTGCAGCTATGTTCAGAATGATGCTTTGATCTATTAACTGCTTCTAGAGCAACTATATGCATCACCAGTGACTTTGAACATGCCACATGTTGTGTATAATGAATTAAATTAAAGTTTGTGATGTGAGAATTCCTAAGTACCACAGCATGGAATCAAATTTTCTCAGCCTGACTTATGGGAAACAATAATAAGTTTTGCTGCCAGAATTACCTCTGAAGATTTTTTTTTAAAAAAAGATTGTCATAGTCAGCTTGTTAATATCTAAGTTTGCAAGAACATATAACTGATGTAACAGATGAGTATACATATGAACATGTCGGTACATATGAAATATTTAGGTGTCTGGATTATCATTAAGCTGGAGTTATGGTCATGGCTAGCTGTAATGGCTAGTTGTACAGGAAGTATGTATGAAGGCAGCAAATACATGTCTAAGATTTGTTTTCCTGGAACCACTGTATTAGTAAAACCTGTAGACAGATCTCCATATGATTCATGAGTTTGACTGTATTCAGGCACTCCTTGTTTTGGTTCCAGTGACATTTGGATTAAGCTGCATACATAAAACTCTTAGAATAATAGTCTTTTTTTTTCCACAACGAGAATAATAGTCTTTTTTGGGATATAAGTTTTGAGCATTCATCCACATGACACTGGCAGGATGAGTTGAGGGATGCTGTCTTGCTCGTTTTTGCTAACAAGCAAGATCTGCCAAATGCAATGAATGCTGCTGAGATCACCGATAAGCTTGGTCTCCATTCCCTGCGCCAACGCCATTGGTAAGATATTTTTGATTTGTTTTACTTGTCAGACTCTTACACGATCCATTTGTCCTGGCAACCATCATACTAAACTGGTTTTATGGTTGCATTGTCCATCTTATTCTCTGCATCTTTCATTTTGACTTGTCAGTTTCGTACAACTCTTGATATTCTTCTGTATAAAACTTTTCATAACTAAATATTTTTCTTTATGTACATTAGTATATTCTTTGTGGACCAAGTGTCTTTATATGCTTACTTGCAGTAAAAAAAAATCCTATATGTCATAGTAAAACCCTTTTAATGCGATTTCTTTGTGACTTGTAGGTATATCCAGAGCACTTGTGCTACCACTGGAGAAGGTTTGTACGAGGGTCTTGACTGGCTCTCCAACAACATTGCAAACAAGGTACTGGTTTCCTTTCCATGTGCCATTACCAAACTCCACACACTTGTTTGCAAAAAATATTATAGTTTAATCAGCGTTCCCATGATCTTTGAAATAAATCAGACCTTTTTGCTGCTTAGCATTACCAAGATTGGCATGTACTCATGTGGCATACTGATATCCTTATGTCAATGAATGCAGGCCTGATTGGACAATTCTGTGGTTTCACGGAGCACATGGCGAGGCATTTTCTGCAGAAACGGAGCCATGGCCATTTTGACCCTGAGATTTGATTGGCCCTGTTTGTTTCACTGAAATTTGGCTGATGCTGCTGCTTATGCTGATTTGTTGTTGAGAGAAAAACATTTGTTGTTTCATTGGAATGTTAAGTATTGTATTTCTTTGCTAGGCTTTCCAGATAGCTGGTTTGTTATGTTGCGTGATTACTCTCTAAGAACCTGTTCCGATATCAAGACAGTGTAATTGGCCATTGGCACTAGTAGATCGTTTACTGAGTAATGCAGTTTATATGAATGTATCGCAATTGTGCTGTACCATACTACTCCGTTCCGGAAAGAGTGACGTTTTTGACTTTTAGACATTGTGTTTGACCGTTCGTTTTATTTAAAAATTTTATACAAATTATAAAATAAATAAATCATTATTAAAGTATATCTAATGATAAAATAAGTCATAACAAAATAAATGATATTTATAAATTTTTTTAATAAGACGAATGGTCAAATAAGATGTCTAAAATTCTAAAACGACACTCTTTTTGGGACGGAGGGAGTACTACTTTACATTCTTGTTTGTGCTCTCGGACTTTCCAGTTAATCTTCGTTCGTATTTGTCAATTAGTGTTTCATCATAGACTAATTAAGCTCAAAAGATTTGTATTGTGGTTTTCTATCAAACTGTAATTAGTTTTGTTTTTCATCTATATTTAATGCTTCGTGCATATATCAAACATTCGATGTGATGGAAAATCTTGAAATATTTTAGGAGCTAAACATGTCCTGTATATGTGGTTCCTGCCATAGCTTATTCTCGACAAAGTTCCAAGGTTCGTGCGCAAAGAGATATTCTTGTTCTGGTTCGTTGCAATAAGGTAAGCAAATGCATTGTTATTCAGCAAAGCAACAGTAAGCAGCACACCGGCGGCCCGTCCTAGTGCTTGAGATGCGGTGGTTCTCCTGTCTAGCCTTGCAGCTCCAGCCGTCGCAGGCGCTCCACCTCCCTGCCGATGACGCCGCAGCGCACCATACTGGCCACCGTCCGCCACAGCAGCCGGAGGTCGCCCCACGGCTCGCCGGGCACCATCCGCTTGTACAGGTAGCTTTCGAACGTCCGCCGCTGCACGTACTCGTCGGCGCACATCTCCACCAGCGCCTCGCGGCCGGCGTTCCCGCCGTAGAACACGCGCTGCAACAGGTCCAGGAACCGGAACATGAGCAGGAACTCGTCGTCCCAACGCCGCAGGTAGCCGCGCCTCAGCCCGGCCTCCGTCACGGCGCCCGTGCGCGCCCACTCCTCCGCCATGGCCTGCCCGCACAGCCGCCCCGACTTGGCCGCGAAGTAGATGCCCTCGCCGGAGCAGCGCGTGACGTACCCCGCCGCGTCGCCGACCAGGGCCACGCGCCCCACGACGCGGCGCGGGCGCGGGTGCTCCGGGATCGGGTGCGCCTCCACCTTGACCACGCGGCCGCCGGCGATCTTGGGGCCCGCGCGCGCCCGGATGCCGGACTGGAGGCGCTTGATCTCCGGCTTGGCGGCGACGGTGCCGGTCCCGACGGCGACGTGGTCGCACTTGGGGAACACCCAGCCGTAGAAGTCCGGGGACACGTCCCCGCCCACGTACATCTCGGCGAGGTCGTCGTAGTACGCCATGGCGGCGTCGGGGAGGCGGATGCGCTCCTGGAACGCGATGGCCGTCGTGTAGTCCCCGGCCCCGACCTCGCGCGCCACGCGGCTGTTGGCGCCGTCAGCGCCGACGATGGCGTCCACCTCCAGCACGCCCCGCCCCGCGCCCGCGCCCGCGCCCTCTGGGGAGGAGGACGAGATGTAGTGGACGAGGTAGGGGTCGGCGGGCCCCGCGGGGAGCGAGAGCGAGGTGACGAGGCCCGGGACGAGCTCGGCCCCGGCCTCGGCGGCGCGGCGGCGGAGGAAGGAGTCGAGCACCTCGCGGCGGAGCATGGGGATGTGCGCCCCGGGCGGCAGCGAGCGGGAGAAGTCGGCGGCGAGGTTGGATGGGGAGACCACGCGCATCCGGGTGACGCGGCGGTCCACGAGGTCCCGCGGGATGGCGAACTCGTCGAGCATGCACAGCGGGATGGCGCCGCCGCAGGGCTTGGCGCCCGCGGGGCTGCGCTCGAGGAGGAACGTCCGGGCCCCCGCCGAGGCCAGCGCCTCGGCGGCCGACGCGCCCGCGGGGCCGCCCCCCACTACGGCCACGCGCAGCGGGCGCGCTGACGACGACGACGAGGTGGTGGTGGCTGAGCAGGAGATGATGATGCGAGCTGGCGAGAAGCAGGCGGCAGCGGCGGCCATGGTTGTCGCTGTGGTTGGGGCGAATCCGGGGATTGACGAAGGCGAATGGGCTTGGAGATTTCCTTCTCGGCGAGTGGAGCAATAGTTTAAAGTTGTTTGTAGAGCTTGGAGTCTAGCTGCGGCCTGCGGGCGCGGTGTGATACTGTCGGAACTCGGAACTGGGGAGTGGGGACAAAGCCGGCCAGGCAGGATTCCAAAGCATTACTTGTTGACCGTTCGATGTAAAATGGACACCTGAAGATCGCTTTCCTTTCCTCCGTAGGCCTGAGTTTAGATTCCAAATTTCACCCTAAATTTTACTATAAAAAAAAGATTCTCCATCACATCAAAATACCGGCACATATATGAAGTACTAAATGTAGATGAAATCAAAAACTAATTGCACAGTTTTGTTGTACTTTGCGAGACAAATGTTTTAAATCTAATTAATCGACAATTATTAGCAAATAAAAACAAAATTATTACCGTGTTCAGCAGTGATTCGGACATATCATGTTCGGGCATCTAAACACGGCCCTACCTCTGGACTACCCGCCGCCGCCGGCGTGACTCCTGGGCCCCAGGCGTGAGTGCGGGCTTCTCATAGGTCCTTACGATGTGTTTGGTTCGCTTTTTTTTAACACCTATCACGTTAAATGTTTGAACACATGCATGAAGTGTTAAATATAAACTAATTACAAAACTAATTACATAGATTGAGATTAATTTACGAGACGAATCTATTAAGTCTAATTAGTATCCGAACACCCTATGAACTAAACAAGCCCTTACGCTGCCGTCTGATTGAGTTCCCTGTCCACGTGGCATCCATCGGCCAGGGGTCGCACGTGAGCCGTGGTGTTTTTCCCAAAAACTCAGGCCTACGGAATTTCAAACATATAATAACTACGCCAATTGAACTGATCGTGCAGTTAGTAAGAGTTCTGGTACAGCGTCAACTCAAACCTGTAGTCTGGAGTAGGGCGTCTACTGTTTACACTTGAGCACGTTCTGAAGAGGACGTGAGTAAAGCACGCACAAGGTATTTTCAGAAACAAGAAGAAAACTAAACAGAAGAAAGCTTCAAAACTCAATGTTACGCCACAAAGCGCTGGAAAGTCGATAAACATCTGCTGTTTTTCTCTTGCCACCGGTTAGGGCATTCCAACGGACAACAATACACGAATTCAGACTACTCTGCGAGGTGTTTTCAGCTGCACAGTTCACGCTCACCTTCAACTGATAGGATTGCTAGGCACAGTCCACATGTTTTCTTTTCTTTTATCATCACAGTCCACATTTTTCAATGTCAAACAGACTGGCCCATATGACAATTGCAAGTCAAGTAAGCACAATGGCTAATGGAGCGTCCAGCTCCCAACCTCATTGAAGCGCCATAGTTTTTTCCTTGCCACCTCTGTCAGTAGCAACGGCATAACATGTAAACATAACGAAGGCAATGGCTGTCTCGTGGCATCTGAACTTAACTGGATGGTACATAAAGAACGGTACCTCAAAAGCCAAATCCCTCATGATGCTTGCGAGTAGGTTCCAGTGTTGTCATCCATGGGCATTCCCCTGTTAACAAGTATTTTATCACGATTCAAATGCAGAGACATGGAGAGGGAGGAGGGGGGATGGAGGGAGAGAGTGCACGTACAGTTCTTTTGCTTCAAGTTTAAGCTGATCAATCTGATTCTGCAGGTCAACACAGGCAGCCTGAATAGCTATATTTTTTTGACACAGCTCCTGCCATTCCATTGTCAGGGCATGCAGCTGTCCTCCAGTATTTTGCTGATCAAAAACAAATTATGAGCTACTTGTGAAATATTATCATACTCAAACTCCCAATTAAGAGATCAATGCTTATAACCTGGTGGAACTTCCTTTCGCGATTGACATTTTCTATCCTTTCATTGTATTCTACAGCCATCTTTTGCATCCTGCATATAAGATGGCAGATCAATGTCTCAAATCCATATAAGTGTGACACTGATTGGTACTATTTTAAACCTATAAAGCATGTGGAGTGCTTCAGTGGACATCTAAGCTGGCACTATCACTGACATATCACACATAAGACCAACAAAATATGATACAGATAGATACATCATTTTTTGTCGCTTCCCAAGAACTGATAGCACAGTCCGTAAACCAAACTAAGGGCGCGTTTGGTGCGGCTCCTGCGAGCGCTCTGCTGCCAGAGCTAGAGCCCTAGAAATCAGCTGCGCCTCCGTACGTGCAAAATGGCTCCGGTTCCTCTCCCACAGGTGCAGAGCGCTTCTATCCTGACCGTTTGGTGCAGCTCCTCCGGCTCTGGTGCTGAAGTTGCCAGTGGAGCCGAAGCCAGCGTGGCACCAAACAGGCCCTAAGTTTTAAATGAAAGGCAAAGAAAAAAGAGATACGACATTGTCAAGGACCACATGGACATTAACTTACCTAGACAGAACTGATTCCATTTGTTTGTTCTGCAGCTTCCAAACATCTACACCATATTTCAGCATAAGCTCGAGGTTCTCTATCCTGCAATACTAGCACCGTTTCAAAACATATTTTTCGAAACAAGGCACCACCAAATTTCCATTTATCATAAACAGGAAAACAGATAAAAGTTTGTTCAGCAATAGAACAACAGTAATGATTATTCCTTCTATTCATCACTTTTACAAGGCATGAAAGTTTCAAGATTTGAACTTTGAATACATTTACTAAAACTAACATGCAGGTTTAATGAAAAAAATAAGGTACTGTTAGATTTATTATGATTGTTATTTCATAATTATCACTTATCAACCATATATATTACAGAAAGGAATGGTAAAATTCAGAATTAGCCTTACAGAAATCATTGAAGAGAGTTAAAAACATAGGCCACCGTGAACTTGTGACCCTTTATTATATGCAACCATGATAGAGATAAAGTTCATTAACTCAGTATGCACCAGTTTTTATGCATTTCTTTGGTGGAGAAGAAAGGGCACTATTCTGACTATGGCATGTCAAGAATGGTTATGGCAGCTTATCAGTACATGCTTTAGAGTTCAGAAGAACTTCTCACATAATTCTACACAATACTGCAAGTCATTCATGATTATTACAAGCTATAAACTTGTAGCTGTTTAAAAAATGTATTCCTTAGTTTCTACATAGACATACGGTTCTGCAAATAGGCGTCTATAATTCTATATTATAGAATATAAATACATAACCCTTGATGCCCAAAAGTAATACCCTGACTTACCTTATAATTTGATGCTGCAATTGGCTCTGAGCATTCCGTAGAGCCTGCCTCCAGGCACCAACATCATTCCTCTTGTTCATTGGAGGTGGCTCCAAACCATAGCGAGACATATCTAGCATAAAAGGAGGTTTGCCAGCCCTAACTCGTTCATATTCTTTAGCAAGCATAGGATGATTCTGAAACAAAAATGATAGCATACTTTACATTAATTGCATCACACATAGATTTTCAAACAGTAAAAACCTGCAAACATCTTGATTCACATCAGGGTTCCGGTTTTGATATGAAACAATAGTTAAAACAATTATATCTGAGATATCTACGGAATCAAAATACATGAAAAAGAAGATAGTAGCATCACAAGGTCAAAGTTTAATAGCAATGCTTACTAAACAGTACAGAATATTTTCTGTTAAAAACTTCAAAAACAAACTTAGAAAATCTTCCAAGTCATGTTTTAATATTGAATTTCAATTATAGAAGCATAGTTCATCATAAATGGTCGATGTTTGATCCTCAGACCTCAGTGTCATGACCAAATGAGGTGTAACCTAAATAAATCAGAAGTAAACATCAATCCATCGAACTAATAAAAGCATAAGCAGGTCCTTTTTCTGAGCATTCTGCCTTTATCTGAGCCCGAAGTAAACACCCAGTACAAAAATCCTTGATTTGTACAGGATGTCCATCTGAAGTACTGTAAGAGCAGCAGCAGCAACAACAACATAGCCTTTTGTCCCAAGCAAGTACTGTAGCAACTCCAACAATTACCCATCCCAACTCCCCATCCTAATTTTTTTTGGCAAATTGAGAAAAATTAGTCTCCAACAATTACCCATCCCAACTACCCATCTTTGGCAACTTGGGAAAAAGACTCATCAGCTTGGTATATTGGCGAGTGGAGAGGCGCTGCGCATTCTGACTCCCATCGCGTGCCGTCGCCTCTTCCCGCGCGCGTGAAGCCTCGCGCGGTTCTTCCCGCGAGTGCTACCACGCGACGCCGCGCCGGGAGACAAGGTCCGCTCGCAAATCCACGAAGACGACGATGCCAATGATCCAGGAGTACGATGACGCCAGCGATCCACGAAGATGACCATGCCAGCGATCCACGAAGACGACGACGCCGGCGATCCAGGGGATTCCGC
This sequence comes from Saccharum hybrid cultivar R570, assembly GCA_038087645.1. Lineage (NCBI taxonomy): Eukaryota > Viridiplantae > Streptophyta > Magnoliopsida > Poales > Poaceae > Saccharum > Saccharum hybrid cultivar. The sequence continues at coordinate 21,312,709 of JAQSUU010000106.1, read as the reverse complement.
GACGGTGTTGAACCCTTCCTGCGCTAGGGTACTCATTCAATTCGATAGCTCTGTCCTTGCGCTGCTTGCTGCTCTGATGGCCGAGCTATGGTTTTGTGTTTGCCGAAATAGGGTCCTGTAGATTTTGCATGGCCGCTGCTAGGGTTCAGATTCAGAGTTTGCTACTGCTACTCCATGGGAGACCACGTTGGCTGCTAGGGTAGGCTGCTGCTGGCTTCTGTAATTTTGCTGCTGCTATGCGGGCATACACCCATGTTTGCATTGTTAACGATTCATGATTCATGAGAACCTGATGGGCAGAATGACATTAGAATACGAGATTATTCTGCTCTTGTGTACTGCATGGTTGGCCTGATGCATGGCACTGTTGGTAATGGTTTTCAGCTACTGGCCGGCAGCTACTGAATGGCAGATTGCCTGATCTGAATGGTGGTGGTTTTCAGATTTGCTGTTGCCTGCTGCTTGTTTTTGCCGGCATGGGAGTAGAAGATTGCTGCTTGCTTTTGCCGGCATGATGCTACTGGCCGGCTGGTCATTGGTATTTGCTAGCTACTAGTACTATTGGCCTGATGCACGGCGCAAAGGAATTAGCGCGACAGACTGGTTTCCCTGGGGAAAAAAACAAGATTGTGGGCCTAATTTTTCTTTTGCCAAGTGAATTATGAGAAACTATTGGAGAATGACCTTTTTTTCATTTGCCATATCATTTAGGGAGTTGCCAAACTCCAAGATTTGGCAAACAAAATTTTCCAAACTGTTGGAGACAGACTACAAGAGCATTATACCCCAGCTTAAAATGCACTGTTACAGAAAGGGGTCACAAAACTGTGCTAGATGAGCATCTTCAACAGTTTGGCAAATTTGGTTTCTCAAATATTGTTGTTTGCCAAGTCCCAAAATAATATGGGGAGAAAAAAAGGTCGCACCTCCAACAGTTTGGCAAATTTCGTTTCCAAAAACCCAAAAGCCCCCCTAAGAAACGAAGAGGCCCGCTAAGCAACGAAGAGCCCCGCTAAGCAACGAAGAGCCCCGCTAAGCAACGAAGAGCCCCGCTAAGCAACGAAGAGCCCCGCGAGAAAGACCGATGCCAAGCTGATGCGCGGCTCCCCGACGCGCGCATATATGCCGATTGCTCGCTCTTTTGCCAATTCCCCAAAGATGCCAAACCCGTATGACAAACTGTTGGAGAGGGGTTTTTGAGTTTTTTCCAAAAAAAAAAAAAGGATGCCAAAGCTATTTGCAAAACTGTTGGAGATGCTACAGACCAATTAAATGGTTCACAGGTAAAGTGTAAAGGGTTATCAACTAAAACTTCAACTTCATATGCAACAGTTCTAAAGTCTAAACAATGCAAAGAAGCCAACAAGTTAATTCACTTAGACCTCCACAAAATCTAAACAACGGAAACATATATTCACAATTCATGCAGCTATAAGTTAGTTCACTGTGACCTCTACAACTGCAAACCCTAGCTCCCGCCCGACCCTCCTTTGAACCCTAAACACAGATCGCACCTGCTAGCATAAAATGATGACCCCCCTAAACGAAGCTGCAACCTGCTGCTAAGTCCCTAACATCCGCAGAAACCGGTATGTATTCGAGCTACTTGGCTCCAATATACATTAGGGCCTTAGAAATTTGTACGGCTATACCTCGAATCCGGCGGTGGGAACAGGGGGCAGGTCCCGGAGGAAGTCTGCGGGCTTGCGCTTCCCTCGGCGCATCTCCTCCTCGACGAGGCGATCGACCTCCCGCTTCACCGCCGCGTCGCCGTAGTCGCCGTCGATGTAGGGCAGCGCGTCGATGGCCTCCGCGTCCGGCACCGCGCGCCACGGACCCGCCGAGGGGCCGGACGGCGGTGGGGCCTCAAGCATGAGCACCTCTCTCGTCGCCGACGAGGCCATCGCGTCAGGCTGTAGGGCGCAGTCGAGAGAGAGGGAAGCTGTCGCGTAGGCCGGCGCGGAGGAGGAAGACGGAGAAACGGAGGTAGGATGGAGATGGAAGAACCGCGGCGCGCGTGGGCCGTTTGGAGTTTTGGGTTCAGCCCGGTTCGAAAGGCCCGTGTCTATTGTTTTTTTTCCTTTTTCCGAAGAGAGAGGACCTGTGAGGGTCAAAACTCCTCCATGATCTTAAACAGAAAGGAGAAATCAATATTTGGCCATCTAGTTATTGTCTAAATTTGTTTTTAGCAATGTATAACTATAAAATCAGAAATTCGAACTATCAGTACTAGCTGGATTAAATATGTTTTTTCTTTTATAAAAAATAATAAAAATGAGTTTGTATTGTACTGTAAACAATTGTAATTAATTTAATTCATATTAAACCAGAAAAATATAAACCAATGCCAACTTTTTCTATGGATCACATATGTCTATTGGCACTCTATTAAAAATAATGGTTTTTATTTGTTTCTGTGCCTATAATCATATTTGTTACTTATTAAAACATTATATTGTACCCGATATGGACCAGGAGAATTCATAGCGAGCTATGAGTAAATAGAAGATATGGAAGATGATAACAATCTCGCAAACGCCATGATCCACCACATATAGAAAAAATAGCCATTGCAACTAATATGACATCGGTACGTAGCTCTCCGAAAATAATTTGACTTACGTAACTCCAACATGTTTGGTAATCCATTTTGAGTAATTATTCTCTTGGTTAATCTGTCCGTTTAATATAGTATAAAATGATGATTTGATAAATAATCTGCATGACTATATGCAACAAAACACTATGAACGACTAGAAATAGGATCCAATAACTTCAAATGGAGCACAAATAGAAAGGATATACTTTTAGAAAACTTCTCATGATGGTTCCATGTTATTAATTAAAAATGGATTAATTATGAGCTTTTATAAACAAACCAATTTATTATTTTCAGAACGCCTTTGAAACAGCTAGATGTCTAAATTTGTCCAATACTGACAGTTCAGTGATCAAAGATTTCTAGTTTTAGAAATGCAAGGCTAAAAACGAGCAATAGTTGAATGGTATTCGGGAGCCTCTCATTTTCCATAATACAATGACAAACAAGTTCACGAATATCATAGGTTGGTTAACATCATTTTTGTATATTTATCTTTTTTTAAAACCAGACTTTGATGTTTGCAAGCAAATATATCTAGAAATGTGAATCATATATTGGAACAGTAAACATTAATATTGATAAAGTCTCACTATTAACAAGGTACATCGTCTATTATTAAAAGAAAATAGCCACATCATGTTCACATATGAGATCTTATCCTAAGTATATTGTTTGGTGTTTCAGTGAGTATACGTACATAATAACATAAGCACGCTGTGTTTTTTTTTTAGCAAAGCACGCTGTGTTTTGTTGGGAAAGAAATAAACTGAGGCGTGCGCCCTCCCTTTGCTGTTGACTTGCTCCGCGCTGAAAATCTCTTGATCCCCTCGCAAAAAAAAGGAAAATATCTTGGTATTGCTGGGGAACATCACATCAGTTAGTTGATGAGTACCCAACCACGTCCACATACCCTGGCCTCCGGTGCACGGCCAAATTAAAGATGACGGTCGCCGCGCGGCGTGAGCGGTGACACCTGACGCGCCAATAGACCACCGGTGGCACGGCACACGGCAGCACCAGCACTCATCAGCCTCCACCTCCACGCGCCGGGGCGGCGACCTCCCACCCGTCTCGCACGCCGAGATTCTTTTCCACGCCCTTTTCCCAGATTCCTTTCCACCGCCCCCGCCCGCGCATTCCAGTCGCCCTCCCCGACGCCCCACCCCTCCACACTTCCACTCCCACCACCACCAGAGACCAGACCCTCAACTGCTACATTTCCGTCACTACGGGAGCCGCCACTCCCACTCCCACGAACGCGGGCGGCGGAGCGGAGACAAACCAGGTGCGTGCGTGCGTGCCCCTCTCCCTTCCTTCGTGCCGCCTCGCCTCGCAGTTCTCGGCGATCGGGGTCCGGCCACTGCGAATTCCTGGTTGTTGTCGGGTCGGGGGTTTTGGCGCCGTGTTTGGCGGGTGAGATTAGATTCCTGCTCCCAGCTGCTTTACTTGTTCCTTGGCAGATCGCTTGGGGTTGGGTTCTTCGTGGATGTGAGGTGAGGTGAGGTGGGGTGAGGCTTCGATCCGTTCCTCCTCCTCCAGCTCCGGTGGTTCTCGCCGGTCGTGCTGGCTCCCGGGAGATCGGAGCTGCACGCTGGCGGTACCGCGTTGCGTCAACTTGATCTCGACCTGGCGGTGTGAAGCGCTTCCAGATCCAATCCTGCCTCGTGCGAGGGCTAACAGCTTGTACCTCGGCCGAATTCCAGTACCCCTGCCTGCCGTGTTACGATTTTGATATCGTCGCATCGTGATGGCTGCTGCTCTGTCAGTCCACTCCCATATGTCATGGTGACTGGAATTTAGTGGCCTGCCGGCCTGCCCTATTCAATGACCCCCCCCCCCCCCCCCCCCCAGGCCCGTCCCTGGGCACGTGCCAGCTGTGCGACCGCACAGGGCCCCCAAATGCAAGGGGCCCCTAAATTAATCTCTATATTAGTTACTTCATTAGTGCTAGTACTTGCTTAGCTAGAAAACGGAACAAGCCAAGGTTCTATAGTGAGAAATTTTGGGATGACAGGATGACTAAATCTCTCTCTTCTTGGAGCAGCTCTACTATTTCTTTATTATATTATTAACAAGAAACCTACATGCTTGCCTCTCTTGATCCTTATCACGATCCCCCTCTCCTCACTAATAGGTGACTACACAAAAGGGTGGGAAAAATCACGTTGGAGACCGTCTAGCACCTCGTCCTCTGATCGCATTTAGGCCTCTTTTTTTTTTCTTTGGTGTTTGAGCTCTTGCTACAATTGCTAAACAAACTAGAACTAATGAGGCCAAAAAGGTTGCTTTATTAGTTCCCACATCATTTTGTGACAAGACAAAAAAAACTCGTGTTAGGAAGTAAAGAAAGAAAGATATATTTGCAAGCAATATGTGTGCATTAGCATTATACTCTATGTCTTATAGATAAGTTTAGGACCTAATATTAGATTTGGCACAGGGCCTCCAAAATTCCCGGGACGGCCCTGCCCCCCCCCTCCTTTTCCGGAGATTTTGATGTTTGATGGCCCATTCTTGCCATTGAATCGATCATCAGATGGAAGCCACTATCTGTAGTTATTATTCCTTGATTATTTTGTTTTGTTTGCACTCGAGGCCATGACCAGGATGCCTGTTCATATGACCTTTATACTCAGAATATGGCATTCATAACGCTCCAATAAGAAGGAAATGCACACTTTTTTTTCCCCCACGAGGCTAGCCCCATTTCCATTCAGGCTAGTAAGAAGGAAATGCACACTTTTTCTTTTCCCCACACGAGGCTAGCCCCATTTCCATTCTGATGTAGCAGAAGAGCAAAAAGAAAACAGGCTACTACCTCCTGCACTCTGCCTCAGAGTCAGATAGTCCACAGGAGCTAAACGTTTAAAACCGACCAGTTTGTGAAAGCATAGTAAAGTTCTACAGGCCTATTACAGACCTTCCAGGCTGAACAGTGATATCACAAAACACTACAGATCGAAATACACACTTGCAATGTAGAATATCATTGTAACGAAAAAAATTTCATGTTCCTGAACTCCCTGCTATTATGAAGAAGTGTTATTCCAGAGACTGCAGTCAACCAGTTTTATGTTCAATTGCAGAATTTCAGTCTCTTTATGTGTTTGTGTTTGTGATGCTAAAATGGTCTGCATAGATCATTTTGGAGAAATCATACTATCGTAACTTTTGAAGTCTGAAACATATAATTTGGTACAATTCATTGTCCAAAGTGTTTATGGCACTGTATCTATGTCAGTATGTCCACTGTTCAAATTACTGCTGCTTGTGACTGGATGGACTAATTTAACTTCTGTTGGACATAAAAGCTGAGCTCTTGTTAACCTTGGGCATTTACCTGAATATTTGCCGCACCCTCTTAATTAAGCTGTTAATTTTTCAGTATGTTATTCTGTTAAATTTTGCTACTTTTTGCACGAAGCAGCCGATTGAAATTAGTTTATGTATGTTCATTCTTCTTCTAATAGCATTTATGCACGGGTTGCAGTTATCTAGTGGAGCTGCCTCGTTCAACGTACCGTAATGTCCTTTCTATTCAAGTCTAGCAATGGCGATACCACTGAAAAAACCCTGCCCCTAGAAGAACAGCAAGAAAAAGTAAGATCAACCTTGCCTAGACATCTCTGTTGGATTTTAGCTAAGTGCTTTCTAGTAAGTATTAACTTGATACACTGTGACTCTGTGAGCAGATAAATGAACTACGCAAGGAGCTTGGTGAACACTCATCAGCAGCTATTCAAGACTTCCTTTCAGATGCCTCATTAGCGAGATTTCTTCGAGCAAGGAACTGGAATGTGCAGAAAGCTAGTAAAATGATGAAAGCAGCCGTGAAGTGGCGGCTTGCATTCAAACCTGAAAACATCTGTTGGGTATGTTGATTTTTAATTAAAGATAACATGATTACAGGCAGTACATAGATCTATACATTCAAACTTCAGTGAGAAGTAGCCAGGCAGGGGGTCCTTGTAGCTCAGTTGGTAGATCCTCTGGTTCCCTAAAAGGTACAGCATTCCCCTCTTCAGATTTTTTTTATTTTTAATCCTTTTTTATTCAATATTTTAATAATAATCACTCCTAAAAAATATTTGCGGATTTGACCTTTTTGGTCGCGCGACCAAATAACGTTGTCGCGCCACCTGCATTGGCACGACAACATCCGCCACGTTAGACGGCGTTTCCGACATGGAAAACGCTGTCACGCCACTCCCGCTGGCGTGACAGTATTGTTCTGTCACGCCACCGGGAGTAGCGTGACAAGACAAAACCTTTGAAAAATGATAACTCTTTGATACGACGTCAGATGAAGATGAAATTTATATGAAAATTGTAGGTCTCGATGAGATCTACAACTTTGTAGTTTTGAAATTTTTCATTTGAGGACGTTAAGATGCTCAAAAAAAATTAATATATAATTTCAGGAGCATAATAACCGCGTACAAGTGCTTGTTGATTAGAAAAATAATATCGTTTTTGTATGGTGTCAAATTAAGATACTTTTTACATGAAAGTTGTAGCTCTCAATGATATCTACAACTTTATAGTTTTGAGTTTTTACATTTGAGATCAATAAAATGCATGAAAAAATAATATAAAATTTCAGCAGCATAATAATCGCGTACTGACGCTTGTCGTGTTAGAAAAATAATATCGTTTTTGTATGGGGTCAAATGAAGATACATTTTATATCAAAATTGTAGCCCTTAGTGAGATCTACAAATTATAGTTTTGAGTGGTCATATTTGAGGTCGTTAACATACTCTAAAGATTAATATAAAGTTTTAGCAGCATATTAACGACTGAAATTTTATATTATTTTACGAGCATCTTAACGACTCCAAATGTGAAAACTCAAAACTATAAACTTGTAGATCTCACTAAGGGCTACAACTTTGATATAAAATGTATCTTCATTTGACGCCATACAAAAACGATATTATTTTTATAATGCGACAAGCGCTAGTACGCGATTATTATGCTGCTGAAATTTTATATTATTTTTTCATGCATTTTAACAATCTCAATTGTAAAAACTTAAAACTACAAAGTTGTAGATCTCATTGAGAGCTACAACTTTTGTATTAAAAGTATCTTCATTTGACAGCATACAAAAACGATATTATTTTTCTAAAGCGACAAGCACTTGTACGCGATTATTATGCTTCTGAAATTTTATATTAATTTTTTGAGCATTTTAACGTCCTCAAATGAAAAAACTCAAAACTATAAAGTTGTAGATCTCATCGAGGGCTACAATTTTCATATAAATTTCATCTTCATCCAACGTCGTATTAAAGAGTTATGATTTTTCAAAGGTTTTGTCTTGTCACGCCACTCCCGGTGGCACGACAGAACAATACTGTCACGCCAGCAGGAGTGGCGTGACAGCGTTATTCACGTAGGAAACACCGTCTAACGAGGCGGATGTTGCGGCGCCAATGCATGTGGCGTGACAACGTTATTTGGTCACGCCAGCGCCAAAAGGGTTAAATACGCAAAAAAAAATTTAGGACCGATTATTATTAAAATATTAAATAAAAAAGGATTAAAAAATAGAAATTCTCCCCCCTCTGCTAGGGAAAAGCTTCTCCTTGTATCCCCCTCTAATGCTCTGACCTACAACCTATCTGAAAGTTCAATATAGTTGTAACATCCAGTCCCGACATACACGGCCCAGGCTCACTTTGCCGAGAAGTGGTCCCACCTGCGTAGCAACCCGCTTGAACTTTCGTCCTCGCTTCGCTCAAAACGGTTAACCGAAGGTTACTGCGCGTCCCTGGCCCTGGTATTTAAGTCGGTCTATCTCCCTCAAGTACAGTACTAAACACCGGTTGCACAGTGTTTCGTGATACTACAGGAACTGGTGAACAGTACCCACGCTGCAGTAACCGAATTTGGCCCAATTCGGTGCTACAGTTTAGGCAGCTACATCGTCCCGAGCTACAGTGATCGGCCCACTGGCCTGCTGCAGTACATTGCCCCATCCATAAATTGGGCCCACTTGGCCCATTTTGGGGCTGTTACAATAGTGAGGAATGATCAGGATGCTAATTTAAGGATATTGTTTTAATTGATTGGGGTGAACAACTTGTAGCTCAAAAGCTGCTTGTATTTGTTTTTACAAAGTATCTCATATTTTGCAGTTAAACAACATATAATAAGCTTGTTTCATCCTTTCTCCTCCTTCAGGATGATATTGCAGAGGAAGCGGAGACTGGAAAGATATATAGGGCAGACTATAAGGACAAACATGGCAGAACTGTTCTTGTATTGAGGCCTGGCTTAGAGGTTAGTTTAGATACTAGGGATTAAATTTCTGGAAATAATTGAGTAGACATCTTCAGATTATTCAGATTTTTGTTGGTCTTGCAGAGGTATTCTGTATGGTTCTGCATTAGATATACCTGTCATCTAACATGCTTGGAGATTTGAATTTAATCATATGATCTACTCCCTCCGTCCCTTTATATCTGTCGCCGTTGGTGTGCGTGCCAAGTTTGACTCGATTTATAGAAAATACGTGCAACATTTGTATCTCCAAATAAATTTATTAAAAAACTAGATTCAAAGATCTTTCCAGTGATACTAATTATGTACTATAAATATTAATATTTTTTAATACATATTTAGTCAAAGTTGTTTCTCGGGAAGCGCAAACGATAGATATTTAGGGACAGAGGGAGTAGTTAGAAAGAACATCTAGAAATAACTATAGGCATGTTATCTTGCAAAGTGCTAAGCCTGCCAATATGAGTATATTGAACAACAAATGTGAAACACATGATCAATCAACCTTTATGATCCTAATTTAAAATCAAACTATTAGGAGAAACAGAATTTCAAGCTATGCATTAAATACCTTAAATACTTCTCTCTATTTCCCCTTAGTTACCTTGACAATCCTTTGTTGAAAGTCTTGCATTTCCTAATTCCAAATTACCAATGCAGTTTGAACTACTGAATTTGTATGGTGTTAGTTTACTTTGAGGATTATTACATATGTAAGGTGTTTGATATTGATTTGATTTGATGAACCAATATCATCGTGCAGTCTAGGCTTCAAAAGATTGTTGATCAAATGTGAAACATCTATTTTTTAAAACTTGTATGTTTGGTCTTTTTGAAATGTGGCAGAACACTACCTCAGCAACAGGACAGATCAAATATCTAGTCTACTCTCTGGAGAAAGCAATTATGAACCTGACGGAAGATCAAGAGAAAATGGTATGGCTGACAGATTTCCAGAGCTGGACATTGGGAAGCACACCACTGAAGGTGACCCGTGAGACTGTCAATGTCTTGCAAGATTGTTATCCTGAGAGGTTGGGGCTTGCAATCCTTTACAACCCTCCTAGGATATTTGAATCATTCTGGAAGGTGACCACTACCGACTTCTGTTCACTTAAGAACCAGCATTTTTTTTGTTTTCTGCCATTCGCACAGGTGCATCAGTGTGGGAGTGATTGCTACCAGCCTACCATGATGTTGCAATAAATAGGTCCATACTAATGGGATCCAGTCAACTATTTATTGTGCTTCCGTTCTTCACTTAGATTTGTTTGTCAAATAATTAAATTTTGTTTGTCAAATAATGAATCTGTACTATTAAAATTCAAATGTAATGATCTTCTTCATCTGTGTTCTATGATGTGTCGTGCACTCTACGTTACCTAGACCGGGATCCAAATCATGGAAATTAAACTATACGACGTAACAGATGCTCACTGAAAATGCACTGTATGAATTCATTTTGTGGATAAGGCAGCAATATCCAATCCCTTCTGTCCCTCGTCATTATACCATTTTGCCCTGCTTTCATCCCTTTTCTACTTAGCTGCATAAGTTATTCCATTGATTCAAACCAGTCTAACCATTATTACAACTGACAGATAGTGAAGCCGTTCCTGGACCATGAGACCCGCAAGAAGGTGAAGTTTGTGTACTCCAACGACAAGGAGAGCCAGAAGATAATGGCAGAAGTCTTTGACATGGAGGAGCTCGACTCGGCATTCGGGGGAAAGAACCCAGCGACATTTGAGTACAACAGCTATGCAGAGCGAATGCAGGAGGACGACAAGAAGATGGGATCTTTGCACAGTTCAACCAATAGCTTGCTTGAATCAGCTGAGAAGGAGGCTAATGGCGCAGACTCAGACGCCTCAAGCGAGGCCTCCTTCTACAGCGGAACTGACTCTCCGAAACATGAGGACGGTGGACACAGCATCGCAAAGAAGAACGGCTGAGCTGAACTGCTTTGATTGCTCGAACTGAGGGAGATGAGGAATGGAATAGGTCAACATACAGTTATATCTAGCTTGAACAATTGTCAGGACCGATGGCGATGACAGATTACAAGCTGGTTAGATAACGTTGTCGGGTCTAGGCGGAATGTATATTTGCTGCTCATGATATTATAGAGTATATGTAAGAGAGTTTGGAACATCAACGGTGAATTGGTGATGCGCTATATATCTTTGGAATAAGTTTAACTTCTCCGTGGCACATGTTTGGTTATTCGTTGACGTCGCCCTATGTATATTCCACTTCCCCCTAAAATGTCTCTAACAGCGTTTATCAACTTGAACCATTGTATTTCTTGGAAATTAAAATGTACCAGCCAATTACTGTATTTTCTCTCGGAAAACAAAAGGTTGTTCCAAAAAGTTAGTTTTGGTTTGCAAAACGAGTCAACCATCAATTTTTTTTTTGACCACAACTTCTTTTAATATATAACATTAAAGCACAGTACACCAGTGTAGGAAAACAGAGCACAATCAAGTAAAAGCTACTGCTGATCTGCTTCTGTAGACATAGGTGGCTTCTCCGTCAGGAGCGCGGGGCACGTCGGGACCACAGGGCCTACGAGAAGTGGCCACGATAGGCTTCACGGAGGCCCAGCAAAAGGTGGAGTTTGGCTATAGCCACCGCCGTGGGGCGTCCTGCACTCCTGCTCGCTACACGCGCTCCCACCATTTTGCCCTCAAACTCAGAGAAAACTCAAGCTCAAACTCGGTGCTGTCGTTGGAAACGAACGAAGTATACAAAATGAGTCAAACATGAAACCCAAGAGGTACCACATTGATTAAAATATGATGATACTAAATTGACAAAGTCGGTATATGTTAGATTCTTAGATACCAACTTTTTTGAACTTTGTGGTAAGGATTGCAAAAAAGCTTCTTGCATAATTGATGTTGCTTTGGCTGCGCACCCAACAGAACAATGTTGCATACTTGCTTCATGCATTTATGTCATACTATCTAGAAATGCATGAGGGAACTGAGAGGTAAAATTTTCACGAGTACATTGAGGCTATTGATTTTGATCGTGATTCATGTTGTAAGGGTACATAGGAAGAATCATGGATACGTGAGAATAACCAAATGGATAAATATCTTGTGAGCAAAAGTGCATGTGATTTTGCTTTTACTCCTTCCGTTCCAAATATAGGATTTATTCGCATTAAGTAAAGTCCAACTTCATAGATCTTGACCGACAATCACTGAAATTATATACGTATTTTATACATAACAATAGTCATATAAGCATATTCATATTCTACGTATCTTTTAATACAAACTATTTTTAAAACATTGATGATATATTGTACTCCTTCCGTCTTAAAATAATTGCTCATCTCACACTTCGAGCAATCAACCAATCTAAAGTTTGGATTTATAAAAATAGTATTGTTAAAATATAGTATAACAATTATATTTCTAAATAGGTTTACCTTTAAAATATATGTAATCTAATGATATTTATCTGATACCATAAATATTAGTATTTTCTCGTATATATTTTGTCAAAATTAAGATTGATTGGCCCTTTGAAGTGTTGATGAGTATTTATTCTAGGACGGAGAGGGTAAGAGTGAATAAAGTTATTAATCCTAACACGTATTATAAGAAGAATTGTGACTATTATTAACGATAATGATACACTACGGGCGTCCGTTCCGCGCGCCCCGCCCACATCACATGCGTCGTTGCTCTGCGCGCCCCGCGCCTCGCCCGCACGCCGTTACTCGCTCTCGCCCGCGCCCTCATCCACCTCGCCTGTCGCGGAAGGGGAGGCAGGGGAGGCCTACGCCTGCGCTCCCATCCACCTTGCGACGTCGGCAGAAAGGGAAGGCCTGCGCCACCGCAATTCCCCACCAGGTAGGTCGTGACCATCAGCGGCCATGCGTTTCAAGTGTTTCAGGCGTTTTCAAACATGTTGCAAACTTATGTTTCAAGTGTTTCAGTTGTTTCAGACGTATGTTTCAAGTGTTTCATCTGGATATTGCATATGTTGCATACACGTATGTTTCAAATGTTTCAGATGTTTTTAGATTTATGTTGCAAGTATTTTATCTGAATGTTACATATGTTGCTATGGTTATATATGCAAGTTTTAAGTATTTTATCTGTTTTCAGACGGATGTTGCATATGTTATAAATGGCTATGTTGCAAGTGTATGTTCCAAATGTTTCATTTGTTTCAGACGTATGTTGCAATTATTTTACCTGAGTGTTGCAAAAGTAGATCGTTGGTGTGGAGGAAGTCTAAGCCCTCGGTGGTCCAGCTGCTGCGGCTCCCTGGTGTGGTGAAGATGGAGGCCGCAGATACGAGAGCGGCGGGATGGGATGCCACGGTGGATCGGCCAGGATGCAGAGCGGGATGGGATGCGAGCCTCCATGTTGCGTGCGTCGGGCGCAGGCGTTGGAAGCTCCGTCTGGACGGACTGTGTCTGGAGCGAGGAGGGGCGCGGAGCGTGTGTTGGGTGCGGCTTTGGGTGTGCGTCCGGCGTGGGCGCGAGCACCGCGCCCCGTATTTTATTAATGTAACGCGATCAATCAATTTCCATCTGAGGAAGGATCGTCTCATGCATGCCCGTGATGAGGCCGTGACGCATGGGGACGGCGGAGGCCAGCCGTGACTCATCCACTTCATCCTCTCGTCCATACGCAAACCCTCCTCCATTCCAGCCTTCCAGGTAGGAGATGGCCAATCCAGCCGACGAAGAAGCAGCAGCAGCAGCACGCACAAGGCACAAGCGCTTCAGAAGCTTCAGCGGATCGATCCGCGTCCTGTTGCGCGCGCGACCACGGGCGATGGCGATGGCGAACGCACATGACCGGCCCATGCCGTGCTGCCTCGGAAGGAACAGCGACAGATCCAGCTCGGCAACTCGCTCCTGCTATGGAACAAGCAGAGGCGACCGAATCGGTCCGTGATGCACGTGCCAGGATTCTGATCTTCCTTCACCGGCGCTGTGGCTGCGGCGCGGCCACGTACGCGCGCAGGGGTCGGTTTGCCGCTTGTTCTGGACGGGATGTGTGCACCGTTGCTAGGGCTGCATACGGGGCCATACCCGCTAGTACACTAGTACGCAGTATGTACAATACACTTGTCATCTCTCCACGTCTTATCCCTACGCTATATTCACCTACTGCTCCATGACGTGATTGACGACATGTCTTAAGCCCCGTTCATTCCGCTGAAATTTGGCTTACGCGGATACTTATGCTGACTTATATTATATAAGAGAAAACATTCAGCCTGTTCGCTTGAGCTTTCAGCCGCTTATTTTCAATCAGCCAGCAATGTTTTTCTCTCACACCAAATCAGTCAACAGTACTTTCAGCCGTTTATTTTCAGCTCAAGCGAACAGGCTAATTGTTCGTTCGCTGAAAAATACTGCTGAAGTAAGCTTTTGAAATTTTTTGATTCAACAAGTAATAGGCACTAGTCTATTTGGGTTACAAAAACAATAATACGGTTGGATTTATGTTTTGAAGTTCAATTGCTATTAAATGCTCCTTCCGTCTCTTTTTAACGGTTGTTCTCACTATTAAAAATATTAATATTTATAGTACAGATATATTATTAAATTTATTTTCATAATAAATTTATTTAGAGATACAAATATTGTTAATATTTTGTAACCTAATCAAATTTAATACCGTTTGACACTTAAAAAGAGATATTTATAATCGACACGAGCACAAGTATGACTGTATGAGCACCGTATAGCATAAGGGAACCACACGGAGCCAAAACCGAGCAAGTTGTCATCCCCCGCTTAGCCCGGCGAAGACAGACCAGGATCAGGTGCAGTTGCTACTACTACTACAACTTAAGCGGTAGCAGTATCTCAGCCGTCCAAGAAGCCAGTAATGGCTAAGATCAGATCTCTTTCTTTCCCATTCTTTCTTCCTCATGTGCTCTCGGTCTCTGTTTTTTTTTTTTTGAGAAAAGGTAGCGAGCAGCGAACATTTTTATTTTTTCATGTGGGAAAAACAATTTATTTTCACTTCAGCATGCATGTTGAGAAATTATTACATAGAAAAATATTACATTTTGGACCATAAATTCAGTTTTTTAAACATTTTGTGGCTAAACAGTTTAACCGAAACTCAAATATAGCATTACAAGAAGAATTTTACTTTTAAACTGCAAAATCTGATGCCAGATAGAACCAAACGTGTCTAGAATTTTAATATCTTTTTGGGAAATTACAAGTTTTTTTTAGGAGATTCCTAGATTTTTGTTTGGGATTGGTAAAAAAGAAACCAAAAACAAAGTAAGAGTAAGGCTAATAATACAGCCAGCTGCTGGTTGTATGAAAATTTACAGCCAATCTACAGCCCACTTATATAATATAGTTAGCTGGCTTACAGACTATTTATCCGTCTCACATAATTTCTTTGTTCTGTGCATAAGCTGGTTGTAAGCTTATAGCCCGTTTCTCTTCTCTCTCCTCCCCCTCTCCTCCACGTCAGCATACAACATATTACAATCCCTCATTATACTTGCTCTAAGGGTGGAGATATCGTTCTACTAGAACAGTACTCCCTTCATCCCTAAATAACCGTCGCATTTGGTTTTCTGTGACGTATGTTTGAATGGATTTATAGAAAATACTACGTGCTAACATTTATATCTCCAAATAAATTTATTATAAAAATAGATTTAAGGATCATCTAATGATATTAATTTCATATCATAAATATTAATATTTATTTATATATATATTTAGTCAAAGTTATTTCTCGAGAAGCGAAAACGATAGGTATTTAGGGACGGAGGAAGTATTTTATAGGAAATCATTTTTCGTTTATGAAAAATATAATTGCCTTTTCGGCACACGGTTTCTATCTAAAGTTGTTTTCTGGTGAAATGAAATTTAAAAGTTGATCTATCATTAGACAATTTTGTATAATTTTTGTACTTAGGGGTGTTTAGTTCCCACCCAAAAAATTTTCACCCCATCACATCAAATGTTTGGACACATGTATGGAGCATTAAATATAGATAAAAAATAACTAATTACACAGTTTGTATGAATTTTGCGAGACGAATCTTTTAAGCCTAATTAGCCTTAAGTGCTACAGTAATACACATGTGCTAATGACGGTTTAATTAGGTTTAATAAATTCGTCTCGCGGTTTCCGGGTAAGTTATGTAATTAATTTTTTTATTAGTATCCGAACACCCCTTCCGACATCTCATAAAATATCCGATGTGACATCAAATTTTTTTTCACCCATGAACAAAACACCCTCTTAACAAACAAGTGTATTAAGAAAATTCCATCCGCACATCTCTTGGAGCAGCTTGCCGTGTCAGCCTCTCTCGCGGTGAAAGCCAAAAATGGGGCCAACTCTTCCCTGCTCGTTACCTTTTCTTCTCTAAAAAAACAGAGACCGAGACTCCGAGAGCACATGACATGAGGGAGTAAGAGTGGGAAAGAAAGAGATCTGATCTTAGCCATTGCTGGCTTCTTGGATGGCTGAGATGTTGCTACTGCTTAAGTTACAGTAGTAATAGCAACTGCACCCGATCCTGTCCGGTGAAGACACTACGAATGGCCAGCTTATATTTCCTTCATAAACGGACAATAATTTCGTTTAACTAATAATAGCTCTGAAGAGATTGTTGACATACATCTTGATGCATCATGTTTCTCATGGCTTGGCCCTGGTTGGTTTCGAGCCACGTATCTGAGTGGTTCTAGGCTTCATTTAGCTACTCTATAGAAATCTAGCATGAGGTGGTGGACAACATGTACAGCTTGCTGCTTGCTGGTAGCTCGCCGATCGCCATGCACTTCATGTGCCTACAGTAACAGGCTCGTACTTATGCAAGAATAAACCAAACAGCTACCAGGTCTAACCGTCTAAGTTTGCCATGCTAGGTAGTGTTGCAGTCGCACACAGTTCATCAGTGCCATTCAGTCAGTCATTCACTCGTTAGGGATGAAACTTTGCTTTTATTTAATTTGGTCGTTGCGTCGACTCTGAAATCTGAACATTTCATATAGGGATCTAGATTTTATTTAGTGAACCGGATCATTTTCACAAATCGATTGGCTAGCTGGCAAGATCGAAATTCTTTAAAGGGAGTCAAAAACATGGTTTTATATGAAAAGATATCTAGAAATAGATATGTTTTTAAATAAAGTACTTAAACTTTCTATGCATGAAGAACAATTCAAATATGCCCTCTAATACTTCTAGATTAGAGGGGAGTAAGGTATGAATAGAACCAGGAGAAACTACGGTGATTTCGATCCCTAGTACATATAAAACCACAAATATTACAAGCACTTATAGCTAGAGCCAATTCTTCTTTTTTTCTTTAAAGATCCATTACCAGCTTTCATTGATAAGAGGCAGAGCCCATTCTGTCCAGGATTGTTTGACATGGTTTCTAGTTATTATAATGAGAATCCAAACAGATTCACCCATCTAAATGGGCCCTAAAATGGACTAGTTTAAAAGAAACAAACTAAGCCAATGGTTTAACTATGTGTGCACGCTCAGCGCACATGAACAAGCTCGCCTCCATTTCAGCGACCTTACTCAAAGGGTGCCTGGCTGAACTGGTTAGGTGGCCTCGACGGCACTCCTCAGGTCCTGAGTTTAATTCCCCGTGAGAGTGAATTTCAGACTGGGGTTAAAAAATCCCCTCATTTGTCCCATGGCCAAAGCACAGGTCAAAAGGTCCGGTCCGGTTCTCACAGGGCAACGGTGCCCCCTGTGTCAGGGTGGGGCAGGGGTTCAGGGGTTTTTTCGACCTGTGTGAGAAGGTCTTCTCTCTTGCAGCAACACCCGGGGTGGCTTACCCCTACGGGTCGAGTTTTTTTTTAATTCAGAACTGAATTAATTCTCATTCGATATGCTTGCAATTCTATCAGAGTTAATCCCTCTATAATTCACGTCGCACGACAGACGATTTAATTTCCTGAACACAAAAGAAAAACAGATAGATACTGTCATTGGGTATCTGAGTCTGAGGAGAGGCTACCTCTAGACAGCAGAATGAATGAAGGTTCCTAGCTACTAGCTTGAGTTGGGCAGGCCGGAGACCGGTCGATCGAGTGGTCTGCCTCTCAACAGTGGCCGATGTGTAGCAAAATCGCCGGCCTTGTTTGAATCCATACGAAAAGTTTTGGTTGTCACATTGATTGTTACATCAGGGTGTTATATGAGAGATTATAGAAGTCTTCAGTACTCCGCGAGACGAATTTACTAAGCCTAATTAATCCATCATTAGCATAAGTTTACTGTAGCACCATATTGTCGAATCATGGACTAATTAGACTTAAAAGATTTGTCTCGTAAATTAGACACAATCTGTACAATTAGTTATTTTTTAGTCTATATTTCATAATCCATACATGTGTCCAAATCTCTAATAAAATATGGACTGAACTTTAGAGGATGAACTAAACAAGGCCACGTAAAAAGGAGGCGGGATTGGGACGTGTCACTCTGATTATTCTTCATCCGATACAGATTGCAGGCAGAGCCACTCCAGTGTGCAGGTGCAAGCGATCGAACTGAGAATAAGAAATGTTCAGAAAGGGATGAAAGTGACGTGCGTCCAAAATTTTAGGGGAAAAAAACACCACCACGGTTTGACTTGTGTCCTTTTGACATTTTGCGACCGGCACAACCTCCTTTCTGAAACTAAAGGCTTGTTCAATCCATATATGGGAAGCAATTCAAGTGTCAAATTCGTTTATTTTTCACTCTAATCCATATCAATTGTGAGAGATTGAGTTTATTCAAACAAATCTTTTAAAAGTGTTCAAACCATTTTTGTTTTTTTAATTGTGAATATAGATAAGCTAGTCCTTGCCGGCAGGGGCCCATGTTTTTTATGGCCCACCCGTCAACGAGCTGAATTTGTTAATTTTGATGCTAGTTCATTTTGCTAAGGCCAAGAAGTGGCAAATAAATGAGATGAGAGATGGAGACGTCCGTGTAGAATATGATAGAGAGTTTCATGAGCATTAAATAAGTTATCAACTTAGCAAATATATTGATATGGCACAATGTTAATGAAGGTTAATGAAGAGAGAGATGAGCAAAGTTTTCATATAGTGAAACTAGTCTACACTGTTTTCAATACTTGGGAGTCTTAGAAATTGAAACATGAAACTCCCGTTGAGACTGATCTTAGTGGAAGCAATAACATTAATAACTAGTAATTAATAAGTATACTAAATCATACTCATTATGGTTTGTTCTTCTAATTGATACTAAGTTTGTAAGAAAAGATTAATATGAGGAGATAGCCTCACCAACTATAATGAGGAGGTAACCATATCTAACTGTCCTGTTCCCATCCCTCTATATAGACACGAAACTGAAACATTCTATTCTATCCATTATCATCCCTCTAACCAAGGAAAAAAACAAGAACCATCACATCTCTCCAGTTAAACAGAAATCTTGATCACCATATCTCTAGAATCAGGGATGCCCGTCTCACTATGTCTTCCAACCAAATACAAGCTTATATATAGTCATATAGGACAGTCGTTCCCCCTTTCCTATACTTATTTTTATTTTCCCTCGTCTAATATAATCTCGGCAAAACTCTTGCCGCCTTTCTAAAAAAATGTTCCTTGACAAAATTCCAAACAAACCATTTTATTCCATACATATATTCTTAGGCCTTGTTTGGATACGCATGTATCCATCTCAATACATGTGTGTTGAAATGGATTGGAGTGGAATTAAATTAAATTCTATTCAATTCCATTTCACTCCAACACATGTGGATTGAGGTAAATATACATGCATGAAAGAAAGCCTTAAGTGGTTGCCCCCTTATTATTAATCGCGAAGCGATCATACAACATAGTGGAAGTTGAACACATGAGTTGTAACGAGCAGGAGGAAATGAGTATGACTATGAGAGAATTCCCTATAAGCCATTATAAAAGATGCAGGTTCCTTCTCAACCACCGGAAAATTTCATCTTCCTTCCCAGCCATCCCTTTGATTTTTTCAACCCCCGTAGACCACTGCGGTTAACTTTTGGAGGAACTGCAGTTAACAGAAGGAAGAAATGTTCCCTTTGCCCCTCTTACAAGTGGGCCCCACGCGTCAGTCTTCTTCTTCCTTGCTCCATGGCCATGGAAGCCCGCTGCTGCTCACGCGCGGAGGGGAAGGAAGCCAGGCCAGCAGCCGGCGGCGGCAGCACACGACACACGGCACGGCGCAAGCAATCGTGCAGGCAGCACCTTCTTTGGCGGCGGCACACGGCGTGGGGCGAGCAGTCGTGCAAGCAGCAACTTCTCCGGCGACCCTCCATCCTTGGCTGCCTGGAAGAGCTTCCCCCGACGGCCTTCTCCCTCTATAAAACCATCCCCAAGCACCACGCGCACACCCTGCTGCTGCATCGCCCCTACCCGTGCCCGCCCTCCTCTTCCAGCGCCTCCACTGGCCACCGCCGTCGCCATTGACGAGAGCTCTGCCGCCGCCCCGATCTCCCTGTCCGATCCACCTCGAGCCCTCGTTCCTCCCTCGCCGGTATCCCACGGACATCGCGAACCCGCCCAGACACCCCTTGGCGCCGATCCACGCCCGCAGCAACCTCTCCGGTGCTCGCCGGAGACCACCTCCGCGGCTCCGCCTGCTCTTTGTGCCCACCTCGGGCAGCCGTGCAGGCAGCTGCGGGCCACCGTCGCGTGGTCCTGTGCCGCGCCGTGTGCCGCCGCCGTCCTGGCCGAGCTCCCTTCCCCTCTTCCCCTCCGTGCGCGAGCAGCAGCTGGCTTCCATGGCCATGGAGCAAGGAGGAAGAAGGCTGACGCATGGGGCCCACCTGTAAGAGGGGCAAAAGGGATGTTTCTGGCTTCTGTTACCTGCCGTTCCTCAAAAGTTAACGGTAGTGGTGCACAGGGGTTAGAAAAAATAAAGGGATGGCTGGGAAGGAAGATGAATTTTTTCAGTGGCCAGGAAGGAAAATATATTTTTTATAATGGTTCACAGGGAATTCTCTCTATGACTATAGAGGTGCCCCATTTTGTGTAACACTTCGAAGAAATCAAAGCAGCATGAGTGGGTGGACAATGCTGTTATATTAACACGGCAATTTCGCTTACCACAATCCAAGTAAACAACTTGAGCATCCACATTTGTACTGTACATAGCGACAATGTCATGATCAGAAATCCACCGGCAAAAAATGGCAACCTCGTGCGCGCATGTACATAGTTCACTTCGCGTCGCCGCTGGCTACTTGATGGCGTGTCACGTCCGGACCGGCATGTGAGCGCGGCCGTGGTGGTGGTACCGTGACGCGCCGTCACCGGGGTGAGCCGGCGGCCGGACCACCGGCACCGGCGTGGGCCCCACGCTGACCGCCTTCTCGCACCGGCAGCTGCTGAGGAACCCGCCGCCGCTCTTCTTCCGGCGGGCGCTGCGGGACATGGCGGCGGTGAACCCGGCCTCGGGGGACTCCGGGACGACGTAGCGGAGGTCGTCGACGCAGCACGCGGACGCGGCGCTGGAGAAGTTGGCCACGCTGGCCGCGTCGAACGCGCCACCCTCAGCCGTGGCCACGCTCCACACCACGCTCGCCTCGCTCGCCGGGTACATGCACTCGCTGAGCGCCGGCTCGGCGGCTGCCGCCGCCGCCGCGGAGACGTAGGGCAGGTCGTCGTCGGCCGAGTTGCGCCGGCTTCCCCGCCCGCGGTACGTGGTCGGGTACGAGGAAGACGCCGCGAAGCTCTCCAGGTCGAACAGGTCGGAGCTCGCGTCGCTCATCGCCTCCTCGTCCACCACCAATGCCGCAGGCGGCGGCTGAGCGCGCGGGAGCAGCCCGACGCGGCCCGCCAGAGGCACGGCGGGGGGCGGAGGGTCCGCGAGCATCACCGAGTCCTCGTCAATGGGGCGGAACACCTCCAGCGACACGCGCGGCGGCTCGTCCAAGATGCCGCCGCCGCTCACGACCCTGGCCGCGCCGAGCGCTGGGAACGTGAACCCGCCGGAGCTCAGGACGCGGCGATCGACGTCGGGATTGCTTAAAGCGGTGAACGGCACGTCGGCGGCGAGAGGGAACGCGCGGCTCCCCGGCGTCACCGTGACCTTCACCTTGGTGGGCTCCTCCTCCTCGGTCGCGGCTCTCGGAGGAGACGGAGACGGGTGTTTCACCTTAAAGATGGCGCTTTCCAGGCACTCCTCTACGGCACACTGCGGGCTGAACTTGGCGTGGAAGTGCGCCGTCGTCGCCGGGCTCCTCGGCTCGGACGCGACGTCGACGGTGACCGCCTTCCTGCCGGCGCAGGGGCAGTCGCGGCCGAACAGCGTCCACCGCTGGCCAGAAGAACCCCCACCGGTCCTCCTGCCGCGGTAACCCTGATCGCCGCCATACACCGCCGCGGCGGCGCCGGCGCCGGCGCCAATGCTCCCCGTCTGCTGCTGCTGCCTGGCCGCGGCCAGGTGTCCGGCAGACAGCAGGCCGGACCGGCTGTTCCAGCTGGCCTCCGACGACGCGACGGTGCGGCCGCTCTGGCTGGCCACGTCCGCCACCGATGGGACGGACAGCCGCGGCAGGTCGTGATCATGATCAGGGAGCGCGGGCGCGGGGATCATGGCGGCGTCGCGCCTGCCGACGTCGGCCGCGCTGAAGTAGCGCTCTGCCGTGAAGATGCCGATCTCGGCGCCGCTGGACCGGCGCCCCGACGACGGCGCTGCCGGGCGGAGGTGGACCCCGGCGGCGCCGGCGGCGGAGAGGCAGACCGGCCGCGCCGGCGCGATCCTGTACCTGTCCATGCGGTGCGGTTGCGGCTCTGTGCGTGATGAGACGGGGGGAGGGAGACGGAGATGGGGGCGTGATTTGTAGGAGCAGGAGCGCGGGTGCAGCCAAGCGAGTACAGACTGGAGGACGGGGATGGCCGATGGCGAGCGCGCGAGGGGAGGAGTACGGAGCGATCAGCGAGTGTAAGCGTCCGTGCCGTGCCGCGGGAAATTCCTTTTTAAAAAGCGTGTGGCTCTGGTCGCGCGGCAGGCATTGTGAGACAGGGACGCCGGCCGCCGCCCGCCGGTCCGCTGCTGCGTGCGGCGTGCGGCGTGCCTCGACGCAGCCAGCCGGCCGGGGCGATCGGGCGAGCGAGGAGGAAACCTACACGGTATTCCATGCATGCACGAACCTAGTTTTCTACTCCATCACTCAACTTAAAGCATGATGATTTCCATTGGATTTTTTCGTTTCGATAATCTAACGCACAAGTGGGCGTCGATTGCTTGCTACAGGCCTACAACGGTTGGGCCTCATCAACGGTTGGGTTGGGCCTGGGCATGACAAGGATGAAGAAGAGGCACGTCGGCCACCGCTACCTACTTGTCCTACTTGCGCGCATTTCATCATTGATCTATGATCTAAGGAGTCTCCACACGACCGACAAGACCTATGGCGTCCAAATTGTGATGACGATACTCTTCGTTCCACGGAACTGGGAGTCTGGGAGCCTATTCAATTTTGATAATCAAATTACGAAAACCAAACTCCATTAGAGCCTCCACTTAGGCTCTCAAATATAACCCTCAAAATCGTGGTTCGGAAGCTTCACTCCAACGCTCCCTAGCCTTTTGTTTTTATCTTTTTCCCATCCACACACATACAAATTGCAGCCCGACCTCCATACGCCGCCCATGCCACTGTTGGCTCCGATTCTGACCACCACCAGATCTACCTTCCTCACCGGCTAGAAATGGCTTTTCAACCTTCCTGCGCCCCCTCTTTTCTCATCAAATTTAGGGCATATGCCCGGCAACAGCTTCTACGAAGGAACCATACAAAACACTTTAGGATAAGTCATTTCGTGGTGAATAGAAGAGAAGTCAGAGCTCTTTTTCGTTCTAGAGGAGGGGATGCAATTTGTGGCTCCTTCCCAAGTGCTCCGGCTCCTTAGAAAGAGCACCTGAGGAGAAGTCATGTCAACCAATCCCTAGGCTCATATCCAAAACCCTAGCTCCGCCTATCTCCTCCAAGCCTAGCCAAACTCCACCTTCGGTCTTCCTCGAGCTTGAGCTTGGGCCGGTCCCAACTCCCAAGCAATGCTTGTCCCTTACTCCGGTCTTATCTAAGCACCACCCGAACTCCAACCGCCCTAACATGGGCTCGATACCAAGCTCAAGCTACTCCAACCAGTGCCCACACCGTACCTCTTAGGAGAAGTAAGAGCTCTTTTTGGGTCTAAAGGAGGAGATGTAATTTGTGGCTTCTCCTCAAGTGCTTCGGTTCCTCAGGAGAAGCACCTGAGGAGAAGTCATGTCAACAAATCCCTAGGCTCATATCCAAAGCCCTAGCTCCGCCTATCTCCTCCAAGCCTAACCGAACTTCACCTTCGGTCTTCCACAAGCTTGAGCTTGGGCCGGTCCTGTAACACCCCGGGTGTTATAGTGCTAATTAATCTGTCATGTCATCATAATGCATTGCAAAGCATCCCTGTTAGGTTAACTTTGTTATGCATCAACTAAGACAAGTTTACTTATCTAAGTTGAATGTGTTTCTCAGTGGTGTGCTCCGAATCCGAAAACCCTAATTTCGAATGCCACCGCAAATGCTTAGTCCATGCCCTGCGTAATTTGAGGTGTGCGACTGTGTTGCACACTAGTGTCAAGTGTAGGGTATGAGCTCAAGTACAACATCTAAAATGAAGCTCCAAATTTGAGTTTGAATTGGAGTCCCAAAACTTGTCACGAGTTTTTCGATTCGAATTCGAATTCAAATCTGGGGAGAAATGTAAAAGAATTTCAAAAGCTAATTGGTCAACCAAGAGTGGCATTTGGTCAACCATGTCATGTTGGTCCAAATGATGCCCTTGGGTGAGGTTTTGATCACTAAGTAATCACAAATCAAAGTAGCAACAAATTCCAATTGAAAATCCTTCCGAAAACCCTAAATTTCAAAACCCTATTTTACCCCTTTTGAAATAATTCAAAATCTAAACAAAATTTGGGAAAAAGTTTAAAACCAAGTTTGTAGAACTTTTCAAGGGCTACAACTTTGGTGTTTTGAGTTTTCAAAGTTTTAGTGTAAAATGTGGAGCAATTTTGAAAATAAACAAATTTTAGTTTTAACTCATTTTTGTCCCCAAACTAAGATTTCAAAATGGAGGCAGAATTTGAAAAAGTTTTGAACAGAAAAGTTGTAGATCTAGTCAAGATATACAACTTTGATGTTTGGAGATTTTGAAGTTTCAATATAAAACCAAAAGTAATTTCTAAATTACCAAATCTAAAAAATGTGTCTCTTTTGAATTTAAACTCAAATTTCAAAATCCTGTGAGAATTTGAAAAAGTGTTCAATACAAAACTTGTAGAGCTTGAAATTCTGAAGATTTCATACATTGGAAGTTTTTTAAGTTGTTACATGAATTTGAGAGTAATTTGAAAAATCAGTTTGAATTTCAAAAGTTTGGGGGGGGGGAGCTACAGTGTCGGGCCAATCACCGCCGACCACCGCGTGGTATGGGCGCCGGCGAGACGCCGGACGGCTTCGGCCGGCTTCCAGGCGTGTCCTCGATCGCCAGCGCGACGTCGCGCGTCTTCCAGTGCAGTCACCGCCACCGTTCCCTATATATACGCGAGGTCACCGTGCTTTTCTTTTTCTTCCCTGTTTTTGCCACCGCCGCCACCGCAGCTCCGCCGCTCGCCGCTGCCACCACCAGGCCCTCTCCGGCCACGCCAGTCGCACCAACAGCACCGCCTCATCCTTGCGCACCTCGTGAACCAGTTGGGTTGGCCCAATTCCGCCTGGATCACCGGGGAGCCGTCGTCTTCCACCTCGGGTCGCCGCCGTTCCCGTCGAGCCCCGCCACCGTGGCCAGCAGCCTCCAGAGCCTCTCAGCTTCAACCGATCACTCCTTCGTGATCGTGGTACGCCCCTGATGCTCCCTGACCTTTCGCCTTGATCATTGCACCGTTGTGTTGTCGAGTCGCCGGTCACCGTGGTGGTCGGACCGCCACCGTCGTCGGTGAGGTAGCACCGGAGCTCGAGACGAGCTACAAGTTAGCAAAACGGGTTCGCTGGGTCACGTAGAGGCTGTAGGATCGCTCGGTTGGTCGACCGAGGCACCGGTCACCGGCCGGCCACCGCGGGCGAGCGCGCGGGCACGCGGGAGCGAGCCGTCGAGCGGGAGGAGGAAGATGACATGTGGGGACGCAGTGTCAGCGAGAGAGAGAGGGAGAGCGGGCGCGCACGAGGCAGGCCGCCTGCTGGGCCGCGCGGCTGGGCCGAGCGCGCGTGCGTGGGCCGTCTGGCTGGGCCGGACCGCGGGAGAAAGGAAGAACCGGCCCGAGTTTCGTTTTTGTTTTTCTTTTTCAAATAAATGAATAGTGTTATCATTTGTTTAATTCATTAAAAATTTTGTAGAGTTCCAAAATTCATAAAAATTTTTGGGTAAGCTTCTCAATGTATAAACTATCTAGGAAAAATATTAAATCATGAATTTGAATATTTTGTGCAGTAGAATTAATTGGTTCCATTAAAGATTAAATGCAACTTCCAGGAATTTTAATAATTAATTTATTTATCCAAAAATTATGAAATTTATTATGACACTGTTATAAATCATTCTTAACCCATAGAAAAAGTTTGAGCTTATTTAGATAAAGTTTGATCAATTTCTAATTATGCCCTAATTATTTAAATAGTAAATAAATGTTAATTTGAGAACTTTAAGTGTTGTGTGCCTTTTTGATTGAGTGATGTCCTTAGGTCACTACCCTTTGGTGATCTTTGGCACCTTAATTTCATGTTTGAGTTCGTTAGTAACTTGTTTAGGTTAAAAGCTGGTATCGCTGGAATCGTCGCTACTAGTTAGTAGGTTTTCAGTTTGCGACTGTACCGTGAAGGGAAGTTGTACTCAAGTCGTAACTCGTAGCATGTTATCATCAAGCATCATGTTTATCATCGAGCATCATGTTAAAGCATGTTATGTATTCGTGTAGTCTCCGTTTTCGAAGAAGCCGAAGCCGTCGAGCCAGTTTCCGGAGAAGAACGATCGTCGGTGGGTTCCGGACCTGACGTTGGAGTCCTCGAGTCTGAGTCGGTCGTCGTGTCCGAGCAAGGCAAGCCCCGGTGCATTTAAACCCTACCTTGAATTTTACAAATGTTTTATTATTTATATTATGGTTTACTGCATTAAGTAATTAGGAGTTGAGTGATAACCTAATTGCTGCATTATCATCCTTGATTATTGCGATATCAACCTTGATACCTGTTTTACTGAAAATGCGTAGTATGCTCCGCTATGCTTAGAAGTTAAGCTTTTAAATAAAATGTTTACATAGCCATGACGGCATGTTGAATGAATATTGAAATATGAGAATGAACTTGAAAGATCGGACGGGTGGTTTGGCCACTGCTAACATGCATTGGGAAATGAGTCTCAATGTAGTGTTTTCGCCTTGTCAGTTAAGGTCCGTTCGTTGTAAGCCTGTTGTGTTCGAGACTTTGCAACTAGCCTCATGCCTTGGGTAAGCCCAAAATGTTGGTGATTCCATTTCGAGAACGTCTAACCTCGCACTGGGAGTGGAGAGATGGCGGGAGTAGCATGTACCCTCGGGGCTAGAATCGGACCGGGTTCGAGGAGTACTGTACTCTCGAGTGGCGATGGACACGTTCTGGTTTTGGGAGATCCAAATGAGGGTTGATATATGCAGATTCGGTTCTACATATGTCGTGATGTTAGGGATCCCCAGCTGGGTATAATCGGTTCGAATCGTCGTTGCTCCTCGGTTATGAAGACTTGATCACCTGACTTACATCGTAGTTAAGAACTGGAATGAAAGAAAGAATGAGAAAGGATTTCATGATAATTACTTTGATCTAGATTAGGATCATCTAGAGTTGGTTAATGAACCATCAATGGTACAAGTAAAATGTTGAAGATAAGGACTTACCTTAGTAAGCTTTTCTGCAAAAGAAAATCTTGATTCTAGATTACCCGTACCTTGATTCCCTAAAGGTAGCATGCCCTTGGAGTCTTTGTCTTAGTTGGGTAAGTCTTGTTGAGTACTCTTGTACTCAGAGTTTGTTGAACCCCTTGTTGCAGGTGCGGTTCATGAACAAGTCTGCTTCGAGCCTTGTTGCATGACCGTCTTGGTTGAAGAAAGCGACGATGAGTAGACTGTGTGGCCTTTGGGCAAGGCATCTCGCTTGTGTGATGTAATAAAGTTACTACCGATACTTCTCTACTACTGGTTTGTAATAATGTTACATAAGGTTTGAAGTTTGAAAACTGGTTTATAACCTATATTATTGTAAGACTTCCGCTACTTTACTCTGTTGAATATTTTGAATAAACTGTTGTAATATTGCAATACTCCTGTGATTGGATCCTGTTCGGAGGAAAGCAGACCTTTTAAGTTACGGTGAACATAAGTACGACTGTCAGAGGTCATTATGGCAATGACGTGTACCTGTGGGCCATCATAATTAGGAGGTTCTGTGACAGGTCCCAACTCCCAAGCAATGCTTATCACTTCCTCTGGTCATATCTGAGCACCACCCAAACACCAACCGCCCTAGCTTGGGCCCGATACCAAGCTCAAGCTAATCCAGCCAGTGTCCACACGACTTGTGGCCGCCCCAACCTCGGCCCACAAGCCCAATCACCCATCGCCATTGAGGTTCAGCGCCAAGCTCAAGCTATTGGCCAGTGTCCACACCGTACTTCTAGCCGCCCTAACCTCGGCCCACAAGCCCGATCACCTGTCAGCCTGTCGCCATTGAGGTTCAGTGCCACACCCACACCACACCTGACCACAGGACATCGAGGAAAGGGAGAGAGACGGTAGACCTGATTTGAGGGCTCCTCACAGATTTGCTCTAACGCAACATAACATTACATGAGGTTACTGATGCACCGAGAGCCAGTTAGAAAAGGATATTGTTGTCTGCCAACTTCAATCTGGCTCCGATTTTTTTTTAAACAATTCGAATTTCGCTAAACTGTAGAAAGCTGATGCCTTCACATCAAAAGCATGTCTCAAAGGATAAGAAACACTAAAATTGTTTGTTTGAAACAAAACAACCCTTTGGCATCTAAGCACTAGATATCCAACGAAAGCGATGAGATCGCAATTATCAACCAATGAAGACTAGCTGGCATTTTACTTGTAAATAAATACTGAATGCAGTCTCAATACCATTTGAGCAAAAACAATATCTTCCAGCGCTGGAATATCTCAAAAGAACCTCAGCTCAGTGTACACTGGTCACGGCACCAACTTTTTATTGGACCACAAAATATAGCCCAGTGTTAGCTATACATAAAGATATATCCAAAATTTATAAACAGGGCACATATAGCATCTGTTCACGAGAAAAAAAATTACCATGTACAAAAGCAGCCCTCATTAAACAGGGCAAGGAGTGATAAAAAAAATTCATGTTTCATAGAGTAGGATGGGATGAGTCTTTCCATAGTTAAGAGGATAGTTTCTCAAGGCAGGCGAGTTATGTCGTGGAACTGTTGCACCAATAACTTACAACGGTGAGGAGCTTCTTGCCTTGTGCACGTCGTCATGAGATGCAGAGGGGGCAAAAGAGGGCGAATGCGCTGCTACATGCGAAGAAGAGCGGGCAAAGGAGTGCGATGACACAGCATGATAGGATGACGAAACCAGTTGTGCAGTGGCTGGTATTGTACCACCTACAGATCAATAAAAATAATTTCAGTGATAATAGGAGTGTCATGCCCTGCAGTGAATGTGTTGAAAATGAATTCATATAATAGTCGTATTAAACAGAAGAAACATGAGGTGACATCAATACTTGCCTACCATGCATTTTTACTCCATTCTGACTACCTATAAACAAAATAAATACTGTATGCTAAACATGAGAAACATCAAATAGTATGCAGTTTCTGATTGTGACATGCTTGCCAACGGCCCCACATCAATAATGAACAACACAACTACATGCCAGTTATGTGCTGGTGATTCATATAATTCAGCAGCAAAAGAGGGGGACAGTTTACGATCGAGGATGTGCAAAAACTTATGTTACTGTCTGGTCTCATGAACATGCTAAAGCTTCTAAATCCTAAGCAGCTGTCACTGCTTGTTATTATGGATT
This sequence comes from Saccharum hybrid cultivar R570, assembly GCA_038087645.1. NCBI lineage: Eukaryota > Viridiplantae > Streptophyta > Magnoliopsida > Poales > Poaceae > Saccharum > Saccharum hybrid cultivar. The sequence goes on along the minus strand of JAQSUU010000106.1, from coordinate 21,282,732 downwards.
AATCATTAGCAAATCGCAAACTCACAATCCCCCACACTTTGTAGAGCAACTAAGCATTAGCAATTTAGCATCATGCATGTAAATATGATTGAACTTGTAGGAGAGCCAAGGTGAGCCATGCATGTACATATAATTGAACCGAGTCCATGCCCAAAATAACCAGTAAAAGAATGAATTATGTATAGTTTAACACTAATGCTCGATAATATTAAAAAGCTTGTCTGCCTCGGGAAAAATCCTACACCGCATAATCTAGAGATCAAAGCCCAGTGCAGGCCAATCAAGACAACCCTTTTGAAAGGAAAAATTAAACTGCTGAGGTTCCCTTCTGCTCCTGTTCTACTTTTGAATGGTTTATATCTAAGTTCATCTAACCTTTGGCAGGGAACATCATGGATGGAAATAGAAAAGGTAAAATCGATTTGACACAAGGTAACTTGTCAAGGATGGCGACCGGAGCATTTCCGAAAGCAAATACGAATGAAATTTCTATGGTATATTAAAACTTACATGAGTAATTTACCAGTAGTGAACAATATCACCATCAAATGGAGCCCCCACAAATGGAACTTATCCAGAACATAAAATCTCTATAAATAAAAAATAATTGTATCCAACATTGCCATGATAATAAAAAAGCTAAATTTTTGGACAGCAAAATAAGCACACAAAATAACTATACAGACAAAAAAAAAGTACATGTAGAAGACTAATGACTAACCTGCTAATCCAGCACATGCAGAAGAGAACACAATAACTGGTGGTGCCTGCGTAAGGACAAAAATAAATAGGAGGATCAGACTAATACTTGTTTGCACCAGATCATCATGTGATCAAATTTTTAATGTTCCTGACAAAAAAAAAAAGACAGTGCTCATAATTTTCTGCCTTCTTAACTTGGTGCAGCTACGGATACACACTAAGAAATCTCAATATGGCACACATTCATAAACATTATATGAATTGTTGGAATTGTTAAATAGAACACGGTCTGATTAGATATTCAGCACTGTGCAGAGATAGAGTCATGAATGATGTGCTTAGAACATTAGAACGAATTAGGTCGATATCTGTTATAGAATGAATGTTACAACTGAAAATTGTCTCAATGATGGCCATGAAGTTAACGAGAAATGTCAAAATGGTTTATGCTGAACAGGTCCACAAGAAACTAGTGTATGGATTATAAAAGTATATAGTAACTTACACCAACAAAAAAATGCATCCACATTGGGCCCTTAATGTGGCGACGAACAACAGGCATAACTGCATTAGAAACTCAGAAATCAGATCTTATGGAAAAAAAACAATTATCATTGCACAGCAGCATTACAGGCCAAAACTTATGTAAAACAAAAAAAAGTTAACCGATTTCTTCTTATGTCCATTTATCAAAAAATATACAAAGCAAAAAAATCAACTCAATGTAAATAAAGCGAGCAAATATAATGTGAACCAATGAGGAAGATGATTTTTGACATGCTCAGGTACGTACGAGGAATAAACATTCTGCTATTTGCAAATCCGTTCCAAATTATACGCCGTTTCGACTTTTCTTGATACATAACTTTTACTATGTCTCTAGAGAACGACCTACAGTTTGGAACAAAGGGAGCACTGTTTACACATGCAAAGATAATCCCAAACCGAGCACAAAGAAAGTCCTTTAACCACAAAGAAGAATATAATCATGCCTAAAAGTTTCCGGTAAATTGTATGCTAATGAGATTCAGTACAAGTATGAATGGCAAGTGTTAGTGTGTTACTAAGCCAACTAACAGTAACACCACTCGCAAATCATAATCACATAGACGAAATGAGCTGCAGCATGTGGATCCCAAACTAATTTATTACAATCCATTCATTAGTCACAAGGCGGAGCAAAATAAATGGTATAAGACAATCTAATCATCTGGCATGCACGCACATCGACTAGTGCTCAAACAACTCAATTTGTTACAGATTACAGAAGAGAACATACCATGGTTGAAACCATAAAACGCTCCTGCTATACCCCCAAGAGCCGAACCAATCTGCCACAAGATGGAAGCATACATGTACTTAACACTAAACTGACACATCGAAGTCCTAATATCTTACAGAACATCAGTCAAGCTGGAGAGGGAACATACCATGGAGAAGCTATCTCGAACCAATGGAGGCACCGTCCAGCTGCTCGTTTCCTTCAAGCAATATCAAAATCAAGGATCAGTTGAGCTGTGTTAAATACTGTCGGAAATTCAATACTTCTTCCAGCAGTTCGGAACAAATCTCTATGCTGAGCTGAGAATGTCAATTTACACAAAATGACTACTCTCATTCACAAATATGGGCACATCTGACTATCTGAGCATGAAAAACTCGCACTGCCAAAATCAAATTGAGTCGACCTTTTTTTTTTCAAAAAGAAAACAGGACACCACTAGCACTGTCCTCAGGCTGAATATTCGGATGTAGAGAATCAACCACTAGATGCAGCAAAAGCAGGTCAAGCGTAACAAAAAACATAATACTAGCATATATATATACTAGCATATATAATTTCTTCCTCTAACTCCATAATAAATCCCCTGCCGAGCTGCCAATTACAATTTGTGCAAACTAACTACGTTCATGTACATAGGCGCACCAGCAACAACTACTCGCAGAACTGGAACTGAACCGGGCCATATTCAAGGTAAGTAGACAACCAAAAAAATCGCTAGCACGGTCAACCGCCCGAATTAGCAGGCGGAGAATCAACAACCGCTAGCAGCGGCAACAGCAGGTTAGACGAACCAAACAGATGGGTTGCCACAGAGGCAGGGCGACCCGGCGGGTTGCGACAGCGTCATGGACAAGAGGGAGGAGGCAATCTGGGGGCGCGGGTTCACCATGTCCTTAGAGAGTGGCCCGGCGCAGTGGTGGCACCGCCGGGGGATCTCAGGGCAGCGCGTGGGGTCCTCCGCAGCTTTCATGGCGCCTTCCTCCGCTCGCCGGAATCCGGATGCCCGGAGGGATGAGGAACTGAGAGGATGACGGATCGATCGGTCGTTGGACCCGCCGCGAGCTCGCGGGAGGGCCTGCTTGTCACACGCTGCGGCCGCAGGAGGGAAAAAAACCCCGCCGCAATAGAAACCCTCGTGCTTGCTGCGCACGCAGATTTCCAGCGGCCGCGATCCGGCCAGCGATCGAGGCCGCAGCCGTCCGATAGGACATGACTACGAGATCTACTGGGCTGGGAAAAACGGCCCGCTTTTAATCCATCGTCCTGGCCCGTCGAATCAGAAGTCCAGGCCACTTTCCTATTGGGCTGGCCATATTTCAAACAGATCAAACTCCAAACAAACCGATTTGTCCACTTGACCTCTGAATAAATTTACCCCTACTAATCTCCTAATGGCATAGGTCTTTTTATTTATCTATATTTTTTCATAAAATCATTTTTATTGAACATAAACAACTACATCAAGTTAACAGTTATAATAAGATTACTCAAATCATCTACACAGCTAAGGTGTACACAACCTATCAAAACTAGGTGAATACCCTGGGCATTGCCGTGGAAATTGCTGATGACGCGAAAATTGCTGATGATTTGGAATAAAATTACTTATCAACAATTATAAGTTAATGTTAGTGGATGACGTGGCACGCTGATGTGGACAATTAAATACATGTTAGTGGATGATGTGTCTTACTGACATGTAGATCATAATTGCAAATGCTAGTTGGTCATTAGTGCATCCGATAGTGGACTGATTAGATGGACAAGTTGCATGTTCAGAGAAATAGCTATTGGGGTTTAGCTAGAGTTTATAGACTATAGAAGAAGGTACAACGTGGTAAAACACACAACGTGGTTTTTAATTCTACTTACCACTGTAGTAGCACCTGGACCGCGATGAAGGCTCTCCAAAAACAACACCTCCAAAATAAAACGACTTGCATGTGCATGTCGTTGCAATGATCCGACAAGTAAAGGACACAAAATATGTTCACCCTAGAATTAAATCCTTCAAAGTCCAAAACAATGTCTACAACAAGGCTAATGCCAGGCACAACTGGCTAAGGTTCAACATAGCAATTTCTGCTTAGAATTGAGGAACTGGTATCACTTCATCATGCCCTAGAAAAAACCACAAAAGTTTAAGTTGATTCCTTGTAGGCATTTAGGACACACTAGAGAACCCATATTAAGTCTTCACTGCACATGATTTTAAGTTATTTGTGCTCTAAATTTGTAAAAATGTCAGCATCTATAGAAAATTCCTAAGTGGGATGATAATGCTATACACTTCTCTAGTGAGTCAATTATAATCTTAAAACACGTACCACAACCAATAGAGAGGGTGTTTGGATCTATCCAGGAATCCTTTGCTGTCATTAGCAGTCATAACCTCTTGTCCAAATGATTACAAAGATGTTCATCGATGATGAGGTCCAGACTGCTCGGCCTTTGATATATAGCAATAGTCACCAATGGCGGACCTACAGGGTATGCCGGGTGGTCCCCGGCATACCCTGGCCCAGGTGACAGACATAGCATATATATGTAAAAAAAAGAAATAAAATTACCGATATTACTCGCCGCTGCTTCGGCCTTCGGGAAACCGCGACCGTCCGCATGCGCGACGTCTCTGCTCCCGCTCGGCTCAAGACTCGAGTAGTTCCATCGAATCAACTAATCAAGGCAGCGCCGCATCGGTCCCACAGGTGACAGACCATAGGCCACGCAAGTGGGAGTGTCTTGCACATCAACGCCGATCCTGAATTGGCGAATTTCCGATCGTCGACGTCGATCGATCCTACGGGCTTGCACACGCGCACAGCGGCGGCAGTTGTAACACCCTCGGTGTTACCGCGTCAACTAGTCACTAAACATTATCATGAGCATCATGTTTATGTATTATTGCATGTAATCACATGTGTAAATAAGGTCTTGCAACTTAAGGCAATCAATGAAATGTCAAAAAAATGAAAAGCATACGATTTTGCGTTTTATATCAAGTAGAGGTATAAACCAATTTTTACTGGACGAAAATGCTATAGAACATACTGTTGGCGCCTTAATAAAGTTTGAAGTACGAATTTGGTAGAAGGTGGTACACCTTTGGTCCTAGCAAAGTAAGGATGCTAGCTTATGTTGTTATTGACTTAGAATCTAACTTGAAAACAAAAAGCAGTCAAAGACTTACGAGGTTTTTCAGTTCAAAAACAGTTTGACAACATCAAGTTCACGATTTGATTTCGAGAAATCTAGTGCAGTAGTGGTGTCGGTTTGAGGCTCCTTTAGGTAGTCTAAGGTACCCTCTTGGGCTTGGTCCAGACGGTTAGTCTCAGGTCGAGTTAGGTTGGTTTTTGGGCGTGCTTTAAAATTCGTGCATAGAAATCGACTTGGAAGGTCAGGCCGGTGTTCGCGGTCACCACGTCGGTCATTTTGCGCGCGCGCTGCCGCACCGAGCCGACCGAGCCGTGTTGCCTGACCACCTCTGGTTCGGTCACGTAGGGCCACTGCTGCTGCTCGCGCTGCTGAGCACCGCGGCCACCCGCCCACGCGCTGTCGCGCTGCCTACCGCGAGTGCTGCCCTGCCGCACGCCAGGAGCAGCCGCTGCCGTTGCCCCGTGTCCGTGCCCTGTGGCTCTGCGCTGCAGCTCCACGGTCAAGCTGACCCCGCGCCCCGTCGCTCGCGTTGCCAAGGCCGTCAACCGCGTCTTGTCCAGGGCAATGACTTACAGAGCCGCGCTCCATTTTTCCTCCGCTATCTTGACCACCGGAGCCGCGCCATCAATTTGGCGTGGAGAAGGCTCCATCGTCCGCGTCGACCCATCTAGGGCTCCACCTGCAGGTCGCCTAGCCATCCGACCCCGCACCGCCTTGACTGGTGACCGGTCGAGCGCCAATTTTGGCGTTGCTCGCCGCCGGCCGATAAAGCCGCATTGGCTTGAGTCGAGAGCAGCCGACCATCCTCATCTCGCTAGCGTTAAATTGGCTGCACCGCTAGCTTCGCCTTACCTCCCTCGCCACCCTGCGCGGCTTAGCCAAACCTCTGCAGCCTCCTCGTCGTCACTGACGCGACCGCGCCGCCGCACGCTCGGGTCGCAAGTGGCCAGCCTCCTCCGTTGCTCTACAGCTTCAATGAGCGCTGCGGCCAAGTCCTAGGTATGCCTTAGATGCTCTAGCGCTCGCCAGTTGGCTTCGCGGTGGAATGGGGTGGTCGGAACGGTCGCGTCACCACCGCCCATGGCCGCTCGTCGCGGTCACCGGTCCCGGGAGCTCCGTTGTTCCTGTGCCTCCGCCTAGGGTAGGCGTTTAGGCAGTAGATGTTGGTCGGCTCGTTGTCTGGGCCGTTGGGAGCCCGTGGTGGCCGGCGTGGCCGGGCAATGCCGGCCGGTGTTGCGCCGGCGGGCTCGGGGTGTCGGGGACCGATCGATTGTGAAGACGAGTTTATGCGAGGGCCCTTGTGCATAATCGCTGACTGCGGGAATAGGGAGTATAGGAGTTACGAGATTTTGCTGATCTGTGAGGGCTCTTTTGCGTTTTTGCCAGCGCGCCTGCGGGCCTTTCCGCTTGGGTCGTGTGTTGGGCCGGCTGTCCGGTCGTGGGTCGCCTTCCCCGCGCGCGCGCGTTGAGGCCGAGCTCGCGCTGGGCCGCGCTGTCGGGCCACGCCGAGAATTGTGTTTTCCCTTTTCTAGTGAATTAAGAAATGTTTTTCATTATTAGTTGACATGATATTTGGTGTTATAATAAATCATGTAGGTGTCCTAAAATCATGAAATGAATTTTGTTAGACTCCTGGAATTAGGCTCTATTTGTCGGTATATTTAGTTTGTGTTTATGTATGTTGACTTTAGGAACCATCAAATTAATTGAGAATGCTTAATTTTACGAAGGCAGTAATTGTAAGAATTTTTGTGGTAAAACCATGATAGCGGTAACCTTGAGAATTTTATAGTAGGTTCTTGGAGCTATTATGTACTTGATGTAATTTTTGTAGCCCTAAACAAGACTATTAGGTATGTAGCTATATCTATTAACAATTAAAAGGAATGAGAGCATAGTAGTGCTTTATAAATAAAATGCTTGTATGGTAAGCTTGATCTTAGTTTGACGAGGATGATAGATAGTTAATAGTTTGGCCATTAGAGCTAGCTTATTAGCATAGTTTATGTGTTCTAATTTTAAGATTTGCTGTTGCCTACTACTAAATTGTTGCATCATCATCATCGCATGCATGTAGAGAACGAGTTGGTGGAGTTCGTCACAGCGGGAGATCAGGAGTACAAGGAGATTGTCGAGGAGTACGAGGAGGAGATTCTCGTACCAGAGGAGATCCCGGAGCCATCACTAACTGACTTCACTGACACCCCGCCTGCCCAAGGCAAGCCCCGGTGCATAACCCTTATTTTGCAAATTATTATATATTTATGTTGTGCATTTATGTTGCAGGAGTTTTATGATACCCACATGCATATATCTATATTTACCCATGAGTCTTACTAGTACAGGATCGTGTAGCTGCTTTGCTTAGGTTTATCGGTAGCGTGAGTAACCTGTCGTTACTCACAATGGGTGGTTATTATTATTATTACACTAATGATGAAATGATGAAAAAGGAAATGGTGACCGGGCAGGGATATGGTATGGGTATTGGTGGGTGTAACAGGTTGTGTCCCGCAGCCACGGGGCATAGCTTGGTTGCACTATTTCCCTGTCCGTGTCAATTAAGGACCGTTCGTTGCACTGGATCCCCAGTCAAGTCACAGATCTCCTTATCCCGAGCATATACTAGCGGATGGGGGCTAGGAAGACTTGTTACTCTCTTGTCATGGGCTCCGGCTCTTTCCGGACCGACTGATTGGAGGCGGGGATAGGTGGAGGTCTTAGCACCGTATTGAGGCCGGGCCTCAAGTACGGGAGCTAGGAGTCCAAGTTTGGACGGGGACCTGGAAACCTATGACAGGAGGGGAACGGGTTGGTCTTGCTTGTGCCTGGGGTACAAGCGAGGCGTGTGTTTTTCGGGGTACCCAGCTGAAAGTCCCTAGTTTGGTTTTGGCTAATTGATGAAACCTAGGACTAACCTTTGTATCTAAGTGGATGATTTAGATAAAGGTGGTCATTAAATATGAAACATGACATTGACTCATGTGACCAAGATGGTGAAGACCAAGATGAGGCTTGGCTCGATGGACTGGTTGTGAAGGTGAAGAGCAAGTCGAGGCTTCGAAGCGAAGGACCATGCGATGGTGAAGCTTGAGCAAGACTTGGCGCCGATGGACCAATGCAAAGTGAAGAGCAAGTGAAGTCAAGGTCGATGGATCGAGACGGTCATGTGATGATGTCATGAAGGAGCTTAATGCACATGAGACATGACATGGAGTCATGTGACCAAGGTGATGAAGACCAAGATGATGCTTGGGTCGATGGACCGGTTGTGAGGGTGAAGGGCAAGTCGAGGCTTCGAAGCGAAGGACCATGCGATGGTGAAGCTTGAGCAAGACTTGGCGCCGACGGACCGATGCAACGGTGAAGAGCAAGTGAAGTCAAGGTCGATGGATCGAGACGGTCATGTGATGATATGAAGTGGATCATATCATTTGTGATATGGTTGGTGCATGTGTTGCATCAACGTCGGAGGAGATGGAGCGGAATGCGCAAGGCAAAGGTATAACCTAGGGCATTTCCATTTCACCGGTCATAGGTGTGTAGAGAAGTTTATGACCGGGTTTTAGGATAGATGGCCGTACTATCAAGAGGGGCAAACTTGTTTGCATATCGGTCATCTAGTGCCACTTGAGCGATCTAACTTTGCATACGGGTTAGGATCGAGTGGCGAGGCAAGTTGAGTGCCTAATTCCTTCGGTAAAATGTTTGTGAAAATGCTAACACACGTGCACAAGGTGGTGATCACTTGTTGGTGTTGGCACATTTATGAAGGCAGTGGAGTTTGAGCGGTAGAGAGGGTTTGGGGTCCTCTCTCCCTCCCGCCGTGCTTGCGAGCGCGGGATTCAGGCGTTTTCGGAGATATGAAATGCCTATTTTCCATTACGCCGGAAGTCGGAAAAGAAACGGAGGCGAACGGAGGTCACAGAGGTGACCGGATGCTGCACCGAACGCTGCACCGGACGCGGTCACTGTGCGACCGGCGCGTCCGGTCAGTGCAGCGCAGCAGTCAGGCGCGCGAGTTAGGGTTTGCTACCGGCGCGTCCGGTCACTCGCGGGACCGGCGCGTCCGGTCATGCGCCCTGAGGGAACTGCTGTTTTGCAAGGACGATCGGACGCGGTGCGCGTCCGGTCACACACGATCGGACGCGTCCGGTCGTTGTTGGAGCTTACTGGACTCCGACCGGACGCTGGCACTGTCGCGTCCGGTCGTTGCGAGGAGCGCGTCCGGTCGTTGATTCGCAGGCGCGGGTGCTGTGCGGATCGGCGCGTCCGGTCGTTTGGAGCGGCGCGTCCGGTCATTGCGTTTGACCGTTGGCGCGCAGTGACCGTTGGAGGATCTAACGGTCGTGTTTGAATTTGAGGGACACGTGGACGTCACAGGATGACCGGACGCGGTGGAGCGCGTCCGGTCAGTTTCGACCGGCGCGTCCGGTCGTCCCGATTTTTGCCCAGTGAAGGGGTAACGGCTCTATTTGACCGTGGGGTTATAAATAGACGTTGTGGCCGGCTGTGGCCAAGTGCTGAGCACACTTTGGCCTTGGTGGCTTGTGTGGTAGTGCTTGGGAGCCCTCTAACTCACTCATGCTTGATAGTGTTCATCGGATCGAGTGAGAGAGCGATTCTAGTGCGATTGCATCGTGAGGTTGCATCGAGTGGCACTAGGTGATCGTGTTGCAAGCCGGTGGTGCTTGTTACTCTTGGAGGTTGCCACCTCCTAGACGGCTTGGTGGCTTGTGGCTCCGTGGAAGCTCGCAAGAAGATTGTGCGAGGCTCCGGAGAAGCTTTGTGAGGGGGATTGTGCTCACCCCGCGGGGATCGCGAAGAGCAACTCTAGTTGTGCGTGTCATTGAGCTACCTCACTTGAGAGTGGTGTCTTGCGGTGCCTTGCGGGGCGTGCCTTGAGGGGTAAGTGACTTGAGGGTCACACCGAGGAACCATCTAAGTGTTGGTCGACACAACGGGGGCGTAGCTTGGTGGCGACCAAGTGAACCTCGGGAGAAAAATCACCGTGTCAACATTGTCTACTCTTCTCGGTGGTTTGCCTTCGTGCAACACAAGCTTGTATTTACTTTCATATATACTTATGCTTGTGTAGTTGCTTTCCTAACTAGTTTGCTTGTGTAGCTTGCTAGTTGTCTTCTTGCTTGTGTAGCTAGAAGCTTCCCCTTTGCGTGGCTAATTCGGTTTGTGTAACCTTGTTAGTCACATTGCTTAGTTTGTGTAGCTAAGTAGTTTGCGCTCTCTAATTTGGCTTGTGTAGCCTTGTTATTGAGCATTGCTAGTGAGCTTAGGCTTTGTGCGCTTTGCTTACTAGAATTGTGTAGGAGCTCCCTCTTGCTTGCAAAGTACTAGCGTATAGGTTTGTGTGACCTTGCTCTAGAATTAAATAGGAGAGCTCTTGCTAAGGAAAGCACCTTAGTTGCTTAATTAGGATCTTTGTGAGGTGCTTGTGAACTTAGATAGAGGGGTGTAGTCTTTGCTAGACCGATAAGTTTAATTCCGCATTTGTTTCGGTTAGCCAACGTGTTTAAGTTTTAGAAAGGACTATTCACCCCCCCCTCTAGTCCGCCATCTCGACCCTACAAGTGGTATCGGAGCCGGGTCTCTCTTTTGTGGTTCTCACCGACCCGAGAGGATGGAGGCTTATGGGCTAGATGTTGAGTGTCCACACATTTTTGATGGCACACACTTTGCACGGTGGAGAAATTGGATGACATGTCATTTTAAGTTTATTTCTCCTCAAATGTGGTGGATCGTAGATGTGGGCTTTTCCTTTGCAATTGATAAAAAGAATGCAACTCAAGCGCAAAGTAAATGCCTACATCTCGATAGCCAAGCTACTAATATTTTCTATCGATCTATGGTTAGTAGCATACTTCATGAGATCATAGATTTCAATTCCGCCCATGAGATTTGGGTGTTTCTAAATGAGAAATATGGGGCGATCTCCAATGATGATGAGCCCAAGGAGGAGGCGCATGAGGATGTTGAGCATGACCACAACAAGGTGGTTGTGGAGGATTGCTCCACCTCACGGTCAAGTGATGACAAAGATGATCATAGCACAAGATCACTTGACAAGAATGATGATAATGCCACAAGTGATGCAAGCAATGATTCTACTCCATGCATACTTGATGGTGAAGATGATGGCTATGAGAGTGATGCTTCAACAAGCTCTTCAACATCACCACATTGTTCCATGTCACATGGTGACACTAAGGTATCTATTGGTGGTTTTGTTGTTGATTGTGATGGTCCAAATTTTGAGCTTCTATATAAACTCTCAAAGGCCCTAAGAAATGAGATGGCAAAAACAAGTAAATTGAAAAATGAAAACTCATTTCTAAAAACCACATGTGAACAACAAAAGCATCTACTTTATGTTACTACTTGTTCACATGAGGAGCTAAAATTGGCTCATGAGGAACTTAGTGTTGCTCATGATAATTTGGTACAAGAACATGCTTTACTCACTAAAAGGCTTTCTAATGATGAAAACAAAACTAGTGAGAGCTCATCATTTGGGTCAAATGATCAATCACATATTACTAACCCTTGTGATGTAGGCAAGAAGCATGTATCCACCTCTTGTGATGATTTATTAGATATGCCATGTTCTTCACAATTAAATGCTTGTTCTACTTCTATGTCTTGTGAGACTAACCTTTTAAAGGAGAACAATGAGCTTAAAAGTGAAGTGAAGAATTTGAGCAACAAGTTAGAGAGGTGCTACAACTCAAAAGTCACCTTTGAGAACATAATGAAGACTCAAAGAAACCTTGGTGACAAAAGTGGCCTTGGCTTCAAGAAGAAAATGACAAGGGGCGAAAGAAAGCAAGAAAAGAGGATGAAGAGGCTACTCCAAAAGAAGCTCTCGCATTCCATGTGCTATCGATGCCATGAAGCGGGACATCTTGCTAATGGTTGCCCAAACATTGAGAAGCTCAAGAAGATGAAAGAAGAAGAGAGGCTAAAGCATGTCAAGTGCTTCAAGTGCCGCACTTGGGGTCATCTCACCTCAATGTGCCCAACCAAGCAATTGGTGAAGCAACAAGTAAAGCCTCAACCAAAGCCACTAGTTGAGCTAGAGAAGACACCCCAAGAGCAAATCAAGATCAACCATGGAGATGATGGTGACTTAATGAAGAAGAAGAAAAAGAAAACAAGAAGGGGTGGTAGAGCAAGGCATCCAATGCAAATCCAAGATGCCAAGATGATGAGCAAGAATCAAGATGAGAAGAAAGTACATGCTCACATCAAGTGCTTCAAGTGTGGAGATATGGGACACTTTGCCTCGGGGTGTCCTACTAAGCTTGAAAAGAAGATTCAAGCAACTCGTGAGAGGCAAGGCAATGAGAAGCAACATATGAGCAAGGAAGAAAAGGCTCAATCTAAGAGAAGTTGCTACTCATGCCGGGAAAGGGGACACATGGCACATTCATGTCCCCTAGGTGAGAATTCTAAGCCTAAGTCAATTGATGATACTAATATGCTTAGAAAGGATGGCAATGGTACCTCATTGGTTGGAATTGCAAAACATCCCGCTACTCATACTAAGGCTATGCCTAAGTATGTTGCACCTAACTTGAGAGGACCCAAACTAGTTTGGGTACCATCAAAGAGTGGATGATTGTTTGTAGGTACCATCGGCATTGGAGGCTTGATTCAATTGGTTTCATCTTGTTCATCATATATTGAGTCAAGTTATGAAGCTCAATGCATATCCAATCCCAATGCCAAGTCAAAATAAGTGAAGTCCAAAGTGCTACAACATACAAGTGTCATTATCAAGTTGTGGATGATTTATTGGAATCATTTGATGGCTTGCAAATTATTTGAGTTAAAGCTTGCTATTGAATGATCATGAGCTAACCAAGGTATATCTCTTGTTGATCATTTCATTTGGGTGCATATGAGTTGATTGAATTGGATAAATGTGCAATGTTGCTTGCTATGAGATGATTGAATGGATTAAATGCTTAGCAATCAAGTTTGAATTGATTTGTGTTGGATAAATTCATGAGATGACTTTTTAGTAAGTGAATTGAATGGATATATGTCTTATGAAAGTATTCAAACAAGTTAGTTTCAAGTTTGATTCATATTTGATGAAGAATAGCTCAAGTATTGAAATCTGTCCAAAAGTTGAAAAATCTGAGCTAGCTGTGATCTTAGCCATGTTTGAGTAATCAAATCTATTTGGATTGGCTTGAAATTTGGTATACATGCTCTACACTTATGAAAGAAGATTCTGTAGAAATTTCATGAGAATTGGATAAGAGATGCTTCGGTTTTGGAGTGCATCTTGTCAGCTTTAGTGCAGCAGTTTTCAGCATGTAGCAGTGGTGGAAGAATTAAAATCTGGTAGCAATCTAAAAGTCAAATGAAGCTCAAATTTTTACAGCTGCTAGATGACTTTGTAATGCACATATCCACCAAATTTCATGGCATTTGGATTCGTACATTGGGAGATATGAATTATTCTTTGAAGGGTACAGAATCTGCCAGAAAAGTGACAATCATTGGATTAATCTAGAGTCACTTTGATTGAAAGGTCCTCAAGTTGAAAATATGTTTATAAGTGGTTGAGGTACCTAAGTTTGGTTTTAGATTGATCTAGAAGCATGAAGAGCAATGAGTACAAGGACATTTGATTGTGGAATGTACTTAGTGTACATGTTTAGTACTCAAATTTGAAGATCAAGATCAAACTTAAGATGAAGGTGAAGTTTAAGTTCTAGTGATAATTGAAGATCATTTGGTAGAAAGAAAAGGACTTAAACAAGTAGAAAGAGTTGGACTCAAATGTAGATTCAAGGATTATTCATCAAGATTGAGTTCATCATTTGGATCAATCAAACTATATCAATTCAAGTGAGTATCAAGAGTGGTTCTTTGGAGAAAGGTCACTTCTCCCTAGTGAGGGGCTTGCCGCCGTGTGAAGGTGAAACCAAGTTTGGGACTTGGAAGGCTAACATGGAAGTGGTGAACCGAGGAACTTGTGATGCTTAGTTGAAGCAATCAAAATGGTTGATCAAGAAAAGCAAGCAACACCCAAAAGAGAGCTAGTCATGTATTTTAAGTGGTATTCTAAGTAGTTCTCTCATGCAAGCATTGATCAAAAAGATGAAGCAAGCCAACCACAACTCAAGAGATAGTGCACTTGATCATAAGTGGTTTTCATTTTATATGGGTGAAGAATGGATTTATCTATGATGATTGGTCTTCACCAAGCTTATAAATTGGACTTCACATTGCTATTGGAGTAATGAATTGAAATCTATGTGACTATCCTCTACTCCAACATAGCAAAGGTATCATTGTAATGTGCATGATCATTTCATCCCTTACTAGTATGCAGTTAGTGCATATAGTACATGTTTATTAGGATCATGCATAACAAATGAAAATTTTAAATTCATAGCCTACCATTATTGCTTGATTGATTAATTGATCTAGTGGTATGGATATGAGTTTGTTCATGAGCTAGTGAACCCAAGTACTTGATCTAGTTTGGATTGCTAACAAGTGACAAGTACAACATTGACAAGATAACCCTTAGCATGAGGTGTGAAGAAGCTTGTCATTAGATCAAACCGGACTTGGAATCTTAGGCAAATCAACATAGTTCAAGTCATACAAGAAGCTCATGACAATGATAAGAGTACAAGCATAAGACAACAATGAAAATGGATATCTAGTTTGTTTCAAGTGGTATCTAGACTCAAATTGATCTTCCAAGTGGTATTCACTAGTGGTGTCTAGATCATGTTCTACAAGTGATATCTTACAAGTGGTACTCATGAAGATAACAAATGTTCAAGAAGTGAATATTATTGTCAAATCCTTCAAAGTGGATCCATACTAGAAAATTCTTTCAAATGGTATCACATTCCTACTCATGGTATCTTCACGTGGTATCATTCATGCAAGACGATGGTTTCACAAGTGATCCTCAACTTTAAGTGATCAACTCAAGAAATGCTACCCTCATCTTCAAGTAGTATCTCAAGTGAATGACACATGCTATGACATAGGGGGAGGAGCCCCACCGATTGGTATCAAGGTCAAAGATCCCATGTGGAATCTCAAGAGCAACCATAAAGTTTGTCATTCCAACATATGTGATAATGTCCATAAAAAATGCAAGATTCAAGTCTCAACCATCTACCCCAATGCTAGCCTTTACATCAATGAGAAGCACACCTTTTATGGAAATTGATGACAAAGGGGGAGAGATTGGACAAAGATATGCAAGATTTCCTTTGAGGGAGAGATTGCTTTGGGGAGAGATAGATGATATTGGATATGGACATGGACAAAGAGGGAGCAACATTGAAGAATGTAAGGGGATCAAACATTCTTGGACAAAGAAAGCACACAAGTAGGGGGAGCAAGCTCATGAACATTGATTGATTGCATTTGATATGTGCATAATTCATGTGCTTGCTTGCATTACATAAGTTCTTAAATTCAATATACATGCTTGTGTGATGCAATGCTAGTATAGAACTTGGATGATGAAATGATCTACTAGCATGCATAGGAATAGTTTACTTGTGGTATCTAGCCATGCCTAAAGCTTTACAAGAGGTCCAAGAACCTTTACATATAATGTTGATCTCACAGGGTTCTTGAGTTTTTTTGATGGATGTCTAGTTACTTCATGGTGCTAAGGATGGTGTAAAAGGCAACTCCGATTGGTATCACGCTTCAAAGGTCCATTTCTTACACCTTAGCATCATTTTGGTAGAATTACTCTCCCAACACTTCTATCCATGCATATGTGCAAAGCTTTCAATCCAAACTCTATGCACATATATAGGGGGAGCTAATGCTACCAAAACCGAGCTTGTGATAATTGTCCAAACTTTACTTATGAGCAAAATGATTGGACAAGTATGACAAGTTCAAAACTTTTATTATCAAAATCATCTTTGTGAGGGTTGTCATCAATTACCAAAAAGGGGGAGATTGAAAGTCCCTAGTTTGGTTTTGGCTAATTGATGAAACCTAGGACTAACCTTTGTATCTAAGTGGATGATTTAGATAAAGGTGGTCATTAAATATGAAACATGACATTGACTCATGTGACCAAGATGGTGAAGACCAAGATGAGGCTTGGCTCGATGGACTGGTTGTGAAGGTGAAGGGCAAGTCGAGGCTTCGAAGCGAAGGACCATGCGATGGTGAAGCTTGAGCAAGACTTGGCGCCGATGGACCAATGCAACAGTGAAGAGCAAGTGAAGTCAAGGTCGATGGATCGAGACGGTCATGTGATGATGTCATGAAGGAGCTTAATGCACATGAGACATGACATGGAGTCATGTGACCAAGGTGATGAAGACCAAGATGATGCTTGGGTCGATGGACCGGTTGTGAGGGTGAAGGGCAAGTCGAGGCTTCGAAGCGAAGGACCATGCGATGGTGAAGCTTGAGCAAGACTTGGCGCCGACGGACCGATGCAACGGTGAAGAGCAAGTGAAGTCAAGGTCGATGGATCGAGACGGTCATGTGATGATATGAAGTGGATCATATCATTTGTGATATGGTTGGTGCATGTGTTGCATCAACGTTGGAGGAGATGGAGTGGAATGCGCAAGGCAAAGGTATAACCTAGGGCATTTCCATTTCACCGGTCATAGGTGTGTAGAGAAGTTTATGACCGGGTTTTAGGATAGATGGCCGTACTATCAAGAGGGGCAAACTTGTTTGCATATCGGTCATCTAGTGCCACTTGAGCGATCTAACTTTGCATACGGGTTAGGATCGAGTGGCGAGGCAAGTTGAGTGCCTAATTCCTTCGGTAAAATGTTTGTGAAAATACTAACACACGTGCACAAGGTGGTGATCACTTGTTGGTGTTGGCACATTTACGAAGGCAGTGGAGTTTGAGCGGTAGAGAGGGTTTGGGGTCCTCTCTCCCTCCCGCCGTGCTTGCGAGCGCGGGATTCAGGCGTTTTTGGAGATATGAAATGCCTATTTTCCATTACGCCGGAAGTCGGAAAAGAAACGGAGGCGAACGGAGGTCACAGAGGTGACCGGACGCTGCACCGGACGCTGCACCGGACGCGGTCACTGTGCGACCGGCGCGTCCGGTCAGTGCAGCGCAGCAGTCAGGCGCGCTAGTTAGGGTTTGCTACCGGCGCGTCCGGTCACTCGCGGGACCGGCGCGTCCGGTCATGCGCCCTGAGGGAACTGCTGTTTCGCAAGGACGATCGGACGCGGTGCGCGTTCGGTCACACACGATCGGACGCGTCCGGTCATTGTTGGAGCTTACTGGACTCCGACCGGACGCTGGCACTGTCGCGTCCGGTCGTTGCGAGGAGCGCGTCCGGTCGTTGATTCGCAGGCGCGGGTGCTGTGCGGATCGGCGCGTCCGGTCGTTTGGAGCGGCGCGTCCGGTCATTGCGTTTGACCGTTGGCGCGCAGTGACCGTTGGAGGATCTAACGGTCGTGTTTGAATTTGAGGGACACGTGGACGTCACAGGACGACCGGACGCGGTGGAGCGCGTCCGGTCAGTTTCGACCGGCGCGTCCGGTCGTCCCGATTTTTGCCCAGTGAAGGGGTAACGGCTCTATTTGACCGTGGGGTTATAAATAGACGTTGTGGCCGGCTGTGGCCAAGTGCTGAGCACACTTTGGCCTTGGTGGCTTGTGTGGTAGTGCTTGGGAGCCCTCTAACTCACTCATGCTTGATAGTGTTCATCGGATCGAGTGAGAGAGCGATTCTAGTGCGATTGCATCGTGAGGTTGCATCGAGTGGCACTAGGTGATCGTGTTGCAAGCCGGTGGTGCTTGTTACTCTTGGAGGTTGCCACCTCCTAGACGGCTTGGTGGCTTGTGGCTCCGTGGAAGCTCGCAAGAAGATTGTGCGAGGCTCCGGAGAAGCTTTGTGAGGGGGATTGTGCTCACCCCGCGGGGATCGCGAAGAGCAACTCTAGTTGTGCGTGTCATTGAGCTACCTCACTTGAGAGTGGTGTCTTGCGGTGCCTTGCGGGGCGTGCCTTGAGGGGTAAGTGACTTGAGGGTCACACCGAGGAACCATCTAAGTGTTGGTCGACACAACGGGGACGTAGCTTGGTGGCGACCAAGTGAACCTCGGGAGAAAAATCACCGTGTCAACATTGTCTACTCTTCTCGGTGGTTTGCCTTCGTGCAACACAAGCTTGTATTTACTTTCATATATACTTATGCTTGTGTAGTTGCTTTCCTAACTAGTTTGCTTGTGTAGCTTGCTAGTTGTCTTCTTGCTTGTGTAGCTAGAAGCTTCCCCTTTGCGTGGCTAATTCGGTTTGTGTAACCTTGTTAGTCACATTGCTTAGTTTGTGTAGCTAAGTAGTTTGCGCTCTCTAATTTGGCTTGTGTAGCCTTGTTATTGAGCATTGCTAGTGAGCTTAGGCTTTGTGCGCTTTGCTTACTAGAATTGTGTAGGAGCTCCCTCTTGCTTGCAAAGTACTAGCGCATAGGTTTGTGTGACCTTGCTCTAGAATTAAATAGGAGAGCTCTTGCTAAGGAAAGCACCTTAGTTGCTTAATTAGGATCTTTGTGAGGTGCTTGTGAACTTAGATAGAGGGGTGTAGTCTTTGCTAGACCGATAAGTTTAATTCCGCATTTGTTTCGGTTAGCCAACGTGTTTAAGTTTTAGAAAGGACTATTCACCCCCCCTCTAGTCCGCCATCTCGACCCTACACCAGCTGGGCATATTGATTCGCGAATCGCTGTTTCTACGTGACGGTACGGCTTGACTGCACTCTGGCACCGTAGTAAGAACTGGCATATGAAAGATGGAAAAATGATTCTGATTGCTCAACCTTTGTTTGATGATAGAACAGGTGCTTACATAGCAGGTTGGATAATGAATTTAACATGGCTGTTAATAATTCAATGAAATAAGGACTCACTCTTAGTATTGTTTTCCGCAAACAAGAACCCACAAGCCATAAAGCCTATCATAATCCTTGAGAGTCGGGAAATATATTCCCAGTCGGGTAAGTCTTGCGAGTACATTGTGTACTCAGGGTTTATTTACCCTTGTTGCAGGTGCTGCTTGAGAAGGTAGCTGTTGTGTGGAGGATTCTTTTGGTGGGCACAGACGGATCCTTATACCGCTCCGCTAGATGTTGTTTTATTCCGCTATTTAATTTACTGCACTCTGAACTTTGGTACTGTAATAAAGAATTTCTGAGACTCTTTGTTGTATGAAATGGATTAAGTATTGTAAGCTTGTCCTCATTATTGGATCCCGGGTGTAAAATTATGGAATGCTTCGAGTTCTCCCGTTGGGTGTGCTCGACAGAACTGCTTGACTTGGCTCACTTTTGGGGTGCTTAGTGTCTAGTGGAAGACAGCGCCTTTAAAAGTGTGTTAATTCAGGCGGTTCTGCCACAGTTGGTACCAGAGCTAATAATGAGTTCACGAGCTTAATCACCTTTTCAAAAACTTAAAACTTTGACCAACAAAAGCTTTGTGAAAAATAGGATGCGGTAAAGTCTACGTAAATAAGTATAAGCCCTAACAATATGGTTTATCTAGGATAGTGGCACTGGTTTTATCTAACCATTTTCTATAGGTACACTAACTTACGCTACGTAAGAAAGCGTTAGTGTTCGGAAAGGAGTGTACGATGTGCCAAAAATTCAAACGAGTGCCGCTATATTCCGGCTTGAGTGAACGCATAGGACGATGCATGCATCATATGAAGAAAATCTGTTAAGCTAAACCCCTTCACGTATAATTTCTAGATAGTCAAGATGATAGGGTAATAAATAAAAAGAAATGCTTCAATCCTTAATAAAAGCCTTATCAATTTCTCTAAGTCTCTTGTTCCTAGTCTGGAGGTTCTCTAATTTTTGGTTCCTATCTGGTCACAGATGGATCTGAGGTCCCGTCGTGTGGGCACTGAGTCTGGTCGTGGGAGCACCAGTGCCGGTGCGGGCCGTGGCCTTGGTGAAGGTCATGGTGAAGATGGTCGCGACAATGGCAACAACAATGCCAACGGGCAGAGCCCTGCGGCCCCACTCTTGGGTCCTCCTTCCCCGCCACCACCACCGCCACCTCCGATGACCCCTGCGGAGATGATGGCGGAGATGTTGGCTTCGCGTCAGGAGACAGCCCGTGCCTTGGAGATGATGGCACAGGCTCTTGGTGGCTTCGTCTGTGGAGGCCACGGTGGCAACGGCGGGAACGGGGGTGGTGCCCGCGGTCTTGAGAGGCCCTGTTCTTATCAGGACTTCTTGAAGACCAACCCACCCACGTTCACGCCAACTGCAGAGCCTCTGGATGCGGAGCATTGGCTTCGTGTGCTAGAGCAGAAGTTTCTGCTGCTCATGGTGACCGATGAGCAGAGGGTGCGCTTTGCCGCACAATAGCTCTTGGGATCTGCTATCGCATGGTGGGATACTTTCAATGCCATGCAGCCGGCGGGTCATCCTGTGACTTGGCAGGAATTCACCACTGCCTTCCGAGAGTACTACATTCCTGCGGGTGTTCTGAACAGGAAGCTCTCAGAATTTTTGGACCTGAAGCAGGGGAGTATGTCTGTGATGGAGTATGCCAATAAATTCAACCATCTGTCACAGTATGCCGGGACTCATGTTGACACAGATGAGAAGAAGAGGGACCGTTTCTACCGCGGCCTCTCTTGTATTTTGCAGAAAGAGCTTTATACTGGGAACTATCAGACTTTCGGTACTATGATGAATGCTGCCATTTCTATGGAAGGACTGCAGCGTGACACTCAGGCTGAGTGGAAGCGCAAGCGGGGAATCTCTGGGTCTTCTAGTCACCCGCAGTCATAGAAGATGCAAGTTGTCAAGAGGATGTCCTACCATCCCCCAGGTGGACAGCCATCTCGGCAGCCTCAGCAGACTCAGCAAACACCGCTGACTCAGTACCGTGCGCCTACTCAGCAGGTGCATCAGCCCCAGGGACCGCAGTTTCCACCTCGTCAGGGGCAGATGATCAAGTCTACTGCTTGTTTCAAGTGTGGCAAGGAGGGCCACTTTGCTCGGGAGTGTCCCGAGAATCGGGCGGCTCAGCCTTCCCAGCCGTCTGCCAACTCTCGCTTGATCAAGAGGACGATTATTAAGAAGAAGGTGCTAGTGAGTCGCTCGGGACAGGTTAACTACACCGAGGCTGAGGAGATCCTGCAGAATGAGCCTCTGATGGCTGGTATGTTTACCATTGACTCCCACCCATCATTTGTGTTATTTGATTCTGGAGCATCACATTCATTCATGAGCATGGGGTTTGCAGAAAGGCACAATATATCTCTTATGGCTATTCCTTTTGCCTATAAAATTAGCACTCCGGGTGCGCAGATGTGCATAAATACCCGGACGGACACAGTCAGCTTAGTGCTAGCCACTCACACTTACCGTCTCCAGTTCATGTTGCTACCTGGACAGGGCATTGATGCAATCCTGGGCATGAATTGGTTGAAGGTTTATGGGGTAGTCTTGGACCTTAAGAGGAGAGTTGTTGAGTTACGGCTTCCTTCTTCTGAGGATAGAATGTCTCTCCTTATACCTCCAAATTCTACTTCACCAGTCGCTGCTAATGTTGAAGCTTCTCCTGATCTTGCCTCTATCCCTGTGGTCTGTGAATTTCCTGATGTCTTCCCTGAAGATTTGCCTGGGTTACCACTAGATAGAGATGTGGAGTTTAGCATAGAGTTAGAGCCTGGCACTGCTCCTATTTCACGGCGTCCTTACCGCATGGCTCCACCAGAATTAGCAGAAATGAAGAAGCAATTGGAGGAATTGCTGAAAAAGGGGTTTATCCGTCCTAGTTCTTCTCCATGGGGTTGTCCAGCCATTTTTGTGAAGAAGAAGGACGACACTCTGCGGATGTGTGTGGATTATCGCCCTCTCAATGCGGTAACCATCAAGAATAAGTACCCTTTGCCTCGCATTGATGCTTTGTTTGATCAGTTGGCTGGTGCTAGAGTGTTTTCCAAAATTGATCTTCGTTCTGGGTATCACCAAATAAAAATCCGGCCCCAAGATATATCAAAGACAGCTTTCTCCACTAGGTATGGGCTTTATGAGTACCTAGTCATGTCTTTCGGTCTCACCAATGCTCCTGCATTCTTCATGTACCTCATGAACTCAGTCTTTATGCCGGAGTTAGACAAGTTTGTAGTGGTGTTCATTGATGATATTTTGATATATTCCAAGAATGAAGAAGAACATGCACAACACCTTCGCATAGTCCTGAACCGACTGCGGGAGCACAAGCTGTATGCCAAGTTCAGCAAGTGTGAGTTTTGGTTGGATAGAGTGCAGTTTTTGGGACATGTTCTAACCCCCGAAGGCGTATCTGTTGATCCTAGTAAGGTGCAGGATGTGCTAAGTTGGAAATCTCCTAAATCAGTGCATCAGATCCGACAGTTTCTTGGTCTTGCTGGGTACTATCGGCGCTTCATTCCTGATTTTTCCAAGATAGCTCAGCCTATGACTAAGTTGCTTCAGAAAGACTCCAAGTTTTTGTGGAGTCCAGCCTGTGAGGAAGCTTTCCAAGCTTTGAAGAAATTTCTTACCTCTGCCCCTATTCTGGCCCAACCGGATATTGACAGGCCATTTGATGTGTATTGTGATGCCTCCAAGACAGGACTTGGGTGTGTGCTTATGCAAGAGGGACGGGTGATAGCCTATGCTTCTCGTCAATTGAAAAAGCATGAAGTGAATTATCCCACCCATGATTTAGAGCTTGTTGCAGTGGTGCATGCTCTAAAGATATGGAGACATTATCTGTTGGGGAACAAGGTGCATATTTTTACGGATCACAAGAGCCTCAAGTATATTTTCACTCAACCCGAGTTAAATATGAGGCAAAGGAGATGGCTTGAGTTAATCAAGGATTACAATCTGGAAGTCCATTATCATCCTAGAAAAGCCAATGTGGTGGCTGATGCGTTGAGTCGAAGGTCACACCAGGATGATGAAGAGTCCTTGCCTCTCTCTCACTCGGCAGTTTTAGCTCACATTGCTCTAGTCTCAGATTTGTTGGAGCAAATTGTTATGGAGCAAAGGCAGGATGCTGTGGAGATTCCTCATATCAAAAAGTTGATTGATGAAGGACGTGGTCCTCATTTCAGCATTGATGAACAAGGTGTGGTGAGGTACAAGAATCGGTTGGTGGTTCCCGGAAGTGATGAGCTTAGAAGAAAGATTTTGGGGGAAGCCCATAGTTCCAGGCTATCCATTCATCCGGGAAGTAACAAGATGTACCATGATTTGCGCCACTTGTATTGGTGGTCAAATATGAAGCAGGATATCACTAAGTATATTACAGAATGTGATATTTGTGGAAGGGTGAAGGCGGACCATATGCGTACGCCTGGTTTCCTACAGCCTTTGCCAATCCCAGTTTGGAAATGGGAGGATATTTCTATGGATTTTATTACAGGATTGCCTCGCACAGTAAAAGGGCATGATTCTATTTGGGTGATTGTGGATCGCCTTACCAAGTCCGCCCATTTTCTTCCTGTGGATGAAAGATATACAGCCATGCAATATGCTAAGTTGTATTTTGACCGCATTGTAACTCTCCATGGAGTCCCTCTCACTATTGTTTCTGATCGTGGATCGGTCTTTATGTCCCGCTTTTGGACTCAACTCCAAAAATGCCTTGGAACTAGTCTTCTCAGAAGTTCAGCTTATCATCCATAGACCGATGGCCAGACAGAAAGAGTCAATCAAGTGCTGGAAGATATGTTGAGAGCTTGTGTCATTTCTTTCCCAGAGAAGTGGGATGAGTGTTTGAGATTGGCTGAGTTTTCTTACAACAATAGCTATCAAGAAAGCATTCGAATGGCACCTTTTGAGGCTCTGTATGGCAAAAAGTGTAGGACACCACTCAACTGGGTTGAAGTAGGAGACCGTGGTCACTTCGGGCCTGACTTTATTCTTGAAGCAAGAGAGAAAGTCGGAATTATTCGGAGTCATTTGAAGGCGGCTCAGAACCGTCAGAAAACCTATGCGGATAAGAGAAGAAGGCCTTTGCAATTTGAAGTTGGTGATTATGTGTATCTTAAAGTGTCTCCCATGAAAGGTGTGCATAGATTTGGTGTCCGTGGAAAATTAGCTCCTCGCTATGTTGGGCCTTACAAGGTTTTGGAACGGCGTGGTACTGTTGCTTACCGTATCCAACTCCCAGATATATTGTCAGCCGTCCACGATGTTTTTCATGTATCTCAGTTGAAAAAGTGTTTGCGAGTTCCTGATGAGGCAGTGGAGATCGAAGGACTCCCTCTCCAACCTGATCTTTCCTATATTGAGCATCCAGTCAAGATTTTGGATGAAAAAGAAAGGGTGACGAGAAACAATGTGGTGAAATTTTATAAAGTCCAATGGCAGAATCACTCGGAGGATGAGGCAACTTGGGAACTTGAGAGTTATATTTTGAAGCATTATCCTCATCTCATTCCTGGCTCCTCAATGTAATTATTTAGATTGAAAATTAAATTCTACCTCTTTTCTCACACTAGGCACATGAAATCTCGGGTCGAGATTTTCTTTTAGGGGGGTAGAGTGTAACACCCTCGGTGTTACCGCGTCAACTAGTCACTAAACATTATCATGAGCATCATGTTTATGTATTATTGCATGTAATCACCTGTGTAAATAAGGTCTTGCAACTTAAGGCAATCAATGAAATGTCAAAAAAATGAAAAGCATACGATTTTGCGTTTTATATCAAGTAGAGGTATAAACCAATTTTTACTGGACGAAAATGCTATAGAACATACTGTTGGCGCCTTAATAAAGTTTGAAGTACGAATTTGGTAGAAGGTGGTACACCTTTGGTCCTAGCAAAGTAAGGATGCTAGCTTATGTTGTTATTGACTTTAGAATCTAACTTGAAAACAAAAAGCAGTCAAAGACTTAAGAGGTTTTTCAGCGGGTGCAGCGTCTGCGGTCCAGTCGTCCAAGGTCCGCTGCCGAATCACCGATGGACTAATCGAGCTAGGCGTGTCGCGCGGAGTCAAAGGCCGTCTGCAGGTTTGTTACCTCATCTCTGAAATCTGTTTCCTTATCAATATTTGTGTATCCGAGAGGTCTAGATCAGTCATCAGTAGATTAGAGATTGGTTCGTTGTGGAGATATTGCTTTGTTTTTTTTTTGAGAAACACATAGCCAAGAAGTCAGCAAGATAGCAACTATTGCTGCTTGAAATAATCATGTCCCATCTTCGGTTAAAATTCTTGTATAAGAGCAAACTCAAGAGCAAGAGTAATTGAAGAAATTGTGAATGCTATTCCCCAGCCCTCACCCCCTTCAGTGTCTTCGCCACCGCCACTGGTTTATGATGTCAATTGTCTTCCACATGATCCAGATAAAAAACAACCCATTTAAAGTTACTCAAAGTTATTCTGTTAATGATCTAGATGCAATTTTAAAAGTGTTTACCGAATTCGCAAATAGTTTTTGTTGAATTGTATATGAAAATTTTTGTTTGGCATACCCTGCGTTAAAATCCTAGGTCCGCCACTGATAGTCACACTTCTCTTATCCATATCAATGCAAAGTTCATGCATCAACAAGTGTGGTGCCTCATGAATATAATTATATAAATATAAGAAAATTAAATGGGAAGTAATAAAAGATAGCAATAGTCAATAGTGTTTTTGACGGCAACTTGATATTTGATAGAAGAGCTCGAGATAGCAAACTCTATACCGCCCTATTCATACAAATGCCTCTTCTATTAGAAAGGTTGGTCATTTGACGTCTGCTATCACATGTTTCAAGGAAAAAGCTTAGAAAAATAAGGTTTGTGAAGAAGATACGACCAAGGATAATGCATGGATGCAGACAAGCTTTATATAGATTATAGTATTTTCTTTTTAATGGTCTTAACTTGATGTGGACAATTCCTTAGCAAAATCCTGCCAGTCGAGCATTTCCTGCAAGTGCCATCATCTACACAAGTTTATAGAGTCGATAAGTTAAATTCTGCATAGGAGAGGCTTGATTTAGGTTTTCCAGAGTGCTCCTAGGTGCATATGATTCATTACCTTATTTTTATATGTCATATTGCTGTCGAGAGGAGCTAAGGTAAGTAGTGACGGGGCATAGAGAGAAGCGTGTCACTGTTGAGTAAGTTGCAAGTGATGGACATAGTTAAGGCCCGTCACTATATATTGAGTATATGAGGTGATGGACTTATAATTAAGCTCATCACTTTTATCGTAAAAATGACGGGCACTATATGTCCATCTCTTATAATGAGTCATTGGTGATGCCTCCTAGATGGCACGGCAATATCCCTATCACTTTAGCGTGTTATTGACTATTACTGTTCAGCTACGTGTAGTGGGAGTAACTGGTGCTAACATTTTGTTATGGGGTTAATAAGTTGATTGTTTTGACACAAATTGAGCTAGTAAAAAGGACTTCTTCCTATGGCGTGGCACAAATTATCATACTTTGGCAACATTGGTTAGCTACAAGGTATTACATGTGCATAGACAACTCGCTCAGATCACAAACAGCTAACTCGCGCTTTACGCCGAATGTAGCCAATGCAAACTATAAACTTTGACTATATACATGTCTCCCATATTGAGATCAAACATCTGGCCAGACATATTCGGTCGACAGATCGAAACACTTTTGACTGGCCGCCATCCTCATAGTCCATCATATATACTAATAATCTATAATCATGTAGGAAATGGAGAAGAAATTAGTATACGCCCGGCATTCGCAGCACAGAGCACAGCACAGATGGGCAGGAGCGGATTAACCAAGGTTTCCAGCACATGTTAACCAGCTAGGATCACACCGATGAGTCACCGACACAAGAAGAGAGCAAAAGGGAAGCTCTAGTGCGAGACATGGAGACAGAGACATCGATCAGAGGCGAGCACACGCGCATATAATCACAGCCACATTGACGACTAGATGGCCGTGCAGCACAGAAAAGGTTTACTAACAAGACAAAGTGATTGCTGAGTAGCCACGCGCGAACTACAATTACTGCGACTACACTGTTCTTCCTGCCCCCGATCCCGCTGCGGCATGCCACAGGTTAGCAGAGCAGCAGCTGTGATTGATTATCCTGGATCCCATCCCATGCGGCCGGCGGCGATCCAGCCGGTGGTGGTGGTCGCCGATCACGGGTGCGGGACGTGCCGGCTATTGGCGCTGGGGAAGCCGTAGTCCTCGGTCGACTCCATCGCCACCCTCTCCAGCACCACCGCTCCGTCGACTTGGTGCTCCTCTGCCGCCGCCGTCGAGGCCGTGGAGTGCCCGCGCGCCGCCTCCTCCTGGACACGTGGACCATTATATTCAGTTAACCGCAATCATCAGTTTAGGCACGTCCTGTTTAATCGATCAGCAGATGAACGAACAATTGACCAAAAAAAAAACTGTATGATACTTGACGCTTGCACATCATGCTATTATTGTCTCCGGGCGGCGGCCAGATGCATATGCATTCCTTTGATCTAGTATCAATCAAATCGCATTTGCAATTGATCTTACCTTTGCATTTGAACACTGTAATAGCTAACGGGTCTCGAAAGCTATGTAAAAGGGCAGGCAGCAATTGTGCTGCAACAATTGAAGCTTCATTTTGGGGGTGAATCACTGACCTGTGCTAGAGCATTCTCCAGTGCGGTCGCCACGCCATGCTCCGACTCCGAGGCAGGAGCAGCACCCGCTGCAAAGAGAAGAGAACACAGAGACCAAGCCATTCAAATCAAAGTCGATCGGGAAGGACCCCAATCCGGAACTGGCCGACGTGGGACAGCAGATGATGCCCAGGAACACATACCGAGAGGAGCCCAAGCGAGGCAGAGCGAGAGCAGGAGGAGCACCGCGACGAGGCGGAGGACGACGCCGCCGCCGCCGCCGCCGCCGCTCCCGTGCCTGCGTTGCTGCCGCTGTTGCGCCATCACATTGCCAGCCTGGGACAGCGGGGCGGGGCGCCTCCCCTGCTCTTCGCCTGCCTTGTCGATCTCCTTGCTTGAACCTTGAGGTGAGGGCGTGAGTGTCAATCAAGAAAATTGGAAGCGTTGAACCTCCCGTAGGAGGCCGCACCTTTGTTATATAGGCCTTGTTTAGATGACCGAGTTTGCGAAGAAAAACACTGTGCCGATTCACTGTAGTATTTTGTTTTTATTTGGTAATAATTGTCCAAATATTGATTAATTAGGCTCAAAATGTTCGTCTCGCAAAGTACAATAAAACTGTGCAATTAGTTTTTGATTTCATCTACATTTACTACTCCATACATGTGCCGACATTTTGATGTGATGGGGAATCTTCTTTTTCATGGTGAAATTTAGGGTGAATTTTGGGAACTAAACAAGGCCATAGGCAAGGAATTGCCCCCAAGATAAGCCCGGGTTTGTTGAGATCTGAGGATAACTATAAAACAACTAACAACCTATTCAAGATACTATGCTACAACAGCAAGATAACAACAGATCCTCATCTCACGGTACTACAAGTTTGTTAACAGTGAGGCCGTGACGAGGGGAAGCTTTGACCTGCGCCTCCGCACAGTGGCCGCTTTTTTATAAAGCAAGCTGGCGGCGTCGTGCGACTGCCCTACCGTGGCCACGCCATGCGTGCGACAAGTGATGGTCTGGCGGTGCGCGCTGCGGCCTGCGGCAGCAGTACGCCAGTAGTACCACGGCAGCAGGGCGTGCGACAAGTGATGGTCACACGGACCACGCCCAGCGGGTCAACCACCGAATTATTCTGCTCCGCGCGCCCTGCTGCCTGCTTGGAATTTTGCTCGCGAGCACCAGCCTGAGATTCTTCTTCCCGATGCATAAAGCCTTGCCGGGGCTGGGAGCATCGATCAGGATTAGCTGTCGCACAGAGACAGAGAGCTAAACGCTCTGCTAACCACTGACCGCTCGCGTTATTTAAGCATTTGAATATGCTAATCCGAGCTTAGGATCTCGCCCAGCTGCGCACATCGAAATCGGCATATCGATTCTCGCGGGGTCACAGGCCGGGCAGACAAGAAATCGTAGTCACAACTTTTGGGCATGTATATGGCCCGTTCCGTGCTTCGAGATTTGTCTCGTGTCCCCGGGTTTAACTGGCCGGTAGCAGGGATTAGCAGCGTGCTCTAGCAGTCGTTCGAGAAAGGCTAATAATACACCCCAATGCTAGTTGAACTTAAAGCCAGTTTCAGTGGTGATTTTACATTACTGTTTTCAAAACTCTCTTATGTTGAAAATAGTAGAGACAAGTTTGATTCTTATAAAACTCATTTCATCTTATGAAACTTTTATTTTATCTCTCTTCATTAATCCTATGCCACGTAAGGTTATTTAATGTCCATGAAACTCTAATAAAACATTCATTATGACTGATCTTATAACTAATCTATCAGCTCACTCAAGCTCACTCATGTAGTACTAAAGTCACTTATTTTCTTGGTTCTTGTATATAAGCTGGTGGTTCTCACTTCTCTTCTCTCTTCTTCACATCAGCATACAACCTACGGACTACCTAAAATCTCTTACTATACTTGCTCTTAGAGCACCCGCCACAACAGTAAACGACACTAGCTCTTCAATATATGTGTTATCACCACATCAACAATAGATAGTTAAAAGTTGATCTCTGGTACTTTAGGGTGTAATTGGTTACACAAATCTAGCTTGACCCGTCCTATCTCATGTAGTTCTCGGGTGATTGGTTACATGGGTGTCCACTTTAACCCGGGCCTGGGATACAAAAAAAAGGCCCACTACCTGGTTCTTGGGAAATGAAATCGAGATTCGTTTTCATTCGGTCTAGCTTGTTCGGTGTTGATGACACGTCTGTCAACCCAATTTCTTTGGCCCCTATGTACAAGCAAGGGGAGCATGACAAGGGCTAGGATCACCGTATTTTTAACACGCTCTTGTTCCCTGATAAACATCACCGTTGTCATGACCCAAAATTCACCCTTGTAAATGTTGTGCCAACACCCTTGTGAAGTCTAATGGTGCATTCACTCTAACTTCTCAAGTCATAACTCTAGGCATAATCCGGAAGAAGCTCCTTTATCCCTAGATGACCAAAATGTAATCTTTAGCCTGGCCTCATGGCATATCTCTTTATCGACCATCTCTTGTCCCTAGATAGTTGTCCCTAGGCATTTGACCCTAGTCTCCTTAAAGCCAATACATGATCTCTCAACGTAGGAACCTTGGATGAAAACCTACCTGCCTTAAGGGCATGTTTGAATACCCTTGAGGTTTTGAAAATTAGATAATTTTTTTTTGCAAGATGTCCAGACGATGGAGATTCCAAAAGGAATGAGAAAAATCCTATGGCTAGATCCTTACACCAGAATCCATCAGCCCCTATTAAAAGACAAATTTGTCCTCACCTTATACATGAGGAGATGCAAGGCTAAGGGTATTTTGAAGAAAGATGTTTTGAAAGACCTATAATCTATAGGTAGAATCCAAAGATCCAATCCAGAATCTAGATCCAAGAAATCTGGTTTCTAGAATCTAGATTGTAGAATCTCTTAGGATTCAAATGCTACCTAAGATGTTCAGTAGTCCGCATAAGCTACAGTGAACCACAGTAACATAGGCACGTCAAGCTAACATAATTTGATTAATGATATAGGAGTTCATGTGAATTTACTATGCACTTTTATAAGGTTGGCAAACATAAGGTAAGTTAGAAAATGCACCGGTATATTTGATTGCACAATGATATATTAAGGCAATCTAGATCTATCAAAATTGATTTTATGATTTTTTTTACTTAACATGAATTAAACAATACACACACTTATTTATTTCTAGATATTTTAATAGAGATTTGAGTCCATGTATTTTTACACTCAAAAAGTAGTATAAATCTAATCAAATTGGTCTCATGGCTGTCCGATATCTATTTATTTTTTTGTAAGCTTTATAAAGTTTTAAATTGACAAGTATGCATATTTGGTTGCTTGCTTGATACTTCCTGCGTTCTAGAAAGAATGCACTTCTAGCTACAATACTATATCAATCCATCTTCAATTTGACTAACTTTTTATTAAAAAAAAACTATTAATATTATGATATAAAATAAGTATCATTAAATTGATCATGGAATATATTTTTATAGCATCATAATTTTTCAAATTATAACTATTGGTACTATTCTCTATAAACCCATCAAAGTCAGATTAATTTGATCTAGACTGGATCCCAGTTTGACTTTAGAACGACCAACACTGGGTTATATATCTTGGCTGTACGGTATACCCGTCGAATTTCTAGCCCATTTGTTTTTCTAAACGAATTTCTAGTCCATTTATTTTTTTTAACGAGTTTCTAGTCCATTTATTTTTTTTAACGAGTTCAGCCGGGTCTATTTGTAATTAAAAAGTTTACGAATTGAAAGAGAAAAAAAACACTCAACTTCTTCTGACATTCACCCGGCGTGTTCTCCCTCTCTCGCGCAGCAACTGGACGACTGCCGGCGCCCTACGCCAGTGCCCACTGCCCAGTCCCTTACCAGGCCTTTGTCGCGTCCTTCACCGGCGACGAGCAGCCAGTATGCGCACCCGTTCTCTGCCGCTACTTTTGAACGAAACCGGCACCAGAACCCTAACTTAAGCGGCTATTTGTATTGGGATCTTATCTAAGTAAAAGTGTATACATGCTAACCTTGAAATTTTTTTTTGCAAAAAATATTGGTGTACAAGTCTACACCCATGTCCTTTACTGGGTCCGCTCCTGTTGTTCTCACGGTTCGGGCCTGTTTAGTTGTGAAAAATTTTGGGTAAGTTCTTGTAGCATTTTTCGTTGTTATTTGATAAAATTTATCTAATTATGGAATAGGCTCAAAAGATTCGTTTCGACATTTACAGGCAAACTGTACAATTAGTTATTTTTTTACCTACATTTAATACCTCATGTATGCGTCCAAAGATTCGATGTGACGGGTACTGCGCAAACTTTTTTGGGTTGGGTGGCCAACTAAACAGGCTCTTTGATTTGTCTTGTCGATGGAACAAATAAGGTCTTTGATTTCCTTTTTTTAAGATAAACAAGGTAGCGTGTCCGTACGTTGCTACGGGATAGCTAATATTTTGTATTTAAAACAAATAGATCGCACGATAAGATAACAACACTATAAAAATTAAACACCAATGTTAAAGTGGCATTTGATAAAAAAATAAAGTTTGTGTAATTAACACAGTCACAGAGAGCGCGGCGTCGTATGCTCACAAACTCTACTTTATAGACATTTCCGTGATGCGACTAAGATAATGTTTTATATCGGCAGGAAGAAATATCTTATATCCATTTCTTTCCTGCGTCAATAAATCCATGAATAAGTTCCACTGCATCTCTATACCATCCTGTACACATGTTCGAGTATATATGTAAATATTAGTGCCTGTCGCATGGGTAATACAACGTCTCTTGAAAAATCTTCCACAAAAACTTAAAACAAAGTGTTATATTCACCGTATAAATATGTGTGGTTTTGGTCTGTTCCACGCAGACATATACTGTAGAATAAGATATCCACTTAAGTGTCTGTAAACAAAGTGTTGTACTCACCGCGCGCATGGTCTGGCAACCGCAAGACACACGCACTATACAGGTAGACAAATTAAATTTGTAGTAATGTGACTCGTGCTTGGGTGGACTGCGGACACGTACGTGGCACGGAGGCTGCAGAGGTCCTCCATCGGGTGCGGCGAGGTCACGGCGACAATCCCGGCGATTCCGACGACCATGTCGTCTGGGAGTGCCAGTAGCGTCCGCCGCGGCGCCATGCTCCTCGTGACTGATTTTGGTGTCGGAAAAAATTGACAGATTTTATGCTAAGCATGAGTAATTTATAATGCCGTAATTGACCATGAAAAGGAAAAAAAATTAATATGGAAGGGCATGCAGTGATTGACTGATTGAGGAGGGGAAAGAAAATCCCAGCCCGGCCAATCCCTCCTCCCTGCCACAGATCGAGCACCACCCTTTCCCTCCCTTCTTTCTGTTCTTCCTGATGCACTTCTCAGAGGACGTTGGTTGGACAGAGGTAGAAGATGGTGTTTATTACGAGTTTGCCACTGACCTTCAAATCTCCATCATGTAATCATTTCAACTCGGATTAAAGTAGTTTTCTTTGTGTTAGTTTCATACGTCGAGCTCTACGTAGCACTGCTAACGTTCTTCATGTCTCTTAATTATAAATTTATTGATTAAAATATTAATTTAATTAATATTTATCTAATTGAGTTTCTAATTAATCATATCAACACATATTATAGGTGATAAAGATCATGAAGTGTATTTTATATTTTCTATGTTTTTAGCCTTGTAGATTTCATGAAAAAATTAATGACCCTGGTGCAACATAGGAGCATATATCTAGTAAATAAAGGAAAATACAAATGAGCTATCCTCCTGAATGCGCGGAACCAGGGTCATTAACGGAGATGTCTAGAACCACTACGATCATGCCATCCCACGCCACGACCACTGGTATGGTGTTGTTTAGCACTATTGTTCATTATCACCGCTAACTTGCTTCGTTGATTTTATTTAAGTAATTTATGTTTGTAATTATGCAGGTGCTAATTCGGTTGATCCCACGTTGACACATGAGAAAAGTGGGGGAAGTCGACAAACTCATGGTTTTGAGAACATACACGTGTAATAGTTATGAACGGTTACAAAACGAAATATTATGAACAAAACACTCAAACTGTCATTTTTATAACAATAATATAATATAGGTTCAATTTTCATTATGCCATCACACAAGGGTGTATACAACATCTCATGTAGAGTCTGATAAACCATTTAAAAATACCTACGAACAACAACAAATATGGCGTTAGTGAGATATTTTTTGTGCAATATAAATTGAACAAAAAATGCATTGTATGCGTTAGTAATGTTCTCTTACCTCGCCTATGGCATTAGAACCTCCTTAAATACAATATTCTTCGTGAAAGTTCCATCCACTATTGAGGTCTTCTTATCTTTATCCTTTTTATTTGATGTATTCTTATTTTTTTTCCTCGGTATTCTTTTTAGCAATTTTCTTCTCCATCTTTTTGGTCACCTCCTCTTGTCCATCCGCATCAGGTGGGAGGGCAAGGATATTAATATTCGTTCTTGACGTGGCTCTAGACATCGCAACATACAACTGACCGCAAGAGAACACCGGTGCGGGCAGGTACACACCCACGTTCGGGATAGTTTAGCCCTGCGACTTGTTGACCGTCATGGCAAAGCTTGGCCTAATAGGAAACTGTTACCTCTTAAACTAGAACGGGAACATCTCGTCATCATACGGGCATAGCGGTATTCGAGGAAGGAATACCCGCTTCCCAGCATGCTGCCCCACCATGATTTCCGCATCAATTGTATTTCTTCGGAACCCTCGCACCACCAGCCTTGTACCATTGCATAGCCCATTGGCAGGGTCAATATTCCTAAGCAATATGACAGAACACTCGAGCTTGAGCTTCAAGACGTGTGGAAGCAGCCCGTTGGAGGTCAGACTATTAAGGAACTCCGATGGATAGTAGTTATGTGGATCATCTACATGGAGTCAAAACTGTGATACACCGTCTCGCCGCCCTAGAACATATCAATCATTTTTATATTGATCATGTCCACCCAATCGTTACGTGTAGATAAAATCGCTCTGGTGGTGATGTAGTCTTTGTCCGCCATGTTTGCATTTAGATCTGGAAAGATGATGCCGATCAATCTATGGAGATCTTTCTCGGCATCGCTAGAGTACGAAACACAGATCACGTCTGAAATACGTATATTGCCATCTCCGTTAATCTCTTCCGTTCCACCACCAATGCGCAATAGATAATCTGCAAACCACGGGTCACTCTGAGCCCTCATGTTGCGACGAGCTTTAGATGGCGCATGGATTCCCAAAGATATGACCTTCGTAGAGAAGCACCGACTATTTGAGCCCTGAATCCTTTCCGCACAATAGGGAGGACCTATCTGAAATCCCCACCAAGGACAACAGTCTTCCCACCAAACGGTAGGTGTGACCGATCCATTATATCCCATAGGCTGTTGTCTAGTGCTTCCACATTTTGCCTCTTTGTCATAGATCCCTCATCCCAAATTATGAGAGCTACTTGCTGCAGCAACTTGGCAGTACCACTCTGTTTCGTGAAGCTACAACAACCACCCTCTTCAAGAGTGAGGGGTATCTTGAAACACGAGTGGGACGTCCTCCGGCCTAGTATTATGGATGCTGCAACTCCAGATATAGCTATAGCCACAACAAGCTTGTCCTGGCTACGTAGTTTTGTGAGAAGTGCCCTATACAAAAATGTCTTTTTCGTCCTGCCAGGTCCATCCACAAAGAACAACCCGCCTTGTTTGCTATAGACAGCAGCCATTATCTCATCATAGGCAGACCTTTGCTCGGCGTTGAGTGAGTCGCACAATAGCACATCTTCGGGATTCTGCTCGACGCTAGCTTCCTCAAATAGCTCACGAGGAATATGGCTGGCATCATCGTATGAGTAATCAATATCTGGAAGAGGAAATGACCTTATGTCCTTCCCCATAGACTGCAACATGTTTCTAATATCTATCAAAACCAGTTGTTGCACTAGATCCGAGGATGGATTATTGCGGCCGTAGTCCTCCGACATTGCATCATAGTGTTTTTCCACAACCCCATCACATCGTTCGGCTCACAGAATACCAATATTGTTGCAACTAGCCTTCGCAGAGAGGAAGACATCTAGAATAAAGTAGCTTTAGTTAGACATTCATCCAGTGTATTGTCTTCTTCTATTAGACCCCTCCTTTCCGCAACTTCACGGAACGAAGGTAGTAGCACGCCATCAACCGTCCTGAGGTATTCATATGAGGTAGCACTAGCAACATTGTTTAAGAGAACACGAAGAAAGTAGCATTCTCCCTCGGTAGGATGAGCCAAGATGACTCTACCAATTTGGAAAATAGAGTTTTTCCTTTTCTCCAGAATTTACCATTAGACTGCCACGTAAAATGCTCCGGGAAGTCCCGATACAAGATTTCGTGGGCTTCCTCATGCTGCCTGTTTGCATTGAAGTATGCTGTCAGCATTGACTCTTCTACACCTGGCCTATTAACGATCCGTTCAACCTTGTCCTGTTTATGAAATGCCACCATGTGCATGTCAGGTAGATGAAGCTGTAGCTACTGTACAAGTGGATGGTTCTTGCTCAAGTCAAAGCCATATATCCTCCACGGTGCTTCTGGAGGCGTCACCCACCGAGCGTCTCTATACTGCTTGATCTCATCAATGTTTCCTTTCTCGTCTGCTTTGTCAGTCTCCCTCATCACCACCGACACCCTGTCATGTCTCTTGTATAAGTACTTAAACAGATACTTTACTGATTTAATGCTCCCACAAGCCTCAACATTGATATGGCAGTTGAAGCTACGTAGCAGGCAAGGGTTGTAAGGCATGACCCATTGATTGTCTAGGTAATGGCCTTGAACTTTTTGAATACGGTCGTCATTGCATCGCTGATAGATGGGGTACGAATCCTTTCCCTGTGACGTTGCCTCACAGAATAGGCACGGGTAACGGTTCTTGCATGACCTGCGACCCATCACGCATGGACAGTATGGATTAAGTGTCCCATAGGGACCATGCATGATATGCTTCATCACCATCTTGTAGAGCTCAGGGTACTTCTTGTTTGGTAGCTCTGCACTGATAACATGTCATATTGCTCGGGACATGTGAGCTTGTACTTCTGTTTCATTATTAACAAGAAGTGTGCATGCGGCAAGCCCCCTCTTCTGGAACTCCACTACATCTATGTAGGCCTTCACCTTCCTAAGTATGTATTTCTCCATCAACATTTTCCTCATCGCCTCTAACTTTTCTCTGAAGACTCGTGTGACGAGATCTAGACGGTCATGTGGTGTCTGGCCTAGATAAAGTTCATTCTTGATCTCATCCCAATTAGGGTTGCACGTCATTGTGAGGAAGATATCAGGTTTACCGTACTTTCACACCAGAGCCATTGCATCCATGTATCGGTGCCTCATATCACGAGGTCCTCCGAGGAATGACGAAGACAGGACAGTACTCCTTTCGACATTCTCAGCAGATCCTTCACCCGAATGCATGCTGTCCACCAGGCCTTGGTATAGGTCAGCCCTCAAAGTATCCTGATTGTTCCTCATGTAGTCTAAACGCGAGCTCTCAATCTTGATGTAGGTGTCGATGGCGAACAGCTAGAAAAGACGCCGACCATAGAGTATTAGATTAAATATCCCTGGCCGCATCTGGAACTTGTAGCAGTAGTAGTCACGCACGGAGACACATGTATTCGCAATAGGTTCTATAGGGAGACATTGTTTGAATTAGTATAATGAGTTAACATAAAAGAGTTTATATTGCATTATTGAAAAGAGTTCAAGTTACCTCCATCATCATCGCCGCCATTCTCAGCATGCTTGTTGCGGATTGCGCGAACTTGCTCAACTTGAGCCATAGTCACACCCACTTTTGGAATGCAATTGTGCCACCCAAGCTCACCCATTGGAAACAACAGCGGGTATGACAATGGGTCATAGCATGCATTATATGAGCGGATGCCATGTATAGACCGATCTTTCCCTTGCAGGAGAACACTATGCTCAAATTGGCCGTGACGCTCACTCCCCTCAACCCAGACGGCGGCCACCTCTGATGTCAATGGCACGTTATATGTTCTCTGGTCAACCGGCTAGTCAAGGTTCAACTCGACTCGGTAATCCTTGAGGTTTTCAACGTGTCCCATACTCCTTAGTTGCTGAGAGTAGAGATTCCCATTAAAGATCCTAACTAATTGCTCTATAACTTCTCTGTCTTTTAGGGCGCATTGCTCATGGAACTTGCTCATCTGATGCTTGAGGGACGGATCATCGTCGTAAAAATAAAGCTCGAGGTGTCTCTTTTCAACACCCTCCTCTTTACCAAATGATCGTATGTTATGGTAAATCTGGCCATGGGCACGGAACGTGTAGACACCGCAGATTCACATGTTAGTGGTCACATGATCTAGGTGGCAGTATAGAGAAGTGAAAGAGAAGTGGCTGTTGAAATATCTGATGTTTGCACGAAAGTGCCTAGCATCAGCGTCCGAGCTTGACCACAACCTTATGAGCTTTGGTGGTGTCTCAGGAGTTGAAAGATGAATCTTTCTACCCCGACAACAGAATCCGAGAGGTTCACCTGTAACACCCTAGTGTTAGGCTTGCATTAGCATTTGCAAATCTTATGCATAAGCATAATCATGCATTGATAAGCATCACATGAAATATAGACTTGAAATAGGTTAACGAAACATACATATTGCAATGTGTTGTTTCAGTAGATTTAAAATTATATCGATGCTTGTTATGACTTGTATGTGCTTGTTTGAGTAAATGAACGACTTAGAAATGCTTAGCAAACAATTTAGAGCAAGGTTTGTATTCAAAATTTTCTCAAATTTTCCTTTTAAAAATAATATTGAAAAATAGAGTTTTGACTTAAAATTGACTTTTAAATCCCTAGCTCAAAATCTATTTGGATTTTGGCTTTGCTCCTTTTGGCAAAGTTAGACATCAGAAAGTTTTGAGCAACTTTCATTTTTGAGTCACATTTTAAAAATGAGTTTTTAGGGCTCAAAATGGGGTTTTGAGCAGCTGCACTTTTGAAAATAAAAAGAAAAATCGCTTCCTTCCTTTGTGGGCCGCGCGCTCCACTTTTGGCCCACTGGCCAAAGCTAGGCCCACGCCGCGCCGCGTCAACCCTTGTGCGCTCCCGCTTGAGCCGCCCGCGCTCGACCGCGCGCAGGCTGCGGCCACCCCGTGGCGACTGTACACAGGCGTCGGCCGTCGGGTGGTGGCCCCCGCGACACCCTTAACCAGCCGCTCCGCCCTGCTCCTCCCTCATGCTCGCCTTTCCGTCTCATCCCGCCCAAGCAGCAGCCGTAGCAGCACGCACCTGAGCTCACCAGAGCCACAAGCACCACCATGCCATTGCCGGCCGCGACACTTCACGCCTTCACCATCTGCTCTCGCCCTCGCTTCCACCATCGTGTGCTTGGCCTCATCGCACCACCCGCAGCCGCTACCGGCAGGTGAGAAGGCCGAATCGGCCGTCCCCTTTTCCCGCCCGCCATGGCAAGCTCGCTGGAGCTCGGCTCCACGCGAACCACAAGCCCCCGCGCCTCCATCTTTTTCTCCTTCTCGCGTTTTTGGCTCCGCCTCGACACCACGAAGCATGAGCACCCTTCGCTCGGCCTCACCATGGGCGCGAATGGCGGAGGCGCCCCCATGCAGTGCCACTGCTCGCCGGCATTCACCGCTGCCATAGCTAGGGTTCATCCCCGCTAACGTTCTCTACGGCGTTGGGTTCACGACAACATGGGGAAGCCACTGGTGCCATCTGCACCATCGGAGGGCTCGCTGCCGACGAGATCCAGCCGACGGAGCTGCTCCTCAACTCTGTCCGGCTGACCAATGGGGCCTCAGAGCCCAGCTGCAGCGGCAAGAGCCGAGTTTGGGTGCACTGGACGGGGTGCTGGTAGCATTTCAGCGGTCGGGTTTTGAAATAATTTCAAAAATGCTTTTCCAGAAAATGTGAAAATGATTCCAAAAATCATATCCTGGGATCTACAGCTCTAAATTGGATGAAACAAGTTATGTTAGGTTTCTTATGACTAGATCTAACTGTTAAAAATATTGCATGTCATTTTTATGGTACTTTTCTGTGTAGCTTTATTTAATTATTATAAATGCTGTTATCTTTGGAAATATGTAATAAATCATATATGTCTCAGAAAAATATGGTTCCAATTTTGTTACTCGATTTATGTGTTGTACTTTCTGTGAAAAATATATAACAGGCATGTTATGTGGAAAGATATGGCTAGGTAATTTATGTGCATTTATTTGTGGCTTCTTGTAAAATTACTAGAGCCAAAAATATGAATAATACAGGTAGGTGAGACTTTTTATACAGTGATTATATACTAAGTAGATCATAGGAAAAATACTAAATTTGTTGTTTGATACTTTTTATAGTACAAAGTATTTTCATGTGTATTTATGCCATGTTTTTTTGCTATTTTTGTGTAGGCTGTTATACTTATCCAAGTGTAATAAAAATTTTATGGTAGACTACTTATTATTGCATGAGGAAGATACTGTAATTTTGTCCAGATTTTCTAAGCACCAGAAATATATGTTGCTGTTGTAGCCTTAGTTTAAAGTAAAATAAAATAACCTTCTTTATGCATGATTAGTTTAATTGTGTAGCTTTGGTGTATCTTTGAAGCACCTTGACTTGCTGGTATGATTTGGTATGTTAGGGTAACCATTGTGGTGTTAATGTAGTAGTACCTGTGTTGCGGCTGTATAGTAGTTAGTGGTGCATGGTAGTAGTTAGTAGTATAAGAGAATGCAGTAAATGACATGTGCTTATGGTACATGTTCTTGAATAATGTTGACTTCCTAGTAGAAGAGTTTTGCACTTACTCGGCAAGACAGAAATAAAATTGCTCATCTACATGCAAGCATCCATGTTTCATCATACATCATTTTCATCCTATGCAAATTTCTCAGTCACCCATCCATATGTATCATACAGGATCGCAGGAGGAGCTTCTAGTAGCAGTGCCTGAGGAGCAGGCCGGGATTGACCAGCAGGAGGTTCTAGCATAGGAGGTGCAAGAGGCCGAGGAGCAAGGCGAGAAGCTTCCCGAGTGCGTTGATCACCAGCCTAGTTCATTCGAAAGAGGCAAGCCCCGGAGCATTATAAGTTTCCTACTTTATAATATCAATTAATTATATAAGTTCTATATATTGTTGCATTAAGTTGTAGGAGTTGAGTGAAACTGTTGATGATATCCTGAAAATAACCAAGTATGGATGGATAAAAGAAGACCGGACAGAACAAGTAGTGTGCAACCAGACAGGGTTCTGCAGTGCTTGTAGTTTTCGCCTGTGTCGATTAAAGACCGATCGTTGCTAGTCCCTCTTGTTATGTTGAACGTATGCCTCACATTTAGCTGGCCAAATAAAGTACCTTTGGACCACGAAGCTAGTGGCACTATTCATGCCAGGATCTACACGGGTGTGCGTATTGGTGCTGATAGCGGTATGATAGGGGAGCGAAGAGTGAGCCCAAGGGCAGGCGTGGCCTGATTCCTGGCTATCGAGCGGCCATTGGGTATTGTAGCTCCAGTTTGTTCCGTGACGTTTACCGAAATAGTGTCGGTGACCTGTAGCTCACTTGATCGGTGAGTGTGGTTTGTGTGAGGAATAAATCATCAGCTGGTTAGAAATCGATTTGAATCGCCATCGCTCCTGGATAGTGAGCACTTGACTCGAGCTACGACATCGTAGTAATGATAATGGAACATGGATGGTTATGTGGATGATGTTAGAAATGCTAAACCTAAAATGGTAACTGGATGTCAATGGTTAATCAAGTGATTGCTATAACATAGGTGCTTACCTAGAGTGACAGGTAATAATAAAGATGAAGCTAATACTTAAAATAGTTTATTGATGATAACTTATGCTTTCCGCAAATAAGTCAGCTAGCCACTAAAATAAAGTCTTGCATACAACTTGGTATCACTTTATTTCCATTTAAGGCGGGTAAGTCTAGCTGAGTACATTCTCGTACTTAGGGCTTTGTTCTCATTGTTGTTGCAAATGACCAGATATACTATAGGTATTGCATCAACTATCTGTATCCCGCGGTGGGCGACAACTAGGACTAAGGGCATGGTCGCTCCGCACGTCTTACCTGATGCTTTTGTTGGACATGACTCTCAGCTGGCACTATAATGCAAACTAAGTGTGTGTGTGAAGTCTCAAACTATTTGCTTCCGCTACTTTATTATGAACTTGTTTTGTAATAACTTTATGTTCTGAACTCCAAAGTATTTGAAATGATGTTGCGAACTTTATGAAATATGTGACTGTGGCTGCTGAACTTGTACGATCTTGGTTTGTATATTGGTTGATTTGAAATCCTTTGCGGTTTCATGGACTACCGGGTTATATGGGCTTAAGTTTGCTAAATTACCTGCTTTGGCGGTGATTTTCTTACTTAATTTCGTATAATTGGTCGGTTCTGTTACAGCTAGCATCGGAGCAAGGTTTAGCATGTTACTGTTCACATGTGTATTTAAAATAAAAAGTGTTTAAACCTATGATTTAAAACTTAATAGTATGCCAGTGGTCATATCCTTTATGCCCAGTTAAGAACTCTAGGTGGCTTATTTAAGTACTGACTTGGGGGTCCTTGCATCATATTTCTATTTCGTTACTCATACGGTGTGCTATTGTATGAGTGTCATTCGCTTGAGTGGTAATGTATGGATCATTTGCCTATACGCCTCGGTAAGTGTGAGTTGTGAGAGCATGATTGGATACACCGCCGATCTAGGGAAGTGCTTATATGATGCTGAATTATCTACATGTTATACACATGTTTATATGAAAGTGTCCCATGTGTGGGTGATTCCGTCCGTTAAGGCGATGCCGTCAATAGGATGATGGTTCGGGTAGTGAGCACTACCTGTATGGGTATTCGGGAATATCCATGTGTGGGAGTGTAGAAATTTTTAATTCGGCAATGCATTTCATATTTTTGTATGTAGGCTAAAATGATTCTTCTACAGGTACATAACAGCACTATCGTGTAGTATGTATTAGTTACGTACATATGAGAGACCGTTGTATGCCACCGCCTATATCGCTAGCATTTAATTGTTTATTAAGTTTGTGATAACGTATGGAACAAGCATGTATCATGTTGGTTATGCATATCATTCATGGAATTGTTCCTCCCCTTATAAGTTGATTATCTCATTTTGATAAAAATGACAAACTTAATATTCGTTCTCACAAGAGTAATAAAATTTTGCTACAGATGACACGCATGAAGCTGATAGCTCGCAAGTCTACTGGAGGTAGAGCTCCCTGACACCAGCTCACTCCCCGTACACATCTGAGACACACCTTTCTAGGAGAGTACATGATG
Organism: Saccharum hybrid cultivar R570; assembly: GCA_038087645.1. Classification (NCBI taxonomy): domain Eukaryota; kingdom Viridiplantae; phylum Streptophyta; class Magnoliopsida; order Poales; family Poaceae; genus Saccharum; species Saccharum hybrid cultivar. The sequence goes on along the minus strand of JAQSUU010000106.1, from coordinate 21,239,586 downwards.
CTACACTGTTGTGGAGAGTGCTCAGCTTTGTGGGATATCCTGATGGGATGGAGCCTCGCTATTTTTGGAGAAACGATCAGTTGGGTGAAGGGCTGTTGATCACTGTGGAAGCTGTTGTTCACCCTAGAGGTGATGGTTCTGAGTAGACAAGTTGGCGCCGTGAGTCAACTGGCAGGACAACTAAGGAAGTGGTTGATAGAGCTGCTTTTAGGATTTTGAGGGACATTATGGACCATTTCCCTTAGGAGTTAGCAGTTGCTATGGTTGGGGTCTTTCCGAGGGGCAATCCTTCCACTGACTCTTGGCAGTAGGCCAGGGGAAGAGCTCTAGAGGTAGGTGCAGCTGAGGAGCAGCACAGTGACAACCCTACAATGAGCGCCATGTTCACAGTAATGAAAGCATTTGCTGGAGTAGAGGGCAGTCTGAGACACGTGTCTGGTGTACTTGGCCAGGTCCGCGATGACTGGCGTCAGTTACAGCTTGACCACGACAGTGAGAGAGGCTGCAGGCAGAGCTGGCACAGTTGACCTTAGAGAGGGATCAGGCCCTCCACAGGGATGAGGCAACTATGCTAGAGATTCAGAGGCTGACTACAGCTAACAGGAACGGTGTGCGCATACTAATCCATGTGCTCCATCAGAGGAATGAAGCCTGGTATGAGGAAGATGTTTTGAGAGCTCGACAGGTTGAGCTTGAGCAGCAGTTGGCCAATGCCGAAGAGTACAACAACAACTTGCATGATGAGGTGCATCAGTTGCATAATCAGCTCCGCCCTTTTGTTCCTCCGGTCACAGCTGAGATGGAGCCTGGTGTCCTAGCGGCTGATGATGACCTGGAGGCTGAGGAAGATCAGGAGATGGAGGAAGATGAGAGTACAGATGAAGATGGCAATGTGTCTGCGATGGATAGCGACCACGACGAATAGATTAGTATATGGTTCTCTAGTCGCTAGTTGTTTCTTTTGCGATCTTATGTATGGCATGTAGACCTTAATTATGTTGTTGAGAACTCGATGTAATGTTGGAATTTGGATGATGCATGTGTGGCGATATTTGAATGCCTAAAGTCCAGTGTATGTATACTAGCAATTTTGGTTTGCACACGATGCGATACCACGAAGTAATCTAATTACCGATGTTGTGTTGTGGATTGAGTTATTGTGCCTCTGCTTTATTGTATGAATTTATTCTCTCTAGTAAATTTAGTATGGCATAAATATACATTCACCTACAATTATTGCAACATCGCCTAATAATTACTTGTTGCTGAAATATACAGATGGTGGATACACGTCGTACCATTGCTAGTGCCGCAGGGGCAGGTGGTAGTGGTATTGGAAATGAGGACCATGATCCACCACCTCCTCCTCCCCTGTACACTACGGAACAGTTCTTCACGCAATTTCTGGGGAGTCAACGCAACATGGAGAATATGCAGCAGAACATGGAGGTCGCCTTACCCAACATTGTCGATAATACCCGCCGTGGGCTGCACCAAGGCTGACACGAAGTGAACCAATATAGTAATTTCAAGGAATTTATGGACACGAGGCCGCCAATATTCAAAGAAGCAGCAGAGCCATTGGAGGCTAATGAATGGATAAATACCATGGAGTAGAAGTTCCGGGTGCTAAGATTGACAGAAGATCTAAAAATTGAATATGCTTCCCATCAGTTGCAAGGTCCCGCAGGGATATGGTGGTCCCATCATCGCACCACTTTTCTTGCCAATATACCTATCACGTGGGAAATGTTCACAACTGCTTTTTGTGGGAATTATATTCCACTTGGGTTAATGGCCATGAAGGTTGGTGAGTTCATGAGGCTCACTCAAGGCACAAGGACGATGAAGGAATATTTGCATGCCTTCAACAACCTTTCTCGCTATGCTCTCGAATTTGTCAACACAGATGCAAAGAAGATGGCGAGTTTCAAGAGAGGATTCAACCCTAAGATGTTGAAGACAATGGGTACTTCTAGTCGGACAATGTTCAATAAGTTTATTAGTGATTGCTTGACTCAAGAGAACAACAACAATGCCTACTCCGCATCCAAGAGTCGCAAGAGGGCTTTTGAGTTAGGTCTATCACAGCCAAAAGCTCCCATGGCTAACCGTTCTGCATATCGTTCGCCTGCTCGGGTGCAAGGTTCAGACCGCCTCAGAAGAGAAACCAGAATATGCAGCCACAGCAGAGGAATCATAAACCTGTTAAGGTGGCAGTACCTCAAGCAAAGGCAGGACAAGACAGTTCATCTGGAGCTATTGCTCCAGTAAGAGGACCGTGCTACAACTGCAATCAATCTGGGCACTTTGCGAAGTTTTGCCCGTATCCCAAGAAGCCATAGAACCAATATCAAGCTCATGTGCACCATACCACCATAGATGACATTCCTAAAGTTGAGCCCGTGACTGCTTGTATGTTTTCTATCAACAACCACCCTACAGATGTTTTGTTCGATTCTAGATCATCACATTCATTCATAAGTCAAGCATTTGCAAAAAGACATGAGCAAAGGATAGTTGAAATGGAATGTGCTTATTGGATAAGTTTAGCTGGGGTTGATATGTTAACTAATCAGATAGTTAGAGGGGTAACCCTGAATATAGCAGACATGCAGTATAAGCTTAACTTGATAGTCATGTCAGGGCTAGTTATGGATGTAATTATTGGATTGAATTGGATGAATAAAATGGGGTAGTGATTGATGTTGGGAGTAGAACTATTTCCCTAAGGAACCTGTTGGAGAAGGCACTTTTCAAGTAGTGTTACCTCGTAGAATAGATCTTGGAAGAACGACCTGTGCTGTCCAAACCACTCTTCTGGCTAAGATTCCTATAGTATGTGAGTTTCCAGATGTGTTTTCATATGAGTTACCCGGTCTTCCACCGGATAGGGATGTTGAGTTTGCTATCTCCACCGATCTCAAGAAGGCCTTATCGGATGCCTCCAAATGAGTTAGCTGTGTTGAAGAGGCAACTTCAGGATTTATTGACCAAGGGTTTGATTCGCCCGAGTTCGTTTGAATGGGGTTCTCCCGCACTATTCTTGAAGAAGAAGGATAACTCTTTGCGGATGTGCGTGGACTACAGGCCACTTAATGCAGTGGTAATTAAAAACAAGTATCCTCTGCCTCGGATTGACATCTTGTTTGACCAATTATCAAAAGCCAAAGTATTTTCTAAGATAGATTTGAGATCAGGATACCATTAGATCAAGATTAGGCCACAAGATGTATCTAAGACCGTGTTTTCCACTAGATATGGGTTGTATGAGTATCTTGTCATGTCCTTCGCCCTGATAAATGCTCCTGCATACTTTATGTATCTGACGAATTCGGTCTTTATGCCAAAATTGGATAAGTTTGTGATTGTGTTCATTGATGACATCCTAGTATATTCAGAGAACGAGAAAGATCATGCAAAGTATCTAAGAATTGTCTTGACCAGACTCAGAGATCATCAGTTATATGCCAAGTTTAGTAAGTGTGAATTTTGGCTGAAGACAGTTCCTTTTCTTTTTCACGTGTTATCAGAAAATAAAAATAGAATTTCGGTAGATCCCAGCAAGGTGCAAGAGGTTATGAATTGGAAGACACCAATCACAATTTATGAGGTTCAGAGTTTCCTTGGATTAGCCGGTTACTATCATTGTTTCATACCAGATTTCTCTAAGATTGCCAAGCCAATGATTAGTCTGCTACAGAAGGATCATAAGTTTGCTTGGACTGAGGAGTGTGAGGCAGCTTTCCGTACCTTGCGGAAATTGCTAACCACTGCTCCTGTTTTAGCGCAACCAGATATAGAGAAGTCGTTTGATGTGTTCTGCGATGCATCCAATAATGGTTTAGGATGTGTTCTTATACAAGATGGAAGAGTCATTGCTTATGCCTCACGCCAATTGAGGAAACATAGGGTTAACTATCTGACACATGATTTAGAACATGCTGCTGTTGTGCATGCTCTAAAGATTTGGAGACACTATCTGCTTGGAAATATGTGTAACATCTTCATAGATCATAAGAGTCTTAAGTATATATTTATTCAATCAGAATTGAATATGCGACAGAGAAGGTGGTTAGAGCCGATCAAAGATTATAACCTGAATGTACACTATCATCCGAAAAAGGCAAATGTAGTAGCAGATGACTTGAGTAGGAAGTCACATTCTCTTACGGTGTAACCGTTGTTCGAAGATGGGTTCAATCTAATGCACCCTGCTGTGTTGTATAATATCCAGATTAGTTGTACTTTGGAGAGTAAGATCATAGAAGGCCAGAAAACAGATAAGGGGATATTCTATATCAAGGAGAAAATGAAGAAAGAGCCAACAAAGTATTTTAGAGTGGATGAACAAATAGTGCTATGGTTCGATGACCGTCTTGTTGTACCCAAGGACAGAGAACTCAAAAATCAACTCATAGATGAAGCTCATCTTTCTAAGCTATCCATCCATCCTGGAAGTAGCAAAATGTATTAAGAACTGAGACCTCGTTATTGGTGGACAAAGATGAAGAAAGAGATCGCAGCTTATGTTGCTAGATGTGATACGTGTTGTAGAGTGAAAGCTCTTCATATGAAACCCGCTCGTTTCCTACAACCATTATCAGTGCCGGATTGGAAATGGGATGATATAAATATAGATTTCATCACCGGTCTTCCCACTACTCAGAAAGGAAATAATTTAATTTGGGTGATTGTAGATCATCTTACCAAGTCAGCTCACTTTCTACCAGCCAAGACAACATTTCAACCGTCTCAATATGCTGAGAGGTACATTTCAGAAATTGCCCGATTACATAGTATACCGAAAACTATAGTGTCTGACAGAGAATCACAGTTTACAACTCATTTTTGGGAACATCTCCATAAAGGTTTGGGAACTAGTTTGGTCCGTAGTACTGCTTACCATCCATAGACAGATGGCCAGACAGAGAGGGTTAATGTTGTTCTAGAAGATATGTTGAGAGCTTGTGTGTTATCTTCGAAGGGTTCATGGGAATCATGGTTACCTTTGGCCGAGTTCGCTTACAATAATAGCTATCAAGAGAGTATCAAGATGGCTCCATTTGAAGCCTTGTATGGCAGGAATTGTAGGACACCATTGAATTGGATTGAACCTAGAGAAAGAAGGTATTATGGAATTGATTTTGTTAAAGATGCTGAGAAAAAGGTTGATTTTGTTAAAGAGGCTGAGAAAAAGGTCCGTATTATCCAACAAAATATGAAAGCTGCACAGTCACACCAGAAAAGTTACGCAGATAAGAGAAGAAGGCTGCTTGAGTTTAAAGTTGGTGACTACGTCTATCTGAGGGTTACACCAATGAATAAGAAATGGTTTGGAGTCAAGAGAAAGCTTGCTGCTAGGTTTGTGAGACCATATAAAATAGTAGAAAGGAAGGGTCTAGTGGCTTGTAAGTTACAACTACCAAAAGCAATGAGTTCGATCTTTTCAGTCTTTCACGTGTCACAATTGAAGAAGTGTTTGCGTGTTCCAAAAGAGAGAATAGAACCCCAGGGCATTCAGATTAAGTCAGACTTGGAATATCGCGAGCATTCGGTCCGAGTTTTGGATGTTAAGGATCGAGTCACTCGAAATAAAATGGTGTGAACATATAAGATACAATGGAGTCATCATGATGACGGTGACATGACATGGGAAACAGGAGACTATCTGTAAAAAGCCTATAAAGATTTTTATAAAAAATGGTTCATAACTCAAATCTCAGGACAAGATTCTTATAAGGGGGAAGGCTATAACACCACAGTGTTAGGCTTGCATTAGCATTTGCAAATCATGTGCATAAGCATAATCATGCATTGATAAGCATCACATGAAATATAGACTTGAAACAGGTTAACGAAACATACACGTTGCAATGTGTTGTTTTAGTAGATTTAAAATTATATCGATGCTTGTTATGACTTGTATGTGCTTGTTTGAGTAAATGAACAACTTAGAAATGTTTAGCAAATAATTTGAAGCAAGGTTTGTATTTAAAATTTTCTCAAATTTTGCTTTTAAAAATAATCTTAAAAAATAGAGTTTTGATTTAAAATTGACTTTTAAATCCCTAGCTCAAAATCTATTTGGATTTTGGCTTTGCTCCTTTTGGCAAAGTTGGAGATCAGAAAGTTTTGAGCAACTTTTGTTTTTGAGTTACTTTTTGAAAATGAGTTTTTAGGGCATAAAATGGGGTTTTGAGCTGTTGCACTTTTGAAAATAAAAAGAAAAATCATTTCCTTCACTCGTGGGCCGCGCGCTCCACTTCCGGCCCACTGGCCGAAGCCAGGTCCACGCCGCGTCGCGTCACCCCTCGCTCGCTCCCACTCGAACATGCCCGCGCCCGACCGCGCGCAGGCCACGGCCGCCCCGTGGCGACTGTACGCCGGCGTCGGCCGCCGGTTGGCGCTCGGTGGCCCTCGCGATGCCCTTAACCAGCCGCTCCGCCCCGCTCCTCCCTCGTGCTCGCCTTTCTGTCTCGTCCTGCCCAAGCAGCAGCCGTAGCAGCGCGCACCTGAGCTCGGTAGAGCCACAAGCGCCATCACGCCATTGCCGGTCGTGACGCTTCACGCCTTCACCATCCGCTCTTGCCCTTGCCTCCACTATCGTGTGCTTGGCCTCACCGCACCACCCGCAGCCGCTACCGGCAGGTGAGAAGGCTGAATCGGCCATCCCCTTTTTTCGCCCGCCATGGCAAGCTCGCCGGAGCTCGAGTCCGCGCGAACCACAAGCCCCCGCGCCTCCATCTTTTTCTCCTCGCGTTTTTGGCTCTGCCTCGACACCATGAAGCGCGAGCACCCTTCGCTCGGCCTCACTGTGGGCATGAACGGCGGAGGCGCCCCTATGCAGTGCCACTGTTCATCATCATTCACTGCTACTGTAGCTAGGGCTCATCCCTGCTGACGTTCTCTACGGCGCTAGGTTCGCGGCGACATGGGGAAGCCACTGGTGCCATCCACACCGTCGGAGGGCTCGCCGCTGGCGTGATCCGGCTGACGGAGCTCCTCCTCTGCTCTGTCCGGCTGACCAGTGGGGCCTTGTGGCCCAGCTGCAGCGGCAGGAGCCGGGTTTGGGTCCACTGGACCGGGTGCTGGTAGCATTTCAGTGTCCGGGTTTTGAAATAATTTTGAAAATGCTTTTCTAGAAAATGTGAAAATGATTCCAAAAATCATATCCTGAGATGTACAGCTCCAAATTTGATGAAACAAGTTTTGTTAGGTTTCTTATGACTAGATCTAACTGTTAAAAATATTGCATGTCATTTTATGGTACTTTTCTGTATAGCTTTATTTAATTGTTATAAATGTTGTTATTTTTGGAAATGTGTAATAAATCATATATGTCTCAGAAAAATATGGTTTCAATTTTGTTACTCTATTCATGTGTTGTACTTTCTGTGAAAAATATATAATAGGCATGTTCTGTGGAAAGATATGGCTAGGTAATTTATGTGCATTTATTTGTGGTTTCTTGCAAAATTGCTAGAGCCAAAAATATAAATAATACATGTAGGTGAAACTTTTTATACAGTGATTATATACTAAGTAGATCATGGAAAAAAATACTAAATCTGTTATTTGATACTTTTCATAGTACAAAGTATTTTCATGTATATTTATGTCATGCTATTTGCCATTTTGTGTTGGCTGTTATACTTATCCAAACTAGTATAATGCCCGTGCTAACGCCACGGCTTCATTTCTATAAAAACGATGATATTTCTTCTTTCGATAGTTCAACACAATTGTATATCATCATGTATATAATCCGGGAAACACTTATACATAAGGAATAATAAAGTTATGTCTAGCGTGAACCTTCTAATTACAATCTGCTTAAGACCTTAAATATGTCTTGGAGTTCTCCATGGATATTGTCTCCACATTCATTTGCATGGATCTTCAAGATGTCCACCAAGAATTCCGTCCTCAATGAAGTTAGCTGTTCATGGCAGATAATAAATTAACTTATTAATTTGCTATGTAGTCTACAAAATATATACAAGGAAAATATGAGCAAGTGCTTATATATTGAACGATCATTTGACAAAAAAATGACTGTTTAGAAATCTTCATATGAGATTACTTGGGCCACATGGTGAGATAGAGTAGTCCAATATTTTGTATGTACAGGCATTAAAAGAGGAAACTCTGCAGTTAAGGCATATACAAAAACTCCTTATTATGAAGGAAGGAAGGGCTCAATGGTTAATGGGTCTTTGCCTAAACAAAGAAAAGAAAGGAAAAAAGATGGAAGGATAAACTCTTTACATTTGTAGACCTACCCCAGAGTTTTAGACTTGTTTCTGTGTCTCATGAGATGATTCCCTGAAACATGTATGTAGAAGAAACCCAAGAAGCACGAGTACAATGCTAATCCTTGTTTTCAAAACAGAAATGCAGTTTTTAGCACTTCCAAAATAAAAGGAATCAAAAGGTTAAGTAGCTGGCAGCTGGACCTTTAACTACCTTATCAGTTTCAGGGAAAAAACCCTGGGTGTCAACGATCTTGGTTATCGCCAGGAAGAAGCTCTGTGACAGGATCCATGCACGACCGATTAGCATATTTCACAAAAATAGCAACACATGATGCAATATATATAAAAAAGGGCAGACCCAGTGCCAGAGGCTCCCACACGAGTAGGGTCTGGGGAAGGGAATAACTGAAGCAAAGTCTTACCCCCGTAGAAATTCTGCAGAGAGACGGCTTCGAACCCAGGACCTGGTGACTCGGCGAGCTAGCACTCACCAAATGCAATATATATATACTAAAATAAAATAATTTAGAAGGATAGTAACACATCATGCAGACTTGAGATTTTTGAATAGTCAAGATAAGGCAATGATGGACCTTCATTCCCTGCTGCTATTTTGCTAACGCATGCAATAGGGGCAATAGTTGTCACCAATATGCTAAAATTACTAAATAGTGAAACTGCTAATATACCTGCAAGCATACCTAGATAGGGAGGATGCCGCAGTACACTTTTAGAAGGCACCAGGTCCTGTCACTTGGTGAGGCAATGAATGTTCATCCACTGCAATGGTAGACGATAAGTCAGATATATCCCTATGTGATTGAATAATATTGGCAGCAACAAACATCACTCCATGGTATTTTGAGCAATCACACATATATTGCAGGACAAAAACTACCAGTAAGATGATCGTTGGGACCTCAAACCTCGGAACTGTATGGAAGTCATACAGCATACATGATGTCCCGTTAAAGTGACAGGCGTAAAATTATAACAAACACAAATGCAAAATAACCTTTGATCTGAAATTAGAATAAACCACAATGCATAATGTCAATTTTAAATCCACCAGATATTCCATATGATAAATAGAGAATGTGCACATAATTTAAAAAGTTCACATGTGAAATCTTAGGAGCTTGGTAACTGGGTCTGGAGTTGAGGTCACTATACCTGCCTATTTCATCTCTCTGTAATAAGCCTTATCCTAGTGTAGAAAAAGCATTGGTGTGCCAACCATAGAGAACACGTGAATCACAAGCTATACCTGTACATAAGAAGTTCACCGTGGAAGAAGGCACTCAGAGTTGTGCTGGAGGCACTTGAATGTACAATAGGTGGTCGAATGTACAATAGGTGATCGAAGCAGGGAGCTGTAAAGCCACTGAATGTTGCTAGTTTTGTTATGGGAACAGGAAAAATACAGAAACAATAAATAAAAACAGACCATGAATCAATTGAACTTTCTAAGATGCGTCCAAAGAACCTATACGCAACTAATTGAGACATTCAGGTTCGATCTCAAAGCCGAGCACTGTCAGACAATTCAGATTTCGTTGAAATTCTCATCATCACAAGCAATGAACATCAGCAGCTTGCAGGTTGATGTCTATATTCCCATCTCAGATTGTTCTCTTTTGATCCTCTCACTTCAAAAGCAAGGCAGCATCCATCAAATTTTGAGTAATTGACCAAAACAGCACGCTTATTTCTGGATCCAAAATAAAATAAAATCAACAAGAAGAGAGAAAGAACATACCAATATGGATGTATGGATTGGAGGCAGCTAGAGAAATTGGATGATTTGGTCAGGGTTTCAAGATGCTGGACTGCTAGGAAGCGTTGGGGATGGAGGAGGGCACGGGCTTCCTTCAACAACGACCCATATCCTTCTGGTGGCACATGGCAGTGATGAATCCATCTCCCCGCGCGGCCGCCGTGGCCATGCACGGACTCCGCTCATGGCCAACCCGGCCTCTCCTCGTTGTCAGCCGTGCCAGCGGCCCTGAGCACACGGCCAGCGACGGCCTCTGCCCGCGACCGGCCTGCTTCCCGGCTGCTGCCTGAGGAAGAAGCAGGAGCGGCCCTCCGTGCCAGCTGCTCCAGCGAATAATAGACGGGAAAAAGAAAACGGCCTTAGCGATCAAACCGTGGCTGCAGGGGCACAACCACGGGCGTTCGGCGAAGCAGGTCTGCAGGTGTTATGCTCGATCACCGGTCGGCTGCTCCAGTCCCCACAGAGGCGCGAGTTGGAGTGGAGCACGTGGGGCGGGTCCTCGCCGTCGACAGCCTTGAGCCCCTGCAGGACTGTAGGTCCACCATGAACTGAGACACCATGGTTGGCCGCTCCCCATCCCTAAGCACCGCGGCGGGGTTGAGGCCCTCGAGGTCGGAGAACGCACGGGCGGCCGCCGTGACGGTGGCCGGTGTCCGCTACGGACCGGCGAGCGCGCCGTAGCGGGCGAAGTCGAGGAGGCGGAGGTCGAGGCCAGTGGCGAAGCGGGAGATCCTATTCGTGCGCCGATGCGCCGGGGACGGACGGCGCCGCGTGCTCGCCCGAGCCGAAGGAGAGGACGCCCGCCTCCTCGAGATTGCGGTGAAGTAGGCTGACGCGCACCGCCGGACATCAAAGCACGATGGTAGGGCGGCCGGCTGACGAACACCGGCGTCCTGGCCCGATGTTCCACACGCGACGTGACGGGGACGGAGGTGCGCATTCGTGTGGCGGCGGGGCCTGGAGACTGCGAGCACGAGGGATCGCAGCGGGCCTGGCTAGCAGGGATCTGGGGAGTCGAGGGTTCCGCGTTATGGGTGTTTTTCGAGAGACAGCGAAAGTGGGGATTTTTTTCGGAAAAAAACGCTGGGAGGTGGGATTCGATCCCTGGCTGCCAAGGGTGTGCGGCGGGCAGAGGGTGTGTGAAAGGGCGCAGGGTGAGGGCGGTGAGAAGCCTCGCATCACACTTCGTCTCTCGGCCGTTGGATCAGACGTAGTTCCTTTGTGAGCCCTCTATTTAAATACTGGTAAATTACTATGTGCAATTTGCTGGGTACACAATAGTTAGACTACTCAGCGGGGGATATTTTCGATTGGTGGACCTAAAATAATTCGAAGTGGTCAATTATAGTAGAGATGTAATAAAAATTTTATGGTAGGCTACTTATCTCATGAGGAAGCTACTATAATTTTCTCTAGATTTTCTAAGCAACAAAATATATGTTGCTGTTGTAGCCTTAGTTTAAAGTAAAATAAAATAACCTTCTTTATGCATGATTAGTTTAATTGTGTAGCTTTGGTGTATCTTTGAAGCACCTTGACTTGCTGGTATAATTTGATATGTTAGGGTAACCATTGTGGTGTTAATGTAGTAGTAACTGTGTTGTGACTGTATAGTAGTTAGTGGTGCATGGTAGTAGTTAGTAGTAGAGAGAATGCAGTAGATGACATGTGCTTATGGTACATGTTCTTGAATAATGTTGACTATCTTGTAGAAGAGTTTTGCACTTACTCGGCAAGATAGAAATAAAATTGCTCATCTACATGCGAGCATCCATGTTTCATCATACATCATTTTCATCCTATGCAAATTTCTCATAGTCACCCATCCATATGTATCATACAGGATCACAGGAGGAGCTTCCAGTAGCAGTTGAAAGGTCTTGATAGCTAGAGGGGTGAATAGCCTTTTAAAATTTTCTACAAAGACAATCTAAATAAATTTATCAATATAACAAATAGCGGGATGCGAGTTTTGCTTAGCCTACGGGGTGTTTGCAAGCCACCTAACAAATTCACAATTCTAGGAATTTTGCACTCAACCGCACAAGTCAAACCGCACAACTTAGCTACAACTAAAGCTAACTAGCTACACAAGTTAAGAGCTACACTAACAAGCTAGCAAGTCAACCACCAAGTGCCAACTAGATGCGATCTCACAATGCAAATGCACTTGGATCACTCAATCTCACTTCGAATATGCAAAGAAGCAAGAGAGATGAGTGGGAGGGGAGTTGCTTAACTCAAAGTGCTCACAAGTATGTCAAAGAGTGCAAGAGTTTTAGCTTTGAGGCGGCCAACGAGTATTTATAGACGTACCCCTTCGAATAGAGCCATTAGAAACTTGAAACAGCTGCAGTCGCGCTGACCGGACGCGCTGGTCGCGCGGATCGGACGCACGAAGCTCGACCGGACGCGCTGGTCCCGTAACGGACCGGACGCGCTGGTCAACCCAGAGCAACGCTCCAGCGAGTCAGCGACCGAACGCGCTGCAGAACTGACCGGACGTCACAGTGCCAGCGTCCGGTTGAAGTCCAGTAAGCTCCCTCAATGACCGGACGTGTCCGGTCGACCGTGACCGGACGCGCCACCGCGTCCGATCAAAAAACTGAGACGCGCAGACGCTGAACACTGACCGGACGCGTCCGGTCAAATAGAGACCGCGTCCGATCCAGCGTCCGGTCACTTCTGTGACCTCCGTTCACCTCCGTTTGATTCACCCTTTCACATATGAGCTAGACTAAGTATGTGTGTCACTTTAGCACATGTTTTAGCTCGTGAAACAAGATGTGACAATGCCTCCAAATCTCAACATTGGCGTAAAGGAAAATAGGCGTTTCAATTCCTCGTAAGCTCGGCGGGAGGGAGAGAGGACCCCAAACCCTCTCTACCGCTCAAACTCCAACGCCATCGCAAATGTGCTAACACCACCAAGTGATCTTGTCATGTGCGAGTGTGTTAATATTTAAACAATTATTTTTTGAGGCGTTATTAGTTCTATCCAAATACATATGATTATGAAATGCACACCTAGAGGCACTTAGGAGTTCAATAGCCGCATCATTCCCCTCTTTATAGTACGGCTATCTATCCTATAATGTAACCACCCCCACTAGGTGTCTTGGTTACTAAAATACAACCCTTAAGCATATACCTTTGCCTTGATCACATAGGGTTGCATCCAAATCCAAGTGTGGCCATCATGATCACCATGTCCATCTTGCCACCAACCTTGGAATGTACTAATCTTCATATGCTATATACAACTTAGGTATAGGATTAGTACTTAGGCATTGTCACTAATTACCAACACCAAACATAGAGCTTTCAGCAGTGCCCGAGGAGCAGGTCAGGATCGACCAGCAGGAGGTTCTAGCACAGGAGGCGCAAGAGGCCGAGGAGCAAGGCGAGAAGCTTCCCGAGTGCGTTGATCACCAGCCTAGTTCCTTCGAAAGAGGCAAGCCCCGGAGCATTATAAGTCTCCTACTTTACAAAATCAATTAATTATATAAGTTTTATATATATTGTTGCATTAAGTTGTAGGAGTTGAGTGAAACCATTGATGCATTTATTATATCCTTGTTACCTTGTTATATATGTATATGCTGATAAGTTTAGGACCGTGTTAAATGCTTAGCCCTGCTTAGACCGGTAGCAGTCGGTGATTTTCTGTCACCGGCAACTATAGGTAGTTACCGGAATACTTTAGTTGTGGAATAGATGATATCCTGAAAATAACCAAGTATGGATGGATAAAAGGAGACCAAGCGGAACAAGTAGTGTGCAACCAGACAGGGTTCTGGGGTGCTTGTAGTTTCCGTCTGTATCGGTTAAGGATCGATCGTTGCTCGTCCCTCTTATCACGTTGAACGCATGCTTCACATTTAGCTGACCAAATAAAGTACTTTTTGACCACGAAGCTAGTGGCACTATTTGGGCCGGGATCTACACGGGTGCGCGTATTGGTGCTGATGGGGATATGACAAAGGTGCGAAGAGTGAGCCTAAGGGCAGGTATGGCCTGATTCCTAGTAGTCGGGCGGCCCCCTAGGTATTGCGGCTCCAATTTGTCCCGCGACGTTTACCGGAATGGTGTTATTGGTGATTTGTAGCTCACTTGATCGGTGAGTATGGTTTGTATGAGGAATAAATTACCAGCTGGTTAGGAATCGATTCGAATCGCCATCGCTTTCGGACAGTGAGCACTTGACTCGAGCTACGGCATCGTAGTAATGATGATGGAACACGGATGGTTATGTGGATGATGTTGAAAATGCTAAACCTGAAATGGTAACTGGATGTTAATGGTTAATCAAGTGATTGCTATAGTACAGGTGCTTACCTAGAGTGACAGGTTATAATAAAGATGATGCTAATACTTAAAAATGGTTTATTTATGATAACTTATGTTTTCCGCAAATGAGTCAGCTAGCCACTAAAATACAGCCTTGCATACATCTTGGTGTCACTTTATTTCCGTTTAAGGCAAGTAAGTCTAGCTAAATACATTCTCTTACTCAGGGCTTTATTCCCATTGTTGTTGCAGATGATCAGATGTACTATGGGTATTGTATCAACTGTCTGTATCTCACGATGGGCGATAATTAGGACCAAGGGCATGGTTGCTCCACACGTCTTACCTGATACTTTTATTGGACAGGACTCTCAGCTGGCACTGTAATAAAAACTAAGTGTGTGTGTGAAGTCTTAAAACTATTTGCTTCCGCTACTTTATTATGAACTTGTTTTGTAATAACTTTATGTTCTAAACTCTGAAGTATTCGAAATGATGTTGCGAACTTTATATAATATGTGACTATGGCTGCTAAACTTGTACGATCTTGATTTGTATGATGGTTGGTTTAAAATCCTTCGTGGTTTCATGGACTACTGAGTTATACGGCTTAAGTTTGCTAAATTACCTGCTCCAGCAGTGATTTTGTTACTTAATTTCATATAATTGGTCGGTTCTGTTATAGCACCCTTGAATTTCTTTACGTTACGGTGCTCGCAGTTTGACACCGACAGTAGCATGGGCAACTCTGACGGGACATTAGTCGTATGGATCTGGGACATCTGGCTCGCTATTCTCTTGCTCATCCGTGTCGAGATTATGCTCGACGTCGGTTCCCTCTTCGTCGTCTTTTGACACAATGTTGATGTGTTACGCATTGAAAGAAAGTTTGTGAAAGAATGTTTTGGCTTTTATGCGGTGTACCTTGTCCGGCAACAAAGTACGCCTCATTCTCTTCCTCGTCCTCCTCAAATATGACATCATCATCATAGTTTGTGCAACACGGCCACATATATGATGAGAGAAACATAATGGCATACAAAAAGAACAAAAAAGGGATAAATTTAATAAAGAAAATAGCATCATCGACCACAGAGTCTGGTGTATCAGCTTGTGCACCATTTGGAGGCATTGAAGAGGTACGATTAACTATATACGGTTGTGTCTGTGTACCTATGTAATTATTAGGTGGTGTAACTGGAGTTTCCTGGGTGACACCATCTGTAGTAAGAAAAGGTATGAGTTTTTGAAATAGGAGAGCGAAGGTGAAAGTACCGATAATATACAGTGATCAAGGCTAATTACCGTTGTAAACCACACTCGGTTGAGTCGCGTCGTTCGGATCATTGCATTTTCCATCCGCACACCCTCTAGCCCTTCTCCTGATGTTTCCTTCAAAAGCCCAATTGCGACGGGATAGAAGGGCATTTCTCTCTCAAGTGGTCACTCGATGTCTATGTATGGTCTGTGCCGCAGCCAATTCAGGGGTCTAGATTTTGAACTACAGATGGCGCGATGTCAACAGGCATGCCCCTCAATTCAGGTATTTCCACATCGTGTGAAGGCGTTTTAGGTGATTGAGGTGAAGCAGGGAAAATAAGCTGAGGGTTAAAGTGAGGGCACTCCATGGCTAATGAGTCCGGATGCAAATTGTTGGCTCGGTGTTCTCTCACCATCCTATTGTAGTTTTTCTTCATCTCTTTTTGCTTCTTCTTCTTCTTCTCTTGTGGAGTCATTTGCAGTTTTCTTGCTGCATTTTTTGCCGCATACAAGTCACGCCGCCTCTTGTTTATTAGCGCCTTTTGTTCAGGAGAGAATGCAGCTCGTCGTGCTCTATCTAGTTCATGCTTACGCTCTTTTGGACATGTGACAATATTGTCGATGGAATTAGATGCATTTGCAGCACCTATATAGATAAAAAAAAAGTACGGTCTCAAATAAATTACAGAAGGGCACATATTGCAAGAACATTAATTCCTTATTACATTGTCATGAACGATAATTGGGTTGCCCACTACATTTTTCTTTACAAATAGATAACATTAATGAAAAAAACAATGTACCTGGGTTTAGATCAGGTGATGCATCAGTCAAGTCAATTATGCCATTTTGATCTATACATCTATCGGAGTAGTCATCTACATATATATAATAACATGATATTAACGTTGGCCTCGGCATCATACAAACACAAGAAAAAATAATTAGTATTAGGAACAAAAGAATCCAAAATGGTACATGTGTTATCTTTATCAATCTGCATGAGTTCATATGACTTGTTTCGATGTAGCCAATCACTATCTTCATAGCCATCAGTGTTTTCTATGGTTGATTCAACTCCAACTGGTACAACATAATTACGCAACAAATAAGCGAACCAATGACTGATGCAAGTAGGTGGTATCATTCACACACAACAAAAAAACTTTTCTTAATTTGCAAAGTTTTAGTCCATCAGATTTTTTCGTAATTTGCACAAATCTTTTAGCTCAATGTATATACATTTATAACATATACATCACTATATATTAAATAAACTAAAAAATGGTAATACTAAATTCAGAAACAGAAAATCAGAATGCGGTGGACCTCTCGACCCAGCGGCTAGTGCAGTTTCTGCCTTTCTCAGATGACACTTTTCTCTATGTTTTTTTATTTTTTTCATCTCTTTCTTCTTGAGTCATTGCTGCATGTCGTGTTTTTTCTCTTTCCCTTTTACGCTACGCACGTTCATCAACTTGCGCTCGTGAATTTGATGTTGTCTGACCAGCTGTTTGAAAATAAGTTGATAGATGTTTACTTAATCACCGCAAATAATATAAGTGAAAACGTCTATGGACATGTGTATAAACAATTTACCTCCATTGATGGTGTTTGTCAAGTCTGCAAATGGCGTACGACCTTCATTATTTTGCATAGGTTCCATTGTGATGAAACTGAACACAAAATTAATCTCTAATTTCAATCATAAATTAATCTCTCAAAGTAGTCGAAGTTAGCAGGCATAATACATGTACACAAATGTAATTAGATCAGTCCGAATACAAATAACCAATTATCTTAAGTTAGGGTTGGGTCCTCGGTTTAGTAATACTGCCACTTGTGTCAATTGTAACCAAGTGGCGATATCCGAATACAAATAACCAATTATCTTAAGTTAGGGTCGGGTCCTCGGTTTAGTAACTGCCACTTGTGTCAGTTGTAACCAAGTGGCGATCAATAGGACAAAAGCTATTTGTGTATCTTGATTTCTTCAATTTCCTCACCTCTAAGTTTGATAGGCAGCAAAAAGTTTGGCATTGAACAGAATTAGGATGTGTACCTGCAAATGGATGGATGTGCTTGTTTTTTTAGAAGGAAATCTTGAGAGACCAATAGCAGGAGTTGCCTAACCTGAACATCAAAGACCTATACAAATTTAGAGTAGTTCATATTTGTGGTTGCGGCAACTGGCGGTCAAAGGCATATACAAATTTAGAGTAGTTCATATTTGTGGTTGCAGCAACTGGCGGTCAAAGGCATATACAAATTTAGAGTAGTTCATATTTGTGGCTGCAGCTACTTTCTATTTTCTTTCACTTTAGTAAGATAACAGCTATGATTCATGGGAGACAACATATGTATGAGCGTGTGTTATAAATGGTTGCAAATGCCTTACCAAAGCAGAGCAAGCAGGCCCATTAACATGACATTAAATTGCAATTATAGCACTTAAATCACATAATGAAAATCAGTATTCAAATCAAGTGAATATGTGTTCAGCTAGGTAACTGTGTATTGTAAACTCTAAATGCATATGTGCCATACACATTCTCATGTGCACAAGCATCAAGATGCCACTATCCCACCAAGTCTGATATTTTCATGAGTAGAGAGGCAAGAGGAACATGTGCATACTGACCCAATTTGGATTTCCTGAGTGTGTAGGTGATCAAGTGTTTTTTTGTGCGGCTTTATCTGGTGCAGCTCCTTCGGCTAATATCCATCTGAACACAAACAGCAAAAGAAATCCCATAAAAAAAACATGTAGATGCTGTAATACTTTTATTTACTAAGCATGTAAAGAGGTAAAAATGCTACATCTTGAAACACTGAAAGAGCTCAACTCAAACAAATCTTTAAGTATATCTGGGCAACTCTACATTGCCAAAGAAAATTACTAAACATACATTCCTAATCTTGGTCACAGGACAACCGTCTAGCTAGTCAAGTGCTTGTATACTTGTCTCTGCTTTATTTCTGAACAAGCACATGCATGGCGAGCTCTCAGCTAGCTCTGATTATACAACTCCACTCATGTGATAAATTAAACTAAACTCCCAGCACAACCTCTTATGGGCAAGGGCTACATCACTGCCGCTACTGATTTTTCTCTGAAAATATTTGCCTCCATTCCGCAACTACAAACCAGAGATGACGGATGGTGTTGAACACTGCCAACTGCTTGCCTCTGTGTTTCGGGCATGCTACTGCTAGCCTCGAATTGAGGCCTAATCACAGCATACTACTAATCATCTCTGAAAGTTTAATTTGTTCATGGTGTAATTGGCAGTGAGAATATAAAATTCATTGGAGCCTAAATAATACTTCAGTTTACAGGATGCCTATTTTAGGTTACAGGAAAGGATATTTATTTCAGCTTACAGGATAGGAGGCTGTAGCTATCAGTTTAGTTATTTGATAGGTAGCGTGACCGTGCGTTACTATGGGATAGCTAACAATTTATACTAAAAACACACAGATCGCACGATAAGATAACAATACTGTAAAAATTAAATACCAACGTTAAGGATTGCTACGGAATTGAGAGACCAGAAATCTGGGAGGCATAAGGATTGAAACAATAAGAATGTGCTGTATATAAGCAAACAATCAAATCTGAAAATGTAGGAAAACAGAACATGCTATTCAGTTTGAGGACTTCAGAAACAATTATGTTTTGTTCCCTTCATGCCACTGGTTACCTAAGGCCAGGTGTTTAATAACTAAAAGATTATTGATTATTATTCATTAGTTCAGCATAAAGTAACTATATTGCAAAGAAATTGCCTTACGTAGGCTGACAGGAATTAGTTAGGCATTCAAGTTCCAGGACATGTAACAAATGCATTTTTTTCAAATATTGTTTGGCTGCATAGATAATCAAGATGCCAGTGCCGCATTACTGATTCTACCTTGATGGCCTGAATGTTTGTTTCTGGACGTTCAATCCCAACTCCAGCTTTAGGGAGTGCTCGACTCAAACCAACAAGGATCTGAAG